>OX381704.1:65873442-67073442 GCA_947462335.1 Harmothoe impar
GCCCTCAGGTCAGTGACCAGCCACGCCCACTTCCAGCCCCCACCCCTACCCCACTGTCCCCATCTTTCCCGCCACATAAACGTATCCCACCCACGACTACTGCGCGCCAACTTGCATTGCTTCCCGCCATTTTTAGCCCTTTTCGGATTGATGACAAACAGTAATCGCAACTGGAATTCTCTACTTCCTTAGTTTGAGTTATCTCTAACTATTACAGAAGTATACATTTTTTAAATGTTATTTGTTAGATTACATAAGACTACATTAATGGTGATTTGTTAGGTTGCATAAGACTAAAAGACTCATTAATGATAATGTAATTGATACACATTCATCCATGCCTCCCGCCATATAATTAACAAATTAACGTGAGTGATGAGTAATGGTTGTTTACGCTACCACAGACTGATTTATGAGGAGAAGGGTAATGAACCTTTCAAGACTACATACGACTTATGGACTAAGGCATAAAGTACATGTGCCTTTTATCTTTTTGATCGTAGGATCTAGCATTAAAGAGTGAGTTGTACAATATATTGTAACTTTTGCCCAGATCATCCAATACATTTGTACAATGTATTACAAATCTACTAAATATATGTGATGATTTTAAATTCAAATCCCTCAACCCAGTAACTAAATTCCATAATGGCTACAAAACATGATGGGGGAACCTTCTCCACTGTAATCTTTAGCTGAAAGCATGAACCGAACGCATTTCTAGAATATATGTGCTCTGCTTTATAACGTGATGTGTCATTATGAATATACTAGCGAGTGACTGCACATTATTCTATGAAATCTTAGTCTTCCCTTATCGAGTCAGAATACAGTTGTGCAGGGATGAAAGTAACCAAACTTTAAAAAAACTAACTTGAAATGTTACACAGAGGCCCCTGAATAAAGGTCCTCTATACTATAGTGAAGTCTAAGTCTTTGCGGCAAAAATCAGGGGAAAAATTGAAGGCTTTCATTCCTGGTTGTGCCTATGCTACCAACACATGTGTAATAGTTTGGTTTCCGCTCAGCAGGCACTATGAGATACTTGTTGTTGGACAGGGCGCCCGTCGGGGGCACTGACCGCAGGAGGCGGCCGTGAACTCGCCTGTCCTTCCGGGGGCAGGGTCGTTGTGGTGGAGGGCCGCACCCCCGGGCTACAACACCGCTACACACGTTAACCCCATTATGTGTGATGGGCCCGTCTACATGCAGCATGCTGCCCCCTTGGTGGTAACAACGCATGTAAGGTCACACGGCAGCCATTCATGCTGCACCTCCTACACTACAGCGTCAATAGGGAAACATTCAGTTGTAAAAACTAAAAGGTCATTACCATTTTAATCACGGCGGTGTTTCCCCATCGTAAGTGTGAATTTCACCTATACCTGGTATACTGTACATACATGATGCCCCCCCCCCTCTCTCCCCCTACCCGTATACTCGGAAATGATATTCAATATGTTGTTTCGATTTTGACTCACAATCCCCCCCCCCCCCCTCTCCGCTACCACCCATGACCTTAGATGGCTCTTTTAATCGATGATCCTAGTCCTAGGATGTGAGAAACATGTATTTGTTCATCTCCTTCTCCCTTATCCCATGATGGGGACACCCAGCTCTGCCCCCACCCCTCCTCCATCCTACCCCCTGGTGTCGTCCATTTGGTGACCCCTGGCCCTACGTGCGTCCCACCACAAATTGCCCACTTCCGCAGCAGAGACTCCATGTCTGCTGCCCGGTGGTCTCCAGTCGCCGCCTCACCTGTACCCCCCCCCTTCCCCACTCCCTAATGCCCCGCCCACATCCGAAATCTCCACCCCTGCCCCTCACCATTGCCTTCCTTCCCTATTGCTTTCACCCCTACAGCCGCGGTGCCCCCGTCTCATGACCAATGCACCGGTCTGGGTACACGTAGCGGCGGTGGCCGACAGGTGGTGGAGGTGCGCACCGATTCATCCCCTTCAGTCTGCTTTCTGCCTGCTGGAGCAGCCCTCAGTGCGGCCACCTATCATCTGTGACTCCTCCTGCACCTTCAGCCGACCGTGACCACTCTCACCCTGCTGCCTCATCGGCGCTACCTAAATCACTCACCCCCAGGCCCCGAGCGGCGCCCCGGCACCTTTAGGGCCCCGCGCCACCCACCATGCATGCTGGTCGTCGCTGGGTATTTGACTCATTAACTCCAATCGGTGGTCAGGAGGGGCGGACGCTTATATTGCAGTTGCATGACACATTGGTGATGTATTGGGTGCTATTGGGGTTTGCAGAGTTAGACATGGGTTGAGGTTTTGAGGATTTGAGATTGCAAATCATCTGTGAGCTTGGTGTAGAATGATCCGGCGATTGATCCACATCCTGCAGCCCTGGGTTCAGAACCAGCCCACGCAACCTCCCCCCTCCTTTCTCCCCCATTGTTAAAAGTGACGACGGTACTCCCTTACCTTACTCTATGTAAGGGCATTTACGAATGTGCTACTGTTGCATTAACACCACACTTTCTTTGTTTTAAAAAGTGTTTTAGTGTGTATAGAAAATAGCGGGGACGGCGGATTAAAATGCCATAGGGTAATCATATCCAGCGGGGGGGGGGGGGGAGTTGTGCTCCCCCCCCCCCCCCACACACTTCCTGGATCCACCCCTTTATCATGTAAGGACATTATGCTATGTACTTCTGCACAGGCTCTACAGTGTATAGGTAGCAGCCGTACCTCAGTCAGCCCCTACAGCAGTAGACAAGACTGCTCCTCTGATCTGACATGGGATCGTTAATTAACAGTGACTTGATGACCTAGGACATTAGCAGAAGTACATTATCTGCTAAGCGTGTCTGCCTTTGTAATGCATGTGACTATCGGCCTGGAATTCCTCGAGGCGCCAACGAGACGTCCAAGTGTGATATCTTTACCCGTATGTGGTAAGATAGTGTCAATCCACGTTAACTCCTTCCATTGAATTATGAGCACTGACTGTCAGGTCATTGAATAAATCCCTTCATCACCCCCCCCCCCCCACCCCTTGCTAAATGGGTAGATAAGATATCAATAGAGAGCAGAATGGTTTGAGTGTGGAAAGGTTTTGACCTATAGAATGTTCGCAATTTCTTTAAGATGTATTTGAGTTATGCAAAAAAGGGATACATGAACATAAATTAGACCGCTCCTGTATTCATATACCCAGATAGGTAATGATTAGACAGGGGGTAGCACCCCCACCCTTCCACCCCCTTACCTTTACCACCACTTTACCTGTCCCAATTGGTGTATGATCAAAGAGCATCCAGGACATTATTATCCTACCTTTGTAGACGCCAGCCCCATTATCTCCACAGGCTGGGATAATTAGTGACTTCACTGTATCAAAATGTGCAGCCAAGGCTGGCTCTACAAGGCCGCGCCAAAACAGCGAATCCTGCACAAATACATACCTAGATCGTTATCAATCTCTCTGATCACATTCCTGTTGGATTTTGCAATTGAACCACGGTGATTATCTAAATAGTCTGTCGTTGATACTGGACCTAATTCAAACAGGTTTTTGTTGAGGTTGTGTTCCTGAAATTGGGGTATCTAGATGGAAGCTAATACAGGGCCCATGGCTTTGGTACAAGTCGGATTTTCTATATGGTTGAACCATTTTGCTTCTATGATCCTTGATCACTTTTACAAGTCGGCCTTGAGTATATCCTCAACTGTTCTAAACATGTCGTCATTAAAGGACAAACAGTTGGTACCCCTAAGACAACAGTGGGAGTTGAGCCGGGACAGGTAATCAACCCTGTATATAGGGTGGCTGGGGGGTTTAAGCCTTTCTATCCTATTAACTACCTGGTAGTCTCAGGTAGCCCCTTCAGTATTAAACTGATTAAGCAGTTATCATTGGCGCTGCATTGGGGGTAATATATGCACCTGTTCCCAACCAACCCCCTGGTGTTACCTGTACCAGCAGTTAGCTGTATCCATCTCCGTGTTTCAAGGAGATGCATCTTGTGGTAGTAGCCGCACAGACGGGCGGATGGAGCAGGAATCAATCACCCCCGGCGACAAGCTTTAAGTGTCCGATTGATGATTTATGGATGCTTCAGCAGCGGCGGCAGCAGGCCGGGTGGGGTTTCGTCTGGCCGGCACCACCAACCCAGACTTAAGGCCAGCCACCCCCTCCTCCTCCTAACACCATCACCCACCCTCCCTGCCTGCTTCTTTCTATTCTTTCTTCCCACCCTGTCTGGGCAGGGCCTTGTGTGGGACGGGGCAGTTTGATGGAGAGCCTGCAGCATTTGTGTCTGGACGTCTAATTGGCATGTCTTATAGCACACTCGTCTCTGTAGTATCTAGTGTATAGCCAGACACAACCAATACTACCTAAATAGGTCAGCGAGTGAAGGTGTCGAGTGATTCCTGATTAACAAGAATTTTAGATTTGTCCCAGCATGGAGCCTGTATATAATACCAAATTAAAGTGTTTTATACAAGCATGCCTCTCAGTATACTAAACAGTATACTATATCTCAAAGTATGTCCGTCCGCACTAACAAATGGCGTGACAAAGTGTCAATATGCGATACCACTTTTTCCAGTTGACAAAACTGATTACTTAGTACTAGCTGCTATTTAGAAGCCTGCATGCATTACACCCAATTCCGTTATTAGTATTACCCAACCCCCTGAGTTATTTCATGAAAGAGAAGACGAAACCACAGGGGTTTTTACAATTAGTAATACGAGTACAGCACAGATGGAAATCAGACTTATTCACGAACTGCCCTGTGTGCCATAAATGACTTTCCTAATTAACTCCTATTACAATAAGCTCACAGATTGTGGTTATATCCAGATAGTAATAAACCCCACAGATATTTGTGGTACCAATGTCAAGAGCTTGGCAAGCACTATCAAAGTAGGGGGGGGGGGGGGATTCTGACTAAGTTTTCTTTCTAATCCCTAAAGTTTCACTTGCCTTTTTTCGGTTTGACCTTGTAGGTTTGCCCCTCCTGCCCCGGTTGCCACGCACATGCATTATAATCCCTACTGGCAGAGTGTGAAGCAGCTCACTATGGCCTATAGTATACTGTTGTACTTACTATTGTAGTGTTTGGTGGTGTAGCTGGGTATAGACATGAGCGGCCGCAGGGTGGATCCTTGAGCCTGTGGCTGCTGACCTTGCTGATGAGGCAAGGACGTCGGCGGCCCGCCGGAGTGTGCACCCATCAGAGACGGGTGAGGCGGTGGGGGTGGCGGTGGGGGCGGCAGGCCCCGGCCGTGGGGGCCCGGTGCTGGACCCCCCAGGTGGGGCGGCGGTGGGGGATGTGGAGGGTATCCCATCTGCGGACCATCACCACCTACAAAATATACAAGCGCAAAAAGGTGAGCATTAACAATATAGATTATAGAGCGTTTCCGATCGTAATGCATTACAATGCATCAGGATGGGGCTAAGGGAGAAAATGCAGGAGGTCTTTTTTTCTTTCTTTTCAAAACCCAATGAAACCTTTCAGGACCCTAGATGCTTTAGGGTATTCACACGACATGGACCTCATCACACAAGTCGTCTGTGATATTTATCTTTTCTATGACACTCTTTCCCTCTGGCGCTAACTCGTGGTAGGTATAACTCAGATAACTTAGCCACGTGAGTTCCACAGGTAACGAATAATACTATAGACACTCCCAACAACGTTTTTTTAGGGTCTGGATACATTTGCACAGGTAACGCCACAGGGCATGTAAAGCCAACGGCTCTTTAGGCACGTGATACTTCTACTCCTGATCTAGGGTAACAGCAATTAGACAAAGCATATTCTTTTCCATAGAAGCAACTTTGGTAAGTTGTATTATCAATTTGATAAAGCCAAGTTCAACGATTTTTTAAATATTTTTTCCACCTCACCAGAGTAAATTTGTGATATTGGGTAAATATGAGTCTACTTTTCAAGACTTTGGACTGGCTGTTTTTAGGTTTTGTATACATGTGGGTGATATCCATGTTAATTGACTCTACCATCTGTTTTACACGCTGGTGACATAAACTCAAGAACTGACTGTAACTATTAAAAATGAAATTGTGGTCAATAAAGATAAATTTGTAACTTCAACTTCATCAACTTATACAACTGATCTCCCTGCATCACTGATACATGTAATCAATAGCTCTTTGAAATTACAATTGATAGGCTTTGAACTGTGGCGGGAGGTCCCATTTCTTACATCACAGACATGAGAAGAATCGTCATACATTGTATCAGCTTCTTATCGATAGTTAATTCTTTCATTATCATCATACCTTTTGAGTGTCATCCCATAGTTTGGGAATTAGTCCAACTGATATGCAGGCCCCGGTGACAGGGAGACGGTCCACTTAACTGAGGCTAATTACCGGTGGGTGCCGTAATTGGAACAGGTTGTTTGAGCCCATTACAGCTAGATAGGCCACCAGGAGTCTACCTAGTTGTCATCAAGTCAATCGCCTAATAATTTGCTTTGGTCGGCAATGGGCACCATACAGGTAGCCCTGCCCTTACCCCCCCCCCCCCCCCCACCACCAGGAGGCCTGGATAGAGCTTATTATCCAGAATGCTCATATATCATCATTGTGCAGGTCATTTAAACATACAAGCACCTCCCAGGGGTTGCATTATCCAAGTGCACTAGTTAGGAGGCCTGTTAGTTGTCCCTTTACTGCTAGAGAGGCCCTATTTCAGGAAATCTGTGTATTGGTAGGTTCTTGTTAACTTCTTGTACTGTAACATTATTTACATCATTTGTAAGCCGATCGCCAGCCTCGATCCTAACAAATCTTGTTCTGATTCCTTCCAACTAGGCGGGTCGTCTCGTCTCCTATGTAACGGTAGTAATTAGGTCTGTAATGAACGGCAATCTGGCGGAAGGCTGTCGCCTGTAATTACAGAATTAACGCTGCCAGTGACAGAACTGCTTCCAACCTGGTGGGGCCGGGACTGGGGTGCTCAGGTAGGAGAGGGCCCCTGCTTTGCACCACTGTAAAGTGTCATAAATCTGGCCTCCTGTGAGTGTAATGATGTAAGCCCAATGGCGGTTATACACGTTCAACACGCCATCCCTGTGTAATGACAGAGAGACCACACACTTGGATCTCTATAGGCCTAAAACCGTATGGAGATCTGCTGTAGACACTGGCTGTTTGCCATAGTGTTACTCATAGGGTAACCGATATCAAATAGGAATTAGTAATGAGTCAACCATCTTCAAAAGGGACAATTGTTTTAATACAATGTATAAGGGAGCTTCGTATGATTCAAATAGTAAATCACCCCCTTTTACCTCAACGTTGTCAATGTGCCCTCGCCCCGTCCCCAAACCCCAAAGCACACTAAAACATGCATGCCGTAATCGACATACCATAAGCTTCCCCCTTAAGGGTGCTTTTTTTCAGACAAGAAAATGCCAATTTTTCACGACTTTGGAGACTTAATTCCATTGAAATAATTCCGTAAGCGACCAGGGCGCTAATCAGGACGCTTATTATGTGAAATGACATAATTGGACATAATTTAGTATCAAGGTCGTGATGCAAAATCATAAAAGACAGTCACGATATGACATACCGATATGCTTTTTTTTCATATCTTAAAGATATGTAGTGCAGTAGTGGTTTTGTATAGGGTGATGTAACAGTTCAAGGAATCACAGGTAATCACCATCCCCAGGCACATCTGCTTTGCTTCATTCTGGCATTCTGAGACAACTTCGCAATACCTCATAATTGGAAACTTGATTTTGCACCTAACGATACCATTAACAACACAAGCGACTGTCTGGCATTGTGCTCCACGCTGCCAATTAAATGCATATACTTCACAATGCTCTCTATGTACCAGAAGGAAACTTTCTGGGAGTGTCTTATATACGAGGGAATATCATTAACCGTCCAGGGTAGACGACTGGATGTGTGTATATACATGTGGTCCAACCGACTATCACCGGTAGTCTAGCTTTAAGGATCATTCAGACTATCTCAAAACCGCATATTTAGAAACCCCTTGAGACTTCTTTTATGTCATTTAAGATGGAGTGTGTGAGTGGCCTCACAGATGACCCAGTTTTTGCCCGCTTTGGGGGTAGAAAGAGAGAAATACGGGCAAATTCGCTCAAAATGTCATTTCTATCTTGCACCCAAAAACTTAATGCCTTGCAGCCTATGGAGGCCCATGGAGGTGGTAGCTTTTTTTTACTACATTTCCATAATAGTGAAAGAGAGAAATAAATTCGTGAAGATCGCAGTTCAATTTCTTCAAGAAAAATTGAGATTTTTAGAAAAAAAAATTGCGGAAAATGCTGTCCCCCGACCTTGCCTATCTCATGTTTTTTTCCGCTTTTGTCTATCTCGAATGATAACCGAAATACAACGATTCTCCTATGTCACAAAATTGTCTTAAAATGCAAAATTAGTAGGTGTATATTACTCAGGGTTAATTAAACCCTGAGTCAATAACTTATAATCAATGCTCAACCCAAATATGGAAGTGTTTGACCACACCATATTGATACTGCAGCCTTCCACAGAATGGGTATCTCTACATTGGAAATAACAGAGTTCTGTCCTAATGACATTCATTTATTAAGAATGGTGTATGGACTCCTCCCCAGACTTAGTCATAGGTTGGGGACATATCCATACTGTAACATATCAAAATATCAGAGTGGGTTATCATTATAATTTCAATGATAACTTAGGAAATGAATAGCCAACATATCATCCAAATGGGACATTCTAAACTATAGTCATGAAACCAGCTCAACTCCCATCCAATAGACCATGCTGACACTTGCCTGGTTAGCTCAGTCAGTTGAGTGCCTGCCTCTAAATTCGAGGGTCAAGGGTTCGAAGCTCTCTTGTGGAAACTTACTAAAATGTTCAAAAATTAGTCCTGAACCAACACACACCAGGGGGAGCATGTGAATTTCTGAAGATTCTGAAAATGTCCACCAGGTAGGGGGTAATGAGTTTCTAAAGGTTCTGAACATTTCCACAGGGTCCCGCCACCAGTTTGTCTGAATTATCCTTAACATTGGAGAGAGGTACATTGAAAAAAGCCGATTTTGCAAGGTTGACAGGCTAAACCTAGCAGTAAAATTTGTACTGTTCATTCAAAAGAATGAAAAAAAAGGAAATTCCTTCCCGTTACAGGCAAGTCACACAATAAATTTGAGGATATATCCGATATCCATATTTTGCTAAAAGGAAGGCACTATCATGTTTTTTTGTTGTGACATTTTGATGAAAAACTGAAATGTGGATAGCCCTGACTGAAAATACCAGAAAACACTACAAGTCATCGTCCAACCATAATAGACACTTCTGAAGTTTAAGAGGCAGTTTTACCCATTTGTGAATTACAGGGCTTTAGGAGTGCGGTTCTAAAGTTTAATCTACATAACCGAACCTGAGAGGATGGAAGACTATTAACACCCTCCTGACGTCAAAAGGAAAAGGCCCTGGTTTACAGCCCAAAAAAAGCATACCAGTGCAATGTAATATCATTTGTTAATGACTCATAACAAGTACTTATTTGGCATGATTCCCCCCACGTTCAAACCATGTATCCACGGTAAGACTAAGCACAAAACAGATGATAAACGGCAATTACGGTAGTATTGATACAAAGTAAGGCTTTGGTTGAATAATGCATTAAGAAGCAATCGTTGTTGGAAGGGTGAAAAAACACTAAATAGTATTTGGCTGAACAAAAGAAAGTGATTCATAAGCATCGATGGTATGACATTCATATTAAAAGTGGTTTATATGCAGCACATACTAGAGAGGTGATGTAGGTGTAGTATAGGGAGTTGATGATTGTCTGTAGGCAATGTGCAAAGAACAAAAATGGAAGCTGATGTAAATGCATTTTTAGTAACCCGACTATGACCTAATCCTCTTCATGGTTATTATGGTATTTGTCTACACATTGTAAAATTATCAACCGATCAATCAATATTATAAAACGGAGAGCAATAAAACGTAAAAAAGAAAGGCATGAGGGGAGGAGTGCAAGAAGAGTGAGTACCATATCCATATCCAATTACAGCAGCAGAGTTGAGTGACAGTGATATAATCATCAATTACAACGAGCACTTTGACAACATATTTAATACTAGACACAAGAACAGCAACCTTTAATAAGCACGACCATAATTAATGCAGCTATATGCACCATATGAGTAACATCAAGCGGGTGACAACAGCGGTTAAGGCCCGGTGGTAGAAGCTACAGGAGGCTATAGGACAACATGCAGCATCACCTGGAGGATGGGACACTCACCATTGTGTGTGACCGGCTTGGTAGCCGTAGGAGTAGGTAGGGGGTTACCAGAGGGAGGTGGTGGGGGAGGGGGAGACGAGGGCACGCCCAGAATACCAGCAGCCGCCAGTCGCCTTCTCTCTGAAGTAGTAAAAAAAACACGCATACTCACGCATATATACATGTACTACACATCATGTCAACAATTAGCACTTGCCACTCTCAGGGTAGTAGGTTAGGGTAGTAGACTGAGGGATGTTGTCAAACCAGCACAACAGGACTAGACACACTCAACTAAGGATATGTGTTGTAGGGCACGCCAACTTGGTCTTATTGAAAGATGAGGATGATCTGCTACACAACAGCTAGCGACCCCCCCCCCCCCCCCGACTCATGTAATGCAGGTTGCGACTGCATGTGTAGTGTAGTAAACAAAGTGAGACGTTGGTTTTCTATTCTCACACTAGGTGGTAGCAAAGGCAAGGCATGCGATAAGGAAGTGGCGGGTTACGGGTGGTTATCACGCCACTACACGGTGCCAGCTGTTCCGAGAAAAGACTACTTGTCTTAAGTAACTTTGCCTTGTCTTATTTCTAATTTAAATAGGAAGCGAGGTTCACGTGAGAGAATGAGAGAGCCAAGACAGGTTTTTTTTTAAAGAAAGGTGTATGCGAACCAAAATGAAACCAAATGTCCAAACAATTTATCAACACTGATCTCTTTCATAACTGGTTACCCCGGCATCAATCAATCCAGTGTATCTTCATATCCCAGCTTGAACCGAAAATATAGATCTCAAAATATCTAATTACCAAAATAAGATGTCTAGTGGACAATTTACACAAAAAACAACATAATGGGGATGAGACCTCCAGTTGCAGACAGACTGCAGTGATGGATGACCTAATTGGGACACCAGGTAGTGTAGGGCTGGGTGGGGGTAGTAAATGCGGGGGTGGTATTGGGTGGTATTGGGAGTCTGGGCGGGGTGGCTGTCCATCATGCAGCCACCAGTAGCATGTCCTACCCTAACTAGGGGTGGTGGTGCCTCTCCCAGCACCACTTGTGGCACCACCACCACGTGCAACCCGCCGTCTGTCTAATCAGGGGATTGCGACTTGCTCAATGTCGGTCAAGTTGATTAGCTCTTTCACCGATTTCCCAATGTCCCCAGCCAGGTCGCTTTCAAACCGCCAGGACATATTCACTTTTCACATGGTGAAAGGTTGAGGTGTCCAGGACCTTTTCTATCTCTATGAAAGCAGGGAATGGGCACAGAATCAGGAGATGGCTATTAAAAGACACCCGGAAATGCTGCGCACCGTATGTCTGAGGAGATAGCTGCACAATGTAGGCGTTGTCAAACACTGTCCATAACAGCAAACAGTGAACCTGTCCACACCACGGCCACTCAGTGACAGACGGGGCCGAGTGGCCGGTGGGCGGGGGGAGTCCCCAGGGTGGCTGCTGCCCCTGCCCTGGAGGGACGTCTGCTGTGTGTGTGCTTACAGTGTGGATCTAGGGGGTGGGCATTGGAGGACCTCCACAATGCTCTCATCTCATCACTTATCAACACACAGTAAGATATTGCCATTTGTACAAAGTCTGTGGTCAGTAGGTCCGGTTAGCAGGACTGCTCCTGCCTCCTTGGGGATGACGCACAGTCAGTGACAAGTGAGCAAAATACCAGGCAGACTGCTAATTTAACAAAGAATAGCAGGATAAAGCTATTCGTATACATTTTTCCCATCGTAATTCCCTAAAATGCCACTTTGTCGATCAGGGGTCAGGGTAGCCAATAATAGTTATTCTATTGTTCGCTGGGGTAACACAGAGAGCTCTAACGTGGCCAATTACACTTCTAGGTCAGCAATGTCACCAAGGGGTCAGGTGGGATAACTCTGACTAATTTTCCTACTTTTCCGTCAGTGTACCTTATTATGGGATAAAGGTATGGGACTTTCCGTTAATCGCCAAGGGCAATTGACTTACAGTTATCACTGATGGCCCACGCTTATATACCCCCCCCCCCCCCCAGATTATACCGCAGCGGCTTGGCCAATGGCAGGGCAGAAAATGACCACAGGAACTTTGATCCCCTTCAAAATACCCGGGTCTTCAAAATGGACAATACTTGATACTAAGGTAGTGAGAGTATCCTGCTTTCAGTCCAAAAGCAGCAGATCAAAGTAACCACGCATTAACTCATACTTGGATTCATGTTGCATAATATCGGGCATTCAGTCACACACCAAACATTCCAACAATAAACTATGGATAACACATGCTATTTTGTGTAATTTTCATTCAACATTTGGAAAATGTGAAGTTGTACGTCTTCATAGGGGACAATGTGTGCATATATGACAATTTGTTTCAATGTCACCAAACACCCAGCCAATACATATACCTAAAACAAGAACATACATAGGCATTCCCACTACAGGAAATTTGATTTCAGACTAATAAGCCAGGTTAAGATACCGAAACGTATAATAAGGGGCTTACTTACAAACCGTGCATCAAAGCCAGCCAAACTATGCACAGGCACTGGGATCATCACACCACATCAACTAGGAACAACCCCATTAAACACTACATCATCATGATTAGATATCGTGGTGGGTGAATTTCATTAAGACAGTGACCTACCCTTTGTTCGCTCGTCCTCTTCTGCATCAGATTCGGCCGCCTCCACCCCAAACTCTCGGCGGAGTCTTTCCGTCAGGCTGAGGGTCTGTTCACGGACCCGCTCCACTGAGGTGGCTGCCGTGTTCCAGCGGGAGTCGCACTCCTCCTCCTCCCGGCCACCTGCCGAGGGTGGGCCGCCTGCAATAGGGGGAGACCATTAGGTTTACTACAGCTATTAACCAATGTGTAGTGCATGAACCGTTACTTATTATTATACACATTATCTGTACACTGTAGCTCAACATTACAGAGGGACTCAAAAATTCACTATGTTACTCTATTAGAACTTCCTGAAGTAGGATTCTTTTTCCCCTCGACATGTTTGTAAGAGCTGCCTTAAGGATAGCAAATGCACACCCTCAGCCATCAGCACCTGACCCCCCCCCCCCCACCGTATATTTTCACAAAATAGTCTATACATGTATATATCTATCAGCAATGGCCACATATGAAGCCAAGCATGTATCCCGCCTATAGCCAGACATAAATCACAGAAAAATGCAGACGCAGTGTAGAGCGATCAGTCAAAAGCTCATTTCAAGTGGTTTGGATAATCATCTAGCGATTAAAGAAACTCTGCCATTAAGATAAATGGCCTTACATGGTAACCTCAGCGTTTACAGAGATAGATACATACACCGAGCAATTGTCAAGTCAATTAGTCTGGTCTAATCACCTTTCACTTACATACCATGTATGACGTTACACATACATATGCATATCGCATATATATTTTTGGAAATCTCTTAGCACTATAGTATTTCCTGCTATAAGTGCTACAATATGGTAGGTTATCAAAGATGTTTTCTAAACATCCATGTTGAAGGTAAGATTTTATGCTGATTTGTCGAAAATGTCTATCTACTAAAGATCTTGTTTTATGGCTAGCTGTTATTGATTGTATATCAGGTGACCGAGTTAAAATGCTTAGCATTGTTCCGCAAACTGCTATTCCATAAACACGTCGATAAGAAGGCAGATAGCTTAATGTTCATTGACATACATTGTCGGCAAGCTACAATTGTGCCTCCCATAAAAACCCAGATATACACCATTAACCTAGTGATAATTACTTATAATTGTTCCTAGTAATTTCTCCTACAATTGTTTAACCACAACTGCCTTATTAACTATTCAAAGGCCCACATGCCGCTGTTGGGTACTAGGTGAGGTGTACAGCATTAGGGATGGTCAAGGTAGGACTTCCTGTCTACACGACTCACACAGGTGAAAGCTCCCATAACTACAGTTCTGTACCACAAACAGCGGCTCATATCGTGCATTCTAGGAGGCGTGGGAACATAGTTATTCACCGCACATTTTCTCCACTTCCAACCACACCCCAATCATGAGTGGGAAGGGTGACTTTTGCAACAATGAGTGGATAAGTCCCGGTGTCAACATCCAGCCTACTAATCCCCTCCCACACCTTCCTTGCTTGCATTATTGTAATTTTCAAAATCTAAATACAGTATACTATTTTAGTCCCATTTTCTTATGAATCAATCAACTTGTTACTGTCATAACTCGCCCATGGAAGTAAGACGATTATGACATCTCTGAGCTTGAGGTAGGGTTAGAGCAGTAGCATACTATGTCTAGTAAGTGAAGCACTGGCTTCTGTTGAATGGAGTCACGAATTGCTTATACAACATGACGCCCCAGGCACTAGGGGATGGGGGAAGGGCTGGGTGGGGTAGAGCGTAGGCAGTTGGATGTTAAGAATAGGGTCTATGGGGGTTGGGGTGGTGAGAGGAAGTGGGGGGGGGGGGGGGGTTGAGATACCAGTCTCTCATTCTCAGACGCAATCAATTATAGAAGATCTCCTGTCTGGGCCCATTTTCGGACACCTTAAGTTACAAATGGAAACTGTATCTTACAAACAATTTGATAAAGCTATAATAAAATTCAGCATCTATATAAACATTTAATCTCATACATTTTAATTGATAAAGTACATTCTACCTCGGGTTTGTAGGAATTAACTTTGTCCATTATTGCATGTACTGCAATCATTGCCCGCAGAAGCGCCTTTCACTCTCCCAACAAGGGAACATAACCTATCGTCCAATCGCATGTAACTGGCTATAAGGTGGGGGTGGTGCTGACCAGTGGTCAAGCCTGGGCTGGGCTGTTCGCCATGGGAGTCATTGTGGCTATAAACAGTCTGCATGTCCGTGTCTGCCCCCGTTAATGCAGAAAGGAGCTCCTGGCCATGGGGGCTATTCGTATTTTGGGACTTTCCTCCCTACCCCTTCCCATCCAGTTCCACTGCACACTTTCTACCATGACCCACCAATAACCATTGTACCTCCCACCCCAAAACCACCGAGAGACAATCGTATACACTCTACACAACCATTCAAATGGATGCACGAAACACTAACATTGAGCATGACGCAGCATATTTCACTATGGCGTGTTTTGTCTAATTAAAACTTCAGTTCTTTATCAAGTCAGAATTGGTTCTGAGCAGTGACGAGGGTGGGGGTGAGGTAGGGGAGGGGATGGAAAGATGGAAGGGGGACGTGACGGAAAAATGTGGAGAACAGCTGGGGTAAGGAAACGGTAAGGGGAGGGGAGGGGAGGGGAGGGGAGGGGAGGGGAGGGGAGGGCAGGGCCGGGCCGGGGAGGGCATGGCAGGGCATGGCAGGGCAGGGCAGGGGAAGAGAGGGAAAAGAAGGGGGTTGAGTTTGAGTGGAGGATATGGGAGGGGAGGGGGGGAGCATGTTAAGAGAGCTCGTAAGAAGGTGAGACATGGGCGGGGGGGGGGGAAGAGATATGATAAAAGGAGTTGTGAATGCTGAGAGGGGAAAGAGAAGCAGGGGTTAGTTGCGGCTGGGTGGGAAGTCGAGTGGGAGTGGAGAGTTGGGGGTCAGACAATCCACGGACCAGTCCCGCCGCCGATCGATCCCCTGCCTGGCAGTCTCCCCACGCCATGGATAATTTACGGTTAGCCTCGGGGCAATCCTGTTTTTCTCCGACCGACTAATGGATTACACAATTATGTCTGGCAAAGGCCATTGACTTGTCCCTTCTATAACGGAGAACGTGTTTGCATGACACCAACTTAGGTGTCTATCTCATTTCATCATATACAGTGTTTGTGCATCTACGGCTGATGCCAGCTTGTCAGTATTCTTGCCTATTTTTAGTGGTTAAGCCAGGTTGACGAGTGACGATCAACTTTGCCGTAAACACCCATGATGTAGGCGTATATAACCTGGGCTAAGTAGCTACTTGTGTTTCGCATCATGTATCTATTTCATACAAAATGCAACAGCACAGGAACGTCCCAATATCTAACCCCCTCCCCCACCATGGTGCATCATACGTAATGTTCTCTTTTATTTCATTGTTTTTACCTCAATACTCTTGAATAGCTTCAACACGGCCTGTTTTATTTGATAGTTGATTCATCAAAATTTTGCTGGGAATAGTTTTAGACTTTGACAATTACCATAGTGTACCTTTAGGACCAAAAGATAAAAAGTCTCCATGAGTATGATTGAATCAATTGCATTTTTACTAGAGCTCATTTGTATTGATTAAATGACATGATACAAATACTTCCCTAGCTAAATACTTAATGTACCAAAATCAAGTAAATGTTTGATGACGCTTAACCTTTTCCTTTTTAGCAAGTAGACATTGCCTTACCTTTCCTCCTGTCATTGGGGTAGTTATCGAAGAGTGGCAGTGGTGCCAATGTGGGCTGCGATTCAGTTGCCATGTCTTTTGGTGACAAGCTGAAGCCACGAGGGTCACGCGATGACGACCGGGACCCAGCTGACGACCCTGGCGATGGAAGCGGTGATGACGACGTGCTTGAGCTGGAGGACCTGGAGCTGGTAGGGCCGTAGGATGAAGACGATATGGATGGGCCCCGCTCGGGGCCTTTTCGCTTCATTCGTTTCCGGTACTCAAGAAGAGAGACCTGATAGGGAGGGAAGACAGGTAAAACAATATAATTTCTGGTCTCTGATACAGTATGGCACCTTTGAAGTGTAGTTAATTTGAAAGTTGGTACTGTGTGGCCCTTTTAATACCAATTGCAACATGTGAGCCGGAAATATTGGATGACTGCAAGTCATTAAATTTGTTTGTTAACATTATATACCACAAATTGGTGTTGACACTGAGATTGCTAATTGGGAGGCACTTACCCTTTTTCTGGTGGGTGCTTGTAGAACTGGGATGCTGGAGAGTTGGCCGGATGACGAAGATGTTGGTGCTGCTGGTGCTACTGTTGAGCCTGTGGGTGACATGGATGATGATGATGATGACGACGACGATGATGATGCGACGAAGGGTGAAGATGATGGCAGAGATGATGATGGGGCTACAGGCCCTGTGGATGGTAACGATACACACGTTGAAGATGATATACTGCTATGGGAAGCTGCAGAGACTGAATTACTATTGTAGTTTGAGGCAGTGTTTATGCTTTCTGAAGGCTGTTCAGTATTGGAGTGCAAACTGAAACTATCAGAATGATTACTAACAGTCACTGAATGTGCCTCTTGATCAGCAGATTGAGTCCTCAGAGTGTGGAATACTTGTCCTCGAGGACTACTAGTACTAGGTGAAGGCTCCTCATCTTTATTACTATTACGACGAGTCCTTTCACTCACAGATTGGCCACACTCTAAGTTGGAGCGTAATGTCGACGAACTCGAAACATTATTGCCAACTGCACTGTCACTTTGTGAACTCTCGGAGGAACCAGGTTCCTCGTGAGATGGCCCATTGGAGCCGGACGTTGAGTCTATTGTTGCTTCACTCGGTCCTACGACCCTTGACTGTGTATGTAAGGACCCTGTAGTCACACTGTGAGGCTCCTGCCTAGATGTTGGTTCGCTCTCTGAACTGCTCGATGTGGTCGCAGTGTCAGGGAGTGAGCCACTTGTAGGCATCGATGCCATTGCGGAAGAACAGGGATCAACATATTGACTCCTACCGACAGACTGATCTGGTAAGTCCACATCCATGTCCTCCTCTGTCCGATCCTCCTGCTTAGAAGAGGATACTTCGCTTGGCATGTTGCCATTCGTCGAGTGGTCAGAAACATCCATTGATGTAACCTCTTCGGTCTCACTGACACACTCGCCTTCCTCAAGTTCATCGTCCTGCTCATCAGTGCTATTGCCGACTCCTGATGTGGAGGCCTCAGGCTCAGGTATTTCTGCATGGCCAGATAACGGGGCATCTGAACTACAGGACACCTGGGTCTCCACAAAGCTATTCCTCCTCGTTTCACTTGTCGCATTAGTGTCTTTGTTTGAGCTTCCCACCGAGTGCTCGCCAGTGAAGGACTCGGACGAGGCCTGCTCATCACTTTCACCTTCACACGCGGCTAAGTCTCCTGCCTGGGACGTTACCTCACCTTCCTCTCTATGTTTCGCTCCTGCAAAGTCTACGTCTGAGGACACCTTCCCCTGATCGGGGGAACTCGTGTGGGGTACTGTAGAAGGTTCCTCGTCTTCGTCACTTGAGCCTGACGCTACAGGGGCATCACTTTGTGAGGGCATTGGACCACTGTGTGTGGAGCTTTGTGATGCCATCGCACTGTGTGTGGAGCTTTGTGACGCCACTGCACTAAGCATGAAACTTTGTGATGCCCTTGGACTGTTCGTGGAGCTTTGTGACGCCACTGCGCCACTATGTGTGGAGCTTTGTGATGCCATCGGACTGTGTGTGGAGCTTTGTGGCGCTATCGCACTAGGTGACGCGCTTTGTAAGGACATTGCACTGTGCAAAGTGCTTTGTGAGGGCATCGCACTAGGCGATGCACTTTGTGAGGGCATCGCACTATGCGCGGGTCCTTGTGAGGGCATCGCACTATGCGTGACCCTCTGTGACGGCACTGCACAATGTGACTCGCTTTGTGACGGCATCGCACTATGCGTGGGTCCTTGAGGTGGTGCAGGGAGCACACCAAAGTCTGTGTGACTGTCTAGGTGAGAGGTGACTGCACACTCACTGTTGTCTTGCACCAAGCCACTTGTCACCGTGTCAGAAGCACAGTCTTTCTGTCCCCTATCTGTTTCTGTTGATGAGGCCACTTCACCGACATTCGCCTCCTCCCGAGGCGTCGTCGTCGTCGTTGTCCCCACAGAAGAAGCTCCTTGGGGGACGTGAAGTTCCTCCACAGTAGGGTCAGAATTACAATGAGATCGGTTAGAATTGTCTGCCTCCCTGTCGCTCCCCTGCTCCTCCTCCATCTCAGCCTCCTGCTGGTGAGACGTGGAGGGCCCAGGCTGTTTTTCCTCTGTTTCACAAGTATCAGGAGCACCACTGTTACCAACATGTTCACTTTGGTCATACGACGAGTTTCTGGAAGACCCAGCACATGCTGCCATATCGTCATAGGAGGAATCCCTAGATGAAAAGGTCTCAGAATCGACACAAGAAACTGCCTCGGTTTCAACTTTGATGGCATGGCTAGGTTCACTGTCCGACTTAACTGAGCAGGGTTCAGCCACTTCAATTGAAGGCAAATTCGAGCAGTCAGGTTGTAATGTTCTTTTGTCCCTGGGGTCATCCTCTGGCTGTTCCACTTTGACAAACTCAGAAAAGCTGTCGCTCTCTTTATGTGAGCCAATACCACTGTCTACACCCTCATCCCCTAAACTTCCTAAGCTAGTACCACCAGAATGATAGCTAGCTGTATGTGATGGTACGGCTTTTTCCTCAGCCTTAAGTTCACTCTTCCTCGGTTCTTCAAACACATCACCTTCAGAGGTCCGTGTGCTATTCATTCGCATGGCTATCCCTTCTAGTCTTTGTTGCTCAGCCTTTAGCGCCAATTTGTGGAGCATTTCAAACCCATGGGGAACACCAAGGCTGTCCCCACCATTGTTTTGTCTGAATACCTCCTCCATTCGGGAGTCCTCATTGTCTGTGTCTACTTCACTTCTATAGTCACTTCGACAATCGCTGCGACCACTCTCGTGGCGTTCTCGCGTTAAACTGCTACATGATGGTGCAAGGAGCAGCTCGGACACCGAGCTCTCAACAGACTCCTGCTTCTCTGAGTAGATTGATCGCCGCTCTTCGTTCAACTGCTTAGATAGAAAGAAATATATTCAATGAATATTCATATACATGACAATATGTAATTGTATGAGAGAAATCGTCATGTGTTTTTTCTTAGTTTCTAGCACCTATCTTTTATGTCAATTCATAACACTAAACTGGTGCAGAGTGAGCTGCAACTTGAAATATGAGAAAGCTCCATTATTGCTTTTGGTAATGAGTCAATAATATCGAGATTTAACTTCATGTAAACTTACTTCAAATAGGCGATCAGCTGGAGTAGAGGGGGTGATTGGTGATAGGTGTGACTTGAAACCATTCATGAGCCGTGTGCCTCCATCCTCCACTTTGACCCGAACACTACCCATTGCTTCAAATTTATCATTCTCAGACAGAGCTGGTTCAGATCCAGTTGGCGTTGGCGTGGACGGAGTCGGGGGATATGGAGGAGTATCCATAGAGATAGATTCCCGCGCCAGTCTTCGCTTCTTCAGGGGTGTCACAAAGTCAGCTGAAACGTTTAGTCAAAAGGCATTATTGAAGGAAAACATGCAAATCGGTATGAATTATTATCAGTCAGTACCAAATTTGATGCTGAATTTCATTAAAACATATATATACATATTTCTTCTCTTGATTCACTACATGAATCCTCTAAAACAGAATCCGGGTTCAAATAGTTTAATTCTTACCAATGTTATGGCTGACTTGTGGGGAAGCTCCTGGACTGTTTGTGCAGCTATTTGTGTTGGGACTCATCCCGCCGTTAGGGACGGGTGACATGGACCCAGGAGACTGCTGAGTTCCAGGCTGACTGGAGGTGCTCTCAAACATTGCCTGACGTAACCAACGCTGAAAATATGGGATAAATGCGGTTCTACAATGATTGTCAGTACTTTCCTTATCTATAGCTCTCTAAAATTCACCAATAGTTTGTAGGTTGCTTTTCTTTACTACTTCACATGAAGGTCTTCACTAAAAACAAAGTGCTTTTAAAATATTCATACCTACAACAGTACTATCTAATGAAAGTATGAAAGTCCCTCCCTCCCCTAAGCACCTGCAGGCCATGAACAGTACGTGCATCACCAGAAACAGTAGCGTCCTCTACCGCTCAGTGGCTGAACTACTGAGTAGGGGTGAACCCAATGGTGTAACTCCCATATATGTTTGTACTTCACATGTTTTGTCTACGGATCAGTATCACTGTATGTGATTATCATAGTTGTCACGAAATCTGCAGTGCTTATCATTTGATGTCCTAATACCAATAACGAAGGCCAAAAAGATGCACACACTGTATGTAATAGGATACCATTCTGTATATAAACAGCAAGGTTGTGGGTTATAGGTAATATAGTGGCGCCACCCTCAGTTGTAAGGCAGAACTAATATTGCCTTGGTTCTGCCATCCACCACCCTGTGACAAAGTTGCGGTACTAAACCGTCACAGGCAACAACGTAATTTATTGAACGTAGTACTTTCGAGGAGAGTTGCACTCTTTTATTCTAACTCGATCGATATTAATATTCATATTTAATGTAGGATTACCATTACCCAAATACGTTTTGATTCGTTCAGTTTTCTCACCCATCCAATTTGTAAACATTTGTATAATACAAACTATGTATCTAAAGCTCGCACTTTTCTATTTCCAGCAGCACATCGTTAGTTACACCACTACCAAAACGTGATGTGTCTAAAAATTGTCAGTGTGATTTAATGGTGAGATATTTTCATCAGCTATAGTCAGTTTCCCACAAAGTGCATTAATTACAACAATGACAACTTCTTAAAATGCCGATATGAAGGTTGTGAGTAGACATAGAACCTGCGTTTTGAGATTAAAAGAAAAATCTTTATATTACTATTCCTTGTCATAGGCGACAGGGCATTTCAAAACTGTATTCTAAATGATTGAGTGTTCTTCTTATGAGCGTATTTTCAATAATCTGTGGAATCAAGAAGCAATCTTCTCTTCTTTTTTTTTTAGCAAAAGCATAAAATGTGTCAACTTGTAATATCCCTAATATAGTCTAGATGGCGCCAGGGAGGCAACTCATCAATTGAAGTTCACGCAAATAACACCAGGTGGTAGCACTGAGTCCCAACCCTAGGATACTGCCCCTACGCAGTATTACTATGGAAGGCCAAAAAAAGTTTTCATAGTAACTGTCACAGTTAATATTCACCCCCACATCCATTTAGTCAGATTACGGATAGCATCCTCGAACCATCGGTGGGCGTTAGAAGCCAGATTCGTCGCCTGTTTATAAAGGTTTGTATCCTTCAAGATCTACTTTAACTACCGGTACTATAAAACAACAACGCTAGTGATACTGCCCTAGGCCATATATCCTTAAGACCGTAAATCCGTAAAGTAGGACTACATTCTCTGACCTAATCACCTAATCACACAACGAATCTGGCAAAGTCTTAGAGACGCCAGGCAACCATCCATACTATCACACACATGTGTATAGTATAGTTTGTCTTGTTACCGCTGGTCTCCTACTTAAATCGACTAATATACGTGTTGAAAGCCTACTCCATGAATACACTTGCAGTAGCAGTCACTCACCTTTTTGGCTGATCCCATGTTGCAGTCTAGTTGTGAGTTGGCAGCAGGGGAGTTAAAGTTCTTGGGAGTGTGTGTGCCAGAGAAGGAGGAGCGCCTGAAGTGACTCAGAGGGGTGGCGTGTGGACTCGGCACACACTTTATAAACTCGGAGTTCTTATCCCCGCCATCCGTCGCAGTGTTCACTTCCAGCGGCTCAGTTTTTATCGTCAGTGGTTTCTGCAGATCCTGTGCCTTCTCGCTCAGCCACTCGTTCATCAGGTGCTACGAAGGGTAAGAAAGTTTAAAGTGTTAAAACGTCCTTTCTCATCTATTTCAAAATACCTAAGGCAAGCCCATTCCAATTGTTAGATGGATGCCTTTAATTGATCCTATTATAGATTCTTTATTATCGTGGCATTTAACTTAGTAATGTGATTATACTATGCTCATTACTTCATTGAAGGACATGCTTACCTTCTTTGTTTTGGGGAACCTAAATGCCTTCCCTTGTTGAGCACTGCTTGGGGTTGAAGGAGTGCTGACCACAGGGGGGCGCTCAGCGGGTGTGGATGTGTCGCACCCACCAGGTGGCGCGGACGCTGGCGTCTGTGGTACCATTTGTTGAGAACTGCTCTCGTCGGTGGAGGAAGGAGGCTCGGGCGCACTGCTGTTACCACTGGCACTGCTATTGGCACGGCTACATCTATAAAGTCAAGGTGATGAAGGCATTCAGTATTGAAGTATTTTATACTAGTGGAACTAGAATAGACATGAGATATCAATTTTAGCTTCATATGAAATGCAAACGAAACGGATTATGAAACCATTTTTTAACAAATCTATTTATTAGGTCTGTCTATGGTCCTGGTTTATATTAGAATGGTTAAATTTACATTGCATTCAAACATACCTTCTTGATGGAGTACCGTGTTTGGCCTTCTTTTTTCTGTAAGAAAGACGAGTATATTAGTTTATATTTTATACACTTCAAAAGTTCATACATATGGAATAGTGCATTAACCATATACTAGAAAGAATAGGCGCAAAAGCTAAGACACAAATTATATGTACAATAAGATGTACTGAAGGAACTTACTGTTTAGCCTTAGGTAGCTGGTGTTCAACGATTGTTGGCGGCTTGATTTCTTCGGGTTGATCTTCTTCCTTCTCCTGAAATGATACCAAAAGACATTTGTAGTTATTGTTACTTTGCTACCACTGAATATATACAAGTAAACGTATTGCAGTAAAGAAGCATATCATTATGGAGCAATATATTCAAGACAAAATATTGGTCATTAAACACAGCATATGTAACGTCTGTGGAAGTGATCATAAGAATGCATCTGATAAATCAACATTCCGAAGACTCTTACAGGTTGGTTATGTGCAGGTTCTTTTTCTTCTTTGGGCTCTTTTTCAACTTTGTCAGTCTTCTTTGCGGTTTCTATCCGAGCAAGAGCTTCCTTCCTGCGTTCTTCACGCTTTTCCAGCTTTTCAAACGCTTTCATAATGGCCTCCATTTTTCTCTCTTCACGTGTCTAACAAATACAAATAAAGTGTTGTATTAAACGACAAATCTTGTCTAAATCAACTTAACAATGGCAATTATAGGTGATTAAATCTGTCAATATTTCCAAAACTCTTCGGAACACAAAATATTTTAAATATAACGCAATCACAAAATGAAAGTAAATGGTTAACATTTCGACCATTGCGGACTGTCAGGACTACATTTGTAACTGTCGCAATCGGTGTTAATTTTTTAAGTGGAAATGGGTATACAGACCATACTGACCATCTTTTTCCTCTTTTCAGAGGCTTCATCCTCTCCATCAGACATAAGGCTGGAACCGGGCTCAGGAGAGAGTGGTGTCTGCGGTGCTAGTTTCGCTTCTTCGGCAGCCTTCTCTTCCTCCCTAATGGATGCTGATCTCCTTCGCGTCATTGTTGTTTCTGACGTAATTTTTTCCTAAAGTCATCGAAACAAATAGTTATCTTGTGATTATATAAAGATTGATTGTGTGATTTAAATCACAAGTGACCCAGGGCTTGGGTGAGATTGGGAAAGAGGAACAAAAAGAGAGAAAAATCCAAACCCCAATCTGCAACTAAGTTATGTTTGAGTTTGATACAGTGACACACCAGGTCCGGGACTGCACCAAAAGAGAGGACGGAGACCCTCTTCACCCCGACCCTAGATCTGGGCATGGTCACATGATGGTGTGCTATTGATATTTCTAAACTGTAATTTAAATCGATTTCCGATTTTTCTTGTTAAGGTCCTAAATTCAAAACCCTACCTACTTTATAGTTTATCAAATTCTCTACAAGATGCAATCATTTATATTGTAATGGTGCAACATTGTGAAATATGGGACTGTATATGGACGAATGCTGACAGAGTGGACGTGTGTATTGGCCATCTCTGCTCAACGATTAAAAAAAAAAATCCATCATTTAATTTTTTAAATATACATTCTTCCTTACGTTTCTGTGCACATATGATACACATCTAATACATATCCTAAGATGAGCTCATTTGGGCTGCCGGTTTCAGAAAAAAACACACAAGCTAGCACGGACCACCCCCCACCCAACTCCGACACACCTTTGTGAGGCACTTACTCGGCTCACACACATCTATATCTACATCGTAGCATTGCCATAAACAGCTGTCAACCCCCCCCCCCCCCACAACCAGCCCCCCTCCCCCCACACACACACACACATCCCCCCCCCACCCTCGATGCCGGGGGTGGGGATATCATAGCTTTAACACCTCCACAGAAATGACGACGGGCCTGGAAGTAGGGCTGAGAATAGAATGGGGAACAGGGTCATTTATTGGCCGCGTCTCAGACCTGCACATGGGCATTAACTTTAGCGTTTTCTGTTGTAAGTAGTATACACTACACGCTTAAATATGCGCGAAAGTTAATGCCCGTGGATTCCGAGTGGACTCTCATGCAAAGCTCTAAATGACCAAAAAGCGTCTCATAAAAACGTCTCACCTCTCCCTAACCATTGCAGGTATAGGAAGTCTGTGTGAACGTGACTCTTTTAAAGTCAGGATTCAAGGTCACTGTCCTATCTTCAGCATTAGTTCACACAGACTTGATTTCAGGGGTATTTTTTACTTTTTTTCAAGAGCGTTTTTCTGCTAGAAATTTTTTTTTTTTACAAACTGAAAAAAAGAGGGAGGTACAGTTTGTTTCAATCTATATGCATGTGTTTATTTCAATCAGATAAATGAAAGAAGAAATGCAGCGGAACTCTTCAAAGTCAGCTGACCAATCTGCATATTTTGCTGGAAAACCGTCTCACAGAGACCCAGGTACCCTGGGTCAATCACGTGTGAATACAGAACTGTCACATTTGAACAAGTTTTTGCCTAAAATTATCAATGACTTAAATTAAGCAATTACATGTGCAATATATTCCGTTTTTATAGTTAGGTACTGTTTACTGCTATAGCTATTATTGGTTCAGTTTAATCCCCCCCTCTATCAATTACAGTACATATCTTATGTATAATGAGAAAACCACACATACCTCTTGTAATTTGTTGGCTACTGCCATGTTAAGTGGCGCGATCCGTCTACGCTTTGATGGTGGACCCACTGTTGGAGTTGACGGAGCTGGAGCTGCTGCGCTTGTTGCAGTCACCGTTGTTGTTGTTGCTGCGGCCGTTGTTGTTGATGTTGATACGTTATTCGACTTGCTATTTCCTACGCTAACATTACTATTGCTTTCCTCTGGTACATCGATTGAAACTGACAATTTCTTTTCTCTTTGCGAAAGTCTTGAAGACCTTTTCTTTTTTCCCGTCCTAAAAAGATATGAACGTTGGACATCTCAGCACAGTTATAACGTTTTGACAAGGGATACTTGTTATTTGTATAGTGCCCAACAAAATTGTATATGTTGATATACTAGACCTACGAAGAAAACTCCACTTCATTTCACAAACCCTGTTTTTTAAAACAGGAAATGCTCACTTTCTGAGAGCGGCATTTTGTGAATCTTTCCACTGCGTCTTCCCACTATGATATGCCATTACCGGTACATTAAATTGAGTTGGTATATCATACCATTAGTTCATAGCACTTACCGTTCGTCTTTCTTTTGCCTTTTGGACACAGGACATCCAGGTATTGAACATGCACATTCAACATCATAATTGCTGAATCAGGAAAATAAAGGTAGTTTAATATTTTTATAGATTTTTTTATTAAGGTAAATATCAGCATAGTATACTTAATAGTATACAGCTGTAATCCGAACTACGGCCATACGCCGCTCTGCCGCTCGGGCCTATAGAAGTATATGATGATACCATTTTCACACATCTTTATTTGACATAGCCTTGAAATTTCATTTTAATTCGTAATACATGATAGGAACTGGTGAATTAAATGCATGAACATGAATATTCACAAGTAAAATAAACTTGGTTATTTATCTTTCAAATTCATTTTGGTGTGTAATAATCACACTGAAAAAGTGCAAAGTGCATATCAAAATCTTGAGTCCTCTATTTCTTTCTTATTTCAAGACCAGATAACAAGAACAAGAATATTTGTACCTACCTTTCTTGATAGTCGAAATCAAAAGGAATGGTAATTTCAGCACCCTTGGAAATGTTCTTTTGAGAATAGATGAAGAATAATACTTTTCCATTCTCAACCACATGTTGAACCTGTGAAAGGAAATCGGAGAAACATTTGCTGATTATTGCATGTTTCAAAAGATTGAGCGTGTGAGTGACCTCACAGATGACTCAGGGTAAGCTAGATTTGTAGCTTATCATGTACTTAGATATAATATTCCCTTATAATCATTCATTGGTCAATTCTGGTATCAGAAATGAATTCCTTGTTAAAAAGTACCCTCAAGTCATGTGTCATACATGCATGTTATTCCATATCAGGCCAGCAGGTGGGTGTGGGTGAGCAGGTGGGTGTGGGTGAGCAGGTGGGTGTGGGTGTGCAGGTGGATGTGGGTGACAGTTGCAGGCTGCGGGCGTGTACCACCTTCTGTCCCTATCAAAAAGCCAGTCGATCGGACTATAAACGGCGAAGATTTGCTCTGCACACATTAAGATCTAGCGCAGTGCAAGAAGTACCAGTGGCGACACCGTGTGCATCACGGCTGGAACAGGAACTATAAGGCACTAGCGCATTAGGCTATGGAGGCCACCATATTGGTTCAGAGCAATGCACTGTGGTTAGGCCCCCGACTCCAGAGCAGTGCATCATGGGTGAATGTCTTATCAGCACCTTTGTTCTAGGTGTGAGGGGAGGGGGTTAACCTGATAAGGAGATACGAGTTCAGCCCTTTGGAGGACGGTCGCAAGAGGAACTAAAATATTTTTCTTGTGTTGCTCTGTTCTGGTAACTTTAATTTGAATTTGATTTAAACGTGTTAGATGGTTATTTATTGTGTAATTGAGGGTATTTCCACTGTATTAGATGGCATTTCTGTGTGTGAAGAGAGAAATATGGGGGATTTTGGCAAAAGTAGCGATTTCTATCTTTGCTTTAACACTGAACCCTATGTGCCTTTCATTTAGAGGGTAGCAATTTAAGAATACTTAAGAGTTTATGGAAAAGAGAGAAATCAGTACCTGAAGATCGCAGCCCAATTACAGCAAGAAGGAAAGACATTTCAATTTTTTTTTGAAGGAAACATCTGTCCCCCGACCTTGCCCATCTATCCCTTTGGTCCTCTGATGTCTATCTATAACACAGGCTGAATGATAGACATTCTCCTATGTAACAAAAACGTCTTAAACCTTGGTTGGGTCGTTTAGTATTACTCAGTTACCCTGAGTCAATGATCTCTCTATAGCATAATTTAAAGTCTTGTGGGAAAGCCATAGTAACTGCATAGAATAGCAAGGCCGCCCAATTTATAAGCGCCGGGGTGCTTAAACCCGGTGGTATAGTGTACCGTATTGATGGCATTTTTTGGGGGTTTACATTCAGACACAAACTATTTTATATTGAATGAAATATATAGCAAACATATTGAACACAATGCAATAGTCATTCTCAAGAGGAAGGAGTTGCTGGGTGGTTATTGTAAAGGGACTTACCCTGGCATTTGGCGCACACGACCGCCTGATGTAGCGTGCATCATTGCCGCACGACTCTGCATTCACACAGAGCTCCAAATTCTCAAAGTCAGAATAAAAGAGCACGTATGGCTGCAGCCTGGAATAAAACCAAAATAATGTTATTGTTCTGAATTGTAGATGATCATTCTCAATAAGCGGCAATGTGATGGATGGCATTTTAATTCATTTGGATGATACTGAGAATTTATATGCATGTAATATCTTAGATTATAACGAAACACCTTTCGGCAGTGGCTGGGACCAAACCGTCTAAACGGACTAGCCATTTATTGTTTAGCTGTCAGAAGAGTGAGTTTCTTACCGTCTGAAGAATATATTGTCCCTGTCATACTGTTCCCGCAGCATGACTCTGCCCACATACTCAATGATAGCACGGTCCGCCTCCACTTCCTCCGTTGCTTCCAAACCCTATTGATAAAAGTCAACATTAGCGGTCGTTAGTCAAATATAGTACTGAGTAGTATTGTTTGGAGTTTAGAATCTCAAAGCTAGATATGAAAGTTCTATTATCATTTAATTTATTATTTTTTACATAAAAAAAAATCTCGTCATACAAGTGCATATAAAGCTACTGCAGCGGTTGTATTGTAGTGTAGGTGCATTGATAGTCTGTTATATATATTCATCACACTGTGAACTGATCTGATCTTTGAACCAAACAGGATTTATTTTTGTCTGAACCGATTACCTACCTTACATGTATCCTGCACCTGGGCGACTTTACACAGCTGAGCCAGCAGCTGATGGGCGGGTTTAGATTCTCCGGAATCAGACTGTAAATCAAAGGAGACAATTAAATGCCAATCGTTTTAAACACCATTAAAAAATATCATCTTATAAAACGGAATATATTCATTTATTTCTCTATCTGTTTTACAATTTCCACATGAAAAATATGTATGATAGTAAGTACGAAAACTTTCATAGACACTTACGTGTTGACCATTCAGTTTCTTGGATGATAACAAACTTTCTACATCTGAGGTGTATTGGTTGACCCCGGTCTCTACGTATCCCTCAGGAAGCGTTGTGTCCCAAGAATCGAGGGCATCCTCATCCAAGTTCAAAGAGCTTGTCTCCTTGCCGGGGGACTTAATTGGTACTGGAGACTTGGGGCACAGTTTCACCGGTGATCGGAGCGGTGACTTGACAGGTGACTTGACTGGGGATTTTACTGGAGATTTCACAGGTGACTTTGGCACCAGTGCCTTTGCTAAGGGTGATTTCGTACACGATCTTGCAGGTGATTTTGGTGATTTTAGCGATCCCTAAATGGATTAAGAAGAAGAGCAATACAGATATATCTAGCAAACGCAAGGGCTTCATGATATGAGAATAAAAATTCTTCATACTACACACAAATTACTATATGTATCAATGCAAATTGTAGTAAGATTAACATAATCTACGTCCACATTCATCACTCCTTTAGACATTAATTAATTAAACGGTCATTTTCAAACCTCAATTCAAAGCAATGAATTAATTAAACGGCCCTTCTAAAAACTCAATTTAAAGCAAATGTCCGATAGAAATGTACACGTCGAATCCACATACCCGTCTGCTGGACCTCTTGGCAGGCACCGTGATGGATGAACGGTCATCAGTGGCGCTGAGTTCTGCTGGCTCGGGCGTCTTTTGTAGATCGGGTAACGACTTCTTCTCTGCAATGTCTTCTGACCGCGTCAGTGACACCTTGTTCACTTGTTGATTAGAAGCCAGGGCGCGGGGTTTCTGTGGGATGATGTATGGAGAACTGTTTATCATGCATTGTGGTAAGCGAGTTATTTATAAAATGGTTTGTTGTGCATGATGGGCATACAGAAGTTTCTTGTAATACATTATCGGATCACTATTGGTCTAAAACACCCAATTTATATTTCCTATTGATTGGTCTAGACTCTTAATTACCCAAGAGTGTTTGGTGGCATAATTTCACCTCTGCCTATTATCCTCATGACAGCCCATCAGTAGTGTCCACTGCTTGGTCTAGACAAAAGGACCCGTATAATTACCGTCCCCTTATTGGCCCAATGTTTGACTCAGGCAGCAAACACATAAATAATTGTATTTCCAATGCTTGTAAACCATCTTATAACGAGTTATGACATAGTGGACAATTGACAACATTTTGTTAATGTTTAGACCGTTTGTTTTGCCCCAGTACACTCTGGTCTCTACTCAATGATGTACATGTAATGTGGAAAGTCAAGGCTCAGTGGGCATATTCAGTACCATGGTACTACTCTTGAGTTTAATAGATTGGGTAAAATTTCATATATTCTGGATTTGCTTACCTTTCTCTTTCCGAGGCCCTGGGGAGAAATCTTATCCTTTTGTTTTTTATCCTTCTTGAACTTTTTGTTTTTCTTCTGGTTCAGTTTTGTTGCTTTATCCCTCTCCTTTTTCTTTTTCCCCTTTGACTTCTTTGTCCGTTCTCGTGCTGGATTAATCCCCAACCGTATGGTCTCATCTTCAGTCTCTGTTGCACTTGAATCGATGGCATATAGTACTAGAAAAAAAAAATTCATTGTATTCTGTTTCTAATAGTTTATTTTCTTTAGGCTAAAAATAAAAAACATGGACCTATAAACTACTATCGACGTTCATGATAAAACCTTTGTTCAAAATTATATTTACTGCTACGAGTACTACCGGATACTTATTACTACATATTTTGTTAATTCAATTCTTCTAGTGAAGAGACCAACTTACTTGCTGCAAGCTCTTCCCGTTTCCTTATCTGTAGTTCTCTAGCCCGTTTTTTGTCCACCTCCCTCGGATCACATTGTTCACAGAGGTAGTTATCCGGTATATCATCACGGTCAACGCCCATACAGTCCACATGTTGCCAGACGCTGAAAATAATATTAATACAATGAAAGACATCTCATAAACAGGGTTCCAGACTATCTTATTTTAAATGTCCAGCCTTAACTATCTTGATCACGCGTTAGATATACCGTATTCGACGTAATAAGCGCCCTCCCCCTATTAAGCGCCCCCCCCCCTTTTTGAGGCATTTTTTTTACTGGAACAAAGGGTCAAATTTCGCGATTTCGGGGGCATTTAAACTCTTAGGTACTAAAAACGTCATAAAAATAATTTTATAAGCGCCCTCGGCGCTTATTACATCGAATACGGTACTGCAAATATTCTATGGAACCTGATTTATCATACCAGTCGGATGAGTGTGAGTAAACACTTGAGTTATAGAATTAGGTTCCCACTGAAGACTGTAATACTAAAACAAATCCCTAAGCAAACTCCATCCTACCTGCATTTGTCACAGCATATCATATAGCCATCATCGTGCTCGAAGTCACAGCAGCAGCGTGTGATACTGTCGTCTGGCGTGTGGACGGGCTCTGGGGGTGGTACCACAGTTGTTGTCACCTCTGTGTTGCTTGACACGTCCTCAATGTCGATGTGCCCGTTGATCTTTGGGGCAGGCGGTGGTGGGGGAGACGCTGGCGGGGTCGGTGGTGGTGGTGCCACATAGTTGTGGTCCTGTTAAAAGTAGAAATAATGTTTTACACACATGTTTCACACATGGATTTCGATGTACATACAATGTATATGTCAAAGCATTTAGCATGTCATTATCAGATCTTTTCTAACATAATACCGTAACGGCCTGTTTAAACGCAGGGGTCTCAAATGAGCACATGTCTCGTTTAATCGGGCCATTATAGGTTTCCATGTTGATGAATACATGTATTTGAATCAACTGCCAATTTCACCATCTCAATTTGGTCTTAAAGGTCAAGCTACAGTACACACATTATCATAACATTATGCAATCACAAATATCACAATTTCTGGAGAATAGACTCTCACAGACCCCATTGGCGTTTTGCCCATATAATATGCCGCTCCACAACAATCCTCTTCAGCATCACATCCACTCTCTCCATCACTCGCCAGCCTCTACAACCCCCTTCTACCCGTCCATTGTCTCCCTTAAGGGTAGGCTAGGCATGTAACACAAAGCACTATCAGGAAACAGGAGACGCTGCTGTAGCTGTTCCACCTGTCCATTATAGCAGTCTTTGTCGCGGTATTATTTCTTTTTTCTTTGACTGATGGCAATGTTCCCAATATTGCCGTCCTTCTTTATGACACCTTATTTCAAACCTGTATGTAGCCAAGGCCGATACCACCCCAGTCTAACACTAAATCAGCAAATTGCTGCAATGACTTTGCTATATGGGGTATTCTAGCTTGATCTTGTCCACATGTGATTATTTTTAATACCTTATTTTATCCGGTTCAAGTGTCACTGCAGTCTAACTTTAACGTAGCTGCGCCTACTTAAATCAAGTGTATTTCAAAACATTATTATATGCACCTGTCTTGTTGCAACTTATCATATTATTAATGCTCAAGCTTTATCATTGGATTTCTTTTATTAACACCAGGACAAGAAGGGCAGTTAAGTTCAACAAAGCATCATTATGTCATAATGATAATGTTTTATAATCTGACAACACCTGCTAAATCATACCTCCATATAAATCCATCGTCTTTAGGGACTTAACCAGTTCAGTAGCTTTATTTCACACTAGAGCTGGTAGTGAGGCAGGTAGGCCTCGCAGAAGGCATTGTAGACTGAGCAAACTCTGACTGATCCAATTAATCAATGTGGCACCTGGCTCAGGCCGCCCAGATGGCTCAGCCTACTGAGCGCTACACACGCCGCATGACGACTTATTGATCAAGGCTCACGGTTTATAACGCTTATGCCGTCACTGACCTCTTCACGCTTCTTTTGTAAACCAATTCAACATAGTTTAAGGTCATGTTTACATTACCGTGTTATCTCTTTTTATTGGATAGTGTGTTTTAGATATCTTATCTAAATGATTGTTGTTGTGATTCAACATGTCTCATGTACAGTGCATTGGACTGGTTAGTGTATGGGGCACGTTGTTCTGAGACTGAGGCGTGCCCCATATGGTGGTTACTGGTTGATTTCTAACTTGACCCACATGCATTGGAAGTAAAACAGTACCATAACTGCTATCATGGGCAAAGACTTCAGCACGACTATGTCAGTATGTGTACTCTCTATAAGAAGCCGTCAGAACTGGCAAGAGATCTAAGATCAAGATTAACTTTGGCGGTCTGTAGCCAGGTCTTTGCCTTGGTATTATAGGTATATTGATCCCAATTATATCTGACCTTCCCCAGGCTTCCTATACTAGGCTATAGGAAAAGCACACTACATATGTATATGAACTCTATAAGGCATTCTGAATTAGACACATGGGACTACAACAGACTCAATCACAGTCCAACAATGGGTTACAGCCGAGGCATGGAAACTCGATGTACATATGTGTACGCACACACGCAAGTGCTGTGCTTTCTGATCGATATTTCCATGGTTAGCTCTGGGTGAACGCTGGGTCCATATTTGCAGTACCAAGCGACAAGCCTCCTACTCCACTATGTGGTGGCAGGAGAGTGTCAACAGTTGGGAACCCAGCCTAATGAGTGCAGCTTACTGTACCATAAATGCATAGCACGCCTAGTCCCGTGAAGCCATCAACCATACACGTACTGCAGATAAATCATGCAAAGCACCCCATACCACAATCAATGGCATACATTGAGGGAGAGGAGAGCTTGTAACAGGTATGACTAGAGACCCCCCCCCCCCCCTCCTCGCCTACACCCATGTGATCAGGTCACAATTTCATTGCCAATGTTGTGAAAACCAGGGCACTGAGGGAGACCCGGAATAGCTCCGAATGGTCCACTGGTAATCACATAGTTGCATAACCGACCTGGATCTGGTTAGGTAAGGCTATATGACTTCGAGATCAAAGGCTTGTACTTAGTATGCACGTGTAAGCAGTCTTACGACCTCTGCCATGGAGAAGATCAATACTAAACCTCACAGAAACGGTTGTATTTTAAGATTACTATTTTGAAATTCTAAGAAGTTGTTATAATAGATTGTCTTGGATATGGGTGCAGGCCTATTCATCTATTACCAGTAGTACTTTTCCTTTTGGTACCGGGTAGCTACTATGTGTATTACTATTAATGCCTGTAGCTGATATCTCTGCTGATACCATATCAACTACGGCACCACTAAACGTGTAATCATATGCCAACATTGTCCTTTTTTTTTTAAACCACTCTTTCAGTTTAGCATAGATGCCAGGTTATAAACCTGCATAGATCGATATGGGATTTTCATATATTGATTACCAGTAATGCATTCGAAACACTAATGGGGTTGCTTTAAGGCATAGACTTTGGGATGTATAGAGTTCAATGATGGTCTCACTGGAATAATCGTTAAATCATTTGGTCTGCTCAGGAAATATATTCAGCGGTATTTTATTTTTGTGTACATGGATTTAAACTTTGAAAATTGCACACAGCATTGTAATTCCATGACATCGGGTACCGGGTACCTCGGTTATTACTGTGTTATAAGCACATGTGTATTAAGAAAAGTACCACTCCTTCTGGCAGGTTCTGATACGTGCTTTTCAATTATTCCTGGTTGGCAGACCTGTGCCATGGGGGTCCCAGTCTCTTCCTAGCTATTATAATATTCCACACTCCAAAGGAACTTCCTGTCAGACAGTGACATACGTAAAGTAATATGTGTACATGTTTAATGGGTTTTTAAGGTTTGGCAGGCCGTACGCTGTACCAATTAATTAGTAATGGATATGCATGTAGAGGGAACCAAGAGCAGCCATGTCTTTCCTTTGTGGGCATAAAATATTCCCAGTGTACGCCTAGTAAAGGAGGTCACCCAGACATAAACAGTATGGACATACAATGTTCCTCAAACAGCCTCCTAGAGCAGGAAGTATACACTACTAAGGGAGTGATCATTTTTTAACAACAGGGGGGGGGGGGGGGTGGTGGGTTTCCGCGCGGAGCGCGCGGAATTTTTTACACCCCCCCCGGTCAAGGGGTCAAATTTTTCTACCCCCCCCCCCCTTAGGGTCGAAAATCGGCTCGCACGCGGGCCCTTTGAAGCATAGTAACGCGCGGGCTTTTACGCTCAAAACAGGTCAAATTTTTTTGCCCCCCCCCCCCCAAGAGGGGTCCAAATTTTTTTGCCCCCCCCGGTCAAGGGGTCCACATTTTTTTGCCCCCCCCCCCAAACCCACCACCCCCCCCTGTTGATAATAAATGATCACTCCCTAAGTACTATGCTATGCTGCTGTGTCAGAGTAGTATATCTCTACCCTGTCATGTTTTGCTCTGATAACCACAACGCCAACCCACAGAGCGGAACAAAATCATTTAAATCAAACTAAGCTTACCATCTTCCCACACAACCCACAAAGGCCACATCGTAAAGTGGACAAGGTGGGTAGATCATCGTGCACACAGTCCACTACCATTTCACAATAGACAGCTCCTTAATTCAAGCTCATCCCTGGTAATCCTCCACTGATATCCAGGCCTTCAATGGCACAAGTGTCCCGCATTATCTTGTTTTAACAAAGTCCGTCCGTCCTCTTGTCGTGACCCTGTTGTCAACATGTTGCATACAACTGATAGCATAGTTATCGTGGCCGGCAACAAACCTACTCTGCCCCCACTCAGAACTAAAAAAGACTCGACTTCTTTACAATGAAGAATCTCAAGCTGTCAAAATAGTAAAGTCCGAAATCGTAACTGCAATCGTAGATCCAACTGACGTCCTCCCATATTTGGGTGTATCTTGAGTGGGGCCTTTTGCTGCTGTGTGGTCAGAATATGACTTGGTAAGGTAGGCTCAACATGTGTTGTGGTGTGCTAATAGCCTGCAGGGGGGCCAGGCAGCGAGTACTGTAGTAGTGGGACCTGTGCGGACACGCCCCATTCAACACTGATGTAATAATGAGGCCAAGCCAAGCCGGCCTGCTGAGGCCTCGACCAGCACAGCAGTAGAGGCCGTAGTCCACGCGGTCAGGTGAGGGAGGGTGGGGGTTGCCAAAGAATGGTGAAGAGGTAGTCCTCTCTTCAAGATTACCCACGCTAGACACCCTCAACGGCTACCTTCTCAGCACATACAAGGCCTTCCTCCTTTAGGCAGCTAATCCCACTGCCAACTGGTGCAGGGCGGCCGATCTGCTGCTGGGGATGTGGACGCAGGTAAGGGTGGCGGGGATCTGACGGGGTTCTACTTGGGTCACAACACACTCACTTATTAATGGGGGTCGGGCGGCGGGCGGGCGACTGGAAGCAGCAATACTCATCAATGGGTGCGACTCAATTATTCACCTGCCCAGCGCTGCAGCAACAGTCCCGGTCATGTGCCGTGCAGGCCGCATGCAAGCCCGACACGCACATTAACTTGATGCTTCAATAAGGGTTAAGATACCCCCTGGCATAGCCATAGGAGCCCCCACCCCTACCAATTTTCCTCGGGATGCTTCTATTTCAGGATTACCTTCATTCACTTTAGTTCCCTCTTCCCAGCAAAAGCTACTATTACTAGCATAAGAGGTCTAATTTTAGCTCCCTCCCCTTTACACACCCATCTCACTGTGAGTACTACTCAAGCGTCACCCGCCTTTCTCCTGAGGGGGTAGGGTCGGGGTAGGGGAGGGTGGAGTGCGGGTGGGGTGGGGTGAAGGGTTGTGACAGGCCCAGACTAATAAACCCACTCCCCAACGCCAGGAGCATTCAGGGCTTGTTTCTTTTATATGCACATATATATAACTACCATAGTGTGTCTTCTCCAGTTGCATAATCAATACCAGAGGCGCTATTCGGGGAGGCTTTTTGTTACATGACCTGTGATCAAAAAGCCTCAAATATTTGGCTACTTTCTTCAGTAGTACTTAATACGATTTACCAGGACCCCCAGCCACTCTTCTTTCAGAAGGCTGATGTGAAAATAAACCCTGTTTTCACTAGTGGCTTGCAAATAAATGACGTTGATATTGTGTAACGGCGTGTAATGCTAATGGGACCTTTATTCAAGAACACTGTTCCTGCTTGAAGTCATGTAGACTGATGCAGTGTTTTGAGGGATTTTGACGCGTTGGGTGTGACTCTTAGGATGTCTAACATTTGGTTTCTTCTTCCCAAGATCATTCGCACATTAAAACTGTATAACACCGAGCACAAATCAACAAACCTTTTGAACTTATAAACTGGACAACATTTAATGTTTTTGCATAACCTGCATCTCGCGTATAACCTGCATCTCGCGTATAACCCACACCCCACAACTCAGGAAAATCCTATAACCCGTGCCCTTAATACGTGTTCGGTATGAAATTAAAACCCGAGTGTGATTTGCGTACAACTTGCAGGTTATACAGGCGAATTTATGGTATGTATACACTGTCTCGATCATACAATAGAAGAAACAAAAATACTGAGACAAGTATGGATTTAGAACAGTGTCATTAGCTAAAACAACCTACCTGATAGGGTAACCCAAAACAGCTGGTGTACGTATGTGGCGGACTGAAATAACTTTTCTGTGGCTGTTCCTCCCCTGAAACGGGCCCCTCAGGACGGTCAGGGCTGATGATGAAAATACAAAAGACAATTTAAACACCATTCTTGTCAAAAAATTATCATTTTTTAAATATAATATGTTGGAACTTTAATATGTTTTAATAGTTTACCGGTACTCTTTAATACCAAACAAAACATGACAGGGTTGACTTTATAGTACCAGTATATGATACTCTACGAACTGCAAAACTTCTGTATCACCGATCAACACCTCATGTCACAATGAAATGTGTCTACGTAGCTTCTATCAGGGATGAAATCGACCAATCTATAAAACACTTGAAATGTTTAAATTGACGCCACTGAATGAAGGTCCTCTATAAAGTACAGGTCTTTGTAACGAAAAAACCCACACATGAAATTAAGGGAAAACTTGAAAACTTTGACACCTGTTCTATGTTCATATTTTAATTTGAAATATCACTTTGAAGTGAACTTACTCAGTGCCATTTTGCTTCTGTAGCAGACTTTCGGCTTTGACCCCGATTTGGAGTCTAACATTCATCATGTTCGTAGGTGGAGCCAGCGTGACCTGCGCAGGGCGGGGGCTCCCTTAAGGGGCTCATTGGCGTCGCACATTGCAACTCCTCCACCCGCTATTATCTGTGAAAAGACAAGGGAAATAATTTAGTGATAGGTCAGCACAAATCTATACATTTAGTCAATGTTTAATGGGGGCAGCGAATAATGGACATACTAAATCAGAGACAGACATATACATGTATATTTCAGGTCTACTCGCTAGACCCTGAGGCTAAGGTCAAGTCGAGAGTATTATTCAAAACATGAATACTAAAAACGTCAATGCCAGTATTTCCAGTACTGCAAACATTTCAAACATAGTGATTACACCACACACAGCCACTACATACAACGTAGTGACATCCATACTATAACTGCTAGTAGGATTCATCTGTGATAAAATAGGGTAGTGGTGAGCTCAGTTCGTTCTAATTTCCACCACCAGATGCCACTACTCTATCCTACCTAACTCACTCCCCCTACACCAGAGGGCGCCACTCTCATATCGCTCTCACAGCATAGCTCTTCACCAGCTGATAAGGCCTCTGGCCGGAGAGTGTTGCGACATTGTGAATGTCTGTGGTGAGCTGTCGAGTCGAATCAGCATTTTATTTAGGTCAAGCTGGTTTACTACTTGCAGGTATTCATCAATGGTTAAACAAGTAGAATTGAAATGAAAGTATCAGGGTTATATCTGGAATGAAGCCATTTTATATCACCATTGTGGGTGGTGAAAATGGCGTCAATACGCAGATCTCCAGGTACAGACACTTCGGTCTCCAGTGAGTGAGTCATAAAACCAAAATAACCTGGCCACCATCTTGGGAGCTCCTGTCCCATTTTTACATTCAGGAGGCGATTGTACTTTCTAAACATACCGTGACTGACTTCAATTAGATATAAACAGCTGCACACATTTGTGTCATGCTTAGTTGCACCATACGATAACACGTTAAAACTGTCGGTTAGAGTCGAGTGGTAATATGGTTCCTAATATCAGATATTGTGTAGGTTAATTGGAGATATTACTTTCCACTCGCCTTACTTTTTTCCCCCACCACAAGCTCTGCATTTCATATTACGCCTTACGTTTAATCCAACATAGAGTGACCTAGATCAGTATGACCCGTTAACACTTAACCTGCGGCGCCTATCTACATGATCCAAATCAGTGTGGTAGACCTTTGGCCTAGAGTCTGTTGTAGAGATAAAGACAACACACAGTATTTCATATTCAGCTATTCAAGTGTTGGCCTCTTCTCTAATTGAAGCCCTTACCGGTACATTTTTATATTTCACAAGTGTTAATTTTCGACAAAAAATAAACCTGTGCACTATGTCCTACACGACCATGTCTGACAATATATCTATAAACAGTTAACACTCATGAGTGTAAGAAATTATGTTACATTGTGTCATTTGCGTGTGGTTTGAATCATAGTTACATCAAGAATAGCATTATTTCATTTTCGGTTGTCTATATAACTTGAAAATCTCAACGTCAGAATTGGGCGATGCACTAGCAATTTTATATACATAATATAGGAAATTTATATATCTTACGAGATCCCTGGAAAAAGTAGGAATTCTACAATACTCAACGGTAGGATAAGTGGTACCGGTATCCCTGGATTAGGAATTCAAGTGGAACATGACATGTATCTGGTTTGTGCATCCCTAGATTAATTAATGATGTAGCCTGAGGCGCACAACATCACTTCAGTCATAAACACAGCTCTCACGCTTATTTATTCAGGAGTTGCAATAACTGAGCCATAAAAATGTCGACTTCAGTAACTTCACTCATCAACGTCAATTTTCAGACTAGGCACATTTTCCTGGGATCAACAGCACAAAATGTGCTATCTTATATTTTTATTTCCATTATCTGAATCCCTATCTCAAAACACCGACGCACCCTGCACTGCAAACAATCCTCTAAATGGCTCAGCTAGTCTGCACACACCAGAAAACAGGACCCGAACATTCTGGTCGTCTGGCTGTAGGTATCCACAACGGGAACAGAAGCACATACATCAGCCCACACTGTTTTGAGGTCAGTGAAACGGGGCCAGCAGGATGGTGTAGTGTATAATCGTCAACTGGCACACTCACCACTGCCAGGCCTCTTTTCTACACAGCTCAACCAATTCAACAGACTAGATACTCCACATGGGTAGCAATTTCCTACAGTTAATTCCTCTCAATTTTTATGCATATACACAACTTTTATGGTCAGGATTATAAATATGTGACACTTGAAAAATGCACGCATACCCTAGTTACCGGTATATAATAATAAATTTAAAACGAAAAAAAGTTTCCTTTATAAATTCAAAGTGAAAGCTGAATTCACCTTTAACAACGTGACGATCCAAACACCATGCAAACCATCATACGATGTACTATAAAGGGCATTTTAATGTGATAATACAATTTTTTGCCCATGTTCGCCGAGGTATTTTCCTTACATTTTTATTATTTCTGAAACTACCAGTAGCAGTTGTATTTGCCGAAAATAAACCTATCATATGTTGACCATCTAGACATACCAGTATCAAAATACAATTTGATACGTTACGTACTCGTATCAATGCTCAGTATTAAACCAGGTTACATTTACAGGAAAGGGCCTGAAGTTACATAGAAAGATATTTCCCAACTCAATGCGAAAGAAACTTCGTTTATTTAGAGTTGAATGATTCTGTAAACATCTACATGTATAGGTGAAAGTCTGTATTTGGTGGTGATACTGATCCGTTTTGTAAATAAATGTATGCGTTAAAAGATGGCATGGTTGGCATCGAGGAAGAGGAAATGCTACCACATTGTGAGGGACATAGAGTGGCCTCAAAGATACTCCAAAAATAACCTTCAACAGTCCTAAAGGCTAAAGCATGATAAGTTACCATCCATGGGCATGGTCATTTTGTAACAATCAAACAGCCAGGGGTACATTGATTGATACCATATCATAACAGACACATACTTAGAACGTGTGTATGTACAGACAGAAGTCATACTAAGCGCTCATTTTCTTTCAAGCTGTGGCAGTGTAGAGGATAATAGAAACACAATTTTACAATAAATATGCTCTACTCTTGAGGAACATTGGCGATACATGCAGTACATTTCTATTTAATATATTAATACATCTAGGAATGAGTATCAGGTAACTGTTTTGTAATTGTAGTTCAAATTATATTGATTTCTTATAGTAAATTCATACGCTTTCTAACATATTTTGCCATTATGCCATTGTTATTGTATAAGTATAGCCTAGATGTGCCTCTACATGGGTACCCGTAATTGTGACCGTGTTGCCGTGTCGTTTTTTGGCAAAAGGGCCGTGTCGTTGTGTTGATTTTTATCCCATATGATCAGTATACTTTCGACTCGATTTTTCCATGTCCGTCGATTTTTAAAAGGGCCGTGTTGCACGTGTCGATTTTTACCCATGTAGAGGCACCTAAATGTGTCTAATGTACTGTATTACCTATTATATGTGTGTGCCTATCAAGGACGTAAATGACAGCAGATTTGGAGCCTGAGTTATTGCATCAGACAAGTTAATGAAGGTATATAATTGAATCATAATTGGATGTCTAGACAGTATCGTTACAGTAGTTAGTAGTCTAGTATTCATATGAATAGTCGAGATCCAATGTCGGCATATTTGTCTTTTATCAACCATTATGTTAAATTTATCTGGTCGCCTAAACTAACTTTACAGAACAGTGTACTTCAAACATGTCATTCTGGAACATTTTAGGGTATGATATCAATATTATTAGCTTTGCCATGGCATCGATACGACAATAGTGTGGATTTGGTGCCAGTCAAACTTGTTTACGTCAAACAGCAATGGCAGCGTCACTCGTGTTTGTTCTGTCTGATCTAAGACGTTTGGGATTTGCAACAGAACCAGCTTAGTAGTAAGTGTATTCTCTTTTGAGAGCCAGGCCATGTCACTTAAAGGTGTGTATTGGACCATTACTTTGCTCCTATCTATATTGAATACCATTCTAGAAAACCTAAGATACTGGCAGGGATGAGTTGTTTTTTTTGTCGATGTAGGCAAAGTCGAGGGAAAATTATGAAAATAAACGGAACAAGATGGCGTACTGAGATGTTGCTGTGGAATCATTGCGATACAACGACGTTGTGTGCACTGTCAGTGGTGGTGGACCACTGTCAACCATCCTAAACTGATCTCCAAACATCTAATTTTTGTTTTTATACATGTTCATCCAGTAATATTCTCTCCAAAGCATTAATAGGTTGTGCTATAGAAAGAATAATACCAGTGTCTGTGAAATGTCAAACTGTCGGGTATGGTGATAATAGGGGTTGACCCGCCAATATTTGACCGGGGAGGGAGCCATTTGCCTAAACAAAAACGCCATTTATTTCTGAGACACCCGGCATTTTATCAATGACAGGGACAAAATTTGTTAGATATGTGAATAAAATGAGTGCTTAACATGAAATAACTTCGGTAAACTCAGCATAAGGCATATCAGCTACCCTAAATAGTCCGTCAAAACAATTGTCATCATGTCTGTCGTCAGACGTAGACTTTGCTGTCAGTCCGGACGTGATCCAATGTTTACGATATTTTGACGAAGTAGACAGTATGAACGTGGGCAGTGGTCGGAATGATATGTTAATATGATGAATTACTTACCTTCAGTGATTCCTCCAAATGTTCAATTTGGTTGGATTTGTGCGATATAATTCCAAAAAGAGCTGATAAACTTGAGGTGTCCAAGAAGAAAACAAAATGGACGATATCGCAGGTATCCAAATGGTTGGCAGTGGAGTCCAATGTTTACAGCCCCTCCATATCGCTAATACGTCGGCGTTCCTCACTTTTAATGACTTGTAATGCCACCACTGGTATTGCTAAGATGTGTTCGATCTTCAAATTCACTGTATATAGGGTGACACACTTTGAAAATCATGAAAACATCCATCAATGGGACTTCACTACTGTCCTCCATTGCATTTCCAATATGGCGGCCATTGACATTTGGAGGAAGTGGGTTCGACAATTACAAAACACGGAGGTCTGGGCAAGTGCGCAGACGCACGATAAGATATTTCTCGCGCTAGTGAAGTTTGATAAGAATTACAAAAGTTGATCTAAAATTTACGTTCAGGTGTGGGTCTGATTACCGAATTACATCATATACATTTTATTATTATGAACATTGGATATTATTTCCAATACACGAAAACAAACGCTGTCAATGGATCATGTGCGCATGCGCTCTTCAGTCCCAATTATGTTTTCATCCCAGTGAGGCCAGAGGATTCACAAATTTTGTTGCATATAGTGTTTAGATTTGTTACCATTTGCTCGATCGGCGATAGAAAAATAACAGAGACCTATCAACATGTTGGACCCATCATCAAGTGAAGAGGAATCGGAAAATGAAACAGTAGAGGATGAAAACTCGGACGTTTTGAGCTTGCCTAGCGCAGATCAGAGGAGCTTGTCGGCAAGCGGAGATAACCTGAGTGTGGCTGGGGGTAGTCACCTGTCAAGTCACTCACACGGCTCACACACAAAATCCATCAGTGCACGACCCTCGAGCCCTAGTCCGTCTCTTGTGTCTGAACGAGAGAAAGAAGATCTTGATCGGATAGAGAGAGAGGAAGAAGAACGGAAAAAGCGACTGCAACTCTACGTATTTGTGTTACGATGTATTGCATACCCGTTCAACGCAAAGCAGCCGACGGACATGGCTCGACGGCAGACGAAAATCAGCAAGCAACAACTACAAACCATCAAAGAACGCTTCCATGCCTTTCTAAACGGAGAGACAAATATTGTTGCAGATGAAGCATTTACAAATGCAGTTCAGAGCTATTATGAAGTATTTCTCAAGAGTGACAGGGTGGCTAACATGGTCAGAAGTGGCGGTTGTTCAGCCAATGATTTCCGAGAGGTGTTTAAGAACAACATTGAAAAGCGTGTCAGGAACCTCCCAGAAATCGATGGACTGAGCAAAGAGACCGTCTTAAGTTCATGGATGACAAAGTTTGACCAAATTTTTAGAGGAGAAGAAGATCCACGGAAACAGTCTCAACGTATGTCTACAGCAACATCAGAGTTAATCTTGAGTAAGGAACAGTTGTATGAGATGTTCCAGAACATCCTTGGAGTGAAGAAATATGAACATCAAATTCTGTACAATGCCTGTCAGGTAAGAAATTGGTCATTTGAAAAGATTGACAGCCCCCTTTTTAACAATTTATGTGCATTATGAAATCAGGCACCTCGAAATCCAGCATATTCATGTCAAATATGCTGTGCATTTTGGAAAAATGGTGTGCCATAATCTGTATAAAGGTCCCAGTAGTCTAACCTCAATATTACTGCTGAACTAATATATCATATGTAGATCTACTAGATCTAGTAAGTAGTAGATGTCTATTAGACCTACTGCTAGGCATGTTATTACTAGCAGTACTAGTACTAGTAGTAGGCTTACTACTAGGGCTAGGCCTACCAGGCCACTGACTCTAGCCTGGGCATCACAATGTTTCAGTTATGACATTTGCATAGCTATACTAGTGAATTGTTTCTAACATGTACTCTAATATAGACATAGTTATATGTACCACATACACAGGCTTAAATCGATGTGTTTGTCCTCATTTCGTTTTGAAACCTCAACGATTTGGTTTGACAGGTGGGTTTGTTTACATTTAGCATCGCCTGAAAATGTCCTAAATTCGTATACTACTTACATCGCTCCGCCCGTCTGGCCTAGTATCTACCGTACTAGGAGGCACAGTCTACCACAGGCGTCAAGCATGTAGCCTTATAGGCCTATTTTTTTAAGGCTATAGCTACATGGTTGAGGTGTCTGCAATCAATCATATCAAAAATGTATACTTCATTGTCATTACTTCTTGTCTCCAATCCAATTTCAGGTACGATATTGAATCAATTGATACATAGCAGTATGGCCCCAGACTCTTGACTACTGTTTAAAAATATAACTGTGCATGTCATGATGTCATGTATTTGAAACCAATGTATTGTTATGTATTGTTTCCTTCCAGCCACGGACGACTTCTCAGAGATTGTCTCATTTCCTCATCATATGGACTTAATTGTATTGGGTTTTAAATAGATGTGTGATGACCTGCCCAGGGTAGTAGTATACGAAAGGTGTACCAGGCCCAGGCAGACATTTAGAATGAAGACTGTTTAGTATGACACGTATCGGTAGTGCACATGTATTGTACACTTTATTGAAGTCTGACATTACATTTACCAGTATAGTCCTGTGTTATGGACGCTATTCATTCATAATGTGATATAACAGTGTCATAATGCTACCATTGTCATATCCTCCACCCCACACAAAAACACCCTCAGCCGTCATAATGGCTTGAGTGACAAATGCACTGTGTACTAATGCACTAGATTTACTATGCTTGCATTTAAACAGACACGTCGCAGATACGTGTATCACATACCGGTTATATCAGGATGCTACTTTGCAACTCAATTCTAAAATAACTTAGATAAATGAGATATAGTCAGTCACTGTTGGTATGTTGGTGCATTAATAACTGTATGTCAGTCTAGAGGTAATTGTTCCACATCAAAGCTCATGCATGATGTGACTAAAACAACGTACCCTAGGAATACCCTTACCGGTGTATCATATTTCAAATTTGATCGACTGCGGACCAATAATAGCTACGATATATTTTGTGGTCACTTAGGCCAAAATAAGAAATAACACAATTCCACTGGCAATTTATGTGAGTTGATAGGAATTGTGTACTGGTAACAAAGTCTCGCAGCTATTAAGACCCAACAGATAACTCATTACTGTGGGAGGACTGATGCTGTGGTTATCATTGACATATTGATAAGGCTGCTTGTAGTGCCATCTGGTGGCCATGCTTCTTGTCCATTGGCATTGGATGTGGTCTGGACGGGAGTATTGGCCTAGTGTCCACGTAATCCTGTAAACAGGGTTCGACCTCGCGGGCATACTCTTAACCCCAAATACCCTGTTTATATACTACTTCTATACAATCAATGTGATATCGGTGAACACACATCGATCCGAACAGATCTGGTGAGGGGATCTCAAACATGGGTATTGTTATGGCTATTGTATACTGAACGTATTACATGTACAACAAGACAAATGCAATGCTAATGTGGGATGATCGAGCATCCCGCGGTGGGTGAGGATTTACCCTGAGCTATTCAGCCATCAGTGGTAGGCCTATTGGTGGCATGTGGCATCATCCAAAGAGTTATACAAGCTGCCCCACGTCCGGAGACTGGGGGAGTACCAGTGGCTGGCGCCGGCCTTCCCGCGGGAACCTCCTATTCAATATGCACCATTGACTGGGGCCAGTCTCAGGCGCTGGCCGTTGATAACCACAGCCGACAAGGCTGGACATGAGAAGAGGCAGCGGCAGGACGGGCCTGTTGGCTAGATGGCCTTGTGTCTCTCATCATTACTGTGATTACCAAGAGGAACGGACGAGGAAGCTGGATAAGATTAGATAGCCTTGCCCCCCCCCCCCACCCCGTTGACATAGTGGAGCCCTGTAGATGGGGGTAGCAGGACACCATGGTCCCAGTACCAACCTACCTGCTACTTCACCTACTGCTATGCCTGGGCAGGCTGGGAGGGAGGGGGGGGGGGGCACGTAAACTATATGAAATGTATTGCCCAGAAGGCTGCATAGAATTTATTTTCAGGTTAAATAGACGACAATTTTCGAAATAAAATTTAAAAAATATATAGATATAGAAACCTGGTATATATGACCCAACCTGGCGATAATTGCACTGGGTATATGGTATTAGACGGGAGACCCTTGGACACCAGCAGCAGTTGCCCAGATCAGGAGGAGATGATATGGTCACCCCATGACGCTGATGGATGGCAAAGCACAGGTCTCAGCGGGACCCTTACTCTGTCTGGGCAGGTTTTTTTGTGTTTTTTTTTTATTGCTGGACATAGTAAGAGAGCAACAGCCCAAAGATAATGTGGTATCGGAGTGTCGGGAGGGTGGGGATGGGGGGAATCAGTTAAATGTGTTGAAAAACGGAAGCCGGTGGAGTAAAAAACGTGTGTGGGCTGAGTTATTTTTGATATCGTATTAAAACATACATGCCCTTTTCCCTTTGTAGCGATATGGTGATGGATAATGAACATGGAAACGACGTATAATTCAGTGTACATGTATTACCATAACATCCAGAATTCATACAAATAATCCTACTGCTTATCGAATTACACCAATTATCCTCTCACATCAATTGCCCATCCATATTATACTGACAAGAAGACACGGCCGCCTGCCACTGGGAACAATATCCAAATAACATAATCAGGACAGGAGACCCTCCTCACTCCCACATGCTGTCAATCTGTGTAGATAATTCTGGCCTACTCAGCAGATTTGTGAACCCGGTGCAGCCCTGCCTGAAGCTAGCCCTAGGACGGGAGCAACCACTCAAGACGTGGGCGGTGCAAACAGAAAAGACACAAACCACTGAAGCGTTGGGATATAAAGAAAAACTCCCAGGGTAAAAAGGACCATTCTGACACACGGCTGATGGGAATGGACGAGCGTCGGAAGCCATATAGTGTCGGCGCGGTCACACAGCCACTATTTGGAACATGTGCATGATGAGGAAAGGTGTAGACAGGTGGGGGGCTACACGCCAAGTTATGAGGTACTAATATACTGAAATACCACCCATCTTGAAGAACTGAAAAAAATAGAATAATTGGTTGAATTTCCTAGTCAAAAAGCATGGCGAATTAGACTATTTTAAGACGACATTTATATCATTATTGATATGAAAATAATTGGGAGGAATAAGTGAGGCCGCTTAATTAGTAAGCCAAAGTAATGGGCAGGCACGTACATAAGACTGTTTGATGATCCGCCTTGTCTAGACTATATCCTCTTGCTTGAAAGGTCAGATTGTAGGTCTTAGGGAGTGGTAATTTTTTAACAACATGGGGGGGGGGGGTTGGTGGATTTGGGGGGGGACCAAAAAAAATTGGACCCCTTGAAGGGGGGGACCAAAAAAATGTGGACCCCTCTTGAGGGGGGGACCAAAAAAATTACACCCCTTTTTAGCGGAAAAGCCCGCGCATTACTATAGCTCAAAGGGTTCGGCTGCGCTCACTTTCAACCTGCTGGAGGGGGGGGAGCAAAAAGATTTCGACCCCTCTCGCGGGCGGGACCAAAAAAATTTCGACCCCCCCCCCCCCCTGTAGTTAAAAAATGACCACTCCCTTAGTTGCTTGGACTGGCCGCCATCAGAATTAGAACATCTATGAATATCCGCTGGTATATTTGGTATAATACCAGACATTGCCTAGACCAGACATTGATAGAACAGTCGTTGAACTGTTATCTTTTACAAGTTAATCTACTGTCCTGATATGAATTAACGGTAGAGATAAGGATCATGTTTAGAGTTAGAATCAATATACATGTAGTTAGCTAAATGGGAACGTTCACAAATTTCTTCACCGTATTAAAGGCCAGGGATGGTGTGAGGGAGGCGGCAATCAGCCCAAAATATTGCCATGTGGGTGGGCGTATTGAAAAATGATCCTTAAATAGGTAACATCTTTTGTGAACGTTCCCTAGTTAAGAGAGGGTACCAACAATCAAATAAACTATGTGTTAGCCACCATGATTGAAGAGTCCCCTCTTTTAATCACAAAACATAAACAGACCCATTATTTGGCGAAAAAAACATCGCTGTCAATTAAACGGCCAATATGGTTTATACGTTCCAGTATACCCCGATGCCTATTTAGCATTCAAAGGTGACAATTTAAAATAGGTATGTAATGTGTTTTAACGTTCAATACGTGATATATCTACACATAGTTTATACACGGCTTAATGCAAAACGTAGACGAATACAACAGGAATTGTCTGCCAAGGAACTAGGTTACTGTACAGCATGAGCTCTAACCGGAACTCATGTTAAAGAGGGATGTGTACAATGCATTTAGTAAGGCATGGGCACATATGTATACTATATCGTATTAAGGAGTTTATACATGGGATATGATATGGATATGGCCTAGTTGCGCAGTCACAGTGAGTGTACTACACCATAGTCGGTATTGCAGTAGTCGTATACCCTATGTCCAGAAGGCGGATACAGACCGACCTAAATAACACATACCAGTGTATGAGTGCAAAACCGATGGAGTATATAGTATGAACATGTACCTCATAATATACATGTATACTCAACGGACGTCTTACAGGATTGAACCAATGTACCATGCAACATAGGGCTAACGTTACATTCACATGTCATATCAACTACATGCAGTCTGCATTAAATCAAGTGAGCAGGTTACAGCATGTATAGTTGTGTAGCTGCGAGCTATCATACACGGTGGCATAGGAGGGGAAAGGGGAAGGGGGCAGATTCCTATACAGTGTAATTAGATATCAATCAATCCCAAACTTTACCTCTCCCTTAGGGAACAGTGGGAGCAAGGGTGTCTGGTCCCAAAGCAGAATGGCGGGGGGGGGGGGGGGGGGGGGGGGGGGGAGTCAAATACATGTACCGTATTCCACGTAATAAACGCCCTGGGCATTTATAAAATTATTTGTATGCGTTTTAGTTCATTTAATTGTGTCCCAAATTTTAAGCCTTTGTTCTAGTCTAAAACTGCCCCCCAAAAAAGGGGGGGTGCTTATTACGTCGAATACGGTAATCTTTTTCTATAAGCATGTATATAAACTCCCCTGCCCCCCCCCCCCCTCCCATAAAAAAAATTGCTTCCTATTGTTTTGATACAGAAATTAGGAAGGAACTAGACACTGCCTGTTTTATGTGGAATATCGGGAGTATGTCCGCAATCCAATTCATCCAACGTGGTAATTGGACATTTAAGATGACTGTAGATTAAGGTTCTGTCAATTAGTAGCTCTGAAGAGGAAGGTAACATCTTTAATTAGGACAATGAGACTAACCTATCAGTAGTCCTAGAGATAATGAGAACACCCATAGTGCATTAGAGAGACCACCTTGGTGGTAATCAACATACTTTTAGCAATCAAATTGACTCCCATACCGCTACTATAGTAGCGGTATGGTAGGTTATTCCTTTGCCAAATGGATCGTTATATGCAGCAGACATAGGGACCCGCCAACCAGTCAGGGCTAGATTAGATAGAGTAACAACACTCCCCAGCATATATGGCACTGCAGACGGATATGGTAGAGACAATATTGTCATGACTGGCATGTGTGTTTTCATTATAGAGAGGGTGTCGTTTTTTCATCGCTTCTACTGCATATACACAGAGGTAGCACAATATAATGAACAATCATGTGGCGCATACTTAAGATACCGGTATTCAGTGTTGAAGCAATTGCAGATAACCTCCATAGGTAATACATGTACTACCGGTATGTATATTTAACCCACGGTGCAGGGCAAAGACAAAGGAATCGCACCTTGGGTATATCGTATACACTGACATAACCGAGGGTTAAATCAGATAGACTACACCTGGCCAGGCTTCTCCCACATACCCACTGCCCACTGGTCAGCGACTCGGTGTATAACACCTCGTCTAGACCTGGTGGGGCAGTGGGTATATGGAAGAACCGTGTCCAGGTGTCGTCTATCTAACACTTAAGTATAGTGTAAGGGTGTGTGGTATGTATACCCGGGGTATACACCTATCTATGTAACAGATAGACGATGGTTATGAAAGGGTATTAGAATTAGCCACAGCTTACTGGTGGGGCCAGACGAGGGTGAAGCCCAAGTCGCCCTACCAGTGTGCTAATTCTAATACCCTTTCATAACCATTGTCTATCTGACTTAACCTTCGGTATTCAATATACCCACGGTGTGAAGCCTTTGGCTCAGGCGTCCACCGTGGGTTAAATATGTATACGGGTGCCAGACGAGGAATGGAGATCCGAATCAAGCCTGAGCAGGCTGACACAATTACATAACACACACCCTTTCAGTCTGGTTTATAACAAAGTTAGTTTCTTTTAAAATACCTTCTAGGATGAAGGTCTTCAATTTTTTCCTTGATTTGGCGCCCCTGATTTCACGTTTTTAGATTGGTCACTTTCATGCCTGTACAATATACATGATACGACATATGGGGACGACCTGTGGGGCTCAGGGGCCGATTCATGGTGAGTGGGGGGATGAAGTTTTTATTAAATTGATATTTTGATCCGCTGCAAGTCGTGGCGCGACACTTTTCAGGAGTTTGGTGGACCGCCCCCTATTTTCAAATTCGTGTGTCCGCCTCTGGGGGCTCATATCAAACCGATCCACTCGGTTGCTCAGGTCATGTGGATCGTGATGTGGATCTGAAATCACGCCGGGTTATTGAAGCTTTAAATTGACAATCTGCTGTGTGTATGCTGGTGTATGGATTCCAATAAAACGTCATCCCTGGTCGCCTCCTTCATGTATGGCACCTCTGTCGACAGAGAGGAATAGGTCCGGGACATTCACAGAGCGAGCTGCCTGTGTATAACCTTACATTGTGCGGCGCATATAATCCGACTGTGGGTTGAGTGATGCCTAGATTATCCCTACGAGGATGACGGCCCGCGGCGGCCCATACCAAGGCTTTATTCCCGACCGGGGTCACTGGCCGCATAGGGCTGCAAGGGACCTTCTATCGGACAGATAAGACGGACAGACCCGGGGGTGGGAGGGGCTGGGTGGGGTGGTCGTCAGCCTATACATCACTGGAGGCTGACAGGACCGGACAGTGAGATCACTCAGTAGTAGTGTACCCGGTATTACCAGCAACAGTAGTCAGCACCGTCCACACCCTCTCATTCAACATCCTGCATAATGTGGAATTTAGAATACAAAGGTACAATCGATGACAGCAGGTAGGCTCTATGTATAAGGTACCGTACCACTATTTAGGTATAGAAAATATACGCGGAGATCAATGTTGGCATGGCCCTTGCTATTAGCTAGTTTCCTCGAAGCGATAGGAGGGAGAAAATGAAAAGATAAAGCAATAGTAAAAGTATAGAGAAGTGTTTCTGCCCCTATTGGGACGATGAGAGGCTGACCACGCTGCCGGCACATGAGGCCTGCTTCTCAAGTCGCTGCAACCTTGGGTGGTTTGGAGGAGCCCCGATTGGCCAGTCACTGGAGCAACTGATACCCCAGGTCCTCCAGTGCCCAGACCTCCCGTTTCGCGCCCAGGAGGCGCTCGATAGTTGGCTCTTTTTTAAAGGAACAATCTGCGACAAGAATATTAGATTCGGTTAGTCTGGAAAGAAATGCAACTCTGGTTTCTCCCAAACTAGGTTTTGAAATGCATCGTTACCCGTGCTGTATTTTTACAAGTGACCATTTTATTCGTTGTCAGCAGCTGTGTGATATTTAGATTGAGTCCTACGTACCCCAACATTTGGGTTACATTTTTTTAGTACTATTGTGTACAGTACAGACAGGTCTCCAGTGTAAGTAGTTTAATGCCCACCCCGCACCCGCCCATTCCATGCCCCGAGTACATTGCATATATGCTATATACCCCATGATCATGGTGGAAGTGTTTAGGAGTTATGCTATGACAGCATATGTCACATTTCTTGGAAAATCGCCTAATTATGCAAATGTGTATTTGAATGGTTGTAGACTTAAAACTTAATGATGAAGCGGATCCTATTGCCTATGTCTACAACCGCAATTTTTCACGACCTCTCCTGCTCGCTACTCAATGGAGACTTACCATTGATGTTGGCTGGGCCTATCGTTTTTATTCTCAGCGGTCTTCTGTGGTACTACATCATGCAAGGCTTCTTCCAGGGTCAGCCAACCGTGAAGGAACACTTCCCGAAGTTTGTACTGTGTGCACGGCATAGCCTGCGCAGAGCTGCTCTCGTGTATTGATGTCTATCTAAACGGCAATCATTATTTTCCATGACTGAAGTCTGGTCTGGTATTAGTTGATGAACCTTCATGCAATATAAATGAAACCTCGTGCAACTTTTTGCGGGTATCGAGCAACTTTACGACTGGTTATTTTTAGACCCAGTGAGAAAGGAAAAAAAAACATGAAAAAGATTTACAGTTTATTATATGGTGCGTAAAACATTGTTCCAGCGCAATATTGTTCATAAAATCCCCATTATGTATGAGATTCATATGCATGGATAATGTGCTAGAACAAAGGCCCAGACTTGACGGCTACAGACCACTTGTCGAGCATGAATCGCACAAGTCACAGGCAACAGGAAACGGAAGTTGCATGAGATGAATGTCGCAAAAAAGACCATGCTGAAAATGGGACTGGAAATGAAATGTCAACATTTTTTTGGCATGGGAGACAAGAAAAAGAAGCAGTAAGGGGGTTTGCTGGGGTTCTAGGTCTGGTTGGGCTGGTGGAGACAGACAGTCATTTCCTTGTCGGGGCCATTGGGCTGATGGTGGGGCACTGGACAGTGTTCGATCATGTTAGGGGGACAGGGAGCAGACAGCCGTGAAGGACGCCTGCTGCCGTTTACTCGGTTGCGGCAATTGTCCGAAGACACTTGTCAACCTGCGACCATCCCTGGGGGACTTGTAATTATAGAGGCATATCGACCATGCAGCATAGGGAGGGCCTTGGGTATATTCATACAGAGGACCTGCTAACGGAACATGGTCATGGATTGGTGTGTGTGTGTGTGGGGGGGGGTGATGTTGAAAAGCGATCTTCTTGGTTTAAGGTTAATTTTTACTACTTTCAGCTCGCCCTAAAAAAAACATGAAAATCTTTAAAACACTGACCCTAGTCTTTCAGACCAGGTTACTGGAATCATACCCTTAGTCTATAGTTTTTGGCCAAATGATGCACCAACCTCCACATGGTGATTGCGGGAACCAATTATAGCTTCAGCTCGGCCTTATAACCGACCAACACATATCTACCATTCAATACCACCCAAGAGCTACACCTTCAGTCAATATACAGGGCCTCTGCAGTCAATATCCAGCCAAATCCAAATCAGCTGTCATATCCAGTTCATCTTCCACTTTAGATGATGGAGGTTTGGGAAATCCATTGTAGTGACATACAGTTCTACTCTGTATAGAAATTAAAATACATCTATACCAATAAAGTTAAATTACTACCCCGGTATGCCCAATATTATAACAACAGTCGCTTACGAATATGATAATGCAAAATTACACGAAAAGTAAAACGACGATTGTTGATCATCGGCCATTAATTATCATTACCTTATAATATAGCATATAAAGTTTAACTACACCAACATGGAACAGTACGTGTATCTGTCAGAACAGGTTGCAGGGCGCTATATGTGTGTACCAGGGCGTGGTTAAAATGGGTCATCGGGGGGGGGGGGGGGGGGTCTCGCGATTTGCATTTTTTCTTCACTTGGCTATTCAAATTTGACTTTTTTTTAGTTCGATCAAAGGTATGTGCGATGCCCCCTCCCCCTCGCTGTTGCCACGCCCATGGACATGCATTCTATTACACAAATTCCCCATTAATTCACAGAACTTCCATGGCATCCCTTGTAAGTTATGATGGCATGGCAGGTCATCTTCTCAAACTACAAGGAGTATAATATTGCATAACCAAGCAAAAGCCATGGGCCGCTGTAAGTAGCATAGTTGTGACAGGCGCAGCCCTCTTGTCTCCACGCGCAATTAAGCCTGCAGTCATACATAGCATTGCAGTGTTTCCTCAGAAGACGGCGCTGTTATTGACGTTACATATTGACGTGTATCACGGCAGACCGTGTCTGGCGCCCGCTTACAAGCGTCCGTCATTTTGTTAAGTGCTTTTGTTGATGCTGACATATCGGGGATGCGGCAGACATGAGTGTTTGTGGTGGTGAAACTGATGCAACTTACATGAGTCAGCTAACTGAGGATTCAATATCATAACTTGCATTTACCTTCGCCTGGATAACCATAAAGGTGGACTGCAAATGGGCAAAAACTGGTCGGTGGTGGTTGTAGGGCGTTTTACAGTGGCAGTCTCACTAAAGCTTTCGTCGGTCTACATGTCGCTTTTCTAGTATACAAATACAATGCACTGTTCTAGTCAACTAATGAACTTTAAACATCGGATTTTGAATAAGCGCCCTTCTTGTATAAGCGCGGGAGTATGGGGGTGTTGAAATAACTCTTAAGCACTAACAATGGATCTTGAATAAGCGCCTGCCTTGTATATTTAAAGTGCCGGGTAAGGCAACCAGCCCTCTGGCGTCTGGTAATATCCACCATACACGGACATATGGCATTGATCCTTAGCACCCCCGCATCATTCCATCACAATAGATGTAATGACTATGGTAGAGGAAGGAGAACTGGACACGACCGAGTCCTCCTGGTGCCTAATGATGGCAGTTAGTAGTATAGCGATGACTCTGGTTTCTCCGTATGGGCGGCCATGTTAGTTCTGTGCTCGCCAATTATCGTGAGACTTAGGCAGTGACCAGACACTCACACTACATAACTTCCGGGGAACAGGCTACAATACGAGAGCGGAACCAAGGTCTCGTGAGATTGCTGGTGTCAGTGTACACAGAGTGGCTGCGGGAACAAGTCCGATCCCGGTAGAGGCCTATACGCTGCTGGCAGAGGCTCACATCGGACACCCTGGCCTTGGCCATGCTTCAGCACTGTTGATACCGATCGCTCGTCACTTGCCATTGATCCAAAATTGGATGAGATATACCAACACAGGCGCCAGCTTGACCACGTCTCTGACCTTGGCTTTGGCTATACGAAGCACCAAATTGAATAGCTGGGCAGACGACAGGGGGCATGCCAAGGCCAGACTATAAATACGCATTGATGCTTTGGCATGATTAAGCATGGCACCAACCCGGGGTACTAATACATATGAACTGGGGTTTGGTAGCTGGCTTAAAACGGGTTTTATCGATGAATGCCAAAACAAGCTGTCTGCACTCAATACCTGGTCAAATTACAGATGGAGTTGGCCAGAAACTGCCAAGTCAATGTTCTGTAGGCATACAAAGCCCCTCCGCACTCTCACCAAGGGTCTTGATGTAATTATTGAAGGGTTGTTCTTAGACTTCGAGTCAAATAACGAGTGGTATGCCAATGGCTTTAACACATATAACTCAATATTTGAAAAGCTTACTCGTGATAAATGCATGTAACGAATCCGAGCGATATAAACCATGACCCTGGTGACGTGATATAACACATAGGGTAGATTCACCACTTTCGGACGCTCATTGTCACTGCCAATACAACCTCTTTTCTATTTGCTATATAAAATTGACTATTCCACCTACAAATAACCATGAAATACGTATGGATAGCGGAGGGTTGACATTTTATGACCAATGTATCATACATTGGCTAAATAGTATACATAAACTACATATTCACTGTCAAAAACTGGGAATTTGAAAGGCTAATTTCACCTCAAGTTGGACACTTTAGTTTTCTTTAGTTTCAATGAAGAAGTCAAAGGTAGACCACCTAAGTAATTGGACAGGACTGATCTCATAGTTCAAGGATACAATTCCTATTAAAGATATATAAAATATTTCCAAGGGAAATATGTTTTTAACATTCCTTAAACTTACATATGTTGCAAAAGTGTATATTCTCAGTTTGCAAAATAACGGAATGGTACATGTTTATTTTTTCATGGTAAAATGCCAAATAGGATTAATTATACTGGATGGGATTCAAATTTGAGTCATAAATTTGATCACTATTCTGTGGAGAATGAAGAAACCTAGGTGTCCGACTTCAGGTGAAATGGGAGTACCTCTTTAAAGGGGTCTCATACATGTATTCCTTGTAGTTATCCCTATCTATTTTATATTATAAACGTATAAATATGTATGCCCTATTGCCCAGGTATGATATAGAGAGCCTAGGTATGTACAACCCTCCCAAAATAGCATGACAGTGGTCATGTCCGGCATATGGTCATAGGGAAATCTACAGTTTACAAGCTAGCTACTTAACTGAAAACAGGGCCACTTGGAGGTATTATTATATATGCTTAGGCCAAAAAAAAAAAAAGGTGTGTTTCAGGCAACATGGTGCAAAAATCTAGGGTAGGTAGGTCGATTTTTTTTTTTGATTTTTTTTTTTTTTAAATGTTGGAGGTACCTGGAATGAGTCGCGCACTGCCACATGGACTCGCGGGTCATCAAGACGACTCACTGATTCTTAGGCCACCTAACTTGGATTACAGGCTTTTGTCTCCAAATTTTTGGAAGGGCAGAGGCAAATAGCTGCCCTACGGGGGGCACCAGATCACAAAATTTACCAAAGGGCAGAGGCAAAAATTAAAAAAAAAAGGCATGGAAAATCTCATTTCTGGGCAATTTAATGAAGATGTAGGGGCACGAATAATACGTGTACATATAAGGTCCGTGGAGTCAGAGCGGTAAGTGCCTCCAACGGACACTAGGTGGCAACACCTAAGCCATGTCCTTTTGGTTATCCGGTAGCGGAGCCAGGCAGGGCACTCCAGACGGCGCTACGGAGGAGTGCCGCATCGACACTGCTTGGTCCGCGCTCAGGGTATATAAGAGGCCGAGGTTGGCTACCTCAGGGAGTTCGTCCCAGGACGAGCTCTGACCCACACCTTTCGTACCTTCGCTTTGATAGGGGCCCCTACACCCCTCCCACATTATGGCTCCTGCACCAGCCATGCTGGCTCAGGGCTGGACTGTCCGGTATTGCTAAGACTTCGAACTATCGATAGAATCCTGTGTGTCTTCGAATGGTTGAAAGACCAAGTGAACCGAGTAGAAACCTTCGTGTACTTTTGAGGCTGTGATCGAATAAAAACCTGTTGCATTCAAACCGAATTTGGAACCTGTGTTCGCGTTATACGCATATGAAACCCCTACAAAGACATATTGAGAGTTATCCCTAATCTGAAAGGCCTCATTCTACCCTTTGCTGGTCACCATCTACTCTTTTTTTTGGGTAAAATTCTCAAAAAATCTCGGAGGGGAAAGGTAAAAAAATAAATAAAACTTCTTTTTTTTGCAAAATGCCAAAAATCTCGGCGGCAGATCCGTAATCCAAGTTATCAAAATAAAACGGCCTTACTATGACTAGGAATATCATGAAATTATTGAACATTCTTGTTAAAAAGCCATTTCCTGAAGCTGGACAGTTAATTAGGCATGTGATCTGTTCTTCCTGACCAAAAAATTCCTAAAATTTCCGGGAAAAAATGAATATTTTGCAAAAAAAAAAAAAAAAAAAAAAAATCCCCAAAATCAGAAAAAAAATGCTAGGGTCGGCCCTTTTTTGAAACTAGGGTCGGGTTGCCTGAAACAGACCTTTTCTTTTTTTTGGCCTTATAATCTGTGTGGATGCTTGGCTCCACTTTTATTATTAAGTAGAACACTTCAATTTCACGTCCCTATTCACAGACTTATGTATGATATATGCATAAGGTGTGTGTCCTTCTTTGGGTGAATCTACCCTACCTGTAGTAGCAGTCTCGATATTTTAAGGGATAATACTTGAATTAGTCAAAATGTATTCATAATATGGGGCTGATTGTGTAAACCAGAGAGACAAATAAAAGTTGATTAAAAAAAGGATAGTCAGCGACCTTCATTCCTTCTGTATCCGATACCAACCATTGCATTAGTATGGTAGAGGTGGTATTGCTAAAGCTAGATTATTCCTCCATTGTGACGGAATGCATTATTAGAGTCATATTGGAGATTAGGGCTGATACTATCTGACTTGCTAACCATGTAACACAACTATTATCCCCTACGATTGTCATCACCCAACATTATCCAATAAGGCCATCCGCTGTCCGAAAGCACTAGGACGCCGGATGAATACCAAGCGCCATGCTGTGGATCCTTATTCAGTAGTCTAAATTAAATTACCACAGTGGCAGCGAGACGGCACGCCCCGCATTAAGTCTACCGCATATGCCGCAGCATAAAACCAAGAGCGGCCAGACAATAAATGGGCGTGGTTTGCCTCATTAGTAAATGCAATTAATCTATAAATAAATAAAACATCAATATTACTCTTTATTGTTGTAGCGTTGAATTGGGACTTCCTGTTGTTGCGCTTATCAGCATTGAAAAGGCTGATATCTGATCTGCTTATCAACGCCACTGAGGCTGATATATCGTTCTCTTGTTGGGTGCACTTGGCACCGAGGGTAGACTGGTAGGTGGTGGACATAGGGTTTTTGTCCTGGTCCCGGAAGGGCTCTGCTTCCTCAAACAAGATAAGGAGTGGTTTATGACGTTGATCGGCAGCACCGATAGCAATATTGCGTTTCCGTAGTGTTTGTCATACACTATGAAACGCATTCCCCACCGTTTACCAGTTGTTGTTACCCGATCCTTCTGTGGAGCCAATGATTTATGACCGGTTTCCATACACGAAGAGTGGGCGATTGAAAGCCGATGCAGTTATGGGAATTTTCCTATCAGCTATAAAAAAAATCTATTTCTTCTCATTTTCTTTTTTTTTCCAGAGGGGGGGAGGGGTATACTATATTATAAATTAATATACGCTAGACTCTAATATGTAGATTATAGATCGCACACACCGGACACAGCAAATCTGATTGTTGTATATTAGTGGGTCATTTCATGTAATTAGGCATTGATCTGATTAAGAAATAGCACTAAGCAGTAAGGATTTTGTACTGTAGAAGCTAATTTGGGCGTGGCACTATCCCCTGCGTGTCTAGTGTCCAACAGCCCTTTTAAGAGCTAGGCACTGTCTCTCTTTTGATATTAAGGTTTCCACATTTTTGGGATATAAAAAAGGGGGGGAATATGACGTCATTGGTGAACGTTCTCATATACTGTATTTGGAATAGAGAATACCGGTTTCCCAGCCCATATTTGTTGTATTGGCATCTAACGTACATGCAGAAATGATCACGTATCTCAACAGGACGGAGCTGTGTGAGCCGTATTGTATTCCTTTGCATATGCAACATGGCGCCGTAACATGTTACTGGAAAGGAGAATCTGATATCCTGGTGAAATCGGACCATGGCCTGTCCTTGGATCCTGACTCTCCTGAACTTGGCCGAATACGTCATGGGTAATTAAGACATGTAAATTAATTGGGGGAACAGTCCTACCCGCAGTAGATTTATATACATTGGCTCTAGGAAGTGAGCAGGAGTCCAAGTCACTGGTTGTCTACTCACCCCCATGAGCAGCTCAGCTAACCACTCGAGCAGCTCACGCTGTTGTATGGTGCCACTCGGGCCAGGTATGGATTGTTTCAAGGGTGGCTGCGTTTTCAGCTATGATTAATTGAGCGGCTGAGCCTGAAGATTAAACGGCCTCGTGGATCAATAGGTACCAGGGGAAACGTCGGCGGCTCCTACCCCACCGCCGTCCTGTATACGCCCTGGCCCTCCATCTACCTGCTTAACTCCATTCCCATCCCAGTGAAAATGCATGGCAGCTGTTCGGCGTCAGGTCGTGTTTAGTCCCGAGCTGGCAACACATAGGATCTGTGGGAAGTAGTGTGGGGTGTGGACTAGCCAAATGTGGTGTATATAGCCTTGTGGAGCCAATTCGTCTGGTGGCAGTGTAGTGTGGGGGATAGCGTCCATGCAGGAGGATAAGGATTGTGTTGTGGGAACGTTACCCGGTGTGACAAGGCATTACGTGTAGGTGGTAAGGTATTTGATGTATAGGTATACTAGCGAATGGATGGTAGTATGCCCCGTGTATTTATTTCCCGTGGGTATTTTAGAGGTACCCTGTCTCATTCAGTTTAACAATTTACTGTGTTGATTTAAAACAACTAAAGGATGATTTCAACGGGACACTGGCTGGAATGCATGGTGATATATAATTCAGAGATGAATAGTCTCCGCGTTATGGAATGGCAGTTAAACTAGTATGAAAGCACAGCCGATGCTATAGGTCTAAACCATGTTATTCATGGCTTTCATATAGCTTACACCGTTTTGTTTCGGTAACTGCCTCTGGTGTTATATGTACATGAATGTGATACAATACAGTGTGGGCGGTTTGCCCTGCCATCCAGTCTCCCACGGCTTGAAATAATCGGATATACTGCTATATCTGTTTTCGGTTTCATATGTCAGAAAAAAACCGCAATTAAAATTGATGAAGCACATCGAATCTGACTGCGCAGTGGGGGAGAATGCCATGTCATTAATACCGAGAAATTAACATGCACAGGATATTGAGTCGGGCACACTGTTGGGAGGCGGATCAACAGGGCATGGCCGTCTATAAATTACCATTGTCAATCAACGTGAATGATTTAGAATCACCCCTTTTCACGGCTCACCTAGCAGTTAAACCGCCTCTATTGGGAATTCGGGATATTTCCCTTACAGGGTCAGTGCTCTCACCTGAGACGGCCGTGGTAACCCGACCCTTAATCCAGCACTACCCAGGCATGAGCAGCTCAGCTTAGAGGGGGCGAGCAGTTCAACTCCATTCGCCCTGGCCTAATCCTAGTCTATATACGTAGTGTACAGGTCCTAATTCCCCTGTTGAGTAGAGGGCGGCTCTCGAGTGACAGCATTTAGGATATGGGGCATGATGGACGATCATGTTACTGTGCCGTCTACACCTCATGGCTGCTCTTGCATATGCGGTAGGTGTCGCGCCCACGGTCCTCTGCTTATTAACTTCCGCCGGAAGTTTGCAACTAGATGACGGCCTAGTTCTTGAGTTGCCCTTAAAATAAGGCTATGGCGTCAGCGGTGGTTTGCTGGGGGAATAAGATATGATATGTCCCTTTGACACAAACTGGCGTGCGGGGAAATGAAAGGGCAGTACAAAAAGGCGTCCTATTATGTTGACAACAGATCTATATAAAGAAGTGTTGGGAATTCACGTCTCCCTTACCGTTTCAAAATATATTGCTTTGAATTAAGTTTTATGATCTCCACGTGTGCGCAATAGTAGATCAACACTGGCTGAAAGGGTGTAGGATTACATGCAGAAGTCGCCCACTCTTCTACTGGGAAGAAATATAATTTGTCCAAACCAAAATAGCTGTTTGTGAATAAGTCCCAACTCAATCGGTTTCATTGGCCAGCGGTTGGCTTATGAAATGAAAAAAGAAGCCAATCTGATTAAACGAGTATGTAAATAATGCGATATCGCCACACGTTTTTTTTCGTTTTTTCCCCCGGGAACAGACAGTACACATGTGTTGTGATATATTGCACAGACAATACATCACGTTCACATAGCCATGGCCTCATACTTTATATAGATTTGTCATACAAGGAATCCCCTTAGTTGGGAGATCCCTTTAATATGATATGAGTTGACTAAGTCTTGAGGTCTTGTAGTATAGTTGGTATTTATTACAAGTTGACAGCAACAGTACAGTAAGTACAATGTGGGTTCCACTCAGTTACACCTATCCACACAATAATATAGGTCTTGGTAAATATACCTAATAACCCTGAGGTTAGTACTGGACTAGAGCCAAGGGGGTCCTACACCATGTCTGATAGTTGGGCCTAGTAGGGCATAGCCTATAGCCTTGTTCTCAGTCAGTGGAGAGGTCCTTGCTCTGTGGTGTCCAAGTGTAGAGTGAGGATGGAGATGCCCAGTGCTGGGACCTGACCCTATTTAAGGGGGCCAGGCCACCGGCATGGCATCTTGAGTGTTAGTGTCAGTTGACAGTGGTTGGAGGGTTGTAACAGTCAGAGAGACAGTCACACAATACCCCTCCATAGTTTGTCTACCCCTGTTAGTGTACATCAAAGGGGTGACCCTTATGCTGGTCTGTGGGAAACAATGTGCGGGATGAGCGTCGCCTGGCGGCGGCGGGAGTGCCGACTGGAGCGCCGCCTATGCGGGCCGGCGCGCGCCTGCGTGTGCCGGCGGCGGGAGTAGCGTCTCCCGCCGTCGGCTTGAACACGCAGGCGCCCGCAGCGCCGGGCTCGCCGGGCTCGCCGGTCATACCTGACAGGTGCCTCCCCCTCGGGAAAAAGGACAACTCTCCGTCAGTTGTCATTCCATCTAAAAATTTGGGGTGAATTTTGGAATTTTGTCCACAATTTTTGGTGGCAAATAGAATTTACCTTTTTTTTTTTTTTTTTGTTTTTTTTTTTTTGTAGTGAAGTACACTTTTTTTGTAATATAGATGATGTGAGAGTATGTAAATACCAAAGGTCTGGGGAGAATTTTGGTTTTGTGCTTGGCTAGTCATCTACATTATATACAGTGTAACTTAACTATAAGGTATGTAAACCTTCTTTGTACCAATTTGGTACTTTCTTAATCACATATTATACAGTGTAGTAATACATTGTGTCTTTATCTGACACTTTTCAAATCATTGTTTGAATTATATACACAGCATGGTACATCTTTGTCTTAATTCTAAAACATGATGAAAAATGTGTTATCAAGTAATAGGCTGTCTTTGGTGAAATAGGTGCTTTGTGGAACTGAGTGGATTTTGATATATCAATGTTCACATGTGAATACAAATATACAGAGTATAATGCAAATTATGCAAAATCTTATGATAATCTTTTACAAACTTTTTTGTTTGATACCAAAAAAACCAAGGCCACTTTTATATAAAAGTAGGCCAACCGGCTTGAAGTTTGTTTTCTTATTTCTAGATAGCGCTTATCTTTGGATTTGCGTGATATAGCCATCAGTAATGTACATTTTATGCATAGTTATGTGCTTGTCCGGTGGCGGATAAGTGTTCATAATTGTGTCATCTGACATTTTGCATTACTTAAGTTTGTAAGTTTGTATGTACAAATACAGTCCTTTTTATGCAGATATTTTGTCCTTATCCGGTGGAGGGTAAGTGTTCATAATGTCATAAAAATGACTTGGTATCTTGTTTCTGCAATGATAGTTGAATCTTACAAGATTCTTGGTGTTGGCAATTTGCAACTTGTGGATCTACACTTTGATCAGAAATGTCTTTGCAGTGGGCCGCTGCTGTGAGATTTAAGTCTTTTGTGTAGTATCCTAGGGTTAGTCAGCGGACTATCTCCCTTTTTGCTTCATGTTTTTCTGTAAATAGTCTTACATAATACAAAGGTATACAGTGTAAAATACAGTGCAAATACAGTGTTATATACAAACATGTTTGATTGGCAATTTAGATTGTAATAATACAATTTCATACATATAAATGCATGTTTGAGCAAGTTTGACATGGTTAAGAGTACGCAATTGTTTTTGTAAAACTTCAATTTTTCAAAATTGGCTGTTTCATTTTGGGATACCTTAAAATTGATTTCCTGATACTACTGACACACACTGAGACCTTGCTTTGACCTTGGGATTGTGAGAGTTTGAAAATTTTTGCACCTTGAGCAGATTTTTGAGTGGCACCTTGAGGCTATTGTGTCATGCGGCGCAAGATGCGTCGTGTGCCGCGGTGACACCGGTGGTTGACACCTTTTGGTGAGCAGATCATGTGCCTTCTCATGGACTTGTCACCTGAAGTGAGGGGATCACTTCAGAGGGTGAACAGTGTCATTTGGGGGTGGGGAGGGGTTATAAAGGCTGTGTAGACCACAGTAGGATCACTTATTCCTTGAGTACCCTTGAGATAACACAGTATGGCGCATATGGCAATTTTGGAGGACGAGTTGGAGGCTGTACCTGAGGTACTTGCATATCTCCCTGAGGCCTGGCTGCAGGGTGACATGCAGGCCTTAGACCTGTGGTTAGGTGATCAAAACACCTTGGAGGGGCTGACTCCTGGTACTCCTTTTAGGAGTATTTTGAGTCGGTATGACTCAGTAAGGACGCGATGGTTGCATAAAGTCCGGCACGACATTGCCAGTTTTGGTGATGTTTTGGTGTGCCGTCATCACGGCTGGTACTTCCTTGGTGCTGGCGGGATTTCCATGCGCAGGGCGGCATCTCTGGAGCTGTTGGCTCAGGCCCTACGTGATCTGGATGGATATGACCCGCGACTGCTTTTCACCAGAAATGATGGGGTCATCTGGGACTTCCTATTGGCTGTCGGCCTATGTGCTTACACGGTGACAGGTGATGCTGCAGACAGCGCTGAGCATGCTTTGTCTACTTTGGAGGCACGTTTTGTCCAGTGGAGGGAGGAGAACGAGTGGCTCTTCAGTGAAGATACGTGGATTGGATCTCCTGCCGCTGCCGAGTTGGCCGAGTCCTGGGAGGCCTTGGGATGGGGGGACTATAACAACTAGTGGGTGGCATCTATAAATGTCAATATAAACGGTCCTTTTCAGGGCCAACCAACTTTTCACAAAAGTTTTGGTCAATCTCACTCCTGTATAATTGTGTTATTCTTCCCCATGTACTTTCTCACTAGTTACAGCTGTAGGTGGTTGGGTGAGTATGGTGAGTACATTTTTGAATGTATTGGTGCTCTCTCTTTGGTCGTCAATTATGATGTTTTCCAGCTTTGACTCATGGGTATCCATGGTAACGGGCTGGGGTGAAATGTCATTTTGTAGTAACATGGCAAAATCTAGATTGGGTTCCCTGAGCGCTGGTATTATGCTGAACCTGGCACGCCATGGTAGATTGATAGTTTCTGGCAGTAAATATGCGGTCTCTCCTTTCTTTGTAGTAATTACTACTGGTCCATTCCATTCAAATACTAGTTTTGGGAGAGGGTACATTTTGATAATCATATCTCTGTATGTTGGGGCTGAAGCTTTTATAATTGTATCAAACTCATGTGGCACTGGACGCAAGGGGAAGGAGAAGTTGGTGTCTCCTTTGTAGACTTTTAGTACTACTGTGGGATTTGTCCTCTTAGTGACTTTTCCCTTTCCACAGTGCTTGGTTGCCATACTCTTTAGATATTTGGTCAGCCTGTAGGCTGAGTAAATGGTGAGTGTGAATAGTATGGCTATGATAAGGGTATGGGTCTCATGGATAGTTAGAATAGGGGTGGGGCCCTGTTCTATTTGTGCCGTGGTGGTGTCCTTCTTGTATAGGGTTTCGAAGACTTTCTCCATAGGCTTCTCTGTGACAAATCTATATGCTTTTGCAGTTGGCATATAAGCTAGTAGTGTGGATCCTCTGTGCATTTTGAATAGGGTGTAGGTGGCCAAAATTGTAGCTATAACCGAAAGTATCATAGGTATGATAGATGCTGCTGGATGCCGTGCAAATTTGTATAGATAGGACTCTATTAGTCTATTTTCCAGTGGCTTAGCCAGGCTGGAGGCATCATCTAGCAGGGTTTTTGCGAATGGGTTTAGGTCTAGTAATGTTGATTCATCAATATTACTTGATTTTCTTAACATATCCAGTGTCCTGGATAGGTTGACCTTTGGAAAAGGTGGCAGATTTGCCTTGGAGTCTGGTCCAATTTCTTTGATTTCATTTAGAGCCGCGAGAAAAGGTAGGTTTATAGTCTCCAAAGCATAGTGAAATGAAATTGTAGTGTTGCATGGCAACCTAGAATTTGGTAGTGAATAGTGATCTATATTCACTGTACATAGGCATGGTACACCTATGATTGAGTGTGATGGTGCTTTGTGAGTAGTAGCTGGTTTCCCATGACACGTAACTGTGTAGGTGGGAGAATTTGTGGTCACTAGATATTCATCTTGTGAAATGGCTACAGCGTGTGAGATAGGTCTCTTCAAGGGTGAGATAGTAAATTGGCACATTTCCTTGACTTGCTGAGCTTGGTTCAAATAAATTGCTACTGTGCATGTAGGTACATGTCTATGGATTCTCGGGCTAGTTTTGGTACAAATTTTGATCTTAGTTCCTGGACAGGTTAGCATATCTGCATTTGTTAGTTCAATAAATAGTGAACCATCTTCAGAGATAGCCAAAAATTTGACATCAGTAATTAATTGGGTTACTCCCTTTGTAGGTGTCTCCTTGGTGTTGATTGGTACTGGTGTAGTTACCAGTTGAAATACTCTGAAGGTGGAGACAGTGGATGCTACAATGATATCCAGGTGGATGTATATGTGCCGTTCCGAATAGGTGTAGGATATCATTCTTTGGGAATAATAGTAGTCAAGGTCAGTTATGGCGACCTTTGATCCTGGTGAGTGTATTCTGAGTGTCATGTCCAGATCATTCAGATGCTCCGTTAGTTCAGCTGGTGGTACTATGTCAGCAGTCATAATGCCTGCTGATAGCATCCTGAGTGCTGATGTGGTGCGCTGCAATGCTTGCAGATAGTTCATTCTTGCTACAATAATGGTGAGTGCATCAGTTAAAATTTGGATCTTCCTTCTTTGTGTGTGCTCGTGATTTGCATAAGTGTTCAGAGATGTGGTCATATTTTGAGCCCATAAATTCATATTTTGGCCTAGAGTGTTCATGGTTTGGTCTAGCATACTTTTATCCTTAACATATGCCTTGACAAATTTGTCTTGGCGTTGGGTGACCTTATCAATTAATATAGCTGCTTCTTTGTCTTGCTTGGAAAAAGCTTCTAGAATGCCGTCTATGTTCTTTATCTGGTCCATGACCTCTTTGACGTCATCTAGTGTGGCAAGACCTATTGCTCCTCTGAAGAGTGGGGCTAGGAACCCAAGTGGTGCTCTTCTGTACCTTCCTTGACTGTTAATTGGATTTGATAGGAACAAATGGATGGATGCTAAGGTAGAGTTAATTTCCTTGTCTGTTATGTCTATTAACAGATCTAGTTCCCTTGCCTGCTGTAATATCTGACTGGTAGAACTGTCGTCATGCAAGGTGGGAAATGTTAGTGCCATAACCTGGTCCAGTATTTTGGTTTCGGTCTCTGGTGGAGCAGGTATATGGTATGGTATTGCCAATATCATGGTTGTGGTATCGTGCCCATTGACCAATGGTTCAGGTAATGGCTCATATATGGCTCCAACGTTCTGTCTAACGGTGGGCACATATGTGATGGCTTGAGAAGTGGCCATCATCACTAGTAGTAGGATTGGCTTTAGCATGCCTGAAATATAAAATATATTCTATGTCTTAGTAAGACTTCTACTAGTGTTTTTTGCAATATACTTAGGTTTAAATTGGTTTGCTGATTTTGTGAGCTATCCTTTTTGCTTATGTGAAGTATCCACTTGGCACTGCCTCTGTGTACATAGTTTTGAGAGCAGAAATCCTGGTTGGTCCCAATAGTAATATAATAATCAATGTAGTGTTTGAACTGTACCTTTTTCCATGATCAAGCTTGTGTTGGCTTAATGTCCAATCTGTGCTAGAGTCCTTTCCCAAGATTGTAGTAACTGGGTATGATATTGTAGAGTGGGTATGGTCTGCTTTCTGACAGAGTCCCTCCTGCTATAGGAGAACTGGTATGGCTAGGACCAGCTGGTGTGTACCTGACTGCTGCAGGAGTAGAACTGGTGAGTTGGCTATGGAGTCAGGGCCTCTTATGTAGCCCACCCTACCCTCATCCATTGAGGGCCTGGCTTTGTTTCCCTGGTGGCTGTTAACTGCCATCAGTGTTAGCTTGTCTGACTGGGGTAATTATGTCTGGGGTAATTAGTGTGGACTACCTGCATCTGTGGGGGTTTGAATGCCCTGGCAGGTGTGTGGGTCCTTTGAAGGGTAAGGGTGTGTCTAGACAGTAGTCTCTTGGCATAGCACGCTCTGTTTCATGTACTTTACAGGATTTAGGTTCAAACATTTCCATTGTTGCATTCTTTCAAGGATGCTAGCCTTTGATGCAAAGTATGATAATTGTGGTTTCTTCAAGCTTGGGTTGCTAATCCCTTTAGGTAGTCTCTTTTGGCTTTTTGTGTGTAGCCTTTTGGGTTTCAGACTTCAACCCTGTAGTAATCTGTCCTTTGATTCTACTTTGTGTGCACATTGTTTTGTAACCTATATAGTGTATATTGTCTTTTCTGTCCTTTGTGTGGGTTCATATCCTATGCTGATATGAAAAATTCCTACTTATCATTCTTGATTTGGACAGTTGTTGGAAATTTAATTTCCTTCATATAGAGTGTATATACTTATTTGACTATTATTCATAGTCTGTGGGTATAGATATTCCATATGATCATGTCAATATATAAAAGTAATTTACTTAGATATTCTCCCTTGCCTGGAGTTTCTTTTCACCTTGTGGTGGGCTGGTCTGGGTACTATTTGGTTTAGACCAACTGACTCTTTGGTGAGTGTGATTTGGGATTTATCCCTTGTTATCCTGTGGATAAACTTTGAGGTGTGGGGAATGAGTCTGTGTGCAAACTCATTTTTCCTCAGTGTGGTGACCTTTTTGAGCCTATCAATATGTACTGGTCTGGGGACTAGTAGGTTATTTGATAGGTTCTTCAACCTTGCGCTGGTTGGGGTTGGTCTTTCTGCAACAACATATGGTCCCATGAATAGGGGTTGAAGCTTCTTTGAATCTGTGGTCAACAGAATTCTGGGAATGTTGATATATACAATATCTAGTGGAAGTATAGCTTGTGGTGTAAGCTTTTTGTCATATCTTGACTTCCTTCCTTGTTGTAGCTTTTTGACTCTGTCTATTGCCTTTCTTCTAGACTCATCTTGAGACAGTATCATTCCAGATACATGCTCTGCTACTGTTTTGATTTCTTCCTCTATGTTTAGGGCAGTTTCTACAATGGTTTGAGGGTTTCTGCCATGAAGTAGGAAGAATGGTGTGTAACCTGTTGTCTGGGACTCTGTGTTGTTCAATGCAAATGTAATTGATTCTATATACAGGTCCCATGTTTTCTGATTCTGAGAACAGAAAGTCCTTAATGCTGTTCCTATACTGGCATTGAATCTTTCCACTAATCCATTTGATTGTGGTCTATATGGACTTGACAGGTCGTGTCTTATCTTCTGGGTGTTCATCAGTTTCTTAAAATTGCTGCCTGTGTAGCAGGTGCCATTGTCAGTTTGAACTGAAGTTGGTACACCTTGCTGACATATGACGTTCTTGTAGAACTCATGTTGTGTGGTTTCTGCTGTGAGATCCTTTGTGGCATATGCTATGACATATCTAGTTGAATAATCTATGCAAACTTGTATGTGTTTGTTTTTCCTGGCTGTTTCTGGGAGTGGTCCCACAGCATCTAAGTTCAGGTGCTTCATGGGGGTTGGCATATAGTCCCTTACAGTCATTGGTGTTTTGTGGGTGTGCACTGCCCTTTTTGCTTTTAGGCAAGTGTCACATGTTGACACGTACTGATTGGCATCAGCCATCATAGATTTCCAATATACCCTAGGTATGAGAGAAGACATCATTTTTGAAGTACCTACATGACCTGCCATTGGTGAGTCATGAAAGTGTTGCAGTATGTTTTCAACCCAAGTTTTTGGGACTACAACTTGTAGTGGTACTGTGTCTGTTTTTCTCCATGATGTAGGGGATATGTGTACTAGAATGTTGTCTAGGAGTAGGTAATGCTGAGCATTATTCCTAATCCTTGTTGCTTCAGTGCTTTTTACAGGTAGGTCACCTTTCTCTAGGTAGTCTATAATGGGTATTAGTCCAGTGTCCTTCCTTTGTTCTTCTTTCAACAGTGTGGAGTTGATTGAACTGTCTGGGATTTGGTCTAACATCTGGTCTAATTCCATTATATGCTGTGCCAGCCTTTCTTTGTCTTTCTCTGCCTGGATTGCTTCAGGAGATTTTGGTGCAGGTCTGGTCTTTGTCTGTTTCTTTGGTTGTTCAACTGCTATGTCTGTGTTGACTGTCTGCTCCTTTGAACTGGCTGCTCCTCTGTTTGTGCTGGTGGAGGCGGCCTTTGTTCTTTTGGGAAGGGGGTCAGATTTGCTTTTGTGAGCCTTCTGTGCAGTACCTGCTCTGTCTGAGTGCTCCTGCAAATTGGCTGTGGGTGTGCTGGGTGTTGAAATGGGGGATTTAGTAGGGAAAGAGGATTTGGTTGACACTTTGTTCTTTTTGGCTTTTAGGCCTAATTGCTGAGGGTGGTCATTAGACCTTGTATCCTCTGCAACCGACCGTTTTGCTTTTGAACGTGTGGTGACAACACAAATGTCTCTGTCCTGTTCTTCCTCCATATCCAGCTGTTCTTCTGCAAATCTGACTACCTTGGTGATTGAAGCAATTTTATGCAGTTTTTCTTCCAACTGATTTTCTGATGCACTGTGTGGTGGTTCACGAGGTGTGGTTTTCACCATCTGTGCAATCCTGTTGGTCTCAACCGGGGTAAAACAGTTTTCTGGATACTCTTCACAGTATTCCCTTTCACAATGACAGAACACATAATGGGTGGTCTCTTTTAAGATACCTCTGATCACTGGTTTTGGTCTGTCAATTGCTTTTGGTGGGTCATCTCTGTTGAATGGTATCTTGGTTTGGATTTTAGAGAATTTGGTTCTGGTGGCTGCCCTTTTCCTTCTTGGAGGTGGTGGGGGGTTGGTCATTGGTGGTGCATCTGGATATTCTCTTCTTGACATCACATCTGGAGGAATGTTGTCATCTCCTTTTACGTGTTGTATTGTGAATGCAAATTGTTGGATATCCAGTGCCCATCTGGCCCACCTGTGGGTCAAACCTGTGTTTGTGAGGAGTGGTATTAGAGCTGCATGATCTGTGTACAACTGAAAGTGTCTACTTTCTAAGTAGTGCCTAAAATGTAGTATCCCATATACTACACCTAGTAGCTCTCTTTCTGTTGTGTTGTAGTTTCTTTCATGCTTTGATAGTGTTCTACCTGCGAAGGCTACTGGTCTCAGTACTCCTTCACTACTGCGTTGTGATAGAACAGCTCCTAGGCTCACATTTGAAGCATCTGTTGCTAGACTGAATTCTTTGTCATAGTCTGGGTATCTCAATAGTGCATGGGTACAGAGTGCATGTTTCAATGTTTTGAAAGCATTGTCTGCATCCTCATTCCATTTGAAAACCTTTAGGTTTGTTTGTAGGTCGTACAGTGGCCTAGCAATATTGGCATAGTCTTTGATGAACTTTTTGAAGTATTGGCATAGTCCTGTGAATGATCTGACTTGTTTCACGGATTTTGGGGTGGGAAAAGTTTTGACACTTTCCACCTTTTCTGGGGATGGTTGTAAACCATCTGGTGTGACACGCATTCCTAGAAAATCTATCCTATCTGTGAAGTATTCACATTTTGATTTCTTTAGCTTGAGTTTCCCAATTCTCAGGCTTTTGAAGACATCTTCAAGGTCTGAAAAATGTCGTTCTACATCTGGTGATAGGACTAGAATGTCGTCTAGGTATGGTAGGGCACATTTGTATTTCAGTTTGTTGAGAATTAGAGTTACTAGATGGCAAAATCCTGCCGGCGCGGTAGCCAAACCCATCGGCATCTTTTGATAGACATACTTTTTGTCATTTGCTATGAAAGCAGTTTTGTGTTGATCCTCCCTTCTTATGGGAATTTGGAAAAACCCTTGTTGCGCATCTAGTTTACTGAAAACAGTAGGTTTGAGTGACCCTATCATGTCTAGTGTGTCGTCTGCACGTGGCGTTGATAAAGCTTGGTTTATCATATTAGCATTGACGTGGCGTAGGTCTGTGACTAGACGTTGGCCTCCAGATGCTTTCTGTACTAAAAATGATCTGGATGCCCAGGGTCCCTCTGCACATTCTCTGAGGATGCCCTGTCTGACTAGGTCTTCACAGACTTCTCCCATCTTAGCTTGCTTCTCAGGCGTCTGCCTGTATGGTAGGTAGTGACATGGTACTGCATCTGGTTTGATGTGAATTGAATGTGTATATAGGTGGGTTGTACCTATGTCATTGTCTTTTCCTACAAATACATCTTGATACTTGTGGAGTAACTTTTGGAGTCTCTCTTGTCCAATATCTGTTAGTACACATTTGGGTGGCACATTTTCCATTATGTCTGGCATAATGTCATGAGCCTCACTGTGAATTGTGGCCAATTCATCATCAGTGTCATCTCCACGGTTTGTATCTGGATCTGCATATACTGAGGCACAGTCTGACTCTGTGTCACTACAATTCTCTTCAGTGTCTAGCACTTGTAGTGTGGGTTCCTCAGTAGGGATGTCAGTATCTGGTTGATGTAACTCAGAGGGATCTACCTCTGTGAATAGGGCTATTATATCACCCTTCCTCACCTTGTATGGTCGGTGGCTTGTATTGAGCAGTATGATTGGGTGCCTGTTCATTTCTGAGGGTGTTACTACTCCCTTTTGAACTAGGTATGGAACTCTGTTGTTCCTCTGCAAATTGTCTAATGTGCCTACACATCCTTCTAAACATTTGAGGGATGTGACTTGTCCTAGAACTGCTAGTTCTGTGAAAGGAAGGATTGTAGCCTCCCTAACAGCTCGGACTGGCTTGACTTGTAGCTCTGGGTCTACATTGAATTCGATCTGTGATCGTGTTGCTTTTAAGAAATCTGTGCCTAGGACAACTGGCTTTGTGAGATTTGGAATAATTGAGAATGGGAATTCGAATCTGGTACCATGAATTTTGAATTTCAATACTGCTGCTTGTCTTACATGGCATATGGATCCGTCTGCTAGGTGTACATTGAACTTTCTCTTTTTGATTTCTACATCTCGAGATTTCTGAATTTCCCTAAGAAAAGTATCCCTGACACAGGTGATAGTGGCACCGGTGTCAACTAAACAAGGTATTTCAGTGTGTTCATAGAATCTTGCATTTAAACAGCCATTTTTAAGAAGTTCAACAGAAATTTTGGTACTCTCACCCATTTCCTTTTGCGATGCATCTTGTTGAGGTGTGATGTGAATCACTGATGGTCGGCTTGATTTCCCCGTGTGCATCTGGGGGATTGTCTCTGCTATACTAGCAATTGTCTTTGGTTGTCCTAGGGATTGTTGATCTTGGATCTTGATGGGGGGTTGGAGAGGCTCACAACGCACTGGCCCAGCGGCGCTGTGGGTCTCTAGTTTCCCGAGTTTGAAGATCCTAGTAGCTGCTTGATCTGTTGAAGCACGTCAGGCTGGATAGCTTGAGGTGGCTGTTGGGGCTGCTGTTGGGGGTTGTAGCCTTGTGTGTTGGATCTGTAGCCATTGTAGTTGTCTCGACCTCTGCTGTTGTCACGACTGCGGTTGTAGTCATGCTGTCTGTCACGACTATTGCTGTAGTCACGACGGTTTTGATCCCGACCTCTGTTGTAGTCACGATCTCTGCTCTGGTCACGACGGTGGTAATCACGGTCTCTGCTGTTATCACGGCGATTGTAGTCGCGATTTCTGCTACTATCACGGTGTCTGCTGTTGTCACGACTTCTGCTGTTATCTCTACGGCTGGTGTCCTGACTGTTGCTTTGGTGATCTCGGCTGTTATTTTGGCTGTATCCACCTCTGCCTCGTTGTCCTCCTCTGTTGCTATTTCTGAAGTTTGGGTCAAAGTTTTTGCCTCGGTAGCCTCCTCTGTTATTTCCAGAGTTCCTTTGTTGGCTGTTGTTGGGTTTACCTTGATCCTTCAGTGCCCTTTGTTCTTGCCTCCTCACATGTTCATTTGACATGAGGTTTAGGCTTTGGTCTTCATCCTCTGATGAGTGATCCATTTGAACTGTCTTTGGGTCTGATTTGGCTTTCTTTGAGGGGTTTCCATTTTTCTGTGATTTTGTTTGCTTTACAAGCATAGAGTTGACATGTGTCACAGACTTCAGTTGTGCCTGCATGGATTCTATTGTTTCCTGTAGCTCTGAGCCTAATTCTGCTTTTATCTCATCTTTAATGTTACCAGTGGAGACTGTTTGTTGGTTCTCATACTCCTCTGCAACTTCAAGTATTTTATCCCATGCAGTTGCTTCCCTGTGGATGACTACTGCACTGATGTCGTCCCTTAGACCATGTAGCAGGGCTTCCCTTGTTCTCTCCTCGGACTTGTTGTGAGCTGTGGCCATCTTTTGTAAGGCCATGGCATAGTCTGATACAGATTCTTTTGGATTTTGCTTCCTCAATGCCTTAGCATCAAATCTGTCGTCCTCTTTCTTGAAGTATTTCAGGAAAGCTGCCTTCATTTCTTCATAGTCTGCTGTTGGATGGGCTGTCCTATAGGCTTTGTACCAAATTTTTGCCTTACCATCTAGGTAGTTTGAGAAATACTTGATTCTGTTACTGGGATGGTACCCATATCTGGAATCAAAGTATTGTTCATAGTCTGTGCAGTGCCTCCTGGCGGATTGTGTGAGAGAGGACTGTGAAAACTTTTCTGGCTGTAGAATATCACAGTATTTTTCCTCTTTGTCCCGTTTTAGCTGGTCCCTTAACCCACTGAAAGATGCCTCCCTTGCAACTCTTTCCTCTTTCAAGGCATCTAGGAGTGCTGAGGAGGTGTCAGTGTTAGTCAGGTTCACTCCTTGGGTATTGGGTGCACCTGACTTGAGTGAGGCTAGGGCCTCAGCTAGCTGGTTTTTCATTGTCACTTGTAGATGAGCTTGCATATCAAGTAGTGCTTGAGCGGCTTCAGCTTTTTGGGTCTCCATAGAGTTCTTCAGTGCCTGGTTGGCTTGTCTGAGTAATATTAGTTCCTTCTCTTGTTCCTCTTTGGCCTTCCTTAAGGCTCGGCTGGTGCTTTCCTCATGTGTGGTGTGTAGGGCTGTTAGTTCAGGCCTAAGTGTCTTATCCACATGAGTTTCTACATTCTGGGCTATGAGTAGAAGTGCCTCAGCCTCCTCTTTGGCTGCCTGGCCTGGGGGTACTGTCTCATCGTCACTCATACCTGATCCTGGGGTATGCTGACCGTTTGAGAACAAGTCACTCTGTGTGTCCTGGATACTGTCCAGGGCAGCTAGGGTGTCCAGGTGAAGCTTGCCTTGGAAGTCACTCTCTTGAGTGGTGTGGTGTGGTGAAGCTGAGGGTGTTGGAGTGGAGCTCCTGGATGACTCCTTGGAGCTGGGTCTCCTCCTCCTGCTGGGTAGAGATCCAGGGGTAGCTGGTCCTTTGCTGCGGAGGTGAGTCTTGGTAGTCTGTGCTGCCAGCTTGTGGGATCTTGTTAGGACTTCTCCACCACTTTGTCATACAAGGAATCCCCTTAGTTGGGAGATCCCTTTAATATGATATGAGTTGACTAAGTCTTGAGGTCTTGTAGTATAGTTGGTATTTATTACAAGTTGACAGCAACAGTACAGTAAGTACAATGTGGGTTCCACTCAGTTACACCTATCCACACAATAATATAGGTCTTGGTAAATATACCTAATAACCCTGAGGTTAGTACTGGACTAGAGCCAAGGGGGTCCTACACCATGTCTGATAGTTGGGCCTAGTAGGGCATAGCCTATAGCCTTGTTCTCAGTCAGTGGAGAGGTCCTTGCTCTGTGGTGTCCAAGTGTAGAGTGAGGATGGAGATGCCCAGTGCTGGGACCTGACCCTATTTAAGGGGGCCAGGCCACCGGCATGGCATCTTGAGTGTTAGTGTCAGTTGACAGTGGTTGGAGGGTTGTAACAGTCAGAGAGACAGTCACACAATACCCCTCCATAGTTTGTCTACCCCTGTTAGTGTACATCAAAGGGGTGACCCTTATGCTGGTCTGTGGGAAACAATGTGCGGGATGAGCGTCGCCTGGCGGCGGCGGGAGTGCCGACTGGAGCGCCGCCTATGCGGGCCGGCGCGCGCCTGCGTGTGCCGGCGGCGGGAGTAGCGTCTCCCGCCGTCGGCTTGAACACGCAGGCGCCCGCAGCGCCGGGCTCGCCGGGCTCGCCGGTCATACCTGACAGATTGATGTTTTAAAACGCCCGTATGTCCCTTGTCGGTTACAGGATTAAATGGGTTGATCTAGAGGGATCAGAAAGGGCAAAGGACGGGTCAGGGTCAGTTCCGCCTTCGCCCTAACCTCACCACCTGATTCACCTTGGTCATCAATAATGTATAAATTATGCCTTTGAAACAGCATAGACAATGTCACCGAGTTGGTATGTTTGAATAACTCACATAGAAACTGCACGTAGCCTATCATATCGATTGATGGTGTAGTGGGGTTTGTTCGAAACCTTTATACTATACCAAAGGCGCTGCATGGGCCAATATCATGTCAGATTGGTTGCACGGCATATAGACAGCAAGTCTAGATCCGCATATAAATCTGTATCAGAGGTTTTACGGTGGTGTCATGACCCAGATTATGAGCCGATCAATTCAACAGTGAAACATGGCTCACTTAATTACAGCGTCAACCCTAACCTCCTACCCCCTACCCCCCCCCCCCTCCACACATCCAACCACACAACACATGGACAAACACAACACGCCCCCACTTTTTAATGACTTATTAAACCCTACAATTCCTCCAAATTCTCTGTAGGGCTTAATAATGCCTCTTGAGCTGGTCTGTGCCTAGACTGCTTATACCGTCCGCGTCTATGGCAAGGGGGAGAGGGAAGGAGTGAAGGATAAGAGGAGAGTAGGAGGGATCAAGTCTAATCTGTGCCCACTGGGCAGTCACTAACCCCCGTTAATATAGCCATTAGTCCACACCAATACGCATCCTTATGACCATCTGGCATCCTGAAACAGGTTGTTGGTGGTGCATGTCGTATATAATAGTGGCAGTGGTTGCGGAATCGGTGGTATATTATACATGTTACATTGCAGTATGTTAGGCAGCAAGTGGGGGACCAAGGCGAGCGAGGTAAACAATGTCTTTCATGGGCAAATTGATAAGTCTGCCATACTAAAGGTGAAGTAACAAGGAAGATATGTGGACACCCTTCCCCAACCATGCCCTACACGATAGAGATCGGTTCTCAAGTCCAGGAAGTTTTTACAGCATGTCTAATATGTCTAGATAGCATTTTAGATCAAATTAACCACATGGGGCACCCTTATTATTTGATGGCGAATCGATCCATTATAAGGCGAGGTAATAGGAGGCGGTGGTGGCGCTGATAAGGCTCATGGTGGTCAGATAAGGAGACACAGCAGCCGCCTGAGTGATGTCGGTCCGCAAACCCCTGCCCAATAGGCCCAGTAGATGAGTTATATCATCGCCACTGCATGACAGGCAGTCTACCGGGTGGTAGCCGTTGTTATGCTGCTAACAATAGCAATAGTATGTGGGGAATGCGTAGAATGTGATAATAGACTATTGTTATTATTGATTTGTATAAATCCTTAATTTACTGGGGACTGATCCGTGATGGATGATATATATATGATATAGTAGTATGTCTTAATGTATTATCTCCCCACAACTGACAATTTGTCCATGGATAAAATAAAACCGGTTTAAAAAAACGGACAAACAAAAACTGTGGGATGTATTACCGTTTTCATAAAGGGTGGCTGGGACCGGTGGGGCCCGCACCCAGGGGCCTCCTCCTGGGTTGTGATAAGGTAGTTAAGACCTGTGAGTGGGTCGGCGTGCTGCTGTCATCCCCATCTGAGAAGTATATGATGAGTCGTGCGTGGCCGGCCCACTCCCCTCCTTGAGGATCTTTGTGATTGCCACATTGAATGGTGGGGGAGGGCGGGGGTCCCTCCACATGGTGCCCCTCATCATATTGATCCCAGGCCCAGTGCTCGCCTAGTCGGGATATAATAGGGCTCCTGGGGGTTGGAAGTCCAAGACTACAGTCTTAACAGCTCGGGTGGTGGTGAGTAGTGCGTGGGCCCCTGTGCATATATTGACCCTGTTCAGGCTGACCAGGCACGTCTCTGGTGTCCAAGATGGCCGTTATGTATATCATCATCCTGCCTTTGCTACCCACCTCCTGACCTGGGGCCGAGTCAACGACCTACCTCAGACACAAACACACTTAACTGGTGGACGACCGGGGCCTTATCTGTACACCAATGAAACCTAATCTTTACACAGAGGGCAACTATGACGTATCCCATTGCCTTTTGTATACAGTGCAATGACCACTAGTATATTTGTGGAATACTCCTCCCCGCCAAATATGGTTTACATGTTAATATGGTATACATTGCAGGTATATAACAACATTGTGCACTACATCTACCCGGGTACATCTAAAGTAACATCAGATGGCTGGCGGAGCAATACGGATCAATGGATTGCATACATTGCTGAACTCACTATACCATGTAAAAAAAGGAAAGTGTATAGCCAATGAAAAGGGCAGGCCCGTAACTAGCCCTCTCTTGTCGGGGTGGTTCGTTTTTTGGATATGGTGGAACTTGACATGATCATTTCAATGGTGGAACTGGACTCTTCTAGTATGAGCTGGAACTTTGTGTAATATATTTAAAGAGAAGGCTGAGTTTTGTGTATCTAATCAATCTTTCATAGTTTTCTCTCTAGAATCCTTAATGATTGTCCGATCGACAAGCCGTAAAAAATGAGATGGAGACAATTATTTCCTCTTTCCAGTCAGCTAGGGTGGAACACTTTTCCTGTTTCATGGAGGTGGGGTGGTTCGTTCGAAACGGCGAACCCCCCCTAGTTACGGACCTGAAGGGTCAGCTGGTCCCTGCCACCCCATCTGTGTACATATACCTGGTCACCCTATAGTTAGAAGAATGTCATTCTGTGTCTGCCTACACGTTCCATACTATTAGGGAAGGATGGAGTGTGGCCTTTGTTGTCCCCTAGCGCTCGCCGGCCGTTCGTTTCACTCCTTGTTGGCAGCCTAACGATGACATAAAACGCTGTCGGCACCAAGTATAGCCTCCCGTGAATTATACTAACGCCCGCGTACATTGGACACTGTAACAGCGACCATAGTGTGACCTGCATCTATTACCGTTTTCATAAAGAGAGGGTGGGACGGGTGGGAGCAAATAGTGAGCGAATGGCAGCGGCTCAACCAACAAGCCGCCCACAACCAGTCGCTCTGTGCGAGCAAATAGGGCCTTAGGTATACTGTGAGCCGTTCCTTTCAGCACGGGGCGCTGCTCCTTTACCCCCTACCTCCACTTCTGAGCTGCTCTTGGGTTACTTTGTCCAGTTACAGTATGAAACCCTCCTGTCCTGTCCTAAGCACTATAGTAGGGATGCCTTCAGAGACAAGTGACAGTGTCTGCACATCCCGCTCTCATTGACTCAGGGTAACTGAGTAATACTAAACGACCCAACCATGGTTTAAGACGTTTTTGTTACATGGGAGAAGTGCTGTCATTCAATGTCCATGGCCCACAGCCATTAGATAAGACCATGGAGAGACAGGCAAGATCGGGGGATAAATGTTTCCTTCGAAAAGAAATGTGAAATGTCTTTCCTTCTGCATGAAATTGAGCTGTGATCTTCAGGTACTGATTTCTCTCTTTTGCATAAACTCTTAAGTACTGTTAAATTGCTACCCTCTAAATGAAAGTTACATAGGGTTCAATGTTAAACCAAAGATAGAAATCACATTTTCACCCACAGAGCCTCATATTTCTCTCTTTACATACAGGAATGCCATCTACTACAGTAGAAATACCCTCATATACACAGAAAAAACCCATCTAGGTTCTTTAATTTAAATTTAAATGCAGGACACAAAAGCAAAGCAAAAGAACATGCCAGATCTCAACTTATGCAGAGCGAAATTGTACCACCCATATGTTCTCTGTTTATAGGCAGTATTCCACTGACGAGATTCCGTCATCCGATAAAAGTCTACAATGTTAAACGTATGGGAATCTTGGCCGATTTACGTCAGTGGAATACTCCCTTATTGTTCAATCGACTCGCTTTTTGATAGGGACAAAAGGCGGTACATGCCTGCAACAGTCGCCCACACCCACCTGCACACCCACACCCACCTGCTCTCTCACACCCACCTGCTCACCCACACCCACCTGCTGGCCTGTTATGGAATAACATACATGTATGACACATGACTTGAGGGTACTTTTTAACAAGGAATTCATTTCTGATGCCAGAATTGACCAATGAATGATTATAAGGGAGGATTATATCTAAGTACATGATAAGCTACAAATCCAGCTTACCCTGAGTCATCTGTGAGGTCACTCACACGCTCAATCTTATTAAATATAAATCAACCAGCGCAGCAGTGGCCTCATACTACCATGGCACCAAACAAGACAATATGTCTGTGTAGGTTCTGCTGCTGAATCTACTGTCTTTCGAATATTTAAAAAAATCTTTTACAAAAAATGTAGTTGTGGTACAGAGGGGTACACCCCCCCTGGTACACACCAACATCCACGTTTTTTTTTTTTTAAAACAAGACCAAAAAACTCATTGAAATACCAGCTATGTAATCTGGTCCCCTTTTTGTGAGCTGTTCACAACCCCGACTCTGTGTGGCTCTCTGTGTTGTCATTGAGCTCCTCTCAGAGCAGGAGACATGTTGGGTAATAGCCTCAAGCCAATGAAAGAGGATACGGAGATGGGTGGGGAGTGCTGTTGGCATATTGCTTTATATAACACAAAGACTCGCTGTAAGTAGCATACACAATGGGCGGTTTGTATCGGCACGGCCAGTGTTCCTCACGGGGAAGCAGTACAGCCAATGGCGGATATAGCCGAGGCGAATGCCCTAGGTCTCCAGGAAAGAACCCCCTGCTATTAAAGCTCTTACCAGCAGCAGCAGCAAGTAGAGCAGCTAACCCGCTGTCCCCTACCTCATACATCCACATGAATAATTTGCCCATTTTGAAATAGGGCCGTGTTGGGGGGATCAAGAATATATCACTGAACATTAAAGCCTTGATTTATGAGACGGTTACTTATGGCAGGGACGTCAGATATTGGCAGAGACCTTTGCCAGGGGGACATACGTCTGGACCCATAGAGGGGGCATGTGTGTGTGTGCGTGTAGAGAGAGGGATGGGGGGGGGGGTGTAGTATAGAGGGCGTGTGTCATTTGGCTGGGGTGGGGACTACTAAGGCGGCCCATGGTGAATAGTAAACGTGCCGAAACGTGTGTTTACGCCCTGATCGGCACTAATGAGTACCGGGAACCAGCAGGGCCGGCGCCAGGCGGGGTTGGCGCCCCCTTTCGGTCTGTTTGATGCAGAGGACTTGGGGGTAATCGCTCTAAGACTGCCCCCACGTGACACAACACGAAGAGGCACAGACAGAAAAGTATACATGGACTAAAACTCTCTGAAAACTACTCGATTTGGAAATGGTAAAAATCGCATGAAACATTTCGAGTGTAACCAAATCTTCGAAAACCTCTTACGGTATCTAATTGACTGTATATCCGAGTTAGACAAGCTAGCTTGATTTAAACAAAGAGAAAATTGGTAACTATGACTAGTGGGCGGTTGCATTTTTATTATATCGTCGCAGGCAAAATAAGTAAATTTGACTGGAGAGTCATCACATGAATCTAGAGTTAGGCCACTAAAAAAACTTGATTCTCATTACCGCCGCATCATAGAAATCAGGTTTCAAAATTTTTACTTTATTCTATTTTTGCTTTCTTTTTTATAGTCATATTTGGTATCAAATTAAAGCTTATACTGTTGGCGATGCATTGAGCTAGAAATGACTTTCATTTTCACAACTTTGGCAGATCAATCAACTATTAAAAAGTAAAACTCTATGATTTCAGTACATGTACCGATTAGGCTCAAGCAAAAAAAAAAGAGATAGAGTATAAAAAACGCCCTCGTCACATTTTTTAGTGCCCGTTGACGAAAAATTGCTCTTTTTTAGTGGCCTTAGTAAATCTGAACTAATGATGATGCTGCTTTGGTAAATAAACATATTCCTCTAAGTCAGGGACATATATGTGGTACATGTAGGTGAATATCCACACCGCTACAAATGCAACCATTCTCACATAGTGATCACCGATATGGGCGTGTGCTCGTGATCGGCACCATAGGAATAGGATAGGAGAAGATCCATGTAATTAACTACCGTGTAGACATACACCCTCCTTTGGTGTTTCATACCACACTACTACATTTGTACGTCAGTGCCCCTATATAGCTTTATAGATACTAAGGGGTCAAACGCAAACACGCCCTGCCTTTAATATCATTGATAAGCCTGTCAATAAATCTGAAACCTGGGGGCTGTCTATGATGTATGGCTATGGCGGCGGGGGTGGGCTATCACTGATAGTATCAGGGCGGAGGTGTGGACGTATAGAGGGTTAGAGAGGTGCGGATGGGGCGGCTCTCACGCCCGCCCGCCTCTCAATACGGACCAACCGAGCGTTCTGTGCGACAGCAGCGGCGGCCATGTGTATGTATGCGTGCCAACTGATGCGGCGGCGGTGGTGTGGGGCCCCTGCTCTGCAGAGCTGCTCGGTGAGCTATTCGTTTATCCGGGCCGGCCGCTGGCTGACATCAGAGCAGGTGGCGGTACACAGAGCAGGCAGACAGACAGTCCCACATAGTGCCCCTCCATGCACCTCCCGCCGCAGCCACTGCTGCTACTGCCGCTTTGCTGCTGCAGACAGCCGGGAGGAGGGTGCAGGGGCTACAACTGGAGCTGCTCTCAGACGAATCGCTAGTATACACCCACCCAACAGGCTGGGTGCAGGGGATGGGAGAAGGAAGGGCTGGGAGAAAGGCCTAGGGATGTATGGGTATATATACAGCGGTGTAACCCTCCCGCCCACCTGCTCTCCACAAGCTGTGCTTATCCCCATAGACGACCACTTGTCATGATTGGTGCGTATCACACCAGGCCCGCCGCCCCGTGTGCCTGTATGTGTGTGACCCCTGTCACACATCCCGCCCCTCTGCCGCCTCGCCCCGCCCTGCGCCCTCTGACCCCCCGATCATAGCACGAGCTACTCCCACACGGGCCCCTGTCAGCACCCGAGCTGCTCAGAGCTGCTCCAGGAGATACCCAGGAGCTTGTCGTTAGGCACTGTGGCTATTAATTCCTGTGCACTGAAGGGTGAGTTAATCCCTGCCCAGCAACAGATACAGCTCAACACAGGCCGTGAAGGAGTCCGGGTGAATAGAGATAAAGTCAGGCTCTATGTGATGTCATGCCGCCATTTACCGTCAGCCAACTTCTGACAGAATGGGCTGTCAAAGGCACAGCATGGTCACTGATGGGAGCAGTCCCTTGAGCTAAAGGACGTCACTGAGTTCAAAAGGTCTATAATTAGACAGTAAGACTATGTATATATGCCATATAAGTTTCCCCAAATAGGAGTGTCTTTTGATCTATGTTGGAAATCACATGGGATATTGTATAATGCTGAATTCCCCTAATTGATAAATGTGTGTATGATGTACAGTGGTAATATTAATTACCCATGTTACGTATAGTCCCTGTTATAAGTGCATTCATATGGTAATGGGCCAGGCCATTTACAGTGGACTTTGAGCCGCGATAATTATATGACTAAAGCCTTTAAACCGCCAGGTCTTTACAGGCTTCCCGATTTGTATAGTTGTCAATTTGTGATACGAGATTACAGGCCATACATGACTTTCCAGTTTCCATTTAAGGCTCCGGCTTAAAACATAATTACTTAATAAAACAAATGCCAACAGCTGGCTTCCGCAGCCACGCGTGTGTCTTTGAGAAAACGATGTTTGGTGTCTTGATATCTGTAAGGCATTATTTGCCTAGGCTTATTGGAATCCAGACCACAGGGGGATCAATATTTGATTTTATCTTGCAAAATGCATAGAGACTGGTTACAAATTCATGGCCATCGTTTGGAAGAGTGCAGAGATATTTACGTTTGCCTTGCGGCGGCCAATAGCAGCAGCAACTCCAGTGGCTCTCACAGGGTGGGAGTGTTTGTGGTGGGTTGGTGTGACAATAGAGGCCCCCACCCAGAAACCCCACTGCCTCCCATTAGCTACCCATATAGCAGCATGAATCATTGACAATGAGAACTGTAACCGCCCAGTGCCCAGTCCCATAATACTGTCGGTGCAGCAGCAGCAACAGAAGCAGCATCACGCTAGCCTTGGCACAGCCGCCCATGGGAAATGTGATCCCCCAGCAGAACGTCAGCGCTGTGGCTGCAGTGAAGAGGATGGTTCAGGCCTAGCCTGATGTACTGCATTATTAATGTATTTATTTAGAGACACAGAGTGCCCTGCCACCTCTATGCTTTGGCGTGTTAGAATCGTTAGGATACTCGCACATTGATAAAGGATGACTTTGGTATGCAACACCATTGACACCCATTTTTAGAGGGACCTTAGTTTGGAATAGCATTTCGTTTCAGTCATCTGTCGTACATGTACATGGCTTTGCCAATGTGATCGCATACTTCAAAGAGAATATATACAGATGGGGACATAGGGAATGTCAACTGGAGAAAGGTACAGTGGCCCAGAAGGGCCAAAAAATAGAAAAGTGAAAAGTGGAAAGTGAAAATCAAAAAGTGAAAAGTGAAAATCAAAAAGTGGAAAGTTAAAATCAAAAAGTGAAAAGTGAAAATCAAAAAGTGAAAAGTGAAAATCAAAAAGTGGAAAGTGCAAACCTAAAAGTGAAAAGTGCAAACCTAAAAGTGAAAAGTGCAAACCTAAAAGTGAAAAGTGAAAATCAAAAAGTGAAAACCAAAAAGTAAAAAGTGGTTTGAGGTTTGAGGTTTCCACTTTCAGTGTCACGCTGTCAATCTGTCAACAGGTTGTGACAGGTATCTTTTAGCATTGGGTCAGAATTTCCAAAAATGAGATTTCCGGGAAATTGGCAGAAATGGCGAGAAAAAAGGTCAGAAACGAAAAAAGTCAATTTTTTCCGGGAAAATGTCCAATTGGGCGAGAAAAATGGTCAGAATTTCCAAAAATGTGATTTTCGGGAAATTGGCAGAAATGGCGAGAAAAAAGGTCAGAAACGAAAAAAGTCAATTTTTTCCGGGAAAATGTCCAATTAGGCGAGAAAAATGGTCAGAATTTCCAAAAATGTGATTTTCAGGAAATTGGCAGAAATGGCGAGAAAAAAGGTCAGAAACGAAAAAAGTCTTATTTTTTCCGGGAAAATTTCCCATTGGGCGAGAAAAATGGTGAGAATTGCCAAAAATGTGATTTTAGGGAAATTGGCAGAAATGGCGAGAAAAAAGGTCAGAAATGAAAAAAAGTCAAGTACACTTTTTTGGTACCTCATTTCTGGGCCATTTCCCAGGGCCTATAATTCAGAAATCACTTGGGTTGAGGATGTGTCCTTCTCTGAACTGGTTCTATGGGTTACTGGCATGAGGCAAATGTAATATCAAAGTGTATAATATAGAATTTCCAATTTTGCTATGTGGTCAAACTTGGGAAATACACCTTTCCCTTTGAGCATGAAGGCAGGTTCAGAGAGTTCTCCCACCAGTATTTGTCATTACAATTGGGCCATAATTAATTTTCTGTGTCTATATAACTATGTCAATAGGCATATGTGTTACCATAAGTAAACCAAGATTATTTGGGGAAATATGACTGTCTGAAAATGACACCGAAATAGTGAAAAGTGCAAATCAAAAAGTGAAAAGTGCAAATCAAAGTGACAACCAAAAAGTTGTTTGCGGTTTGAGGTTTGAGGTTTGAAGTTTCCACTTTCAGTGTCACGCTGTCAATCTGTCAACAGGTTGTGACAGGTATCTTATAGCATTGGGTCAGAATTTCCAAAAATGTGACTTTTCGGGAAATTGGCAGAAATGGCAAAAAAAAGGTCAGAAACGAAAAAAGTCCCATTTTTTCCGGGAAAATTTCCAATTGGGCGAGAAAAATGGTTAGAATTGCCAAAAATGTGATTTTCGGGAAATTGGCCGAAATGGCGAGAAAAAAGGTCAGAAATGTAAAAAAGTCATGTACACTTTTTTGGTACCTTATTTCTGGGCCATTTCCCAGGGCCTATAATTCAGAAATCGCTTGGGTTGAGGATGTGTCCTTCTCTGAACTGGTTCTATGGGTTACTGGCATGAGGCAAATGTAATATCAAAGTGTATAATATAGAATTTCCCATTTTGCTATGTGGTCAAACTTGGGAAATACACCTTTCCCTTTGAGCATGAAGGCAGGTTCAGAGAGTTCTCCCACCAGTATTTATCATTACAATTGGGCCATAATTAATTTTCGGTGTCTATATAACTATGTCAATAGGCATATGTGTTACCATAAGTAAACCAAGATTATTTAGGGAAATATGACTGTCTGAAAATGACACCGAAATAGTGAAAAGTGCAAATCAAAAAGTGAAAAGTGCAAATCAAAGTGACAACCAAAAAGTTGTTTGAGGTTTGAGGTTTGAAGTTTCCACTTTCAGTGTCACGCTGTCAATCTGTCAACAGGTTGTGACAGGGAACTGCCAATTTCCCGAAAAATCTCATTTTTGGAAATTCTCAAACAACTTTTTGGTTGTCACTTTTTGAGTTGCACTTTTCACTTTTTGATTTGCACTTTTCACTATTTCGGTGTCATTTTCAGACAGTCGTATTTCCCTAAATAATCTTGGTTTACTTATGGTAACACATACCCCTATTGACATAGTTATATAGACACAGAAAATTAATTATGGCCCAATTGTAATGACAAATACTAGTGGGAGAACTCTGAACCTGCCTTCATGCTCAAAGGGAAAGGTGTATTTCCCAAGTTTGACCACATAGCAAAATGGGAAATTCTATATTATACACTTTGATATTACATTTGCCTCATGCCAGTAACCCATAGAACCAGTTCAGAGAAGGACACATCCTCAACCCAAGTGATTTCTGAATTATAGGCCCTGGGAAATGGCCCAGAAATAAGGTACCAAAAAAGTACACTTGACTTTTTTTCATTTCTGACCTTTTTTCTCGCCATTTCTGCCAATTTCCCTAAAATCACATTTTTGGCAATTCTCACAATTTTTCTCGCCCAATGGGAAATTTTCCCGGAAAAAATAAGACTTTTTTCGTTTCTGACCTTTTTTCTCGCCATTTCTGCCAATTTCCTGAAAATCACATTTTTGGAAATTCTGACCATTTTTCTCGCCTAATTGGACATTTTCCCGGAAAAAATTGACTTTTTTCGTTTCTGACCTTTTTTCTCGCCATTTCTGCCAATTTCCCGAAGAATCACATTTTTGGAAATTCTGACCATTTATCGCCCAATTGGACATTTTCCCGGAAAAAATTGACTTTTTTCGTTTCTGACATTTTGTCTCGCCATTTCTGCCAATTTCCCGAAGAATCACATTTTTGGAAATTCTGACCATTTTTCTCGCCTAGTTGGACATTTTCCCGGAAAAAATTGACTTTTTTCGTTTCTGACCTTTTTTCTCGCCATTTCTGCCAATTTCCCGAAAATCACATTTTTGGAAATTCTGACCATTTTTCTTGCCCAATTGGACATTTTCCCGGAAAAAATTGACTTTTTTCGTTTCTGACCTTTTTTCTCGCCATTTCTGCCAATTTCCCGAAAATCACATTTTTGGAAATTCTGACCCAATGCTAAAAGATACCTGTCACAACCTGTTGACAGATTGACAGCGTGACACTGAAAGTGGAAACCTCAAACCTCAAACCTCAAACCACTATTTACTTTTTGGTTTTCACTTTTTGATTTTCACTTTTCACTTTTTGATTTTCACTTTTCACTTTTAGGTTTGCACTTTTCACTTTTAGGTTTGCACTTTTCACTTTTTGATTTTCACTTTTCACTTTTGATTTTCACTTTTCACTTTTTGATTTTCACTTTTCACTTTTTGATTTTCACTTTTCACTTTTTGATTTTCACTTTCCACTTTTCACTTTTCTATTTTTTGGCCCTTCTGGGCCACTGTAAGAAAGGAATTTGCTGAATTTGTTAGCCACTTTTAGATTGCGTTACTTTCAACAGGACTTATTTAAGTGTACTAGAGGAATTAACATTTTAGTATGGAAAGTAGTATGGAAAATGACTTGTTGCCCGAGGCTCTGTTCCCAGAGGGAATGAATGAGTAGTATAGGAAATGACTCTTTGGTCGAGGCTCTATTCCAGAAGGAATGAATGAGTAGTATAGGAAATGTCTCTTTGGCCAAGGCTCTATTACCGAGTAGTATAGGAAAGGCCTTTTGCCGAGGCTATTTTCCCAGAGGGAATGACCAAGTAATATAGGAAATCATTCTTTGGCCGAGGTTCTATCCCAGGGGAATGACCGATTCATATGAATTGAATCTTTGGTCGAGGCTCTACCGTATTCGACGTAATAAGCGCACACCCCCTAATAATCGCACACCCCTGTTTTTGGCCAATTTTTATACTACAAATAACCAAAAATATCCCAATTTTTATAACCCTCTAATTTAACTCTTAACTACTAAAAGGTGTCAATAATGATTTTTTAAGCGCACTGTGCGCTCATTACGTCGAATACGGTATTCCAAAGGGAATAAACGAGTAGTATAGGAAATGACTCTTTGGCCGAGGCTCTATCCCCGAAGGGAGTGAACGAGTAGTATAGGAAATGACCCTTTGGCCGAGGCTCTATTCCCAGAGGGAATGAACGAGTAGTATAGGAAATGACTCTTTGGCCGAGGCTCTATTTCGGAGGGCATATGACCAAGTAGTTTAGGAAATGGTGCTTTGGTCAAGGGTCTATTTAAAATGCCAAATAGCCAAGTAGTATACAAAATGGCGCTTTGGTTGAGGCTCCATCTAAAAGGGCATTTGTCCAAGTAGTATAGGAAATGACTGTTTGGTCGAACTCTATTTCAGAGAGTACATAGCTAAGTAGTATAAGATATTACCCTATGGTCAAGGCTCTATTCCTTGGGGCATACAAATGACTCTTTGGCCAAGACTCTACTTCAGAGGGCATATGGCGAAGTAGTATTGGAAATGGTGGTTGGGTCGAGGCTCTATTCCGGATGGCGTATGAACAAGTAGTGTACGTAATGAAGGTTTGGGAGAGGCTCTTTTTATGGATGGACGACCAGGTAGTATAGGGAATGGTGCTTTAGTTGCGGCTTTCTTTATTTAGAGGGGGGGGGGTGAGTATTCGAAATGATGCCAAGGCTCTTCTTATGAGAGGGGGTAGGGTAAAACGAAGCAGTGCAGAATGCGAATATCATCCATCAGAGATGTTGCAAATGACACAGGTTGATTTGAGTTTTTGAGTCTTAGAGAGAACTCAAATAATCCAATGATAAGGCCATTCTGGTGGTGGCCTTATCCACGAATAACCACGAAACATGTGAATTCCTACACATTTGGTGAAAGAGGCATTTTGCTTTTAGAAGTCCAGAAAATAATTAGGATGTGACAATCAAGATGACATGTGCAGGCCCCTGGATGTTGTGGTATGTGTAGGAGGAGCACCGTATTATTACACGTCTCCGTCCGCTCCTAAAAACCTACCTCCTCTGTAGTATCCCATGTACTGCCAGTCATTTTAACACCACTAGAGCCTCTGGATATAAGGTCTAAGAACAGCCATTACAGTGGGTAATGGGCTGGGTATTTTAAGGAGCTCTGGCCTGGCCAGAGTCCACCCGCACGTCCTCTATGAGGTACCTGTGCATCCATTATGGAGAGGAGACGGCACTATTTGCTGTCAGAGTGCGAGTATTTAGTAGTGGTGGTGTCCAATTGGCCGTGAAGGGGAGACCAGACACCAGCCGGACACTGTGCGCCGGCCGCCTGCTTCTAAGGCCTACAAGGTGGTGGCAGCTTTGCTGGCCTTGTCCAATTCATTAGCACCGTCCCCAGGGTACGGCGGAGGCTGCATGGTGGGGTGGGGCGGGGGGTACTGGAGGAGGACGCCACACGTTCCCATGGTGACGGCCAGCCTGGCGGAGGGCACCCAACAGAGGGCGACAGTTGACATGTGTTGCCTATCCCCCGCGGCCAAAGGGTTACCAGCACAGTCACTTCTCATTTTGGCCCCTACGGTCTGTGTGTATATGTAGGAAAGAGATTGTCTTTTATTGAGATGAGCTCGGGCATTTATGGTGCGTGTTTGTAGCATATCACATACAAAGACCTAGAGCGCATGTACACAGCAAATTTAAGCATGCGGACTATGCGCCATAAAAATAGTTCATCGTTCAGTAGATTCCTATTTCAAGTGGGTTACCATTGGTGGGTGTGTTTCTATTTCGCCACCATAAACGCATTCATTTAACATACAACATTTTGTTACATGTATTTGATATGTTATCAGAATATCAATAGTACATTTGTGTACAAGGCATAGGCTACCTGTCGAATTTTAGATCACGTGAGTATCTATGCATGCATTCGGTTAAGGGGATATTCATGTGTTTGGCCATAATGTTTTCACCCTTCAGTATCTCCAGACAAAGATAACCATGACCTCTCCACCAAGGGAATGGCAGCATGCGTGTCTTGTACATAATATCAGGTGTATATTATATCTATTTGTCTGAGCTGTGTCTGTATAAACACAGCTAAATATACACACTGTGCATCTGTGTCCCCTGCCTACTGTGAGCTGCAGAGCTGCCTTTAAAAGAACAGTGTTCCATGCGTGTAGCTTAGGGCTACAGGTATCTCTCCACACGGCATGTGCTCCTTAACTGTCGTGACGTTGGTAGGGAAGGGCACGTGAGTTGGGGTGGCACACATGCAGTGTTCCCCACGTCTAATCAGTCCCTAAACCTGCCCATCGGATAGCTAGACGGGGAATGATGAAGAAATCACTTGTTAACGAGACGCGGGAGGCATCAAAGCCAGTCTGGGACCCTTTGGATGCCCCCCCCCCCCCTCTGTCTCAGCCAAACCCATGCAGTTGCATGCAGTATGGCTTCACATCGGTAGGGCCATTGGGATCTGAACACTCCAAACACAGTGTAATCTCACACAGATGAATAGGGAACTTTTGTGTATATCCACAATTTAAGTAAACAAGTTAAGACAGGACTAATATCCTAACTTCCCAAAAGAAGATAACAATATTTCTGGCCGCAGGTAATACAGTTGAAGGCGGAGCAAACAATGGTGATTCGATTGTTTTTATAACATCAACCAGATATTGCCTTAATATACAAATGAGTATTCTTGGACCATGCTATGTAACACTTGGCTATCACGCAGGAAGACATTGATGGATCCTCTCGAGTCGAACAAATGCTAGTTAGTCAGTGACATAATGCGCTGCCTTTGGCTGGTGTGCTATTCTTAGCATGCAGCTTTACACTGAGCTGCTCACCGCGCCGAACTGTGGTCGGCAATGGTGATGGATGGACTGATCGCATGAGGACCACATCCTAGCAGACCCCCTAAAAAGATCCTCCTGTGTAATTGATTCATCCCTGAAAGGAACATTGCTTCCTTTGTCAATTATACATTACGATGTGTTGTTGTTTCACAAATGTTAAACGCACTGAGGTGATTTGAAGAGCAGTAAATTCAATTGCATTGGCTTTTCTGTCTTTTTGTTGGGGTTTCTATTTGTAATCTGGCTTTGGAAAGGAGGTGCTTTCTGGCATTTTCCTCTCAGCAGCCAGGGCGTGGCTTCAATATTTGCACGTTTTTTTCTTTGCTTGTAAAGCATAAAAGATCGAACATTTCAGAAGTCTGGAAAGCATTCAGTTAATCCCCATAGACATCATACACGGCACAGATGGTTGCACCTGAATGTTCAGCAGTGTCCTCAGATCAAGTGAACTTTCAATAAGCGGCAGTATGTTACATTCAGGCCGAATGTGTTTGAATATTTACATTAGGCATGGCCCAAAGTGACAAAAAGTTTACACCATTCATGGCGTGAACGTATCTTTTGTACACCTATATATATGGGTTTATCATATCTGATCTGTAGGGTCCGAAGAATGACAAAGGTACCTAGAGCCTTCCAGGGGTCTTCCTAAGGAAGTATATCGTTTTGTTTTCGGTCATGTAGTCATTATTTTGTTGTGCTAGATCTCAAGTCGCCTCGCTTGAGAATGGTGTAATGACAGGACATCTTGAACACTTAAGTTGATCATATCAACCACTGCCTTGGTCAGCCAAAGTAACTGGGTTCACCTGGAGGTCATAGAGTTAGGTAATTCATTATGCACTGAGAGGAGACCATGCCATCAGTACCCACCAGTCCGCCCCTGCCCCAGCCCCCATGGGGGGATCCTGTACCGTAACCTTGGGTTCCTAGTCACAGGAGACATCCCAGTCCGACATTAAGGGAACTTCAAGCTGACATTTCCTCCTGTACTTAACCCATAGTTGCCGCCTTCGCCGCGAGGTGGTGCCACTTGAGGACAGTGTTAATTGAATAAAGGACGGGCCAGCTGGTTGATCTCAGTGTTGGTGAATAAGGCCTAATTCACCTCGGCTGTTTGTGTCTAGCTCCTCCGTATGGTGGTCTGTGGATACTATGGGCGGGCTGATGTTTGGCAGATGTAACAAAGTAAATAAGATGGATATATAAATGCGCTGTGTATATGCCCTTTCCGTTTGTTGAGTTGCTCAATTTTTGCTCAATGTCCTCTTAGAGCTGTTCCATTGCAGTTTCAATTCAGATGCAGGGACATAAACCATCATTTTGCCCTTCTGTCTAAATCAAGTGGATGTATACAAATGGGGCATCCAATACATTGAACACATGAACAGAGAATTCCAATTTGGCAACCAATTCGATTAGGGGATAGCCAGAGAGTGGCTCCATCTTGTTAGGCCTATAAATATTTGACATTCTCCTTATGTAATGTGGGTACACAATGCACTCAGTAAGCTCTACTCACTTGGTCAGATGCAAATAATCTCCTGCAGCAATTTACACAGCTCGCCCATATTTGCCCTCTAATTCAGGGATACCTCACACCAGCCTAACGCTGTGAGCAGCCAAATGCTCCTGATCACGCCACACTATGTATACCCTACGTTATCCCAGTTGCAGCACTATCTGACGCATCCAAAATAGATGAAGAACACAAAGCTTTGCACTTCATCCAACCAACGCCTATCCTATATTTCCTTGTGTTAGAGATATGACCACAGGTTCTAATTCATAGGATGCCGTTTCATCTCCTTGTGTAGTATTATTAGTGTTAGATTTAGTCGGCCCCAGGGAGTTGCTCGTCTGGTGTCTGCCCTATATGTAGAACACAGGAGGGGATAGACGCTACTGTGTCAACGTGTCCTTATAATGGGGAGATGGTGCTACCAGTAGTGGGTGGCGTTTTTATATATGTAATCACACAAGGACAGGCCGGGGCACAGCGGCGCTGCACCTGATGACACTCAGATAGAGACTGCAGTTAACGAGACCAGCACTAGATGGAGCTGCTCACACAGCAGCTCTGCCATCCTCCCCGAGCTGCTCAGGTTATAAGAGATGTTGCCTCTCAACCCAGCAGGGGTCCAGGCCACTCAGAACAGGCTGAGTTTGTCTCCACCCCTGTTCAATATTGCCGACGTACTGACTAGGTCGTATGAATTGGAAGTGGGGAATAGTGTAGACTCTAGATAGGACTCTAGATAAAGACAAATCAGATCCAAAATCGATAACTGGTATAGTGTGCAATGAGATCGGATTGAGGGTGAAAAGGAGATTCGCATGCAAGGGTTTCAATCACCGACCAGCAGTTATTTTGCTTGGAATTCGAACAGGTTGTTAGTAGAGGAATTTCACCTTGAAACCTTTGTAATCCTGAATACCCCGCTTACCACATGCACCACCCCGCCCGCTAGGGACCGGTCAGGGCGGAGCCTTGCTATTTTCGTCCGTTTTAGCCCATTTGGCCACGCGTCATGCAGAGCTAAAGTGGAGTGATCAGTGCTGGGCGAGCCAGGCCCTCCTCCCCCACGCTACTGTAACCTATAGCTTCACATCAGGCGTGACAGAGCCCGATTGTAGAGCAAATTCACAAAGCTTTTTCTCTTGATCAATTTCTTCGTACTTAGCATGGAGAAAGGGAAACAGCTCCTAGTGGGGTGCGGGAGGAGATCGATAGGCCGTGAATGAAGTCGGCAGGTGAGTGGCCGGCTCCGCTGTGTCTGAGCACTGTGCACCTATCACGGACGGTCGATAGGCGTCGATACCTGGTGGTGCTCCCCCCAACCTTAGCAGCCCACCTCCAGGCTGCTGGCTCACACCAACACCTATACTCCCACCGCCCCTCGTCATATGGGTCCCTAAATAACACCAGGGCCCCCTGCCTCCTCCAGCACCCAACCACTAACCAACCACAGGTACTAAGCACTGCCCCCCCCCCCCACCACCACCATGCAGCTGCATGGTGTCTACCTGGTTTACTTTTCTGATCGTGACATCAGCATTACATGTTGTAAACCTGCAGCAATTCTGGGTGTACTGAAATGCAATGAACCAAATGAATAAAACCGACTCCTTATCTCCCCGATACAATGTATTTGGTTGGTAGCACATCCCGTAGGGACAGGGCTATTTATATGTGGTACATGTACATGTAATGGTCTACTTATCGTTCGAGCAAATACATGTCAATCAATTGACGGCCAAATTGACATTGCGATCATCGGATGCATGTACATTTTCCTCGGCCTGATAAAGGCCATTAATGCCCCTGAAGTTGCTTCTTGGAATGACTTTTAAGCCGCAGCCGTATAAAATCGAGAATGAAACTAAGTGTAACCAATCATTGGATATAGGATTGATGTCCACAGAAAAACATAAAGGACTCTCAAGTCGGTACAATGGCCATTTCAGGGTGAACTGCGCAGGGTAGGCTGTGCTTGAGTGCACGTGAGTCATGTAAGGTGAGTTGCTCGCCTGAGTCACATCTTCCAAGTGACAGTGTCTGTCGGTGCTGTCCGTCTCCTGCCTTAGTCATACGGTTCATGTAACCCTACAAGCGCACCACTGCCTTTATCGCCCAAAGACTGCTATCGATTATTCCTACTATCAAGCTCGCTCTGGTGGTCTGCTATCTAATCTAACTTGAAAAGGATACCAAGGGAGACAATCCGGGTGTCTGTGTATTTGACCCTCTAATACACTGTTGTAGTTGTATGTATAAATCTAGAAAAGGGTTTATCAACCTGCACTGAGTATCATCAGACAGACGTCCAAATGAAATAGTAACATCAGCGAATTTGCCTCTATTGAGAAGTAAGTTCATCTTAAAACACTAAAGCTATTTTGATACACTCACTTTTAGGCTCTACTCTCCTGTCATAATTTGAGTTGGCATGCACCGTGTAGCTGAATATTTTGCAAAGCAAATGTGAAAACTAAATGTGAAAATTATGTAAAAATTATTGGACCTCTGGTTGCATGCCATCTATGACAATGCAAGTGCTACTGATGCAATATAGAACAAAAATGGGTACGTTTCTGGTGATGATAAACTTTACATGTATGATTCTATTCAAGTCATACTTTATGAGCTCCACCTAAATACTGAAGTACATTGTACAGTAATCATTTACACTAGATAGATCTGATCTATGCAGGGGCGTGACAACCGGGGGGGGGGGGCATGTCCAACCCCAAAAAAGGTCAAACCAAAAAGGTCAAGTAAAAAGGGGTCAAAAATGGTCAACATTGCCACGCCCCTGCTATGGGGTACATGGGCTTGCGTGATTTTATTTTGGTAGCTACAGCATTTATATTTTAACTCAGAAAGAGGAGTTGTTGCAGGCCACTATTCTTTTACCTTCCATGGCATTACCATTACTGGCCATGCTCGAAGCCTTTACATGCCATTGGTGAGCACATCTGTTTTGTGCCCTATCAATGAAGCTGTTTCCACAACCGTCACCAGAACTCTGCCGTTGTATCTACATACATGCATCTGGTTCCGCTGACGATGCTACATGCTTGATCCATCGGCTAGCTGATGATTGGAGTCCAGTGAAAACACACTAACTGTGATTTCTGATTCATGATTTATTCATGTGGGTGGCCAGCCAGTCCCGCTGCTGTCATAACAATCCGGCCGGACGCCAGCCAGGCTCGCCTCCCCAGACCAGCTTGGGGCGGCTGAGTGGTCATAATTGGTTGGTAGGACATCCAAACCACAACACAGGCCAGCCCAGGACTGCCCAGTTTGTCCAGGCTTTGACCAGCTAGTCACATTGACTGCATTCGGGTTAGTAGGCTGCAGGATGTGAGGCTGAAATGGGTGTGCAGCGCCATCTCATATTCCCAGCCACATAAGGACCTTCAAAAATTACCAGGTTGGCTCCAAAAACGCTTAAAAAACAGATACGATTTTGGGGGTTGGCTAACTTGGCATCCCTGCTAACCCATGCCTCTGTCTAAGAATACCACTCATCCATATAAATGGTCCATAGCCATAGACGTGTACATTCTTGAGATCTTCATCTCTTGCCGACAGTGATATTGTCACATGAATGTGAAGCCGTTAGCTATGCTCGTTTGCCTCGGCGGTGAGCAGTTGTTGAGGCTATATCCGGAATGAGCATTCATCCAGGGCCTGCCTGCAGTGAGCTCTGCTCTCTGAGCTGCTCACGGCCCGCATGGAGCTGCTCAGCGCCCGTATGCCGCCAATAAACAGACACGAATGATGAGTATTTAATATAAACTATTCATGGCGTTGGCTCCATTTAATTGCCGTAGTGCGTGAGTGATGAATTGATGTATCATCACTTTCCCAGATTGAAGAAGCGTTAGAGGTGTCATGATAACAGAACGAGACGATGAATCTTTCACAGTCGCCATACTGGTTATGTGCATGGTATTAGATGATGTTGGTCCTCTTTCATGTGGCTGAATCATGTTGGGATTACACATAACAATTGAAAATCATAGCAGAAAGATAGGACTCAATAATTATTATATTTCTGATCATGGAGTCAACTACCCTGTTTAATGAAATACGCATCCCGGTACGCATAGAGCCATTGCACACATTGGAAACAATAATATAGGGCCAAATATTTAATAGGAAAATAGAGTTCCGATTTTTTTAACTCTGTGGGCCTAGAATTATATTATTCATTCTAGTGGATGTTTGTTTCTGATATAACCAATCAAACCGCGAAATCTGTCGCACTGATCTATATATATACAAAGGTGTGGTGGGGGAGGACAAACATTTCTCAGAAACCCATGGCTCTTCCAGGTATTGACCGTTACAACCTCAGGCAGGTGAACTGTAAGGTATCAGATAGAACATTATGACCACTGGCCATGCCAATCGTCAGCATGCTAGTAATTTTTTAGCGGTTTACATTGGGTGTCAGCTTCATTTACCAAACAAGAGGCATACTAGTTGTAGTATAGCCATATAGCCTGGAGTGCCTGTGCCATATGTCGGGACGGGGCCCCGGGCAGGGCAGGAGAGGGGTGGTGGTCTGGACCTGTCGGTACGTATTAACATAGTCGGGTCTGTGTCGCCTATTGAGGCTGGAAGGACTAGCCTGGAGCACTGGGGCGGCGCCCATCACCACCTCCACCCCCCACCCACACCCACACCCACACACCCACATAGGGACAGCCTCCTGGGTCCTCATCCGAAAGAGGGAGAGAAAAAACGACATGGGTGAAGGCGCATATTGATAGATGCATCTGAGGCATTGATTGGGTCTTTCCGCGGCAGAATCAAATGAACGCCAGACAATTCCAAATAAAAAGGCCATGCATCTGTTGAGGGCGACGACGACCATGTGCCTGTCTGTTGGAGGCGACCGAGTCCGGTGGCCCCCATCTCCCCACCCCACCCCACCCCACCCAAGCCAAAGGGGTCGTCCTTCTATAAGCAGTGTGGGAGGGCCGTGGAGGGGGTGAGCGGAGGAGGTCAATTGTTGGAAATAGATTGATGCACCACCATTAACGAACTGCCGTTTTACGCCGACCGAGCGCCTCTTTGTGGCCAAGATTTGAGGGTGAGCTGCTCTTTGTGTGTCGTTTTTAATGCTGGACCCTGTGATCAATACCTGCCTACCACCAAAGGGGGGGGGGGGGGTAAGGTATTACATTCACAGGGAATTCCTTATGGGCCTAAGTAACATTGGTTCAACTCTTATACCTCATAGATGGAGCACGGTGAATGTTATGCATTTTCGGTATTGCTTTCTCATTATATAAAGTTCAAACATCATGTCATAGCCTTACTTGAATGTGTGATCTAATAAACTATAGCCCTTTGTTGCCATGATGCATAAATGTACCAACAACGAGGAACTCTCTCAGTAACACTAGGTCTGATGCACTTTCAAAGGACCTGTTTAGGGCACCCTTCACTGCATCATACTTATAGGTGCAATACACTTCTTAGAGGGGAGACTTTAAGATTGATCACCCAAGAACAAAGACAATTTTTATTTTCATCCGGTCGATTTCATTAGTCTGTTGAATTCTTCTCCTTTTGTGAAGTAAAGGTGGCATCGGAAAAGTGGGTTTACGCTATTTACCATCGACACCCGCACATATCTTATTCAATACAATTGATCCGAATCTCCCCTCTATAGCATCGATTTGAAGTAATCCACATAAGGGTGTCTCTGCGTGTTGGGATGCTGCGTGTGTTTCACTGAAAGGTGTACCATTGGCTGCACAGGTGTGACTTGGGCGGTAAAGGGCAAGCTTACTTGGGCATGCTATAACTCAGGGGTAGACGCTAAACCTTATGTGAGGGAGGACCAACTTCGTTTATCTTAAGAAAAACGCAAAACCTTTTTAGCTGAAGGCCACCCGGGCCCGGGATCAAACATTTTCTTTTGTTATAATTCATCTACCCAAAGCAAATGTGACTTGATTCCCTCATATGTATATCTTTTAAGCGGTATATTACATGACTATATCAATTAGGTGGACTACCTTTAGATACCTTGCAATCACTCTTGTGGGCCCCCGGGGCCATGGGTGGGTAATCTATCAGAGGGCTCCCAGGCCAGCGTTAGTAAATATGCGATGTCACAGTTCAAGTTGTTTTTTTCTTTTTAACTTCGGGAAGGAACCAAAATACTTTATTAGAAGTCCACCCGAGGAGAAAACATGGAGGTGATAGTAGCCGAAACATAAAAAGCAACTCCTCCATGTCCTCTTAAGTACTGTTCCTGAAAGTCGTATTGTTGAGAAATACACATTACTATAATGTTAGACCAGTGTAAATATTGGTTAAATACGACATGAATGCTATGTGTAGTCGATGAATATACGATTATGCATTCCTATGGGTTTATAATATTTAGTGTAAAACTAAAAGGCAATGGTAGTAGTATGTGAGAGTGAGGTGAGGTGGCGCCACAAGGCGTGATGATGCTGGTGCTGTGCGTGCCGTGATTTGACCTGTGGTGTCAGGATGTGGAGCAGCCCGCTCCCGGGGGCGGTAATCTGGTGATGGACCGGTCAGCGTGGTCACTCAGCGTCTTACTTCACGTCAGCTGGGGCCTACCCCTAAACCACGGCCCTAACGCGGCCAGACACGCCGCCAAATGCCTTTCAGGTGTCCACCCATGGCACGTCTAGCCAACCACCCACCCCACTCACCAACGTCCCCTCCCATTTGGCCGCCCACACTACCACTCTAAGGCTCGCGTCTTCAAAAGACCAATTACATGCCATTCACATACTTTACCCTGCACGCGGCCGTGGAGGATTGTTTCAGATGTTGTGTTTATTCTTGGCTCTACCCCTCCCGTGCCCGACCTTTTGAAGGGAAGGGAAGAAAGGACTTTGTGGGAGTAGATCATACTACGGAAGTTCATTCATCTTGGTTAAGTAGACGTTAAACAGAGCAGCTCACGTCAGGTGCTGCCGAGCTGCTCCTCATGGGAGGCACTAGAATCTAAGTCTAATTGACTCAGGGTTCTAACCCTGAGTCTTAAACACCGGGTTGTAGAGATGTTTTCCAAAGAATTTTGGTACACAATTTACCCCTTACATTTTGACAAATTGACAAATATTTCATTGTTCTCGAAACGATTTGGACAATCGATCTTTCAATCTTTCAATTCAATCACTTAATCACCCTGACCCTGAGTTATTTGTGATCTAAATCACGCGTTCAATATATTTTGCATGATGTGTATAAGCTATCCGATAGATAAAAAGAATGTAGGGTAAAACATGTCTAGCTTACATATGGCTAGAAAGGCTGTTGCATGTTCATCTGAAATACTACTTAGAATTTATCGTTTGTTCATGTCCCATGCTCTGATATTGATTTAATTAAATCAGGGATGTGAATATGGCATGACATATTCCTGATGTTGACGCAGTGTTTTAGGGACAGGGCATGCAGTAATTGATGTAGGCTGAAGAATTTATCTATAGAACACATTAAAGACATGTTGTTTAGCAATTAAACATTAAATCAGTGCTCAATTTAGATGAATCGCTTAAGTGCAAACCTTAAGCTCCCCAAAAAAAGTATGGTTTCTTATGCAGGAATTAACTGATCTTGATTTGAGAGATTTGGTTTAGCAGTTTAGAGTAGAAGAAACTTATCCCATCCAAAGCTCAATTTATAGAATTTATAGAAGTTGAATCAAATGAGCCCCCATATGTCAATGTTATGATGGGATAAATGAGGAAACGTTGACGCCGGAAGGATACTGCTCTTTGTGAGTGGCCAGATATCTGTTAGGATCTACGATTATATATTGCAATATGCCCCAAGATAAGATTGAAGTGGTTTGGAGAGGCGTAATCACGTTGAACGACTTCTTAGTTCGATTGGTATAGATTAATACTGATAAGACCAATCGGATCGACAGGAAACGTGATGACAATTATCTATATTGGTAACGTAGAGCGGATTAGGTGGATACCAGCATGATAAACCCATTCACACGCATGCATCTATTATATGACACAGACCGGTAGATTTATTATCTGCAACAACAACTACAAAACACACCATGTAGCTCAATTCTGTTACGGTTAGGCGCTTTCTCTTTCTATGACAATTATACCAATTCAACTGAGAATAACATCACACACGCACATTTCCACTTCAAATTTGAATACAAATTATTGTGTGATAAGAATTAAAGGTGTCTCGATAAGCCTTACCCTAACCCTTGCCCTCCGCCCCCATCCCCAGCACATTTAGGCTGGTCTGCATCTCCACCATCAGAAACCCCCCTGACAGCGTTTACTCCCATTACTCCATAGTCTACGTTAGACTCCTTCAAGCTCTGGACATAAGAGGACTGCTCTGTGAGTAGTCTGTGTAGGCAGCAGCTCGATTTGATGATGACTCCACTCAAGACTAGACTTGTGCAGTCTTCCTCTGAACTGGTACTAACCTTTGGTATTGAGTCACACAATAAAGAAAGGATGAGAGGAGGAGGGTGAAGAGGAAATGTTTACGATATTTTATTCAGGAGAAAGCGGCCCCATTGTAGCTGTTTTCTGTTGCAGATTTATGGGCCACAAGGGAGTATAAGTAGTCATGGTAGTTGACCCAAACACGCATAGACTGTCTGCTCACCGCATGCATAACAGTGATAGTTGAAGGTGGGTTAGAAGTAGTAAGGTATAATTGTAGTCGGGGGTATAATAAAAGTACTAATGTGATACTAGTATGCATTTTTCGTATTTGTATATCTAAATATATATATATCCATGCTTTCGGTCTTTTACTGTCCCATTTCCCATTAAATGAAAAAGTTCTATGTTCCAGGATTCCATAATTTAAACAGGTATGGTTTCATGTAAAGGGAAGTCTCAAATAGGACATCAAATAGGACATCATGCTAATTAGGACATATCTCTGGTTATACACATGTATCAGAACCATTTCTAGCTGTCCATTTAATACACGTGACATGCAGTCTCCCTGATCCCAGGACTCCATATAGCAACCCTACAACTGTAGACGACTCTGCGTATGAGAATGCAACCGAATCGCCGGCAGCTGCTTTGGTGGCCGTCTGGGGTGATGGCCTGGGGTAGTTGTGGAGATAATCTATGTCAGGGGTGGTGCGGGGTGTAAGAGGGCGGCTACTGATTGATGTGTGACGTCGGCGTGATAGATAATCCGGCCGTGGGACACATCAGAGGCAGCACGCTTCACACACACAGACTGCTCTCTTACATCATGGCACCCCCCCCCCCCCTTCACTCTGCACCCTCCCACCCTGATTAGACTAGCACCCCCATTGGCAGCCTTCACATCCTCTATCAGGGGGATTTACGAGTGGATTTAGGGGATGAACATTTATTTCTGCTGTACATGTAGTTCTTTTTATGGTTGATTTTTTTCAGTGGGTCAGTATGTCTCTGTTAGGTTGTTTCCTTAATAGGAGTAAACCTCAATTTATTAGACGTTATCAGGAATGATCATAGAGTCTTCTTGATGCCAGTGTAAGGTAATAGTACTTCAGTGTCAAATAAGTGTAAGGCGTCGAAAAGCGTATAATGGTCCTGGGGATGATACCATTGGTTTGCTGAAATCCTTAAGCTGTGCAGCGACACAGCAATAGCCCATCGTAGCTGAACACGTCAATCGGTTCAACATTGATGACGACACATCTTCATTGACGATATAAGCCTGTGTTAGTTGTGATTTCACATACAAATTACAAAATCCTTTAGGAGGTTACAACCACTTCTATCGCAATATAATATTCCATCAAAAACAGATTATCATTACTCATCCAGAGCACACCTCGGAGGTCTGTACATCAAGCACATTGTCTGGTCATTTCCCCCCATTTATCCAAATTACAGAGTTACATTGTCTCGACCACTGCACCTCTGGTGACTATACATCACTTTGTTATACCCTGTGTTTAATGTTTATCGTTGGTGTAGATCCCTGGAGGCCGGGAGAGTTTGTCAGACAGTGCACATCGCCGTGATATATGCCGTCATAAATACCTAATAAGATTCTGCTTCTCTCTTTACAGTTAGACAATGCTGACGAGCAGGCAGCTCAAGTTCGTAGAGAACTTGACTCCCGCTTGCACACTGCTGAAGCTATGGCTAAGGTAGGGGCCAAGGTACATATTCGTTTCCTTATTCTCTGTAGTTATTAGAGCACAACTGCCACTGTTGTTGTTAGGACAAATTATGAATATGACAATAAGTGTAGTGAATAGATAAGTAATGTAATATAAATGGCATATTTCTCAATGGATATTTTTGCTGGGGATGATGTAACTTGACGTGGATTGGGTTTCCATAGGCTACAGTAAAAATCGATTTTGCAGCTGTATGAAATTAATTCAATTTTCTATATCATAGACGCATTTTACTAGTTGTCTGTACCTTCTGTGTTTAATATGACCAAGTATTGTATGAGACACATAGAATTGTTTGGCATAATGAGTAAGACAAATCTAACTACAAAGGTGGCAGTTACCTTTCTTCTGAATTCCCTATGGTATGGGTGGCGTGTACACCGTATGTGTTTCAAAGTCATGTTCTACAAGAACCTGTTGAGCTTTAGGTTCCTTTAACCCGAGGAATGGGCCCAGAGACACTGGAGGTAAAACCTGCTGTTGGCCATGCTTGAAGAGACTAGCTTGTTAACCCCGATTAAAACACCCGAAACCTTCTCTCCTCCCTCTGAAGCTTTAGATGTTTAACACACATGCCTTGTCTTAATGCTGTATATATATAACGCTGCGTGAAGCATCTGTATACATGGTATATAGAACAGAGTTGGTGTTCATGTCGTGGTTATACTGTACATGCACCGAGTGTCCATCATTTACCTGTGATAATACACAGGTAAAGCAAGCATGCCCCTACCCCAATCTCAAACCCCCACATATAGGATTATACCATGTATATTGAATGCTCGTATGTACACCAGGAGTGTGTGTCCTGATAACATTAACACTATGGTACATGAATGACTACCATGCACAGAGTTTGATCTTCCTAACCAACTCTGGTAACAACTAACTGCAGTGGCTGCCATGCTGCCACCTTTTCTAATACCCACATTACACATTCTGTCTCTTTTCGCCATTTGCCAGACACTAATGAATGTTGTATACACGTTTTTCCACTTTTTCCTCCTTGTATGTTATCTCTCTTGCATCTTGTCACCCTTTTGCTGAACTCTTCTTCTGAAACTTTTTACTGGATGTTTCCGTACTTCTATATGACGTACTTTTTCCCCAGTAACTTTTTCCATGTTATGTCTATTTGAAACCCGAAAGCCCAAGTAGATCTCTATTTATGGCTCTGTGTTTAGCCATAAATGAGATTGTGCTCCTTTTTCTCTCCGAACTCTTTACTGGAGATCTTTTCCCAAACTATTGTGTGATGGGTAGACGACCTGATAATTAGCCATTTTTCAGTCTGCTGGAAAAAAAAGGCTTGATGAAAATGTGACGTGGCTTAGTTAAATCTTTACCGATCTGTGGAGCAGTATGTGTACCACAAACCTGGCTCCCTGTATCAGGGGAATGTAATTGATGAATCAGCCAGGCTTCAGAACAAATGATAATCGGATCAGTGGGCCTAAAGTAGAACATTTTCCGCCTAGTACACTGAGATTTCCCTTGTGGGACCTACTGATGAACGTGTAAACAATAAGGCATGTTTTTGGTCAGCTGGTCTTATACAATGATGCTATATGCAATATGGCCATATATCTTCACGACATACGTTCACCATAATGATATATACAAAATCCTCAGAACATGCTTTCACAACCAATGACACAGTTATATACATGAATCATGTATAGCTATTGCTCACTATACTTTGCACAATAAGACATTCAATCTGTCATGTACATACCAAAACCTTCTAAAATGTCACTCTGTATTTATCAATCAAATTAGTCCAATTCGTAAAAACAGCTATCAACAAATGTTTGAAAAATGGCCTCAGTAAACGTCTCAATAGTAATAATAGACATTTCGATCACTCTATATAACCCATCTCATTATGCCTCTGCTGCTCTCTACCCCAATACAGATGCGACGATTCCCCAAGTTTGTCGTGAAGGAGATGGAGTCAATGTATGTAGAGGAACTAAAATCATCTATCAATCTACTAATGGCAAACCTCGAAAGTTTACCAGTGTCCAAAGGGTCAACGGACTCAAGATACTCCCTCCAAAAGCTCAAACGATACAAAGGGTAAGTACGATGGCATTCCCTTTCTAAATTCTTAGTTTAATAGTATGAGGACATTGCGAAAGTTAGTAGTATAAAAGCTTTTATCCACCAAAGGTCTATATGTCACATTTAAAATACAGTTGAATGTTCTAATCAAATAACAGGGGGTGTCGCTTCAATCATACTGCATTAATTGGGCATCGGATACATCTCATTGGATAGAAATTGGGGTGGGGGTAGCTGAATATTTAATGACGATAGACATTGGGTATACACTTGGTCCTTTCCCCCAATTATATAGTCTTCATTCTAAAACATTCTCTCCTTAACAAATGCTACAAATGTACATATACCTACCAAATACATTAAAAAAATAAACCTTCTCTTTTCACCTTGACTGTATTTACAACTGAATCAACAAAATACACACCATCTTCAACAGTCCCGAGTGGGCAGTGGTATAATGTTTAACATAGTTACACCCCCTCTTTTATACCATTCCAATAAATCCCTGGGGATATCCATTCAAAAATAAATGTTCTGCGTCGTGAGCAGTGGCCATTGTCCATAACCAAGGCTAACGTCCCTGTGAGACCTGTAAGACCCCTGGGGTACACAATCTATACAATAGACAGCAGGGGTAGTGCCTAGTCTGACAGGCGCTGATAACATATGTCAAGGTGCGGTGACGACCTCCCCGGGTGACGTCAGCCAATGAAGTGGGCGCTATAGATAGTCCTCGGCCAAAGAGAAAAATAGATTTCTGAAGCGATGATTTAGTATCAAGGTGACTTGCTGTCTGGTATATTTAGGCTATGTATCATGATAAATGTATCCTCCTTGTTTTAACTTATTATTACCCACATACTGCAGGGTTACTCGATCATCTACGTTATGTTCATGAAACGCTGTCTGATGTGCTATTATACATGATTGTCACTGGCAGTTTTTTCGTTGTCATAAGGTTTGATCGTGCCATATTTTTGCGTGATGCATAATAACAGAAGGAATAATTCACTTGAAATATGTAAATCTAAGCACAGTCGAGTTACTTGCCAAGAAAGAAACTTGCTAAAACTCAAGTCAAGTGTCTAACAAAATTCTGTTGTTCGTGGTTCTTACAGGCCCCACAATAGTTACTCCTCTATCTCTAAGATGGAGGTGTCAGAGGACAACGAGCAAAGTTTGTCCAAGCTTGATGTTGTGCTTTCCTTCACACTTGAGGTAAGTTATAGATTCTTGTTACATTGTAAGTTATTTCAGAAATGCCGCACATATCCAATTCATTACATGATTTCTGTATTAATATTAACCCATATTATTCCGAGGAGATTGTCCCAATTAATTTAAAGTAGTGTAATACTTCTCTCATACTTTATAATCTGCATGTGTATGCTTAGGCGATGTGGTCAGCAAGTGCTATCCGTTGTATATCACATCCTCTATAAGTTATAACATGAAAAAGGTTTAGTCCTCTTGGTATTCCCAATGTTTCAATATACAATCCACATTATGATTGCTGGCAGTTTGAAGAATCTAGTGGACGTCTGTAAATCAGGCTGTTATGTGCTCAATGGGCTCAGAGAGTGAGCTGCTCGTCCATGTAGCTTTTAGCCCTAGCTCTCCGGGATAAGTGCTCTCACTCACTCAGTGACGTGTATAGGGCTGGATGACTGCACAATGCCGGATAAGCGGTGCTTGATAAAGCGTTCCCGCGGTCTGGTGTGTATCATATAGGCCAGCGACTAATCTGATCCAATTTAGACCGCTTCCTATTTCACGATCACTGTCACGTGCATGAGGGGCTTCGTCCAGAAGGGGTCTCCTGTTGGTTGGCCCAGTATCCCATGGTCTATATATGTAGCCCTTGTGGAGGGGTGGGAGGGGAGGGGGTGCAGATCTAGGTTAGACAGATTCATGGTAAAAGGGCCCCTGGTGAACGATAACGATAACTAGACTGAGCCCCCACCCATTACCCCCACTGTCCTACCCAACCCCATATTGCCCGTATATATGATGCATCTCTCTGCAGGGAAACCCTCCAGGGATTAAGTGATTAAGTGAGCCTTGTGGAAGGGTAGAGGGAGTAGCAGTGGAATGTAGTGGGCGTGGTTTTCTTTCCCTTTTTTCGGGGTCTGCATTATTGAGCGCTCGCTGTAGATGGGGCCCTTTTGAGAGGCAATGTGAAAGAGGAAAGATTGGATATTGGAAATGATTGTGCATAGGAGAGTTAATAAGATTAGAGTATAAAGATCGTCTAGACTGGGAACGCGATCGGAATTCATAAAGCCCTTCCACTCTGGTGAGATTTGTTTGGCCGCATTTCTTTACAAATAGGGGATCCATTCATCAAACTCTGACTGGTGTGTTTCCTTGAAAGCTGGACTAGATACATGTATCACTCACTTCCTTATGACCACCTCTCAAAGCGGCAGAATTGGAATTGGAGTCCTTGGCCATGGATGTTGGCAAAATGGTCAATGTCTCACTTTTTCCCCACACATCTCATTGATCGAGAATCTAGCTCGAAAATCGTGGGTTTAGAAGGCACCTGACAGCACTGACAGTGGCACTGAGGGGGTGGGCGAGCTGCTCGCTGACAGCAAGTCTCCCCTGGGTTTGCTCTGCAGTCAGTGTGAGCGGCATGTATTGGTCCTGATTGAGAGTGTCAGGCGCGGGCTCTGGTCATTGTTTGCCGGGGAAAAGTTGTCTTTTTGCCGGACAGGGCGTCGTGAAAGGCGTGCGGTGTGTATCAGGGGGTTGTAATCAAATGAGGGTACAGTCACTGATGGCCTCCTCCTGTCTGGTTGTGAGCAGCTCTCCTGAGCAGCTCTTCGTCTCCGCCACTCAGGCTGTCTCACCTCAGGTCTGTGTTACACTGTTCTACACCCAGTCCTACTAAACCTCACAATCTATACACCCACTACCATAATCTACTCTAAATCCATCTGTCATCTGCATCCCATTCTTATGGTTCACACCATTCCATGATCTGCATCCATGCACCTGTTTTAGACCCATTCATACACCTGCTTCACATGCATCCCTCCACCTGATTCTCACCCATGCATACGCCTTCTTTACACCCCTGAATCATACCCATCCATACACCCGTTTTAAACCCATCCATATGCCTTCTTCACACCCCTTAATCACATACCCATCCACACCCCTGCTTTAAACCCAACCCTACGCCTTTCCAACGCCTCTCAAACATGTAGCCTCCCATACACCTGTTTTAGCCCCATACATACACCGGCTTCACACCCATCCAGGATCAGCTTCAATCTACCACACCGCGCACCATACGCCCATCCACCTTTCCACATTTTAACCCATTGTAGACCATATACAGCTAGCTCTAGATCCGTATATCATATACATTAGAAATACACCCTACTGCCGGACCCGTATGGCGACGTTGATGTCCACTATGGACATGGTATCTCCACCTTGAAGAGGGGGGGGGGTCTGGATGGGGGGTCCCAATTTTCCCTGTCACCTTGTCGATTGTAAGAAAATGCTATGTCCCATGTCACTATCTCTTATATTCCTCATGTCGCATGTCACTATTAAAGCCAAAAGAGGCCCACGTCGCCGTGTCGAATTTAGTGGTCCACACACATAAGATGGAGGGGGCGGGGGATGCAACATGTAGAGCTGTGAGACTGATAGAGAAAAAAGTTGACTGCAGTCGTACTGGGCCCTTACCAAACCATGTTCAGCAGCATGGTTGCAGCTCTGAGGGTTGTCCAAGTCCTGTCAATTTCTGCAAAGGTATTAAGACTCACGGTTTATAGGTGTTTAGCGGTATGAGTCATCAGCCAATGCGATAATTTCCTGCAGAATTCTAAGGGTGCATTATGTAACAACTGGTATACCATTGTGATAGCTGTTATCTGTCCTTATCTCGCTGGTACCAGACCGAGCAATGGCCGTGCACATAGGCGTCCCGCTATCCAGGTATAGCAGGCTTAAAGAAGATCAGAATTAAAATCAATTAAAGGCTAAATTATGTAGGCATCTCTTTCCGCCACTTGTGAGTGACACCGAGCTCTGGCTGCATCGTTGGTGTAGGTCTAGATAAGGTATATCAGCACCAGTACAGCAGGGGCACCACTGTCTTCAGGTTTGGTGCTCGCTGATGGGGGCAGTGCCGGTAGATGGGGGTGGGGGTCAGTGACTAGGTGTCCCCGGGAGGCCATGGCTCACGGTGCGTTACATTGACCAGGGCAGGGCCAGGCAAAGCTACCCAGTGCCCTGGTGGCCACAGGGGCACCTCTACCCCACCCCCCTGCCCCAGCCCTACCGCTCGTTTATCATGCTGACGGGGGCCTCTCGTTGCACCCTCTCCCTACCCGAGCCCCTGTGGAGGCCGTGTCCAGCCCCAAGTATTTACCCTGCTGGAGGAGGCACCATCAGGAGGACGGTGGGCGGCAGGCCTGAAGTGGCCGTGCCGCCTGTTTGTGGATGCTGGACGTGCACGGCACTGTTTGCACGGACAAGGTGGCCAGTCCTCCATCAGCATACCGATAGGGCCCCGCTCACCCCCACCCCCACCCACCCACCACACACATACACCTACTCCCCACCACAGCCTCACCGCCCATTGATCATTGGTATGGATCACCTGCCGGCCGTCGTCGCCAACCACAGGGTTTGAAAAAGTATGGGGAAAAACTTGTTGTATATGATGAAAGGCTCTCAGGGTCTACATTATAAGAGCTGAAGCCGTACGTAAGCACTTTACAAGCCTCAGTGAGTTAGAGACTATTCGCTATTTTTCTTAGCCACAGGTTTGTTGTTTTATGTGGGATGCTACTTGATTTAGAGGGAAGAATTGTCCGCTTCCAATACCAAGGAAAAAGGCACTACTATTGAATCAACACAAAGATGGTGATAGATTGGGAGTCCCAAACCTGGGGTCGAGACCAGGCACGTTGTAAAATGGCATGGCGTAAATTTTAAAAAAATAACAAAGGCTATTTGATAGGTGAATGAATTAAACGTCAGAGCATATGATTATAGACATAAATTCCTGCAAAAACATGCATACACGTGTACTGGTAGTGTACGTAGGAAAGCACTATGTGCAATAACAGATTACGATAAGATTTAAAACAAGATCCCATGAGCCCCTCTTACAGAGCCTATCCATCACTGCCTTTAGCCTATTCTACTCACTGCAGTCTGCTAACTGTGGAGAGGCAACAGGAGGTTGGCTTCCCAATGGTACAGGAGTCTGATTTCAGTGAGAATGGCTGGGGAGCATGGACAAAGAGATGGACAAGAGCGATGAGAGATCCCATGAGATGTCTGGTCTAGACAGATACCCTGCAGGCCCAAGCCCAGGAGTCAGGCCCGCCGCACCAGCAGCTCCCTCAAATACTTGCTTTAAATTCATTACTGCCCCACTCCAAGGCTTCCATGTATTATACCACAGTCGGCATTCAGCATTGGTCACCGACTCTTCATCAGTGGGGAATTAATGATATTGCTTCTGGATCCATTACGGACGAGTGCATAAGCGGCAATTGTTGGGGTTTGGGACCGAGACAGATTATACACTGAGTGCTTAAATATGTATGTGGTGGCCTGAAGGGGTATTGTGTGAAAGTGCATTTCTCTGTAGCGTCCTCCAGTACATATGAGGCAATGCTGGCGTGAGGCGGTACCAGGAGATGAATGTATGGGTAGGGACGTGTAGGTGGGAGAAGGGTTAACCGTATATATGTATTACTTATTACGGCTGCCACAATGGGGTAGCTTCATTAGCATCTCGGTGATGGATTGTACAAGGAGCTAGTGCGAACTCCATGGGAATGGTGACGGTGGGACGTCCTCGGGGGAGCAGCTCATAGAGCAGCTCTCCTTCCTGGGGCTAAATGGTATTTCTCTAAGGAGCCAACAATGCTACAGACTGGTTTAGGCACTGGTGTGTGAGCAGTGCCTGCTGGCCGTTGAGGCCTGTTGGGTCTCAACAGCCAGGCTGCACAACCCTACCAGTCCTGATAAATGTTAAATAGATACCTCCTACCAAAGCTGCCTATATTAGAAGCATCCCTCTCCCTGTGGACTTGAATTACTATGGGTAGCAGCTATCTGCAGATATGGAGCGGCAGGAGTCCTGGCTGAGGGAGGAGATGTCTGGCAGGATGTGGCACGGCCTAGGTTAGGATAGCTGCAGGAGTGAGGAATATAAGGACAAAATAGAAATTGGTAGGGGCGGAGTTAGAGTCAGGAGATTGAGATGGGTAGTGGCGCCATAGGACGGTACCTATGACTACAGAGAACGAACCCGTACCATTACTTAGAATTGATCAAGTTACGTGTCACGTATACATGTAAGTTGGATAAGAGTTATGTATATTATCAGATGACAGTGCTATGGATTAATAGAGATATGTACGAGTACATGTGTGAGATAATCGCTGGAGTTAATTGAGTAATATTTCAATATTTAGTTAGAATACCTGTAGTCATAAGTACATTGTACGAGTCTTCAAATAGTTCCATCCTGCGTTGTCTTACCGATTACTGAGTTATTCCCTCCAGGATGTGCAAAATTAATGGCGTCATGGCGCTCTTCTCTGCAAGCTTGGCATTCTGATTTAAAGTTCAATAATGCTGTGCATTCTTCAAAAGGAGTCTCCCCGTTAACATCAAACTACGAGACCAATGGGAGCAAACATGGCAATAAAAAATGCCTCAAACTGCCAGTAAATCATTATTCATTCCTCATGAAAAAACGGTTATCGATTGATAGTTTTCCCATGCTTTCCTGTGGTACAAAAGAAGTTGATTGTTGAAGCGGCATTTCTTGTGTGTGACTTTGTATGCAATAAACTATTGTCTTGTTTTGTAATAAAATGCAAATTGAACTTGCCGCCTGCAGGTGGTGGTGATGGAAGTTCGGGGCCTGAAATGTCTAGCTCCCAACAAGATCGTTTATTGTACGATGGAGGTGGAAGGTGGGGAGAAATTACAGACAGATCAGGCCGAGGCTTCCAAACCATGGTAAGTGATGAAAACTTTTGAAATAATAAATGATATGATATTATAAGCTGATATTAAAAGTTGCTTGTATAAACAGCCATAGAACCAGAGAACAGCTACTCTGATAGACATCCTAACTATCCCCACGTATAAATGTGGTCTAGTGAGATTATATGGATCGTTAGTACTGATAAGTATCGTCAGCAAATAGCACTAATAAGCATTTGATACAATCACATGTCTATACATGTAATCATTCCTTTTACCCAAACTAAGGGCCTTGATTGTTACCAGAAGGCTACATATCGCATACATACCGAGCTCCAAGTATAAATGGCCATCTATTTTCATTTTGACCACCAGTTGGGACACTCAGGGCGACTTCACGACGACTCATCCTTTACCTTGTGTCAAGGTAAAACTATACACGGAGAGTTCGGGAATGCTTAGCCTCGAGGATAAAGAACTAGGACGGGTAAGTTCATCTTTCTTCTTATAGATTCAATGTGAGTGTTTTTTGCTTATAAATTGTAGTAGTTTCAGATGTGGAAGTACAAAGTACACTATTGGGTAAGCGCTGTTGCATTCATCTATGCATTGCCCTTCGCCATTTGCTTGCTTGTCGGGACCATGAAATGCTCTCCCACGGAGAAAGTATGTTATCGATTCAAGCCATATATTTTAATCGGTTAATAGGTTCATACTGAGGAATCATGTGTGCAAACACACGTGATACTCATTTTTCCCTTCATTTTCTGTATTCCGGTTTGTTTCTGTCTGATTTCAACGTTAGAATATACAATAGGCCTACTCATATCAGGTAAATATTTGGGTACTATAGAAGTGACATCAATTGATTAAGGCATGCATCCTCTTAGTCTTATAGTACGAGCTGCTCTTTAGTAAGAATAATAACAGCACGAGTGATTATTATTGAGCAGGTGATCCCCCAGAGGTATCCCAATGACATAGCAGTGAATAACCCCCCACCTGCGGCCAGCGCTCCCCAGGAGAGACCTTTTTACGAGTCAGGCGCCACCTGTGGCCGGGTGTCTAATTACAGACACACGTGTGGCTACTTGACGTAGTTGACGTAGTTAGCTGCCTTAATGATCTCTTCCGGTGGGAGGTGTGAGAACTGGTGTCCCCTCGGCCACCCACTCACACCAGCCCTGCAATCAGCCTCACACCGGTTTGGGGGGAGGGGGTGGTGGTGGTGGCCTTGGGTGCTGATCATGGCTATATTGATCCTGCCCTGAGACAAATCTTAAACACGTCGATATCAGCATGTTGGCCTCTTGATTACACCTGACCATGGGCTGGTGGCCGTTATCGATACCTGGTAATCTAAGGTTATAGAGCTGATAGGGGTGTTGATTCTGTGGTCATGTAGTCGCAGTTGTAGTGGCCGCTTGTAATTGCTACTCCCACTACTGATGTTTGTCTAATGTAACTTCCATGGAGCATTCACTCTTTAAATACTTTATTTTGTACTACAAGTAGGACGTACATATTCGAAACTAATGGTTATCTTTGACTCAGGGTGTATACACCCAGAGTAATATACACTGCCTAATTTTTAATTTAAAGATGTTTTTAGGACATGGGAGAATCTTTGTCATTTAGTTTCTATTGGACATAGACAAAAGGAGACAAATGAGACAGAAAGCCAAGATCGGAGGGCAAATGATTCTTTCGAAATTTTTTCCAAAGACTCACTCTTTCTATGTTATATTTGCCTGTGATCTTTAACATCTTTCGTTACTATGGAAATGTACTAAAACCAATCTACCCTTGGTAACGGGCGACCATAGACTCCAAGGCATTTTTCTTTTGTCAAAGATAGAAATCATGTTGTGAGCCAAATTTGTACTATTTCTCTCATGTTTTACCTCTATCTTACTTGAAATACCATCTTACTTCAAAGATCTACTGCCAAACCGGGCGAAAACTTGGCATATCCTGTGGAAACACATTTCAAGCACTGCAATACAACCCAAAAGTCATACTGTTGTGCACCTACCCTAGTTACAAGGGTGACAACTGTCATAATACACCCATTACCATCCCAAACTCATCCCCCAGCCCATCCCACTCACACGCACTCACCCAACCCACCATTAATTCCGCCACCCACAAGTTCCATCTTTTTCTCCAGGCCCACTCTGGAGGGTTACTATTCCTCCAGTGGCTATACGACGGGGTATAAAGGAGTGGGTGTAGCCTGCACTTACTAGCTGAATGAGTCTGGCTATATATAGAACCCAGGGGATATTCTCCGTCTGTGAACCTGAGATGACTTCCTCCTGTGTGACAATATAGATATTAGAGGGCGGTGAAGCGGCGAGCTAAAGGACATGGTCCTGGTAGGGTCACCAGCTGGAGAGGGAGGCAAGTGACAGCCTTGGTCTCAATACCCTCCTTCACCTAGACATTGTCACTCTTTTGTAGCTTTCTTCCCCGTCTCTGACAAGATACACAAAAAGGGGTACTTTCACACCCTTCGCTATTGACAGCGGCTTCTCCATTGAGGTGGCGGATCTGTCAGTCTTGGTGCCACTTTCATATGGAATATGGAGAGGAAAAAGTCCATAACACTGTATAGTGACCATTCCTCGTTCACCGACTTAAATAGCAGAAATATCAGTTTTGTGGTCTTTGTGTCTGTCCAAATTAATGGTGAATCATGCAAAGCACTATTGTGATCTTTAAGATGGACTGGAGAGGAATTAGCCAGATTCTCTATACCCAACTGTAGATTAAAATCAATAATATAGGGTGGAGCCTACGGTCAATCTAAAAAGAATACACTCAATTCACCGTTATATAAACTCATGCTTTTGCATTTGAGCTCTGTGTCGTGATATTAATGCAAGTTAGAAATAATTTTCCCTACACGATTAGCTGCTTTTGCGTTGGTGCATGTTGTGGATATTATATCAGATACTGTTGCACGAATAAGCAAAAACATGTTATGAAGTCGTGACATCAGTGATTTATCAATTACAAATCAGTGTTGTTGTTTTTACAGAAACGGTATATTTAGTGCTATAAATGCACCAGTACATCATACAATGTCATGTAGTACATGTGTAGCATACATGATATACCAGAAATAATTGCAAGAGCTAATGTATTAGCACTGGCGTAAAACCACATGAAGTATACCCCCCGACCTAGGCAATCGGCTGTACCCTGGAGGTTGGGCTGGGACTGGTGACTGCCCTCACCCCCGTCTGAAGCCCACATACTGTTGAGGGGGTCACATGGCCTTGGTATGGCGCATGCATGACTACTCCTAAATACATGTACATGTATACACATGGGGCCTGAGTGATTTTCACATAATGAGAGGTACTGTCCTACAAATACTGAAAAACAGATGGCGCTACGTCCATGTATCCTTATTTATACAATCACACCTACACCAGTCTTGTATGTGCTACTAGTATTCCTGGCCATAGATATGTGATATGCAAGCTTACCAACCAGCATAGTTATTTAAGTCTTGTTTGCATCTTGTTATGGAACTAAAAAGTTTGGAATTTAAAGCTAAAGAATTTAGAGAAGAAAAAATCTACAGGCACCATATGTATATGAAGGTGCTACATATGGTGCCCTCACACGACTTAGCAGTGCGTATCATCTGGGTCATTGGTGATCCAAGATGCGGATCGATGAAGGTCCCTAGATAACCGTGCTGCACCCGCTGCCGCCCAATATGTATGACTTTCTGTGAACCCACACAAGCACCAGGGGGCTTATTTATCACCGCACCCTAAAGCTCACCACCCTTCAAGCCCACCCATAGTGCCGACACTGCTACTGGTTATTATGTCCTAGCATTTAGTTTAAATTAACCCTAAATCCACAGTACACACATGCATTGTCAATAAAACATGTATCTGAATCATTGGGGATAATGTGTAAACCTCATCATGAGAACAAAATTAAACGTGAAGCCATATGTTAATTAATACAACTGTTGGAAGTCATATGATTTTGAATTATACAAAAGACACAGATATATGAATAAAACTTATTCTAGACCTAGACCCGAACCACCTGACAATACGACCAGTGGTAATGCCCTGAAATAAGCCCCCTCCTACCGGATCTGACCTCCGTATGTGGTGGTACAAACAGGCCGGCAGCCTTTAAATGGCAGCACAGTATTTTGTGCACGATGCCCTTTTGTTGTCACGATACATAAATGCAGCCTCAGCAAGGAATGCATCAGTCCAACTTTATGTTGCTGATACACTCACGAAGGGTCGACATTGTGCAGTAATGCAATGCCTGCGAGCTATTCGCCGATGCTGTGGCATTATAGCAACAAATGAAACCGGAGTGCTGCGGCATCGTGCCGCCCTTAAATGGTTAATGTCCGTACAGTGAGTGATTCCCTGTCGGAATGTGCTTACCCATCCTTCCGCCACGGAGGGTTGCACCAAGACCATCTATTACCAGGCGCAAATGATCGCAGACTCCGGAACAACTTTCTCCGAATCTTTTATCAGTTGATAAGTACTGCTTTCCTCTTATTTGTTTTCCTTCGTTGTTGCTTTCTTTGTGTTCGTATTTCTATTTCTCTCACCTTTTTGTGTGGGAGGGTAGGGAGCTGTTAACTATATTGTCATTTCTCCACAGCAAGCTGAGCAATGTCTTGAGATATATGTAGAAATAGCTTTATCATAGGCTTTGACATAAAGGAGTATTTGTGTAAGACGTGCGAAAATGGGAATTTGTATCAGCGTTCTGTAAGAAGTAGGAAAACTGGCATTTGTGTCAGGGTCAAGGAAAAGTAATCTGTTAATGCATGTACATTTGTGCTGTAGTTGAAAAACTGGCATTTGTGTCAGTGTGAAGGAAAATGAACCTTAAGTAGTATGTAAATTGGCATTTGTGTCAGGGTAAAGAAACGTGAATTGTAAGTAGTATGAAAAACTAGCATTTGTGTCAGGGTAAAGGAAAGTGAACTGTAAGTAGAAGGCAAACTGGCATTTGTGTCAGGTTAAAGGAACGTCAATTCTAAGTAATAACCTGCAATTTATAAATCATATCAGGGTAAATGATAGCTAACTGTAAGTAGTAGGCAAACTGGCATTTGTGTCAGGGTTAAGAAAGGAAACTGTTGAGTTCTATACAAACCTATCCTCAGACTAACACATTCAACATTTCTGATTTTACCACGTATCATATTCGATGGTCGTCACGACTGGATTTGTTGAATACATGCAAAAGCAAACCAATCCAATCCTTTGACGATAAAATATGTTACAAGTGGTGTACACCAGTTATGACGGCATTCGTTTATGTATGTGTGAAATCTCACACAAACTATTGATACATTCTTTGGAGATTAACTTAGATACAGAAGGAGAGTGTGAAGTTATGCAGGTGTTGCCTTACCAGGGTATCATGTCCGATGTGCGTGTGTATTGCCTGGCTGTAGGGAATCTTATCATCTGTTCATCGACTGCATATTCAAGCATATGTAATACCCACTCCCAAGAAGCAACATCAATATTCCTTTGTCTCTTATAATCTGGACGGTAATATACAGTAACACCGATCAGTATACAGCTTTAGATTTCCAACCCATGCATACTATATTCCTAGGCAGCCTTATCTAATCAATAACAGTACCTGGTAGCAACCCTAACCAGTATACATAACATGTAGCAGGCCATTTCAACTCGATACAGTGATACTCACAGTCCCGGTATATCAACATTCATTACCCTTGTCAGTCATATAACACCTGGAGTCAACTGACAGGATGAGACATCGATATCATCAATCCCTGAGTGGGAAATGACCTGGTAGTATCCTTAGCAGGGTGGATTGCTAGACTTCCTCGTGCACCCTGTTTCAGTGACGTTAACCGCTCCCCACATCCTCCCGCGTCCCACCACCCACACCGACACACGGCCACCACCACATTGTTTTCGTTGCTTGGTGTCGCCGTGCTGCGGCCGTTAACCATTCATGCGTTCTCCAAATGCCGCTCCAGGAAAAATGGCCGGCAGGAAGCCAGCCAAGGGGATAAATAACGGGGTGTCCCGCGCGACAACGAGCTGGCTGTCCAAATTAGGCCCCCAGTGATACCCACCCGTCCACAGCCCCTGTTGGAAATACAGCCTGGTGCAAATCACATGATATGGCAGAGCTGGGTGTGGGGTATAGACAAGGGAAGTTAGGCAGGCAGAGGGTATAGAGGGATGGAAACAGAGGCAGATATATGGGCATGAAATAGAGGGGAGATAAAGGGGAAGAGGGAATAGTGGAGGGACAAAAGGAGTAATGACCGCCGGGAGGAATAGAAGTGGAGGTGGTCTTGGGGCGGGAGGGGGGCTGGGTGGTAGAGAGTGGATGGGGTTGTAAGCGGAATGGGCGTGCTCATTCATCACAACTAGCAGACACCTTTGTCTCAGTCGTTAGTGGCTATTTGAGAGGTGTGTGGTGAGTTCACCACCCACCCCTGGGCCGCGCCGTCCCTCGATTAACAGTGGGCAGCTACCGTTAGCTGGCTTCGTTAGTGCGGCATATAGACGAGCTGAGACTTAGTGTGGAATGGGGCAGTCAGCTCTCAGTCTCTCCCCCTTAAACAGCACTCCCACAACACTAGCAACATGAGCAGAAGATTACATTGGGATAACTCTATAGTAGTGCCTCCATGGCCTCATTTATCCCTCCATATAATATACAACAGGTGCTATTGGATTGGAACAACATTGAGGCAAAACGTGGCTGTGCTATCAAATGAGCTTCGACTACTTGAAATCCCTGTTATCCAATTTGTATTTTTACTCTGTCGCCGTCACTGTTGAAATTGGCTGTCACACATGTCAATCCTAGACTCGGGGTCCAGTCAGACATCGATTCTTGTAGTGATTGACTGTTGTAAACGGTATCCTCTATAGAGACCCATTAGGAGAGCCAGCTAGCAAGGAAGCTATGTTCCTTTGTAAAGGCCCATTCTTTGGTATGGATTGTCTAACGGCCTACGGCCAGCCCAACATGGGAGAAGGACAAGCTACACCGACGAGCAGAAGCGCGAGCAGCTCGGAGCCACTAGAATGGGCCTGCCCACCGCAGTGAGTGGCAGTGATGGATTCACTCAGTGCTTTCAATAAAGAGACCGATCAAATGTGCTTGCTGGGGGGAAATGACAACAATGAGATTGATTGATGGTATCGTTGGATGTGTCTGGAACTGTCAAATGTTGGCAACAGGTTCCGGATTGAGACTGACGATTCACAGCTGTGCAGAATCATGGTTCATGCCATGAACACATTTGAGGATATCGGATTTAAATGAAAATAACTGCCACTATTCAGGCACTATTGATCGTGCATTTCTTTATGGGAAAAGGTGACGACTTGACAAAATGAGGACTGAAGAAAGTGAGTGACTGCAGAAGTTATGACTGCAGAAGATGACTACCTACTACAAAAAGTGTAGCTGCAAAAAGTGTAGTTGCAAAAAGTGTAGTTGCAAAAAGTGTAGTTGCAAAAAGTGTAGCTGCAAAAAGTGTAGCTGCAAAAGGTGTGACCTAAGTCATGGCCCTACAGTGTTGCTATGCCCGAGTTACATGTAGTGCGTGCAGTATACATGTCCTCGGGCTCTACGCCACCAGCACTATGTAGAGTAGCTTTCTGTGTAGACCTGTATCAACAGAAAGACCGACTTGAAGATTCAGACTGACAGCAGTACTACCAAGTGAAACAATAGGTAGTGTAGCCCCCATTCCAATCCCTCAGAGGCACCTAAGGAGGAGCGGCTAGGTGGCCGGGAGAACAATCGGAAGGGCATTGATTTCCAGGCCACTGACTTTAACCCCTTTGGTATGCTAATGTGACCCAGCTAACTGGTAGTCAATGGGTGGTAGTGGACGGGGAGGAGGAGAGAGAAGAGGGCAGGTCCCTCACACCCTCAGCCCTCTCTCCCTACGCCCCACCTCTTCACCTCAAACCCTCCTGCCCCTCACCTCCACACCCTCACCCTGCCCCTGGCGAGCCACTCGAGGCCCATGACTGAGTGCCAGCGGGCTGCGGGTCAGGGCGCGGAGGGTGGCGGCCAGGCCCGCCTGCACCCTCGGGTGTCGCCGCCTGCGCCCATCGTCCATACATCCTCATCCCGTAGGCAGCCCCAGCCCAACTAAGGGCCATTGCTGTCATTGGCAACGTATTACCCGGTCTGCGCCACTTCTGATGGGAACAAATTGAAACAGGAAGCAGAGTTTGGCGGCCAACGATCAGCTACCCTGGAACAATGTGAGCAGTCTGGTTCCTGCCAGCCTATACTATAGTGGTCTCGGTTTACAGGCTCTATATAGTAGGGCCACTTAGGATGACGTATTGCCATAGGCATGTTTTCAGTGCCATGGGGATCAAAACAATGTAGACGTTTGATACATGCAATACATTATGCGGGGCGTATCTATTCTTTGATTTCATTTGCATGTTATTAGCCATCAATTAAAATAAGGGGGGGGGATGCATTACCGGTAATATATCTTGCAAATTGTCTTAGGTAAAGTGACTTACCTCCAGCGATATCGATGCTTTCCTAACAAACGGTAGCAAATAAGTAAATAATCGAGTATGACATCTGTGTCGTTGCAGGTTGTATTACGACCAACAGCCACGAGTCCGAAGACGCCCGAGTGGCATAAAATGCAACGCAGCAAGAACTGCCCTGATGACCTCCGAATAAAGATTGCTGTACGAATGGACAAACCTCAGAACATGAAACACTGCGGGTGAGTAAAATGGAGGGGTTTCTTAGCATCTCGTCTCGATACATTATTACTATATATGTACATGCATTACAATTGCAGATACATTACCAGTGCACATGTTTTACAACTACAAATACATTGGTATTGTATTGCTACTGATATCATAGCATTGGGAATGTAGAACATAAAGCAAAGAGTAGCGAAGGCGCATGAGAAAGAATTTATTTCCTTCCACTGACAGTGCTGAATATCTCATATGATTTCAGATATTTATATGCAATGGGCAAATCGGTATGGAAGAAATGGAAGAAACGGTACTTTGTGCTCGTGCAGGTATCACAATATACCTTTGCAATGTGCTCTTATCGAGAGAAGAAACCCGACCCAACAGAAATGATGCAGCTGGATGGGTATACAGTCGACTATTGCGAACCCATGGGAGGTATGTACATTAACGTTGCATGTATATCAATTTCAAATCCCTTTCGCCTGGTCATGGTTATCTTTCATCGCAACCATGCATCTTTTGTATGAGTGTGTATACATGTAATCTCCCGATGATAGAAGGGATATCATTTCTCAAAGCCACAAAGCAATATCAGTTTCAACTCTAGCTGCTATATTGCTACTTTGCAGATAAAAGGCAACTGTCGAAGGCTGAATACACAGCAATCAGTTGTAGCATGAATTTATTCTAAATACAATGTTATTGAGGTCCATGGTTACAAGAGTTTCCTGTTAAATCTCCTATAGTAAATTTACCAAAACGTGAATATTTCTGAATGTTGGTGCCCATCATAATCTTACATAAAACCTTGCTGTTTCTGTAGATGTGGAAGGCGGTCGGCATTTCTTTAACACGGTGAAAGAGGGCGACAGTGTCTGGTTCGCCACTGATGACGAGGCAGAGAGGACCCTGTGGGTACAAGCCATCTACAGGGCCACGGGACAATCCCACAAACCAGTGCCGCCCGCATCACAGCCTAACAAGATCTCTAACACGCAGCTGTCAAGGATGCAAGGAGGTATGGTCAAATAATGTGTTTTTTTCGTTTTGTCTGAAATATACCATTTTTCTTTGGCCATACATATTTGGTGACTATTGGTATAGCAATATTCTATAGAGATGGGTGTGTATCTCCCGCTAACCATGAAGATATAGCAATCTTGGAGAAGCAATGACTTGAATAATGCTGTACCGTTTGGTAATAGAATGATGTATAAGTATACACACGCGATAAAAGGAATAAATGGTGGTCCCGTATTACATTTCATATCGTATGAACAGCAACGTCTATTTAGCACACAGTGAAATTAGACAGGTATCTTTGGAGTCTGTCGTGAGTTGAAAACCTGCAGATTAATCAAGAACTGCTACTAATGATTGACTATAGTGAAAAAAAAGGTTCTTATCATCGGGCTCCACCTGTTCTACAAACTATGATGCTAATGTATAAGTTACTGGCTTAACATTTTTTCCTTTTGTGCTATTCACTTTTTTTTTCTTGTTTCATAGATGCTGATCGAGCAAGAAAACATGGGCTTGATGAATATGTTCAGGCAAACCCTAGTCGATTTGACCACCACGACTTGTTTAAAACACTCCAAACATTAACGCTTGACTACAGGTTGAATGACGCTTACACCTGCCTGGTAAGTAACTTCCAGTTGTTTGTTAAGTCCAAATTTTTGGAAAGAATTAAGAAAGCACCTTGCACTGTCCATAAATGATATTTATCAAGTCAAAATTTAATTTATTAAGCCAAAAGATACCCAAGTGGGAGAATGCAATACATAATGTGATAACAGTTATGGGAGGCAACAAATTATACGATGAATGGTACACTTGACAGTGACACCCCTACTGGCTATTGCCTCCATAGTATCTGTCTCTCACCCCTGTTCTCGTCCTTGTTCCTCCAGGGTTGGTTTAGCCCCGGGCAGGTGTTTGTGTTGGACGAGTACTGCGCGCGTTACGGCGTGCGCGGCTGTCACCGACACCTGTGCTACCTCAGCGACCTATTGGAGCGCGCCGAGAACGCCATCATGATAGACCCTACCCTTATCCACTACAGCTTTGCGTTCTGCGCGTCACACGTCCACGGCAACAGGTACGTACCGGTGTATACTAACAAGAAGGAGTTACCATGGCAATTTTATCATGGCAACTGGATAATGTAGCCTAATCAACGGAGTATTATACATTTATAAATGTATGTATACTTACTATTGGAGGATTCCTTTTATGATTGCCAATTCCATGTTTAAATATGTATATAGAGCAATTTTGTACAGTTCTTGAAAAGTCAGATTCGAACATTGGGGCTAGATACAGAGTTAAGGCTCCACTACTTTCCCCGGGTGTACAGTGGCTCCACAAATCGTCATTATGCTACCGGTAGTTGGAATAGCAACAATGCTTTATAACAAAGAATTTAAAAATTGGTTAATAATACGTTATGGTTTCCTTCAACAGACCTGACGGGATCGGAACCGTGACAGCAGAAGAAAAAGAAAAATTCGATGAGATCAAAGAGCGACTACGGGTTCTACTAGAGACCCAAATCACTCACTTTAGGTAAGGAAAAGACAATTCAGGTCAACGTTTTATTCTTGCTCTGTCCCTTTGGTATCGCTTGTAATGTCTGTGTTTTATTATCTTCGGTTTACATATTTAATAATGATTCTTTGCAGGTACTGCTTTCCGTTTGGACGACCAGAGGGTGCTCTCAAGGCAACGCTGTCCCTCCTTGAGCGTGTGAGTAATTGATTCTATAACTACAGTAGTTTAGAAGAAAATATAACAGATTATTAAAATATTAGAAAATTTTGAAGTTTTAAAATCTTTTTGATTCTGATCATACATGTATCTACCGGGTACTTAAATCAATGATTGATTGACTATTGTGTGTGTTTTGACAGTGGACACGTTATGGTACATCTAATTCTTTATTGAAAATCACGGCAATAAACACTACAATTAATTATTTTTTTCTTTTAATAAAAAAAATACTTGGTGCCGGGTTTGTTGTTTATGAGTGTCCTTTCTGCTTCACCTTCAGGTGCTTATGAAGGACATTGTAACCCCTGCTCTACCGGAAGAAGTTCGAAGCGTTATTAAGAAGGCTCTCGAAAACGCAGCTCTAGTCAACTACACACGAATATCTGAATATGCCAAAATTGAGGGTGAGTAAAGTTTAATTCTACATGTTACTTTTCTTTTAAATATCCACATGCATCTGAATGGTTAACCTGATCACTGTTGCAGTGAATACTAAACTATGTTTGGTTGTTGGTTTGATTCATTGATCTATTGAACCTGCATTCATGGAACAACAAACTGAAAAGATATCCAACAGTTGGGACACCGATGTGAGGAAATGGACCTAAAACTAGACTGTTTCCCAATTTATAGTTTAATATCCTTACGTTCATTAATTTAAAGTAGAGAAATCTTGAGAATGGCTGCATAACAATTCCCCTAAGATACACAATGCTGAGATCTAGCTTCAGTGTAGGAATTACAAGCATGTCCACCTAGAGGTTTATTTAGTTCTTACAGCTTGTATATATGCCTGGTTTATAGTAAATTGCTAGTCTATAATAGGAAATTGCATGTTACTTGAAGCATGTAAGTTTACTCTTGATTCTTAAACGTTTGATGATATTTTCTTCACCTAGCTCGTGCTGGAAAACAAGGTGATCACGCTGTATATTAGTAGTCTAGTATTGTGTTTCCTATATTGATGAGATCCTCAGCTTATGACATTCTTATTCCCCCCACCTGTTTTCAACGCCCTATTCCGCCTATTTGCAACATCATGCAACTTTGTCCTCGTGTTTATTTTTTTTGTTATTATGGTAAATTGAAAGAACCCTTGAGATTACTATTTCAATATCATTTCAATATGTATCTCATATATTTATTTGCACTCGTTTATACTTTTAGTTTTGTATATAGTTGCCACTTCAATATTGTTTTAACAGTCTTAGAAATATCAATTATGTTAGTTTCAGTTCTGTCTGCATCTTTTCCCCATATATTTCTTCTGCACTACGTTACAAACGATGGGCAGAACAAAAGTTCATTTCGGTTATATGCACTCTTAGTGTTCTTAACTCCCTCGTGGACTGTAATTCTCCAATGTTCGTATTCTTTATTGTGAAGTATCAAACTGATGTACTGGATATTATAGTAAGAAGAAAGAAGGGTTTTCATTGTATTACATGTTGCAGTAGCTTTTCTGCAATCCACCATATCTAGTGGTTTCTCGTGGTACATGCCGATGCCAGGATACAAGGAGGTAGTGTCGATGTCTTAGAAGAAGACACATTGTTTATGCCTAGATATAGCTACAAATGTATATCTGAGTGTCTGAGGTTGAAAATACGTGTTTATATGATGTAATTATCTTGTAATGAATTATGTTACCATGAAACATGAATACAGCCCTGGTGAGTAACTCGCCCGTGCTGCATTCATGCATCATGCCGACCCTATGGGTTGATACACCTTCAAAGGGTCGGCATAATGTATGTATGCAGCACCGGCAATTAGACTCGCCAGGCTGCATTCATACTTACAATATGTACAAAAATAGAGCATGTTAAAGCACTATGCGGACCTTTAAAGGTTAGTGTCTGATACCAAAAGGAGACACACATGTAGTGTTTACATAACAATGAGTGGGTTATAATGATAATTATGTGCAAAGATGCTGGACACAATGTCTATTTAGTTGAAGCAATTACTATGTGATCATAATTACATAAAGGTATATGTGATCAGATACCCAAAGCGACACACATAGATAACATCATATTCCATTCAATTTTATCAGTCTCTGCACAAAAAGAGCCCCCAAAAGGCAAGTGTGAAATGCAAAGTGAAGTTATTTTCTTTTCTTCACTCCCATCATGTTACACAATCTTGAACCTACATATTTTTTCTGTAAAATCTTCATCATTTTCTCATATCTATATTTATGTATATTGAGATGGTGTCACATTGACCACATTTTGAATTAGCATGCTTCTTTATCCATTATGTGCCCCTTTTCTCTATTTGATAGTTCATATGATGGTTCCACGTTCACATTTATCACAAGTTTTGCTCAGCTTTAAAGAATTGCTTTATTGTTGTCAAGACCACTGCCCCTCAAGGATTGTGTACTTCCGCCTTTTTGGTCATTTTCTCAGTTAATCGGATTTATCTCCCTATATATTATCACTGACTTTAATATGGGATGCATTAAATATCATACATCCAACGTCTAATTTACACAGCGCATGAAATACTATTTATCGAGTTTTCTCTGTTTACATTCTCATGCAGTTGTGTTTACAGTTAAAAGCGTACCTCCGTTTTTCTTTTATTCTAAATGTAGTGCTTGTGAAATATGTTGCCAATATTTATCAAATATAGGCTATTTTTGAAAAGATGAGTATACATCAGTGTTTTTTTTAGATTGATCATTGGTTACTAGGTTAATTATAAAATGATTAGTCGATTTTACCAACGAAACCCTCATTTTTAAATCTTTGCAGCAAGTGATAACCTCGTATGTGTACATTTATCAGAGCGAAGGGAATCCCACGTTAGCATATCACAAAGAAAATCCCATTATGCGAATCATAAAACCTTCTTTACTGGATTAGGATTAATCAGATTTTGCCTTTATTGAATGCTAATCATCAGTTGAGCGACAACTGTCAAGAGGCAAGTTTCACAATAGTGTTTATAATTCGTGCAAGTCTGACTTTACACTAGACTGTAAACTTTTGCATTCATCGGGCTTCGATACATTTTTGTCACTGCATGTTAAATTAAGTCACGCAAGTGTGTCTCCTCAAGAACTCTAAATATTCGGCTGGATGCCTCCAATTTCTTGTCACCTATCAGCGGTCACTAAATGTGACCTACAGCAAATTGTTGTATTTTTTTTTTAATTCTCGATTTTTATCAGTAGAGAAATGTAGTGTAGTGTAGAATTGGTACTACTCACCCAAGGGAAGAAGCTATGGTGCATATTGAGTAGCATGAGTGTGTGAGAACTGGACTATTCCTATCTCCTCTTTACTAAGATTAAGGGTTTGAACATGGTATATGATTCGTGGAACTTTGACTTGGAATGCCATTATGGAATATGCTTATTGTGCTTTTGAAGAGGTTATATGTATATTCTTCTTTGTTTTACTCTTTCCCACTCTGTCTGCAGTCACATCTATAGAATATTCAAGACATTTACAATTCACATAAAAATACACACATTTTAGACCCAGATATCCTTAGGGAATGGTCTTTTTTTTTTTGCAACACGGAGGTGGGGGGGGGGGGAATAATTCAGGCAAAAAGTGTTCAGCTTTTTTGAATTTTGGAAAAGAAAAAAAGAAACGGTCATGGGGGCTGAGAGTCGGGGGACAAAGCATGCCCTTAAGAACATGACCCCCCCCCCCCCCCCCCACCCCACACTGTTGTTAAGAAATGGCCACTCTCATGAGGGAGTTTAGCAGGGATTTACATTGCATTAGCCACCTAACATCGAAGAGTCTCATTATCAAATTTGGCTTTTTAAGGCTACGATATGATTTTCCGTTCTAAACCTACAGCTATTCATTGGTCAGATATCACGAGAACGATGTATAAAACTCACATAGGTAGAATATGATAACTAAACGAATGTCTGATTGAAATGATTAATTCTCTTACAGCAAGTTCCAAGGATATTCTAAGACGCTCTTTTCCCACAGAGGCTTTGTTACAGCTGTCATATATCTAGATAAATCAGTTAGTCTATGCAGGTATTTTTTTTAATTAGATGTAACTGACGCAAAGTGTATTAATTGTTTAATTAGCTGATAGCCGGGCAGGACAACCAAAAGGCAAGTCAAGCAGATCGTGTATATCTAGTTACTTATATTCCAGTTTTTTATTTCGTGCTTACAATCTTAGGTGACGCATTCTGTTGTGATCCGAAGAACCTGGAACAATTGGTGTTCTCTGATCGATTTCACCAGTTTCGTTTTTTTTTGTATTATAGGCAATTTGTTTTAACTAGAATTTGTTAACTGTTGGGCGTTCATTAAACTTTTTTTTATGATGCTTTTCAGTTGTATGGAAAACCCTGAACTGAAAAGAATCTTAACATTTTGTACGCATAGGTTTATCTGCATGATAACTTGCTTATTATAGCCTTATACATTATATAATGATATTTCGTGAAAATGCTTTAAACCATAACCCTTTTGTTAAAGTAAAATTCATCCCTTACAAAACATATTGAATGCTCATTGAGCTTAGAAGCTGGTTTTAGTAATGCATGCATTTGATATTTCAATTCATCGTGCATTATTTCAACTTCCTTGTGAAGTAAACAAACCCAGGTTGATCATAAGTAATAATAAGTAATAAGATCAGGTCAGGTATCTCATAATGGGTACTATCTGAAATATTGGGGCACTGATCCCCATTTTGCTATCATAATGAATGCATATTTTCTTGAGTGTGTCTCTTCCCAGGCGGCTTACAGAGTTAATATGCTACTCTAAAAGCTGTCTGTCTAGGATTTAAAGTACACCCTGCTTACACACACCTTTACCGTATATCTACACCTCACCAGATGCATCTTCCTTACCAAGCTACACACTATATTATTATAAATAGCAGAGTAGGCTTACTTCTTCCCTTTGCTCATCAAAGTGATATTTGTTGCTTTTGACAGATGTCTACCACGACGGGGTAGACCCAAAGAAGAAGTTAGATGACATTATCCACCTAGCGGAGCTGTGTATCGAGATTCTTCAACAGAACGATGAGCATCATGCAGAGGTGAGTGAGGCATGATAGCACTGTGTCCCTAGAACCTAACACTGGGCACTACAGTAACTGGTATACACTCCGCTGTGTAGAGGTTACATTGAACATGTCCCAATACTAACCACCAAGATGATGACCAGATTATTATCATAAGTATCAGTGATTATAGGTTAAGTGGTAGGAATACCTGCAGTAGGTGAGGCCGATTCTCGCAGGTAGAAGTCAGTGTGTAACCCTCTTCCTACTGTTACCCAAAGTGAACCCTGTAAATCTGGTGGAACCTTTGGCGTGCCCCGTCGTGCTGTGTTGTGTCACGGCTTTGTACGACTTGTTCCCGTCCGCTCTGAGCCGCCCTGCTCTACTACTTCTGTCTCAGATCAGCATAATTCATATAGTCAGCCCATTGCAAGTCTATAATTCAACCTTTGACCAGCCTTCATCAACATAATATTTCTAAATAAATGAAAATGCATGATTATCATGACGAGACAAAACGTCGTAGCTAGCTAGCTATCTGTGTATGATTATGAAATAGGCATAGGATACAAAATAATAAAATGTAATAAAATATCTATTAAGAAATGATTCCATAATATGAAATTTCGACAGCCCCCCTTCCCCCTCTATATGACGTGAAAAGGGCATTTACAATAATATATTCCTCTCCATTACTAAAAGTCTTCTACATTGAACTGTTTAGATAATCTTTTGGAACAATGCGATATTGAACATATACATATCTGATGCCATATAGATTACAAATTTAAGGATTTGAAATCAATATTCCTTTGGTCTTCTTCCACTATATATACAAGAAAGGCGAATCATGGCAACCACAGGTTTGAAAACTATTAGTACACTTATGGCTCTAAAGGTGGCAACACATTTTGGTTAATGCCTCTTCTTTTGATTTACCTCTTGGTGGAAAGACTTCATGTTTTTATCAACCACTGCCTTGGTTAAAATCCAGCCCTGTTGATCTCTAAACAAGAAAAAATATTTGGTGTGGGCCCTGGGTGCGATTAACACCTTACCTTACAGGTTTTTTTTCAAACTTTTAAATCTATTTAAATAAAACTTTATCACCCTCCATTCTTTTAGATTTCACGGTAGAAGTGGTATCCATAAAATGGAAAATCATATGCATCCATTATATTAACTTTAGCATATTTCTGTCTACTAAAACCATACTGCATACCCCTAGTTACTTCCGCCAGTGGGGCCCCGTCTGGGTCAGCGTTCCGCCTGAGCTATGGCCTGGTGCTCGGGATGATGAGTCTGGGTAAGGGTAGACCTTGTGAGGTGGGCGCAGACCTCTGCCTTGTGATGTTGTATGTATTCATTCCAGTGTCTGCATGTCAATAATCAACACCCGTCCTGTTTTCTCTTCCCCTTATGCTGGGTTTAGGCCTTTAAATCGGTGAGTGGTGCTGACTACCTTTCCATACAATCAATATATGCCCTCAACCTTGTTTTCCTCCCTACTTATTGTAGCTCTGCACTCTTATCCTTTATCTATGTTTACAAACAAGTTGCCCATGATACCTTTCTTTCTTTTTATTCATGATACTATTTCGGTTTCTTCTTGTTGGTTATTTGATCTGGCGTTTATCAATTATTTGTTGTCTATTCAAACGCAAACACACTGCCTGTTTAATATAGCCAGTGTATATATACATATTTTTTCCCTTCTTTCTTTATCATGATAACGTTGATTCCAGGTGGTGAGATGAAGCGCCGATGTCCAACGAAGAGATTGGACCTGTTTGCATGATACTCAATGTTTCACTGCATTATGACCACATGGTCCTTTTCTCTCACATTTTACCCTGTGTTCTAGGTATTGCTTGTAGCTGTTATATTGGTTGCCGACAACGGTTTCACACTACACCTACTGATTTCAGCCTGACAACAATGCCTCAAACTTATTCCACTATCATAGTCCTTTCTTCCCTATTGCAACACTGCATAAAATGTACCATACGTTACAACACACACCACTCTCAGTATCTAGGTTTATTTTACCTATATTAATTACCATGTGGTAGCATTTAGTTAGTTGGAAGTTGTACACACAAACACTCTCAGTTACTGCTTTATAAATTCACAGGAGCGTGGGTTTAATGTTAAGAACATCTCAAAATATGTTTTCCCTTTGTAAAGTTTTCTTCGGTTTCCTCTCGTTTTCATGATGAATTTCGCATTTGACCAGAACACTTTTGATCAAATCAAGAAAAGGCAAACACGATTTCCATTAGAGCTAGCTGTTATAGGTTGTTGGCTGGATTGGAATCACACATTACATAGGAACAGTAGTTTAGCATGTTGTTTCTATTCTATCCAATAAAGGCAGTTCATCCCAGAACTGTGCATGCAGACATTTTTGTCAACATAATGCAATGGCATTTAGCTAGATGGCACCCTACTTCATAAAATAATATTGTAACCTTTTCATAGCTCTATGTATAGATGAAGAAATACTCATATTGTCTGTTATTTAACTATATCAAGCCATTATTGTATATTTCAAGATATTTCAACAACTCTTGCCTTTTCATTGTTGTTTCTTCTTGCTGTCCTTGGTTTCCTGAGTGTTCATTTATCCACCTAGCGCTAGCATTGATATACGAGGACAGATACACTGTCCATGATCTCATTTTCATCAACTCTACCAAGGAACAAATGCATTAGGCATTAACATATGTGTATTTCTAGAAAAGGAAGTATGTGCATATAATAGAAACTGAGCAGTTCACACGAGTGTGAATACATATATGACTATCACCACAAGGATATACATGTAGATATTGATTACATGTGGAGTTATATACAAAGAATGCATTAGTATTTCTGAACAGGAGGTCGCTATTGTCAGATAGATATATGTTATACCATTATATTTGTACATAAATGTGTGGATTACCGATACATCAGATTCCTATGCATGGCACTCAGGGCCAATGAAGGTCTAGGAGAAAATGTAATTATAAAAATATTTGTATCAAATGTGAGGATGTCGCTGCAGCACAGAATATGGTAACTTGAAACTTTCAGCTGGGAATGACTCAACAGTTGGGTATAATTTAAAGTACAGACCTATGATAGGTAGGCTCTAAGTGATAGATAGTTAGCCTGCCCAGTGTTGATGTAGGGCAGTTCATACGGCTGTAAAATAGTAAGTGTAGGGAGTTCTCCTTCTTGACTCCTTCATATCTTCTTCTTCCACACCATGCCATACGATGTTCACACCCCTCTACTATACTGCCTCACAGACCTCATACTAATGCAATTTCCATGTTTTTTGTCCTTTTTTCTAACTGACAAAATGAATGCTCCCTGCCTACCCTCGGGCCTCGTGTTTCTGGCTAAAGGATGAGGTACTTTATACACCGCTACCAATACATGACATTACACACTAGTTCTGGAATGGTGCACCGAATGAACAGCAAAACGTACTGTATAGTAGCTATACCAGCAACTCCAAGCATGGACTCAATTTAATAGCACTCTTAAATACAAGGGTGACTCAATTTGGAAACACATTGGCAAAACCTCGTGTCTATTAATGACAAATAATACTTGTGACGTTTTGTAAAGTTCATTTCACGTGCAAATTGCTTGCCATATTATGAACCTTTAGCATGGGACCTCTAACCATAAAACTATACTACTGCTATTCTCTACCTACAACTACCACTACTTATCCTAATACCCTTTCGCTCACTTTCATTTCATTTCTTCCTTTAACCTGTTTGATCTTAAATTGAAACAAGCCTGCAGAATAGTATACTTATTCAAATAAATAATGTAATGTACTTACATGCTTTGGGAATTAGACCTATGCTCGGAGTGCATGGGAGAGATCTAGTAGTGAGCCTTTCCCCATGGATCTTTTGTAGGGATTAGCAAACCTTCCCAGCGAAAAAAAAAAGCGAAAACTAGAGAAACCCTGAACCAAATAAAATATTATAGAATATGTATTGTAAGTACATGGGTACTTTTCTTCATAATCAGACTATCCGTAGTTTCAGACTATGCATTCATAATGCTGTATTGGTGTATTCCAAATGGACATGGGGAAGGAAGTGAATGTTATGTACATCAGCTGGACGTGAATGTGATTCTTAACAGTTCTCGGGTAGATATAATGATTTCAAAATATTATGTTGAGCTGAAACAACTGCATACTTGTATTGGTACGTTCCCCACCCACCTCATCCCCTTTAATGAGAGTCAGCTCTCTCATTATTTTTTATGGTAATACACTATAGTTTTATGCATGGGCATCAAATCATGCATGAGCAATTCTTTACCAAGATTTCATCTCAGAAAGCTGCAAGTTATTTTCATCATTTTCACCCATTATTTGATCCAATATTTTCCAATGGCATTTCTCTATGGTGTGACTGAACAAAGTTGTTGTGTCTAACTGTATTTAGAGTTTATGCTGCATTTTACTCAGCAGTTACATGCAACCAACTTTTGTCAGTGGTAACATGTGAGCACATAAATGTGTCATATGTGATGATATCAGTTAACCTTGCTGTTAAGACAATATCATGCATGTATTGCAAAGATTTTTTGAAGTTTCATACATATGTTCTGATTTAGTATTTCTACACATATGTAGTTGTGTAGGTGTTAGATTTAAAACTTTCGATTGCCTCATGAATTTATGAAGGGAAATAAAATGGCACTCATTGTGAAGACAAGGGAGAAAAGGGGAATGATAGAAATAAGAAATCTAGAGAACTTTGAATCACATAAACTTCCAGTGGATGTGTGAGTAGGTGCTAAGCTATAGACTACTGTGTAACACTCACATTGATATAACTCCACACTACCAAGGTATTGCTGCTCTGATAATACTACTACTAGTACTACTACCACTACTGTTAGTGTGTTCATATACACTACTACTATCACCACCACAGTCTACTTGCTACCACTCCTAGAGTACTGTTAACGGCATGACATTGGTAGGGTGAGAGCCTGCAGAGTCTTACCATCCGCATGCTTTCTATGACGACCATATCCTGTAGCTGAGCTGCACAGCAGTATACTATATTACTAGCAGCACGCGTAGGGACGACAAGACCGGTGCGCACTACTCTACAGGGAGTGTAGACATGGCTCTCTACGGGGAGTGTAGACATGGCTCGCCGTACTAGTACTCTTAGTCTTTGTAGGTGCATCCCACACCCTGTACACTCAACTAGACATAATTTATCTATGATAGGCCAGTTAACTATCTACTATTTCATAGTTTAAACAACCAGAAAAGGTCTCAGACCTAGAAAAAGTGAATATGGGGAAACTCTGAGGATGTTGGTAAAATGTATATTTTGTGAATGCCTCTTGGTTATACATGTTATACTTGTACATGGCTCTGGCTGTAAATAGACTGGCTGGCTGGTCGATCAGTCTTTGTGAGTTGTAGAACAAGTCTTCCCTTTCGGTGCTGATATGTGTGTGTGTCTTGTTGCAGGCTTTTGCATGGTTCTCAGACCTACTGGTGGAGCATGCAGAGATCTTCTGGTCGCTATTCGCTGTCGACATGGACGCAGTCCTCGAGATGCAACCACCGGACACATGGGATAGCTTCCCACTCTTCCAACTACTCAATGACTACCTTCGCACGAATGGTGAGAATTTGACTTTCTGCGTGCGTACAGCCGGAGTGCAAGGCAATTGATAATTTTGACGGAATGAATACCCATGTTCAGGATTGGCGTGGTTTAACATATTGTAGACCTGTTTTGGTAAATTGCATTTCCTCTATATAACAAACCGTGTTCTTTTTTCTATATAGAGAGTTTGTGTGGAGGCAAGTTTCACAACCACCTACGAGATGTGTTCGCGCCACAAGTGGTTCGCTACGTGGACCTGATGGAATCCTCCATCGCGCAGTCCATACATAAGGGATTTGAGCGTGAAAACTGGAAATCACAAGGGTATGAATCACAGAATGAATCTTGCCATAGAAAAGCTTCTGTGCTGATATATTTTCCTATGATATTGTATTCTTCTGACAGCCGGGGATGTATCTGTAAAAGGCATGATGCAATGTGAAAACCTTATCATAAACTTACCTACATGAAACTATGATACGAATTTGTACTTAAATAACTTTCTGTAAATAGAATCTAAGCTTTTGATTATAGGGTGCTCATATTTAAGATGAAATAAAACAAATCCGTCTTTTAATTTTTAGGAATGGATGTGCCACATCAGAAGACATGCTTTGGAAATTAGATGCATTGCAGGCCTTCATTCGTGATCTCCATTGGCCAGAAGAAGTGTTTGGCGAGCATCTAGACCATCGCCTAAAACTCATGGCGGCCGACATGATCGAGGCCGCAGCCAAGAGGTGAGACTTGTTTAGCTGAGACTGTTACTGTTGATGTAAGGTCTTAACATAGATAGACATGGGGCATAGTTTAATAGTTGGTTGCTGACATGAAGCACAATAGAGATGCGTAACACGCCGGATACCAGCACTATTGCACAAATACATTGTATTATGACTAGTAGACCACTTCCTTTTGCCACATTGAAATGTCACCAGTATTACCAGGATTGTGATTTAGACTTTAAGATGTTTTTAAAAGCAGTTTCCTTCATGTTTACCCATCGTTTTCTTAGAGTACTACCCCGGTAGGAGGATTGCTAGCACCTAAAGGACTTTTCCCTCTTACTGTTTACATGTATCAGCTATTTTGTATATTTCACTTAATACATGTACATGCATACTAAATGTGGGCTCTTACACATTTAACAATGCAGGGTAGTTATTAGCATTGCCAGTAATACCATACGGTAGTCTACAATTATGTAGTAATCACCTATTTCTCTTTCCTCCGATAGGACATTAAAAGCGTTTGAGATCTTCCTCAAACGTGGAGGAAAAAGTACCGATTACATCTTGCCGACCGAAATGCTTGTCATGGTAAATTCCATAATCGACTTCAAAAACCAGGTAAGAAATAATTCACATGTTAATTTTTTGTCAAACAGGGAATTTGATATGGGCAAATATTCAGAAGGTCAAGCCTTGTCTCATCTCTCCAGAGAGAGTGCACCATTTTGCCAACTTGTTCCCTAATGTATTGATTGGCCTTATCACCATAACATATAATAAAGATACTATAAGTGGGATACTGGTGAAGTTTTCATGGTTTTGATGTACTCCACTTTACTCAAGCTTCTCTTACATTTTATGACATATTACAGGCTGTGCGGTGAATCAGTATATGATTCTAATGCTAATAAATCAGGTATAAAATACTTAAGCACTTAATGAGTCGAAAATAAAAGGTCGATGTTTTGCTGCGGCCAAAATGATCACTAACAACGTATTTCATGTTGATTCTCTTGAATTGCATAATAACTTGTGTACCCATGCCCCTACCCATATCTTCTTTTAAAACGCTTTGTTAAATGATATTCAGCAAAGATCGTGTGTTATTGGACGCCTATTTGCAAACAGGCCATCGTGCATTTTCATCTTCAGACAGTTTATCAAAATTCTCTACCATTACTACTGCTTACTTTATGATATGCATTTTGTCTCAGATGAAGAAAATGGAGAGTAGGATGGAGGTGAAGTAATATAAAGCATTGGAGTATGGTTGAAACATTAAACACCGAAGTGCTACACTAAGTGCTACTATTAAACCTGCCCTAAATTAATGAGCATACAGGAGTTGGCTTAATACTAATGTCTTGGCTTCAGATAATATCACTTGATAGTGTGATATAACCATCTAAATATTCCCTTTGGTAGATTAACATATGTATATAACGGCTTGTGTAGTTCTATTCAACCCTGGAAACTTTAAGTTCTTTCTATATTCTTACAACTGTCAGTTCTTTAGTTCAATTCTTTACTTTCATTTCATTTCATTTAAATTCCCATCCCACTGTGTTTCTTTTTAAAATGTTCAGTCGAAGGATAATGTATAAAAGATGTATTACTTTTTAGAATTTGCAATGTATATTTTATGCAAGTCACACAAATATTTAAGTTACATTAAGTTGTGTTTAGTTACTTTGTATATACTGCTATATTCACTGTGTTGCTTAAAACATATAGCTTTGTCAGTAATGCATAACTGCTGTATTTTCTGCCTGATACATGTATACTGTTTCGTTTTAAAAGTACTTGTACATATGGATTTAGTACATTATCCACATGGTGCTAATTTATGCGTTGTTTCTTTACAGGCTCTGAAGCTGTGTTCCCTAGACACGGGTGCCGACATGGTAAGTAGGGTAATTACACAGTTTCTACTCTGGATCACTTTGCCCATCACACAACAGGGCAGCGCTAGTACCTCCCTGATCAACAGGGTGGCGCTAGTGTGCAATGTATCATCACAACTCAGTATTTCACAAACAATAAGGTAACCCGACGTTACAGTGTGGCCCGGCGTATTTCTGTACTAGTTTGGTGGAATTGGTTGTAGCTTGTCTGTTTTTGTGTTAGCCCATTTCAGTTGTATTTAATTGGGACTTTCATGTCACTGTCTTTTCTGTTTTTCGAAAAGCAACTATATCTTGATCGGTGGTGGTAGTAGTGGATAGTGCTTTCGTACAAGAAGAATATATTTACTCAAATATGTTCTTTTCAAATAGCTGTTCTTCAGTAGTCAATTGTTTGTTTATCAAACAGTTTCTGATATTTAGTTCTTTTCCTGGGTGGGAGGGGCCAGTATATGTATTACAAAAACAAATGTACGTCTGCTTGCCATATATCTAGGGTTATGCCCTATCTGAAATTACCTGTTTTTGATAAAGGAACATTTGGAAATGGGGGTCCACCACATTGCACACATTATCACATAAAACGTGTTCCGGTATAGGATGACTAGATTCCTGTGTAGAATATCCTCAGAAGAAAGAATACGGCACATGATACTGTGTTTTCTCAAAAGACGGAAGCAGTCAAAACCTGCAGCTCTAGCTTCCTATATTCAGGTGGTAGCTAAAATTAAAATGGGAAGAGTTCCAGAAAAAAGGAGGAAGGGCTAAACTTATCTATATGTGAGTGTTTTTGTGTTTCTGTTCAGCTAATAAACTTGTATATGAAAAAGAAAAGCACAAGGTAAACTAGAGTTGCACTCTCCCTCATGTTGTCACTGCTAGTAGTTCAACCTACTGCTATTAACTAATTCACTACTGCGTGTATTCATGTCTTGTGTGTAGTGAGTGAGCTTACTAGGTAGAAGAGTTTCTTAAGGGAAAGGGAATATTCTTTAAATGCTCAAATGGGTATCAACTCGCAAGATCTGGTTCATTGTATGACATTCAATTACTGCCATATTCACGGTTACTGAAATCAGATACATTCTATACAGGCTTGCACCTCCTCACTGGGAGATCAATTTGTCTATTAGTCAAAAAAAATTTGCTAGATTTTAAAATTAGGGCTGGGAGGTACCATATTCAAGGCAATGGGCGCACCTCGCCCCTGCTCCTTGTTGAATATATCATGTATGCTACAATGGCATACTGACATATAATATATTTTGAAAACTAAACTGATATTATTTTGAGCAAGCGAGAAATCTCAATGTGGTATGTCCTTGTTGTATCGACCATTAAAGTAGGCCAGTTATGTGTTAGCACAATCCTCATGCACATCTTTCAACCAATTTCAGCACCAGTATCATACGAAGAGCGACGAGTTCCTAGAGAAAGTACAACAACAAATGAACAAGACGCTAATCGATAAGGTAAGGCTGTCACACCTTCTGCCTCTGATTAATGCCCATTGACTGTTTTAATTGAAGAGCAAGTAGGTTCGTACCATGAGATGAATTTTGATTAATATTTAAAGTATACTAGTATACATTAATTTTGGCCGATTTTCATATCGACATTCGCACTTGTGTCCAAATCGTGTTCTGGGTTGGTGCATTGTATATGAATCATAATATGTAATATCAGATTGATTTTGATAATTCGACAATATGTGTCTAATGAGTATTCTATACTTGTGATTTCAGCTTTTAAGTGTACTAGAGAACACGCTCTCTAAGCTTGCCCGATATGACGAGGGGTCACTCTTCTCGTCATTCCTGTCTTTGACGGTGAGTCGGATAATTCTTCTGAAGCTAGCCACATAATTGTGTGTTCTGAATATGTGCAACTCAGTACATTATATCCTATAAATGACAAGTCCTTGCCCGATAGTAAATCTGAAGAATAATGTCCAATATTATATGATGTGAAGATTCTGTTTGACAAATAAAACACCACATGTACCGGTATATCTATTTGGTGTTGAACCTATGGCCATGTGTTATAAGCTTATGTATAAGCCATGAATATATGATTATACCCTCGGTGCTCTCAGTTGGAGAGGATCCCGTCAGACTCCGCGCGTGGGTTATTGGTACGTGGATATCCTGCTGCGTTACGCATTATAGATGTTGTTTTGTCATAGCTAGACCTGTGCTTTTGCATGTTTCTCTTTTCAGATAACTTGATTACAGTACTTGCTTATAACCATCGTTTATCTCAGATAGTATGGTCGAAATTTATATGATTTAGATGTAAAAGAAAAGGAGTACACTAGATGTCTAATTCAGTTACATCAGCTTTATCGGATTCAAACTGATTGTACTTGCATCATATTTTTATATAAAACACACACATTGAAAAATTATTCTCTTTATGATAGCGTACTTTTGCATCTATATTACTGTTCCTGCATGAAACACCTAGTGTTATTTGATGTGGAATTTCCCAATTTTCAGTATCAACTCTCATAGTCGTACCGTTCACTCGTTGTCTGTTTTCCCACATAACCCCTGACAGGCCGCAGTCGTTTTAGAAAGTGGATTTAAGACACTTTGAGGATTTAGATTTTCTGTGCATACAAAAGCTATGCATGTTTGTATTTCAAGAAAAGGGGGGGGGGGGGGGTCAGAAAAATACCTCACCGAAGAAAGAAGTGGATAAATTGAGTCTTTTTCATCATAAACTCCCACGTCCTTACCATTTGCTGCTCCTGTGTCCTCTTCACTCCCCACCAAAGCCATTGCACCTGTTGTTGCCATAGTTATCTATATGTAGTAGTGTTTAAGTCGACACAGTTTTTCCCATCAGTTGATCCGACACACTTTTATTGCCCCAGAAGCCAACTGATGAGCTAGGGCGTGCATACGTGAACTTCATGCGAGTCAGCCTCGACCAAGTTCGGCAAAAAACTGCCGACGAAATCTACATCCTTACCATCTATGAAGTGAGTACCCCCTTCAAGCATCATGTCGCCCTGAATTAATCAATTATGATATTTTGTACACTGTAAGATAGCATTAACAAGCACGACGAATTCTCTAATAATCTTAGAACTCTTGAGTAAAGTTGGATGATGGACACAACTATAAAGTCCGCCTGTAATTTGATAAATGTAGTTTAAATTGTTATGACGGATGCCGAGAAAGTGTTTGTAGATTGATAAGATGTAGTGAAATTATATTCTGTCTTTGTAATTATCTACCATACTGATAATGAATGTGTGCCTTGTGTTTCCAGTCATGGTATACGGGACAGATGAAGATGGTGTGTGATTGGCTGTCTGACCGGCTCAACTCTTCTCTGCACCCGTACCAGCTAACTTGTATCATGAATATAATAAGAGTAAGTTACCTCAACTTCTGGAGGAAAACAATACAGTATAGCTCACAGACAGTGAATATTTAGAACTTCTTTGTTTACTTAAGATATCTTTTGGAGAAGAAAGTATAGTTATTATAGGCTGGTTCATTCTTTTTGAAAAATGTAAATTTTAGACTTGATATCAATCGACTGGAGAACTATCATTTAGATTGCCAGCTCAATACCTCATAGACTAAAGAATACATTTTAAAGACATTTGACTGATTTTAAATGTTCAAGGTGGACTTTGATATGACATGTCGATCGGTACTTTTATCTCCACCTACAGAAGTGCTTCTCGGACTTTGAACTTCAAGGCGTGCCCGAAAACATCCTCACCAGTAAGACCTATCAGACCATCTCGAGTCGCCTCCAGGTATGTCATGACAACCTATCATTAATTCCTGTTCAAATGTTATTGACTCAGGGTTACCACCCAGAGTCTTTTGCGACGGTTTGGAGCAGGCATTTCAAGATAGTCAGTCACTCTACTTTAGAGTGAATTTTACCTATGAAATATACATCCTATAAACATATTCATAGATGGTATTGAACAATCAGATATTCACCTACATGGTAGACCCAAAGGATGTTGCAGATATCTTGTTCCAACCCATCAAAATATTCAACTTAAAAAATGTCACAAAAAAGCAGGAAAACATTTATCTGGAAGATTAAACTACTAAGGTGGACATTCGTCTACATTACGGTCCACACAACTCCAGTGCTAAGTCAATGGCAGGTATCTTGTAATACTAGGTGAGACGTTTTTTGTAAGACCTTTTTGTATATTTCTCTTCAAGTATCTTGAATTATCTTGAATTATCTAAATATGTGGACAGAATCACCATTCTTAGTTAAAATTGAAGTTATTGATTGCACGAATAGTCCCCATGGGACTGTTTTCGGCACACGTGTATGGGATTGAGAGAGTGTATCATTGGTTCACCAGACAATGCTTACAAACTAAACGACCGAGTGACATGTAGCGTAGCAAGCCGGTGACTCAATGTTCTTAGGAGGTTTTAGTGCTGAAAGGTTTTGGGCACAACGAGTATACAGTGAAACTGAAACATGAATATCATCAGTGTTTACGCTCTGATCGACTCGCTTTTTGGCGAAGTCGTAAAGCGGAGGACGTGAGCAGCCGGGCAATAACACCCACAGCCACCTGTGTGCCCAAAGCCATCTGCGCATCCACAGCTGCCTGAGCGCCTACAGCCACCTGAGTGCCCACCCCCACTGCCTGGAATTCAATTACATATAAAGTGTGACACATAATAGTGGGGTAGCAACTCCTTGAGAATCTGTTTCTGCTCTCAGATTTGACAAATAGTTCATTGTTCCTGAAATAATTTCCAGCTGCAATCGATCAATTCAATCACTTAATCACCAAGACCCTGAGTCATTTGTGATGTAAATCACACGTTCAATCTTCTTTAGTTCTGCTTTCATATATTATAGTGAGTACCTCATTCTTGTACATGTAGTGGATAATACCTGTATATATATATCTTCCATAGTTATGTCCCAGGACATAATATAAGAGATGTAGACTTAATTAGAGATATATGTCAATTGATTCTCTTATGGAATAACTTAGAAAGTTGAATGTGTAATATATGTCTATACGCATAGTGTATATATATATGTACCTTACCCTGACATCACTTATGGTGGCACACACACACCAACATTACAATCAAGGGAAAACTCATTAAAATGCGAATTGTCTCATCAGACATCCAGAGTCAAGTTACGTAGAATCAAGGAAAACACTGACATCGCGTGTTTTTGTTGAAGATGTTAAGGTTTGACATATATATAATTTAGCATGAATCCCGCGGTGAGAGACGCCTTACAAAACTGTAGCCTGGTTGGAGGTTATGCTTTGTTCATCTTAAGGCTAACTGTATCAGCCAAAGAAATTCGCCAGTAATAGTACAACATAACCTGCATACTAATTAATATGTAGTATTAGTTAATAACCCACATTATGATATATAATGATGTATACAACATGTAAAAAGTTGTAACAATATGCAAGCGCCCACCAACACTTCGTTTGCACTATTTTTACCAGACGGAAGAAAGGTCAATAAAATGGAATAAAAAGTAGAAGGTATTGTATAGTTTGCCAGTGTAACGGAAATGGTTAATTTGGCTTGGGTTATTTGACTGACTAACGACCTACTAAGTGATTTCCCGAAATGCTTGAACATACAATATATCAAGGGTGCTGGTAATATTTAACCTGAACTGTGTCTTCAAACATTAGAAACAAGTGACTGTCGGCAGGTTTGATACAAATATGAATGTCAAATTGCTGTTTAGAAACTGAAGGACGAAAAGGAACTGAAAGAAGTATTTCATTAATAGGAATACATATTATACTATTGCAGTATGGTATGGAGATCACTATGATGTTTCTTTTGTATGAAGACCCATTATCTTTACCCGTGTGAAGCATTAACATGGCAAGCGTGTCAGTCTTACATGCAATGCTACATGAACCTTTTGAGATATGACCTTCATACCCTATTAAACAGATTGTTAATTGAGGCAGTATTACATCTACTGCAGGCCTTCTTGTTCCTACCGAATCTACCCCTCTTTTACTAACTTGAAAGAGTAGACATTAAGAAATTCTACGTGGATTCTGAATCAAAAGTATCTAAATACCATGACTGAATCCATTAGATCTCCCAAAAATGGTGTTATCTTTGCCTGCTAAGTAATGGATAACATAGGCTTTGAGATGTTCTTCAGACTTCAAACTGACCCCAAAACTGAAGTATTTTCTTGGAATTCTCTAACATCTGATGTAAAATCTACCATAACATCGGATTGAAACTTTCCTGTGTGTACTTTGGAACAACATGTATAAGATATAGAGAATGTTTTTAAAGTTTTGCATCTTTTTTTCGATGACTTTTCTACAAAAAGTTTCCATTTCTCAACTGTAAGCTAACATGGTCCAACTTGACAGAAGTTTTAGTATGATGTTCTGGTCCGTGCCTTCATCCAAGCCACAGAGTTCAAGACTAAACTTTTGAAAAACTGTTTCCAATTTTCGATAATTTCTAAGTAGATGTGACATTTAGCAAGCTCATAATTTTCTTTCTCATAATCTTACAGATGTTATGCACATTTTTTTGTATGATATATATATTTAGCATTGCGTCATTTTGTAGACGTGACCAACCAGTTTCCATTAGAAATCCGCTCGATATTATAATTGTATCGACAATATTCTCATATCATTGCTGTGTACACGTGCCTTTGTTTATAAACCATTGTCAATAAAGCAGAAGAAGACCAATGTTCAAGATCCTGTCAAACATCTTGCATTAAATACCAAAAAAATAGTATTAAACACAAAAACAGCAATATGTTTAGAAGTGGACACCCACTGCCATAAACAACAACGTATCTAACTGATACCACAGGAATGCATGAAAGTGAAAGGAAAATACAAATCTAACTGAATTTCTTTCTTCTCGATTCCCTCTAGGTCGAAGAAGCGACTCAGTCGGTCACCGGCCAGACAACCAAGTATCTCAGTAACGGAGCCCGGGGGGATGATTCTGACTAACCATGGCTTACCAACACCAAGCCATCATGTTCAGAGAGTTTGTCTATGCTTCAGTATAATAAAAGTATAATCACAAGTATATAGCCTCGCCCGGCCACACTCAGCCTCTCTCTGGTCATCTACAGCCTCACTTTGGAACAGATATATTGATGGGGACCAACATGGCCGAACAGCTATAATGCAGCAACTTTATCAATGGAAACAATTATAATAAGGCCTCTACAAATACGCTTATCAATGAATGGGATGTGAAGATTCTTCGGCCTACATGGCCTGTGGATCACTTAGTTTATTTTAAGGTTGAATACTACATGGATAGGGTTTGTGCCTATCTTGGCCGCCTTGCTGATGTGCTAAAAATCAGCAAGAGCGATTGAGCCAGAACAAGTAACGACAAGCGATTCCTTGAAAAGGTAACAAATCATGGGAAATTGGAAGAGAAATTTATATAATATGTACATTAATCATTTAGTGAGCCGATCTTGGTGGTACAAGTAGACTACAGCAAATGATTTGTGTATGAGTGTTTGGTGAAGGAAGACAACTGCAATACTATAGTTTTTATTACTTGATGATCTAGCCATGTGTTTCCGTTTGGATCCTTTTATCCACATCAGGTAATGTTTCTGTTACTCATATTATGTCCTTTAGATGATGAACCATCCTTGATGGATGCCAATTTATAATCACTGACCATTCTTAAGTCCCCTTACTGTGGTTCTAATTAGGTATCTGTAGCTGTACCTTTTTTGTTTTTGTGTGTTGTATAGCAGTGTATCTTCAACACGGCCCTTCGTGTTATTAATACCATATTATATCGCATAGAAGGTGCTCTAAGATAGTAACATTACTTTCTAGGAAATTATATGATGCCAACCATTTGTGAGAAATGCTCTTGTCAAGTGCAAAAGAAGAATTTTACTGTACATGTTAAACAAATCATATAAACCCTGTTTGGCGAATTCAGTGTAATATGTAAAGCTAACATGTATTCTCCAAAACCGTGTTACACATGATACATCGCAGACGGTTGCTTACTTTGATGCATCTTATTCTACTATTACACAATTGTTAAGAACATTTGGGATAACTATGACGTTTCGATACTCATGATGTCACATATGTTACCCCTTTTGTTTGTTTCCCCCCAAATTTCTGTCCCTCTGATCACTATGCTAGGGGAGGACTTTTCAGCATGTATAGGACTTATGAGAATGTACATTATAGAGAAAGTCTAAATATAGACTGTGTACGATTTGACATAATGGCTCAATTTAAATTATATCCTACGTTTCTACTGTTGAAAACCCGTCTTGTGTCTCTTGAGAAGAGAATGAATGGGTATTGCCGTACACGGACTTAGAAAATAATTGCGTTAAATCTTGTATTTAAGGGTAAAATACTGGGTCTTATTCGATGCCATATTGTATAAATTGGAACATTTTCAGGCACATCAAGTGTATTCATCTAATACTTCAACATGTTTCCTGTAATATAGGGAACATTTTTTGGTCGCTGGCACAACTTGCATTGTATCAGATATACTTTTTTGGCAGCATATACACATCGTGAATATTAAGCCATGGAAATTCATGACATTGCTGAAAACTTACATTGGAAGGAGGAATAATGTTACTAAGTGTTTGATTTAATTTAGAGGAAACTAGCATTCCTTCATTATTTGAAAACTTATGTGCGTCCGATACCAATTTATTACCCTCATTTAGCATGGAGAATATTGTAGCGAGTCTGCGCTCAAGGGAAAGCAGTCTGTCTTTCGTACTTTGCTTTTCTATAGAAAGGGACTGTTCAAATCGTTGCACCTTATATTGTTTTCTTTCAAAAATCTGGCTCTATTACTCATGCAGTCCATTTCATTTCTCTTCCTCTCTGTGTCTCTTGTTTTAGACCCTTAGATTCACTCGAAAATATAAAACAAATATGCAACATTGTGCTCTTGGCTGACTAGATGTAGGTGCAACTGGTGGTAGACCGTCAGATCAGCAAAGTTATAGACAAGGGCTGCGGGCAGCATTATTCAATGTTGTCGGCACATATTCTATTAGCATGCAATCGCTCACAGAATAAATCATTTCGCAGATACTACACTATAAACCATAATAAGATGAAGTAGATGATCATCCTTATAGCTGCACCCAATTGCAAATATAGGAAAATGCACTTAAATGGTTCCACTATCATCTGTAGGATTCTTTTTGTTTGGGGGAATTGATACAACCGGGCTTAGACACTATTGCATAGGTTTCTTAGGTATTCATGGTAGGATTGTACCTGCGCCGGAGGCACTTAGTACGTGTGGCGCCGTCTGTGTTAACGCACCCCGTTGTGACTTAGTTCATGTCCTCTACGGGTCATGATCCAGCTAAACCAATGACACGCTCCCTTTATCTCCTCCACACCTCCGCCAACCCAGCACCGTGTAGTCTCTTTACTATGCCAAAATGATGCTGTATATAGACGCAATTCAGTGTAATGACAAGCAAAAAGACAGATAAGAAGGTGATCTTACCCGCCCGTAACATACATAATTCTACCCCCCCAGTAGGCACACAGTCCAAGTAGAAGGGTGTATTAATGCAGAACGGCCCCCGCGACGACCGCAGCCTACAAGGTCGTCGCGGAAGTCTTGTTTTACTGTGCGAAATCTATCAGCGAAGGCATATCGTAAATGCCATTTCCCCCAACTATGTGCTAACCACTCATCCGATCGGTTTGTGCTTTTTGGGGGTCATTCGTTTTCTTGTCTAAGAGGTTCTGACCATGTCAATGGTAAAGAGTATTAGGAACTAAAGACTAAAGGCATTTTACAATCGTGTGAAGAACACAAAACTATCCCAAATTCCCAAATTTTTACATAGGACATTGATAGAAACTACCGAGGGGAGGGATGGATTTTTTGCACCGCCCAAGGCAAATGGTGGAATGAAGGAGTGAAACCACTTACCAAGGGCGGTACAAATCCATACCTCCCTGAGGTGGTTTCTGCATTTTGAAAATAAAATATATTTTGATAGGACCCCATCCTAAGCGAATCAGATTATTACACGTGTTCAGATAACCCCTAAATTCACATTTGCAGCAATTCCAGCTTTCTCCCAGAAATCTCAGTATAAAATTATGTTAATCTCCTGTAAAAAGTGGACTATTAGTGCAATGTTTTCTGCATTTTGTCGACTAAGGAGTGGCATCGTTGAAATTTATGGAATATTCAAATCTCAAACATATAATGTAAACTTTCTTTAGTTATCTTGCCTTAGTGACAATGACGACTAAACCTGAAAAACCTATTCTCTTGACTCAACATGGTCAGGGCCTCGTTTACAAGCTTGGCAGGGTAGTCCCCTGCAGGATTAAACCCTGCAAGCTCACACAACTTTGGTAGTCACTTATCAGCTTGGGTGGCCTTGTAGGGTCTTGGGTGCATCCTTTCAGGTTATACCCTGAGGTATTGACTTCCCTGCTTCCATAAAAGGTCACCAAATATCATAATGAGGGACCATACTTTGAGAATGGCCTATGGGTTTGTCGAGGCCTGATGGTAGGGCACCTCATAGGGGCCATACGCAGTAGGGTTGTCCTCCTGTAGGAGCCATAGCCCTGTGGTTCTGTACCTTGTGGTCATAGCCTAAAGTCTATACGGCTCTTGTGGCATTCCCCCACTGTTGTTCCATACCCATTTGGATCACACTCAATGGATTGTCTGCCAATTAGAGCCATATTCTGTGGTAATGTGTACTGCTTTCAAAGAAACTCTGTGGGCGTGCATACCTTATGTGGTCATCCCTAATGTATTATACAGCCCTAGAGGTGCTACCCTCTAAGTTGTATACTATTTGGGGTCATAGTACGTGGTATCATTGTGCTCAGGGGGTTCTATCAGAAGGCAGGTACTGTTTGATGTCATGTTAAAGTACATCCCTTCCAATTTAATCTCCTGTAGCACAGATAGCCATGCCAGCCTGCATCGAGCAGGTCAGCTTGCAATATTGTGAATATTGTTGATGTATGTGAAACTATTAGACATCAATTTCTGGAACAAAACAGATGTATTAATATTAAAGCTAACATCTTTTTGGCAATTATATATTTGCACTATACCCTCAAAATATATTGCTATATATGACAGTGCATCAACTTTGGCGCCAATGATCTTTCCTCTTTCAAACCAAAGGTATCTTCTTTGCTTCCCAACCTTGCTTGGACTTTGGATGTAATCGGATCAGCTCTAACCTTCCAGTGATGTCCATCCCTTGAACGTTTTCCACTAAGAATCACAAGTGTGCAATCATTTTATATATGTGTACATATAAGTATGAGAATGGGGACCTAACTGTCTCTAAGGGTTGACTATGAAATTTGAGGGAAGATGTAATACCAAGTCATTCACCAATTGTAAATAATGCCAGTGCCCACTGTTGCTCTCAACTCTTCCAAATTCTAAGGCTAAACAAAGTCTTGTATAGTATGGATTACAATGAATTTGAAATGAAGAAAATGGTCAGTATGGCATTGACAATAGAAAAGACCAATGACCAGTTAAGCTTCTAAATGAGGTGGTTTTCTAGTGTAGGGTGTAGATGACAGGTAGACAGTAACATCTCCAGTATAGCAGAAGTCTGCTCAGATAACTTGCCAAATGCTAGCATTACTACTACAGCGTTATCTAGGGTAGCACTAGAGGAGAGGTCCTATATGTGTGTGTAAAAATAAAATCTATACAATGTAGGACATATAGTAACTAGTACAGAGACCAAGGTATAAACGCAGGCCCTTAAGCTCTAATTAAACAGCACTACATGTTATCTAAATCATTAGTTACAACAGTCCTCACTCTGTGACCTACCTGCAGGTTTTATCAGTCGGTACCATTAACGATAGCCACAGCAGTCTGTGAGGGATAGGTCAGTCTGTGCTGCTAGACATAATCGTCTTGCCTTACATTACTACTGTTTTCTCTCTATTATTATTTGTTGCGATAGAATATGTTAATTGTTACTCAGAGAATAGGAGACCAGAATAAGGGGCAGGCACACAATGCTAGAGGTGTGGGGAAATGCTGGTTTAATGACTGACTGAAATTTGCCATTATTGGGACTGTCCTCGCTCAGATTGGATAAGGTCTATTGCAATCCCGACTTGTTTCTCAGAGCCCTCTAAGTGGTCATGTAGTGCTTTCTCCAATACTAAACCAAAGTGTCGAGTTGTTACGATGGTAATCATAATTGATGAATAATGGATCTTATACAAATTATGATAATGAGCTTAATATAATAATAAACAACCAATGTCACTATAAGAAGATGTACAAATAATGTACCCCGCTTCCAGATCTCTCCATGCCCTAACGTACTCGTGGGAGTCTCCATTGTAGAGAACAGTATCTTGGATGTTGCACGCTTTCTACTTCTTTCCTTGTACTTGTATATAGGCCATAGATGGTAACTAATCTATCTGTATATCACCACTGTACATTACCAGTTAATGTAGCAACATTATTTTTGTAATTTATTCACTAGACTTGTTGGCTTTTGCCGTATCAGAGGTGAAACAATGTTTTTATTTGTATGTAAATCTGAAAACAAGAGCAATAATTTTATGTCTCCAATTCTGTTCTGGTTCAACTTGTATCCCCCCCTTTAAGATTTCACACAGGTCTGTGGTTCCTTTACTAATTATGAGAAACCTATGTCTCAACTGTATAGATGAACCTAGACTGGCGCTGTTACAGCTAAGGGCACACACCCCCTTTGTAAAATGATTTGTCTCTTATAAGCTCTAGCTGCCTTGCTGGGCAGGCCTTCCTGTATGAGTTAATGTTGGCTACGCACACGTTTACTAGTTGGCTTGTTTGTCTTGTGATTGTCAGCCCAGAAGGACTAGTCCCCATGAGACAGTTAACTTGTACATCCCACAGCCTCTCACGATTATGGGGGGATTTGGTTTATGTTCTATTATTTCGTCAATGTAGAGAACGCCTGCTAGTGTGTCTTGTAATGCAGTCTGTGAATATATATATATACATATAAATATATATGATAAAACACTTATCAGTAAGTTAAGAACCTGGGTTCACCAACATGATTACTCTGCAATATCAATATAATACATCATTGGGGAATTCTTTCTAATGGCTGAGCACAACATGAATAATAGCTTACGTGTAAATTCTGCATAGATAACCCATGAGTATATGTAAGACGAATGTGTAGTAGTGCATGGACATGTAATATGTGTGGATGTGGTCAAAGACCAGTGTTGCAATTGACCGTAAACATGGAATATATGTGTATCCTCTGAAGGGATTAATAAGTAGATGCCTTCGAAATAGCAAGTAATAACCCTACAGCCATATAGTACATGATATAGACTCATAAATGTACCTTGATGACTAACAGTTTCTAGTTCTAGGGCAATGTCAAAGAACAGTAATTTTCAGTTGGGTTGTTTACTTCCCATTCAGAACAGTGATGTATATCTCTCAACGTAGCCGTTTGTAGATATTTGACATAGGCAACCAAGGAACTCCACAGAAGTAGCTTTATTGTGTGTTAATGCAATACATTTACAATAGTAATCACATTCTAGTCATTGAACATGAGCGCTGTTACACCAGTTAAAGATAAACATTGTAGGATCTGAATCTGTTAGTTTTACGTGTCACAGGACGTGATTTATCCAATTATTGACAATAGTAAATGTGCTGAATATATTAATCAAATCTGCTGTGCAGTGCAAGGCTTGTTAATTATTATGAATATATGTATACTTTATTACGAGACAGTTTTAGCTGTTCAGTTCATTATTAATTGTTACTGTTTCATTTGTATCAATATTTGTTGCATGTATACACCAGAGTTGTGCATAATAATAAGGATAATATTAAGTCGACAGGGTCGTTGCATGGTCTGCATTTTTACAGTTGTTTCTCCCCGACAGTGTACATATTTAATGAAAACAACTAAACTACATTGATACATTTAAAGTCACAGTGAATATGGGAGATGAATTGTATGCGAAATTCTTTTGGTGTTATTCAATGCCAAGATATTGTAACTTTAAAATTATCCATTCTATATCCTATCAATATTGTACCTTTTTTAATGCGTGGTTTGAGAGATGTGAACATTCCATTTTGTGTGATACAAGAATGGTGATTGCCTGCCCATCAATCTGGTTACTAAGGTAACACTAGTTGATATCATCTTTTTCTCCTGTTGTAGAACTGGCTCAGTCATGTTCGTGGGACCAGCCGCCTGTGACTCACATTAGTACATTTAACCACCCTCTATCAGTAGATCCTTATAGACTATATTACTACTACTACTACTCCTACTACTACTACTTCAAGTAAGAGCCACCTCTTTATGGATAGTACATACAGGCCATAGAATGTTTCTTTTAGAGATAAACATAGTCATCCATTCCATGAAACTGTCGACAGAATCTGCATTGTGACATTCTTCATTCCAGTTATTTCCCAATGTAATTAACAACTACTATTGGTATTGTAGACATGGATCTATAATGGTTACCCTCAAAGAATTCCATTGCTAAACATCTCTGTTATTGATCAATATTTCTCCTGCGGACCTCTAAACCATGACCAGTGTACATACATGTTAGATCGGTAATCTTGGTCAGCTTTTTACTAATTTCGTGAGTTCTTCATATGCAAACAATATGCAGGTGTATGGATTATTTTTTATTAAAAACAATGGGAAATTATCTTGCAGAGAACCAAATAAAGCTCATCATCTCTAAGCATGGAAAATAACTGATTGCACAGGATCAGATGTATTCCTGTATTGTTGACCTGTTTGTATTCACCAGACAGGTCAAAGTGAGTATCCAGATAGAGCAACATTGTAGTATGTGATACGTGTGTTGAGGGTACCGTTATTCATAAATAAAAAAGATATATCAATTATACATGACGCTACTGTTTGTGAGTTATAATTTCACCATTGCAAGTCTTAGACAGTACAGGGGTAGGGATATAGGATATCGGTTTTAGTGAAAGTTCATGGGTCTGCCAAACAAATCATGTCGAGTAGATTTGAAGTCATGGGGGGAGAGTTGGACATATTTTCAAATAAAAAAAACAATTCGCAGTGAAATAGATTTCTGACCGACGCATGCTGGGCAGTCAATTTAGAATTGATTGTAATGGACTGCCAAGGCCTACATTACCAGGGTTCCCACCCGTCAGTTAAGTTTATTTTCTTTAAGAGTCAGTTAAATGTCAGTTAAAAACAGAATTTTCATATTTTGTCAGTTAATTTCTATATTTTTGAGAAAATGTCAGTTAAAAGTCAAATAAAAAATATTTCAGCAACATTTATAGAATGCACCAGTTTACTCCTAGATTTTAAAATAGAAATCTGGGTATGGATATACGCGAGATGTAGGTTATCCGCGGAATTTGTGGTACTAAACGTGTCAGTTAAAAGATTTTTGTCAGTCAAAAGTCAGTTAAAGGGACGGTCATCCTGCCGTAGATCCAAACCTCTAGGCCAGCCTTGTTAGGTTTATATAACACCTTAGTTATATTTAGAATCCCCCAAACAGAAACCCTAACATGCAGACATATCCTAGCCCTGTGAGCCTGTATTACCCAGCACCAGTTCCCCATGTATAAAGGCTCAGGCAACCAACAAATAGTTTGCTGGTTGTTCCTTCCCAGTAATGCTCTGGCCTAGATGAGTTGCACTGGTGTGACCAGCAGTTGGACTGTGCCAGTGGTATAGTAATGAGTACTAGTGATACCCACCAGTGTACTAACTGCCACCAGTGTGCCCAAAGAAAACGGTATACTCCCCCTTGAATAGGCCACATGCTATTATTTTGGGTGAAAGAAGAACATCTATACACAATGGTACCATTACATAATGTCTATACCTAGAAGCCAATGTGTAATCATCAAATCTAATAGGGTGCTATAGTTTCATTATGCTTTTATAGACTATTTAATTCCAAGGAAAGCCTGATTCATGGTCCCCCTACTGAGGTCACCTGGCCAGGACAGCATGATTACCTGGTCTCACTGCTCACTGCACCCTTCACCCATACACTGTAAAAAATGTGAATATAATTTAAACACTTTCACCCAAACATATTGATGGCAAGCTTTTTTCTAGCTATGTGTAGGGATATGGCTGCCAGTGAGGGGTGAGCTACAACAATGAAAAACCGTGGGAGAGGGCAGTTTAACTAGCCCACTGGTATTATTCTCCTATTCCTTGTTCAGGCTTTTGCCCATGTACAGGCTCTCCTTAGTCAAATATAGTACCCATTGTATTGGTTGACATCAATGACAATTTAGATAATGTCAACAATAATAAGTACATAGTGCTGTCCAAAATATTCCAGTGGACCAGCCAAACTGGCCTTGTCCACCAATATTTCACTTTTGTAGGCTCAACCACCACCAGCAGCCATATCCCTGGACCTGCTGACAGAAGAAAGTGCTGAGATTCTGAGATTCAGTGAAAGAGTAGTAGATTGCCTATGTAAGTCATCCTACACTGCACCTGAATCACCACCAGCTACACTCTGGCAGAGGAGGGCTTCATGTATTACTATTAAACCGAATCCACTGCATAGTCAGACAGGCGTAGGCAAGGCCCTCTTATCCTCTCAAAATCCCTTACTCTTTACAAGGGCTGCCCGTTTTAGGCTCAGATTAGTTTCAAAGCGGGCTTCCTGATTTGGCATGAGGTTAGGTTTGGGCAGGGCAAACTGATTTGGTAGTTCTGATCATTGACACTAGATGTCCCATGTCCCTACTATGCCATAAGCAGAGGCGTAGGAAGCAAATCTTTTTTGAGGGGGTGGGGGGGGGGGGGCAGGCACTCCAACCAACGTTAAGTATTGGCTTTTATGCATGATTTATCATATACACGTTTTTATTGGATTGTATAGAGAAGTAGTATTTTACCCCGCTTTAGTTCTGATTTGGGGGTCCAGGCCCCTCTGCCCCACATGCGGGAGGATTGGAATTTGTGTGTATCATATGACAGGTCTTGACAAATTTTGGAGGGGCCTGAAAGTGTATGGGGGGGGGGGAGAAATAGGATAGAATGAGATCACTGGGACCATAATGGCTTAGATCTAGGATATCTTCTTTAATTGGGGGAACGAACCATCCCAGCTACTAAACTCATAGTAAATGACATAATTTATACATAATTCTGTAATGGGTGATGACATCATTTAGTGATGTCGCTTTTGGTCACCAAGATGTCTTACATGCAAATGTTTTTTACATGGTTTCTGGCATGGTTCTCTCGTTGTGTATTTTACATAAAATATCAACATAAAAAAGACATCCTCAGCGGTGATATCTTTCAATGTAACAATGGTGATATGATATATGACGAGCTATAAAAGATGTCTAAAACATTTGAATTTGGACATATCAGAAATACATGATATGAAGATATCTACAGGACATCAGGGGGGCATGTTGTCGGGGTAACAGTTTTACCAGTTTTGACTATGCCCGCCCACAGTAGTAATAATTATTGTAAATCAGCAAGCACAATTAGAATACCTCTGTGAGACATTTTAGACATCATGAAATTATATCTATTTTATGTCAACATCTGACAAGTCCATAGGCACTCTCTAGAGGAAGTTAGTAACACCTGGTCTGTCGAAGACAATTTGCATGCATTTTCCAGTTCCATAAACACACATTTTTTATCTTAGTCAAAATGCCCATATGTGATATCAGCCCAAAGCCAGTATTTTGACTTATACAATTTCAAAGGATACAGAAAATGTGTCCCACCATCTACCTTGGTTGTCCAACCACAATTTATCAATTCATTGTGACTCAAGTAGCATCACATAATATATTACAGAAGAAATTTCCCACGCGACACCTGTAAAGAAGAGTCAAATGAGTTTGACTCTCCATTCCCGAGAGTCAACAGCAGTTGACCCATCAAAAGAGGGGGAGTCAAAATGGATACTCAAATACATGTATGAGTGGCATGCAGGTTAGGTTGGATTGTATATGTCAGGGTAGTGTGGGGACAACAGGTGTATATAATTAGTGGGCAGGCCAGGTGAGGTCTGTGAGAGAAGTGAGTAGACAAGGTTATTGCCTGGAGGAGGTCAATAACAAAACATGTTTCCATGTCCACCACTTCTCCTTGTGTGAGCGGGCTAAGTTCATTCTCCTGGGCAGCAGGTAATCACCACAAACACTCAAATACGATTACTCTCTGCCCCAAGGACCATAATACGACCAAATTTGGCCACATTCATACTCATGTTAACCTTTATTAATTTCTCCTGCATCACATTGCTAGTAATGTCACCTATTACCCTATGCATTTCCATCTGCTATTATCATATGTCATCTCAGAGATAGTTTTTTTCATAGTAGAATGTTTCTTCTGGTATTTTTCCCCAAGGAAATAGTCCAGGGTTACTATGCTAGCCTTAGCTGTTTGGACTGTCAAAAAAAAAGCCAGGTGGAGTGCACACTGCAAACTGAGAGGGGGGGGGGCACTCCCTACCATTTCTATTGTAACTATGTGTGAACATCAACTTCACATTTAGGAACCTTCTCAGGGGATGCAAATCAATGAAATTACACCCTACAAGAATGTGTCTTTGATATTGAGAAAAGCTGAGTTAAAGTGTAATCTCAGAGTTTCCCCAGTCATTTGTCCTAAAGATTTACTCATTTTCCTCCAAAAAAAAGCACTCCTTTTCACGGACCCCTGCAGGCCCTTGCCTACACTCAAAAAGTAAACTCATCTGCAGACTCTTCTAAGTGACAAGAGAGTGGGTCCTCTAGCTGTAGTTGTCAGATAGAAGATACACTTGGTATGTGCCAGCCCAAAACCTGACTCATGCCAGCCCTAGACTCGTCAACCAGGGTCTGATTCAGGATTTTCCCTGCAGGTGGCATCAGTATAACATGCATTCTGTATAAAGTTGGGGAATGAATTGTATAATTTCTATGTTGATTTAAATCATATTTATGGGAATACACATTCATGTTATGGAGAATCCTGAGATTTATCTATTGGGGATGCTAGAAAAGTTAAAGGAATCAATGTTTTGATATAATTGGGACAAAGAAAATATGTGTAGAGCACAGACACCTCTTTTGTGGTTATTTATATGGTACAATAGCTGCAAGGAAACTCCCATTGGTATGACATCCACATATATGTGTTAGCAGTCTGTAACTAAAGGGTAGAAATACTCTCAATATAGACTTGGGGATATGGCAGGAATTCCCCTAACCTACATACCTCTATGTTTGTATGAATTAGCTATTATAAACCTCAGAAATATAGACAGACATGGACAACAATTAAGCCTAGGCAGAATCCAGTTAGCTCCACGTACAGTGAAGTAGAGGTTATAGTGCACAGGTTAACCCTCTAAGGGGGGCATAGTGCTTTAACCCTTAAAGGACGGCAAAAAATTGTTAAAGCTAGCTGTGGGGGCGAGATTTTTTGCAGTTTTTTTCCCTAAGGACGAGACTTTGTGGAATCCCATAGAGTTACAATGACTATAGTCGATGCTCGCCCTACCATGGCATCAACTATAGTCGATGCTCGCCCTGCCATGGCATCAACTATAGTTGATGCTCGCCCACAAAGGGTTAAGGTGCTATGCTCTATGTGATCATAATACATGAATTCAGCCTTGGCAAGTATACTCGCCCAACTGTTGATTCATTTCCAAAGGTGCATGAATGCAGGCTTGGCGAATAGACTCACCAGGGCTACATTCATGCATCATGCTGACAAAGGGATTCAAGCACATTTAAAGCAGTTTGCAGCCAATAAAGGGTTAACTATTCTGGGTTGTCGATTTGACGACTTAGACTTGTCACTTGGAGTGGGCCACTGCCTGGGCTAACATTGTCAGTTAGATGACCCTAGTCTTGTCTTGTGGGATGGTAACCGGACAGTTCATCAAATAGACAACCTTTAACTTGTTTATTTTATGACCATCACTTTAAAGACCCTAAACTCTTCTTATAAGACAACCTTTTGACAAGTTTGGATCCCTTCATTTTATCAGTGTAGTGCCTTTCCCTTGGAATTATGTTCACATGTGTAAAGTAACCATTGGCGAGGGAGTGCCCTCCCCCCGACTACAATGCTTGGTGTTGTACAGATTTCACTGGGGTCATCAAGTATGACTGCTGAACTATTTCTGTGACGTAGTTGGCTTGGGGCATTCATTTCAGGGTTTGTTGTGATTACCTCTGCACGGGAGAATGGGCTAAGTTCCGGGCTGAGTTAAATTTGCCTCACTCTATTTTCTGCAGACCATTGGCCACATACATCAAATTAGATGCCAATATATACACTGTAGGAACACTGAGCACTGCCATACAATACATTATACCTCAGACAGTTAGTGCCCTAACTCAGGTAAGTTAACTGGGTCCTGTTTCTCCACAAATTTGCGGAGCTCCGCAAATATATACGGATGTCGGCAAATATATACGGAGGTCCGTATTTGTATGCATAAGTACTAAATAGACACATTTGCGGAGCTCCATAAATATATTTGCGGACGTCCGCAAATTTACGGACGTCCGCATATTTGTGGAGAAACAGCATCCTGGAAAAGCTTTTCTATTAGCATCCCTTAACCACACTGTGTTAGGGACTCCAGAGACCGCTAGGTGAGCCCCTGTGCACAGTGCGCACTGCAGGTCAGCATTTTGGTGCAGCTGTGTCTCACAGTCACTGATATGAAACTCCCCTCTTAGGGGGTGACATTTTAATTATTACTGTCATGTTATCACTCAGAAATGCAGTCAAGAGAAAGGCCTATCTAGCCATACCTATGATTAGTGACTGCAGCCAAGAGAAGTTACCAATTTTATTGGTAATATGATAGATTTGATCAAAAACAGGGGAAACCCTATGAAGTTATGAATCCTGGTGGCTCCTTTTGGGTTTGTGATATGATCCAACATGTTGCCATATGATGTTAAAAAATGGAAGCAATCAGAGGATGCTCTCACCTGTTCCCAGACTATAACATCATACTAACCATGATTGGGTCATTAAGGCAATTGGTTTACTCTCTACTCACACCCACTGAGGTGATTGGGTCAATCACAGCATAGCCTTTCCAGTACTCCAAATGCCATTCAAACCCCTTACATAACTACCTTCCACATACCAGCCCCACTCATCCATGACCCAAACAACCTGCCCTACAACTATTAAGTGACCACAGACTAACGCCAACTGCTATATAGAGAATGTACTAGGGGAACTTGTTGGATTTTATTGACACATAATTGATGATTGTGTGGGTTCTATGACAGATAGAAAGAAAATTCTAAAGGACTTGGATTACATTTCTCACATTCTACACCATAGAAGAAAAATATTTGATCATTTAAAATTCCTCGATTTTTTCTGGAGTCCCTACCACACTATTTAGACATAGTGAACCTTTCTATAAAGAATGAAAACTGTATAGCATGTAATAAATGTCGGAAGTTTTGATAGTGGCCCTGGCTTGTGGTTGCCATTGGTACCAAAGTTGAAACTAGTGTTGGTAGCCCCATCAGGTGGTTTCATATATGGCTCTATGGCCCTAGACCCCTAAATTCGCCACGGCGACATGCTTTTTTTGAAGCTTAGTGACAAAAACCTGACATTGGACATGAGGATTAAAAAGATAGGGACATGGGACATTACTTTAAATCGATATGGCGACATGGGCATTTAAAATCGACATCAAGGGCCCCTCATACAGACGGCACCTTATAGGTTGAATTACATATACATATATGTATATATATATATATATATATATATATATATATATATATATACATATATATATATATATATATATATATATATATATATATATATATATATATATATATATATATAGGTAGGCCTACTGCATGATAGCTTCTATTTAGGGAGTGATCATTTTTTTAACAACAGGGGCGTAGTGGGTTTCCGTGCGGAGCGTGCAGAATTTTTTACAACCCCCTGGTCAAGGGGTCAAAATTTTTCACCCCCCACCCTTAGGGTCGGAAATCGGCTTGCACGCGGGCCCTTTGAAGCATAGTAACGCGTGGGCTTTTTGGCTCAAAACAGGTTAAATTTTTTTGACCCCCCCAAGAGGGGTCCAAATTTACTTGCCCCCCCCCCCCCCCAGTCAAGGGATCCAAATTTTTTTGCCCCTCCCCTAAAACCCACCATTTCCCCCCTGTTGTTAAAAAATGATCACTCCCTTATATGGGAGGTGTGGTGGGCAAACAAACCACTGAACTGTAACATTTATTAGGTAGGGTAACTCTGATTCCGCCAGGTATAAAATGAATATAAATAGCCATACATATATCATGAGGTACACATGATCATATAATATGCATATCATATAGTATACTGTATATTGAAAGCTATAGACCACTTTAATTAACCCAGAGACAGAAATAAAATTTAATGTAATGAGCCTGGTGTGTGGCTATCATGGTGGTCCATGGTGACGTCACCTGACCCCGTGTAGGTTGTGTTTGCCCACACTGTGACGTAGCAGACCTGTATAATTAAACTCGACCTATACACTAGGTGAGTTTGGTAGTAGGTTTTTATTGACTGGATCAACCAGCCTGCCTACTCCCCCAGACCACCCCTCGCAAACACCCAGCTAAGTTTTACTGAAGCTTATTGACTCAGGGTCTCCCCTGAGTCAAGTGAGACGATTCTGGACACCTCTTTTCCCTGAAAAATGAATATTGCTCCCATTTGCTCAATATTTCACTCTTTGCATCTTGCATGGTCTCAATAAATCACTTTCCACAATATCTATCTAATGGTGTTTGTTTTTCACAAATTCCTACTATAACCCCCTAAAAAACGAAAAAAAAAATTAGGCTGTAATTGGTGGTAATTTGCTTCAGCATAGAGCTCTATGGGAGCGCGAAGACAACTGACAACCCCAAATTTGGATATTTCGTGACAACCAATGCTACATGTATCTCTATGGGAGGGGTAGGTGAGACATTTTTTCAGACATCTGACAAACACTTAAGTACTAGAGGTAATTTACAGGGGAGGTTGCTTGCTATTATTTGTGTAACAGTGATAACCCTGATTCACTTTGCACTGACAATGCACATATCGCAACAAAGACTATATGGAAATGTGAGTACCCCCCTCCCCCTCTCTCTACCGGGGTAATTGTTTACAATATGGACATGGGAGAAAGCTTTTTATTCAGTGTGTGTCTGACATAGACGTGAGAGGACAAAAGACATAGATAGCCAAGATCGGGGGACTTGAAAATTTGAATTTGGGCTCAAGTACCCCCCCCCCCCCCCCAAAAAAAAAAAGTCAATGTACAAATTTTTTCAGAGTATACCCATTTTTTGCGTGACTTGCCTCACTCGGTGTGACTTTCTTAGGGCACCTGCATCATGCGACCTATAGGTTGTGTGGTGCAGGCCTATAGGTAGTTGTCAGTTCCTGATATGCTATACTTGTGACGCACAATTTGGGTATGCTATCCGAAACGGTCCAGCCAGGATATGATAGGGGGAGCAATGGATGATATGGATATTGGACTAGGGTAAACCAAAGGTGCTGAATCAAGTTCTGTTATGTGTAGAATGATATCTAGGTCGGAAAAAGGTCAAAATCAAGGTCAAAGGTCACATCTTTAAGAGTCCCATTAATACAAGAGTGCACCCTTTCTCTTTCTTACTATGATAAATGATACATTTCCCTTCACACCTCTACCTGACACTGAGTCTAGTGTGATCTCAATCACACGTTCAATCTTTCTTTGCGAGGGGTGGTCTGGGGGAGTAGGCAGCCTGGTAGATCCGGTCAGTGAAAAAACCTGCTACCGAACTCACCTACTCAGTTTTAAAAGCCTACACTCATAAAGTTGTGGAGCTGCCCAAACAGGTCAGACCCCACTTTTTGTCTATAGGAGCCACAACGTGTTTGCTACTAGGCTACCGGTAGGAATGTCTTGGTCTCAGGGGCTACAGAGCACCTAATACGTGTAGCTTGTGAAACTATTCATCCAAGGAAAGAGCCGGGGTGAAAGAGAAAGAGAGAGGAAGGGGGCGTGGCACTCTTGTTGTTGTCTTGTTTTTGTCACAAAATCCGCATCCTTCGGATCCCCTCCATAAATCCAATATACAAAACGTATCTGGCTCATCCCCGTCAATAGTACCCATTTGACCTGAAGTAACAGCTTAATAGTTTCGCCAGCTGTGCAGTAAGAATAGCTGGTCAATGCCTTTTGTTATGACCACTGTTGGTACCCACGTGGCCACAGGCTCTCCATGACCGACCTTGACCCTGGGCTGCTTCTGATTGGTCGCAGCGGGTCACATGACAAAATACACGCTCAGAAAAGGTAGCCAAAATGTCGATGCCAAGGCAGCTTTCCGAGGCAGAGCTCTCGCAAAGGTCGCGAACAGGAGCGACTGACCATATGCTGACACCGTCCGAAGGTAGTGCAAGGGTACGTGAACCTTTTGAACTTTGAACGATATACTGATAAGAGATAAGAGCACGATTAACTGCGTGCGCATGTTGGCCGGCTGACCCGACGCTCCCCGGGCTCGGCTCGTGCCTGCCATGTGGCGAGGCCGTGACTGAGTCACTGTGGCCGGGCCGACGTCTGACTCCACCCCAACACTCCATTTATAGCATACACTGCTAAAATAGCCCTGTTGCTGTTTGTAGTTTGCTGTTTAGGTTGTACATATGTCAATGGTGATGGTGTGTAGAGTAGGTGACGTGACACTCCGGTCGAGACGTGCTGTGGACGTTGCCGTCGATTAATCATTAAACATCATCATGTCATGATGCTTCATCATGGACAATACATGTAGGGCATGTAGATCTGGCAAGTAACAGGTTGGATGGCAGTGGAGTCTTCTAAACGTGCAGTACCAGTAGTAGGTCGATGTCAATTTGTGAGGAAAAAAACAGTGCTAGAGCGATCAGAGCAAGTCTCCTCATAGAAGTAGCTGCGAGCTATTATAAAGTAGGCCATCAGTCAAAGGTCAAAGGTCAGCAGGTGCATGTAATATTAGGCCCGCTATTATCCATTATCTAGGTCAGACAGTGCCATGGTGCTGTCGGTCCCAATCAGCCAATTATGGTGCATTTTCGTTTTATATAATGAGCAAATTACCTCAGTTATTAAATCTAGCCAAGGAAAGTGGGGTTAGTTGAGCGACTTTTGACTATTGAATTGGCCAATATATTCAAAATAAGAAGTATTGACCCAATAGTGGTAGCCCTAGACCCTCTATTAATTTTTTGGGGGATATCAACGTCATTATGTTAGGTATTTACAAATTGAATTTTGTTAGGATTGTAACAAATGAAAACCACAAAAATGGCAATTTAATATTTTGAGCTATAAACCTTCCTAGGTTTATAGCAATGTTTATAATAGTTGAGCCAGGTGTCTATATAGGTATTAAAGTTGAGCCCCAACAATGTACTGGTAAGTTGAGCCTGTCATTTAAGCCGGTCAATTTCACATGGAATGTAATTTAGAGGATTAAAGATCTCATAATTTGTTCATGAACACAGAAATATGCACCTACCATACGTATTGGAATAGTAGGCCTACAAATGATGAGAAATGCACAGATGTACTGTATATATTATTTTTTTCACGCATGTATATTTTCGCGATTTGCCTAGAAAGTACACTTTCACGTCTACTTGAATTCGCAGATTTTGGCATATGTTAGTTACAGGACTATATTGGATAAATATTTGCGCGTACATATTTTCGCGAATTTGAAAATCCGTGGAAATCGCCAAAATAAGTACAGCGCGAAATAACATACGTTTACAGTAATCCAACTTTTTTTTCTTCAAAATGTACTTTATCTGTGGTACCGGTAGGCCTACCCGGTACCAAGGCTCTTCACTAGGGCCCTGGGGGTCTGGATGGCGGGGTAGACTGGTAGGGAGGGGTCCTCAATTCCCCTGTCGATTTTTAGTAATGGCTGTGTCACCCTGTCGATTTTAGGAAATGGCCATGTCACCCGGTCGATTTTAAGAAATGACTATGTCCCATTTCACAATCATATTCCTTTAATGTCGCATGTATGCCCATGTCATTGTGTCGATTTTAGTGGTCCACCACATTTCAACAGGGTCTATGGGCTATATAACCAGTGGCACGAGCAGCACCTACATCGCACACACACGGCACTGCAAAGGGGTTTGATTAAACAGGCAGTGTATGGGGAAACGGTTTTAAAATCCTTTTCGCAAGAGATCTAGTTTACGTACAACAAAATGCTGTGCAAAATCTGAAAGATATTCAAAATACGGTTTACGGTAAACCTTGCATATAAGCCTAGCTCGCATATTAGCCGCACCTAGAGTTTGGGCCGATGCTATAAGCAGCACTGACAATCTGATTATGGTGACTTTTAATACTGTACCTTAGTAGCAGAAACTCGCATATAAGCCGCACCCTGACCATCGGCCGATCCCCCCCCAAACCCCCCCCCCCCCCCCCCCTGTTGATAAAAAATGATCACTCCCTAAAGTGGATAAAACTGGTTGGAGTATCTGGGGTAGGGCCGAGATGCCATGGCATGACACGAGTCCTAATCCCACGGGTATGCCTACCGGGGTAAGCCTACCCCACCAAAATAACAGAGACCATAGGCCCCGTCAGCACTTTGGGTTATGTAATTTTGAAGTTAAGTCTGACGTAACTGTATACATGTACATGTAACTCGTATTTATGACCATACCACCATGGGATATATAGGCCCCTCTCCACGTCAACCAGAATAAATTATAAACTGCCTGTAACAATGATCAACAGGATGATTTAATCCAAATCATATCCTCCTATTCAATAGACTAAACGCCAAGTTTAGTTAAATCCTTAAAATTTAACACACAAATCGACACCCTACGTACCATAGGCTACGAGAAACTCGACATGGAATGCCGAGAGCAGCTCAGGGGCTTTAAAGAGCTGCTCACCACCCAAAATATCACTGTTCGCTTTTCACATAATTTACCTAATTAATGCACGCTCCCATCTGCTGGGGGACTGGACTAGGAGCGGCCGAGCCACTACAGACCCGGCACATTTAGGCCACAAGGGAGGTCTTTTTATAGGGTGTCCCTGGCCAATCTCTCAATGGCTACAGCACTTTGGGTTTCGAGATTAAATCTACTTTCTGACCTAGTTGTATTATTGTGTTTAGAATTGTTCTGTCCCCATGGGGGAAGTTTGGGACTATAGGGATGACCCCCTTTGTTGCCGTGTCTTTGTAATGTCTAGGGCCTTGGGTCTAGTGATCAGATTGATACTCTTGATAGTCACAACGGTCACCGGTGACGATTTGGCATTTTGGATTGTTGCTCATTTTGTTCCTTAAGTCAGGAGCTAGAAGGAGTCCATATCTCTGCTTAAGTTATATAACAAAAACTATTTTTAGCAAAAGGCATAGTGCGTGCAGACATTTCTAATGAGGTAATCGTTAAAGAAAAAAAGTAACCCTCTCGTAATTAAACCATATTAACTCAATGTCATTAAAATAGTGTCAATTGTAACGCTTCATGCTCCCCCTTTCTCCCATAGAAGGCTAAAAACATCGATCGGTTAGCCCCCTATGTTCAAGTATGAGTGATAGACATTCCATGTACGTGTGTTAATCATTTCTTGCACTCGCAAGGGATGTATGAAAATGATTAGTTTGGCCGTGCAACCGCAGGTGGCAGCACCTCGTCACTGCAGGACTCGTTGACTTTTGGTGGAAATACTCAGGTGCCAGGGCCCTTATGACTGTAAACATAACAAACCATCATATTGCAGTCAGAACCAATATTAGGGCCGGGTCATTCATTACTAGCCGGTGGGGGTGGGGGGAGGGGGGAGGGGCTGTCAGGCTTGCAGAGGCGCTTCAATAGGCCTTGGAGAAGGGGGTATTTTTTATTTTTTATTTTTTTATTTAACCGATCATCACATACAACAAGTGATACATGAAGGTCTTCCCGGTTAATTTTGCGGGGGTAATCCATCCAGTAAAGTAGATACTCATAGTTTAACATACGCTTTATCAATTTTAGATAACCTTTTGGCTCCACCCGGTTTTGCTGCTTAGGTGACAGTCTGTTACTAAACTACATACCCATAGATGATATTTACAAATGGATGAGGTGGTACAACGATTGACGACTTAACTGCTGGTATTCAATACCGAGTAGGTTTACGTAGAGGTTTGGGTGTAGAGGGGGAAGGGGGGGGGGGGGAGGTACATCAAAGGTCATTGCTACAATCCAACAAGATGAACTGGTTTAACATCAACATCGAACAAACAGTATCAGAGCACCACTGATATATATACCACACCAGAGAATATCAAATAGTCTATATATCATAAAAATACATACTTTACACAGTCTTATCAGTTCATGTTATTGTTCTTTTGTTCTTCTCCTCACTGGGAAGACATCAAAATAGAGGTTTGGCTGTACATTTCGCCTCCCATCATTTCTCCTGTTTCTTCTAACCGCCAATAACTTCTCCCTAGCCCCTTTCAGGTTAGTACCTAGTTTTTTCTTAATCTTCTCTTTGAAAATCATTTTGTTTGGAGCCATCTGGACTTCAAAGTCCAAACTGTTCCAGAGCTGCGCCCCTCTATGGTATGGGCTTTTATCATATCCATGTAATTTGGACGTAACAATAGGGAAATTTCTTTTCACATCATTCCTTGTTCTAGCTTCATCGCCTTCTTTAGGGGGAGGAAGTTTTTTGGCTTTAGAGTACATACATGACAGCAATAACTCTTGCCTTCTAACCTGTTGCTTTGGCGTCTCACACAGGAGATGGACCGCATCCGTAGACTCATCCATTGTCCCTATCATAAGACAGGACCGCAGGATTCTGTTCTGTACACTCTGGAGCTTCTTTACACTATCTTGAGAGGCAATATCTAAGAGGTGAGAACAGTAATCAAATCTTGGCAATATAGTTTGCTTGAAAATGATGATAGCAATCTCGGCCCCTGTTAGGTATCTAACATTTCCAAGTTTAAACGCCAACTGATTACCTTCATTTAGGACTCTATGTATCTGATCCTCCATAGTGAGACATTGATCCAACATGGTATCAAGATATAGGAAGGAAACTACCTGTTTTACAATTTCACCATTCATAATTATCTCCAGCTTTGGCACAGTAGCACATTTCTGTCTCGATCCATACCAGATACTTTTGGTCTTGGCTATATTAACAGTCAGACCAAGCTCCCTATAATTCATACAAAGTGTATCGCAACCCGCTTGTAGATTCATATAGGCTACCTGCGGTGATTTATGTGACGTGTATAATACCAGATCATCAGCATAGAGCTTAACCTTCACATTTTTAGTATTTTTAGCAATGTCATTAATAAATATTGTGAACAAGGTAGGACCCAGAACTGATCCTTGAGGCACTCCATAACGTACATCTTTCAACTCTGACAGTTTGCCATTGACAAAAGTGGTTTGCTTTCTATCCTTCAGATAGGAAGCCAACCATCCAAAAATCTTAGCCGGGAAACCCAGTTCCCCTATTTTCTCCAGCAGAATTGAGTGGTGGACTGAATTAAAGGCCTTGGCCACATCAACAAAGACTGCTGCCGTTATCAAACTTTTGTCCTTGGCTAGGAAGAAATCCTCCACCAAGTCTAGGACTGCTTCTGTTGTGCTCCTGTCAGATCTGAACCCATACTGGTGGTCTGAGAAGAAGCCTTTTTCTTCCAAAACCCACATCATGTACCCCTGTATTAACTTTTCCAATAATTTACCTGGTAGGGGTAATATTGAAATTGGTCTCCAATCACCTACATACTTGGATTTTGTACCTTTCGGTATTGGGGTAACCTTAGCAACCGACCATGATTTGGGGAAAGTACAAGTGGTAACAGACTCATTGTATATGTGTGTCAAGTGTGGTGTTACAAACCCAAGAACATCCTTCAATACTCGTGCACTAATACAGTGTAGCCCAGAAGGCTTATTTACATCAATATCTCTTATCAGTTCCCTCACTACACATTGATCAATATTAGCAAAATCAGGCATTTTTTGTACATAGGATGCCTCATTCCATGCATCATTCGACACTGGTACCCTTATCGGGTCATTTACATCATTCAATTTTGAGAACAGATCATCTCCAACTGTTGAGAAGAAATCATTTATATGATTCGGCACATCTTCAATTTTATCTCCTGTCTCTTGGTCAAATAACCTTACCGTTTCTCTCTCTTTAGGAGGATTAATAATTTTGTTTATATGCGCCCAGAACTTTCTATGATTTCCCCTCGACTCCTCCAGTTTTCCACGTACATAGGCCACTTTGGCTTTTCTCACTTTCTTAGAGATGCTCCTCCTGAGTTCTTTCGCCCTCAAGAGGAAGACCTCCCTCCTGGTGATTTTATACCTCTTAATCATATCCATCCGTTCATGCCTTTCAAAAACTATTTCAGCTGTGAGCCACTGGTTGGCAGAATCCCTGAATGTATATTCTTTTACAGGACATTTGTTGTTTAAATATTCTGTAACAGTATTCTCAATAAAAAGCCATTTTTTGTCAACTGAGTCTAGAGAGTAGAATTCTTCCCAATCAACTTCGGTCAAAATATCTTCAAGCTCATCTTTACAATAACTCTTATACGACCGACCCTGAAAGGAATTCCTGAAGGTCCTATTCCTGTCCTTCTTTTTAACTACATACACAGGCAAGTGATCACTTATCAAATCTCCCCTTACCCCAGTCTGTGAAACTAGTATCATAGACATAGTGTCTGCAGGGGGGCTGTCCCATGCAAATTATTTAGGACTATTTAGGTAAGATATCCCCCAAAGTAGGGTTCGACCGGTTTTGACTTTCCTCCAAAACCCAGTTTCGTGTTTGGAGAAATACATACTTAGTTCATTTGATGCATGCTCAAAGATATATGAATGGTGTAATTGTATCCCTGTACCTCATTCCCCACGAGTTGATGGGTGGTCATATCACACAAGGCAGCAGGCAGAATCTGAGTATCTGATACACTCGGGGTTCAATACCTGAATAACTAAGTAAACCGATTCTGCTGAGTGGGCCTATGCATTTATAACATTTGAGAATAGTCTGAAATAGATTAAATTAGCTTGAATTTAGGGATGGTACAGGCCATGGAAAGCAGGAATATGACTACCAGTATAGCGTATTCTTATTCAATGTAATAGAAATTCTTCTTCATATCAACTATATATACAGATTTATATGCTGTATATAAACATACCAATTGTCACGTGAAATTACCGTTAATCGCAATCGAGGTTTTATTTGAGATCTAATATTAAATTAAGCTGAATAGTGCGATTTTACAAATATATACACAATTTTGTGGCATAGCATACACATAGCTACGTTTACATTCAGATCGTTATGATTTCAAGTCATAACTAATACATTGTGTACTGCAGCAGTCGAAAACCAGCTACACATTATCACTGCTGAATCACACAAAGTCATCCAACGGAGGCTATATCCAAGGGCAGTGCTTGGCGCATAGTCATATTGTCTTCTCTAGGGCTTCCCCACGGTAAAACAGATTCCCATGAGGTATCCTTGAAGCAAGGTTTTCTCCAGGTCTACAGTAAATACGGCCATAACCATCCGAGAAACGGCGCTTAGCTTCTGTGTAGATAATGACCTTGGGGTAGTAGATAACCAGGGAGGCGTTTACTGTGGGCTCACTGGTAACTTGCTGCAGCAACTCCTCATTGGGAACTGCACGGTGTCGTCCAATAACCAGCACAGGATCTCCAGCGGCCTGTAGAGTGCTGCCACCATGAAACAGTTGACGGAACCAGAACGTTGGGAACTGGCCAGCTGCTCAATGCCTGTATTATTAGATATCTGGTATTTAAAACTTGGCGCACAGTACATCGGTATAGATTTAAAAAATGTCCTATATGAACAGATATAGTTCTACTAAAGGAGAGCCCTAGGGGAAGAGAGTCGGTCTGTCATACTAGTACAAGGTCTGTATTAAATAGTGTATATTTTCAGTTTTGCCTGGATCCATATCTCAGAAAAAAAGGAAAACAGATTACGAAACAAAAGTTGCAGATGAAAGCTGATCTCCCTGACTCTGATCCTTTGATGACATAGCATTGTTTGTATAGGGGCCTTGTATGGGATGCTTTGTGATATCACACTGTAATAGTCATTGCCAATACCTTTTAAAAGTAGACACCAGGGGCCTACAACCTTGACTTCTGCGACCTTTCATCCATCACCAAAGAAATAGTTATCAATACAAATATAATCAATAGATGCTGACATACAGCTTTAACGTTATCTTCGGCTGGCTGATAATCTCACCCAGCTCAATAGACTATTTTTTAACAAGTTGCACAAACTGCATCAATATGAAATAGGTGAAAACTACAAAATGTCATCAGGGCCCTGCTCCTATAGTACTACAGTCTTCCCGAAAACTTTTTCGACATGCAGGACATTCGGTCCTGCAGATCTATTATTTTGCAGGCCCTGCTTAATTTTTGCAGGCCCGGATACCAGAGGGCAATTTTCATATCTAATAAAAAGATGTATAAAGCAAGAATTAGAATTATATAAATATGCTTTTCTGCATATTCCCATTGAAACATTGCAACATGTAGAATTTGAGTATTGATATTCAAATGTTAATGCAAAATGTGTTTCCCTCATAAACCTTAATAATGGTCCGATTTACAAACCGTAAAAACTGACATGTAGCCCAAAATCCAGCCAGTCATTTGGACCGACAGTAGGACCAGTTCAGCCGGTCCAGCGGCCTTTTAGCCGGCTATAGCCGGTGTCCGGCACGTTTTCGGGAAGACTGGTACTACTGTGGTTTGTGGACAATGGTGGAAACAGTGGAGGCAAATTCAAGCGGTGTTCACTTCATGGGAATTATCAGAATAAACTTTCACTTTACAGCAGATCAGTGAAAAGTTTTATGGTACATCAGTGGTGACGCTAATATATATAAACCTTAAACCTAGTCCAGCCTTAACATGACCAAACACTTTACGGAAATCAATATCCCCACTATGGTTATATAAAGGTAGATTCTCAAACCTCGTCATGCATGAATACGACAATCTCCATAAAGCACTTTACGGACATCACTATGCCCACAGTGGTGATAATATATAACAGGTAGATTCTCAAGCCTGGGCATACATGAATACATGACCATAAAGCACTTTACGGACATCATGATCCCCATAGTGATGATATAACAGGTAGACAGGATCAATGCACAAAGGCTTTTGATGTTTTTTTCTCTCTTTACCCAGACCAAGCTGTCTCTGCAATATGTGTACCGTACATGCATGTTATTATTGAGATACTGGTGACGTCACCCACTGTACACATACTGCTTGTTGTATAACACATCCGATATGCACATGCCCTTGTCGGTATTAAAGGCATTTTTAACCGACTCTGACTGTATATGGCTAAAGGAATATAAGTTGTGACTTGACAATCTGTTTTAAACACGGTGGTAACGAGATGACAATCTGTTTTAAACAAGGTGGTAACGAGATGATAATTGTTTTAAAACGAATGGTATAGCGAGAATACCAAGAATGGATGTGCATATGTCGTGTTTGGTGCATGGTGCCATTGTCCCTGCTGTTGTGTACTCCCATACTTGAAAATGGTGTGATGAGCCTGACCATAATGACCATAATGTTTTGACGAAATATATCACAGAGAATTTATGGGAAAGGGAATAAATTGAAAGATATTTAGATGATATTTAGCTGTCTGAAATTCGTGAAATCTCTCCTTCCCTCCAAATGTGAATTGTTGAAAGACTATTCACCAGACATTGGCTGAAGCTAATTATGTGATAATTGTTTATAGGGGTCACTTTGTAATGAACCCTGATAAGATTGCGCCAAAGGTAAACTTGACTATCAATTATAAGAATGGTATTGGCAATGACCGTGACTCATTAAGAATCCCAAGCCCAAGGAAGCTAATTGTTTACCAACTACTTATATGGCGTGTATACTTAGCTCGTATAATGTGTAACTCGACATGGAGCGATACCTAAACGCCTTCCAAGCTTTAGGTTGACAAGCGGTAGTATTTTGGATGTATTTATTGACAAAGTTGAAAAGTTAAGTTGTCGGGTTATAAAAGAAAGTGATTTTTGTTTGCAAGGCAAGTCATTAGTTGAGTTTAATTTTTAGTAATTCTTGATTGCCGATTCAAAAGTAAAGACAGTTTCGTTTACATTCATGAGTTCATCCTCCTGAGTGTTGTTTTATAAATAAGTAGAAAATAAATCTTGGTTCAGCGCCTCAGTACTCTACTTATTACATGTGTAACAGTGGCCGGATAAATTGGTATGAATTAAAAAACAATTGAATTCTTTCTTTGGACACAGATCCTCTGATTGACCTATGTCTGTAATATGAAAAGAGTCGTCATTAAAAAAATATATATACCGACTATTTTGATAGGTACTGAATTTTCTATCGTTTCTGGGTAAACAAAAGAGCTCAGTGAGTCGCACTAGTCAGTCAATATGCGCTGCAGTAGCCAGACTCTGGGTTGTGTTTGTCTTTGTTCAAGTGAACCCTTTTAGACTTGGGGGTGAGTGGGTGGTGAGGAGGGGGTGGGGGGGGGGGGGGTAGGGTGGGGTTATTGGGTGGGACTGGGAGTTGAGTAAGGTGGGTTTATAATGGACAGCTGATACCAGTCAGCTGACTAGGGAATTAGGTTATAGAGGGGAGGTCCCGGGGGAGGGAATAGCACCCTAGAACCTAGAGGCTAGACGGCTGGAGGGGAAATAAAGACCAGACTCTAGTATAGTGCCAGGGTTATAGTTAGCTATAGTTGGTCTATAAATCGATATGGATGTGGTTAGCCTATCCCTAGCCAGGATGTCCAATAAGAGTTAGAAGGATGTGGTGAGGTGATTCACATCAGGGAGGGAACAGGGTCAAAGGGAAACGTAGACTTGAAAAGACCATTACTCACTACCCACTATCTTATCAATATTTAAATACCTTGAGAAACCCTTTGGCTATAAATCACATGTAACCTTTATCAAGACGGAAGTACCCATAGTCGATGGTCAATATAACCTATGAGGACATCAATAGATTACTTAGACTTGTTTCTAACATTTGGGTTCCTTTGTGTTTTTGCTGGCTTGTGATGAATGCAGCAGCTTATGGGAGGTTGGGGTGGGGGTGGGGGGGAGGGGCAGATGGGGTGGGACGGGGGTGGGAGTACTAGGCAGAGTACTTGGTGTAAGTCTGGCGCGCGTGCAGTCACACGTGCTTGTATGCAGCAGCAGCACCCCCCCCCCCCCCCCTCACACACACACTGACACACACACAGACCCAGAGGCCATGCCGGAGGCTGGCACAGTACCACCAGGCGCCTCGTGCACATCACCAGTCTCCTCTACACAAGTCTCACCCCAACAGGGGAACTACCCATCACTAAGTACTACTACCCACTGTCTCAGCACCACATACCACAACTGTACACTGAGGTATGACCACAGCAGCAGCAGCAGCAAACTAGTCACCAACCCTGGCTAGTCTACCTGTCCACAGTGACTAGTGCCTATCTGACTCAGATAGGCTTAGATTCTGAGGGCTGCTGCTTTGTTGTACTACATGTACTTGTAGGCACTGGCAGCATCCATTGTTGACTCAGTGGTTGACTGGAGATGATGCTTTGAACTCAGCCCCAACCACTTTGTCTATGTTAGAAGACTAAGGTATGTGACAGCCACGACCACCACCACTACCAGCACGACCACAGTTGGACACACAGACAGAGACACAGCAGGCCATGTACCACCACCATGCACCGGCCCATCCCCAACCCGTGCTGAATTAATTGGCTTAAAGGACACACAGGGCATGGGGACAGACAACTATGACTGAGGCCAGTACCAAGAAACACACTTTACAATGATCGTACAGCTTAAGGCCAAATCCTGATTAGTATTCGCCCATCTCAGTGTTTATTTTTTTCTCAGGGCCAAGGTAGATTCGCTGGGAGGCATGATTAATTAAATCTTAAGTTAATGAAAGAAGCCTCTCAGTCACCTAGAAGTACTACAGAACGCCTCACATGGTGAAAGGCACTTGGAGATGAGTTAAAAACTAGAGCCACTCCAATGCAGTCCATAAACACATGGTGACATACAACACACACATGTATGCCTACACGATGCCCATACAAAACGCTCACCCATACATGAACATGCCTATTATTCACGCATACATTCAGTGAGGGCTGTGTGTCACTATGATATGAAGCCTTTGTCCCTAGTCCTAGTCTACTGATGCTGTAGACTAGACGACCACTCACCTCAAACCTCAGGTGGGCAAGTTCATGAGTATAGGATTAGGAGGTGTATACTCTACGAGTCCATAGCCTTGACCATTCAGTGGCCTTGTTGCCACAGGCGATCAAACAGGCGTGGGGAGTAGTCCTGCCCTTAGAGGTACTTATCATAAAACCAGTGGGGGTGGGGAAGTTGTCAAGGTGCCTAGAACTAGTACTACTACTAGCACCGGGGACACTCAGGTGGGGAGGCAGCTTACCTGAGAGGTGGGGTAGTGGTAGTAAGGTAGTGGTGCCTCACTCAGTCCTCCCCAGGTGACAAGGGAGCACATTGATTGCCGCTGCACGTGTTGGCCACGCGCACTTGTGCTTCCAGGTGTAGATGGTATCGGTAAAGATCCATCTTTATCGCCATTAGGCTACATTTGGTGCCTGTGTGGTATATATATGCACTACATATAGACACCATATACTACTACTTCTACTACTACTGGTGATCACCTGTCCTACCATCAAGGTATAGCCATGTGTATACACTTTTACAATAGTTATATACACAACATATACCAAGTCTAACCTCAAGGGACGAACCTAGCCCTCCAAGGCTTTGGCCTGGGTCTGGGCCTGTCCCCACCTCATAAGGCCACCGGATATTTGCCATTGGGATTTACTTGTAACGGTATCAATGAGAGAGTTACCAACCCGTCATCAAGTATAAGCGCCTGGACGAGCCGGCTGTCGCTGCCCTGTGGATATTCAATTACAGGAATTCGGCCATAGGGGCTACAATACATTCACCTCAGGCTCAGCAGGGTATAGGTGGTAGATATGGTCCAAGTTAGACGCTGTATAAATATATAATCCAAGGTCTGGGTGGTTGTCCAAGGTACCAGCCGAGGATGATCAACCATGTCCATGGCGTATAACACTTATGCAGCTACCAACGCAGATCCATATCTGACTTACACTTTCTGATTGGTCTGTGATTGTGTTGTACGCAATATATAGACGGGCTCTTTCTTTTGTTCTCTCTGACAGCCAACTGTGGTATAACTAATGAGTTGCCATGCGTGAGCTCAAATCACCTGAGATGACTGATGAGAAAATTGGGGTTTGATTTCAATTCTAGATTCACTAATTGAATACTATGTTTGGACTTTCATTGTGTTTCATTAAAATTACTTTTTGACAGAAACCACATAGATTTCCATAGCAAATGAAGCTAATTCTCCTATTCTAAATTATGAAGAAACCTTGATTTTACGCCACCATACTTCAGACGTCCAGTGTTTTATGACTAAATTGCAATCATATGTCTTGGCGCTCATTAGTCATAAGTGTTGAGATACATCATCTAACACCGCCCCCACAACCTCACACAAGATCTGCCATGTCCAGCCGGCATGACCGGTTCTCTGTGGGTAGCCTGCTGTGGCAGCTGTCATCATGAGCCGTTTTGTTTTCAGGTCTTAATATGATATATCCAACAAACAATGCCATCGAGTAACCCAATGGAGGAACAGTTAAGCAGCTGGAGGCGTTCAAGCATTACTTAATACCTACACCAATACAGCTCTCTCAGGCATGAATGTTAGGTCTGCATCTGATATATACAGTTATACCTCAATGGGGGTCTCCTGATACTAGCCCATGTAAAACGTTTATATGTTTGCATCTCCAACGTGCACCACAGTCTAGGCAAGAGGAATAGCATACGTGTGGGATAAAGTAGTTGGGTAAACACAAAAAGTGAGGTAATACTTTATCACAAAGGAGAGAGGTGCTAAGAGACAGACTCTTACAGTGACTGAGAGAGAGGCAGGGGGGCACTGCCATATACTTGTATATATAGCCCAGTCACCAACAGGATGCACCAAAGGACACTGTGGCATATGTGCAGACCGGACACGCTCGTGGTGGTAGCAGCATTGGACAGCGCCGCACTCAGATGACATCGGTGGTGCACTAGGAACACACCACCACCACCACTACTGACCTATTGCCCGTCATCAAGTACCCTAACTCTACTACTACCATAGTTTTGTGTGTACTGTATTCGGTTTTGTTCTTTGTTTGAATTATTTTTGGTAGCAACTTCATGGAATGAATACACGTGCTCACTCCTACTAAGCATTGTGTCAGTGGAGTCAGTTGAACTCACAAGAACACCAGAAGAGGAGATCTTTCTTCTTTCTTACCTTCATTGAGCACATTGACAGCGGACAAAGACTCACCTGTTCCTAGCTGGTATAGAATACCACAGCTCGTAGTGAGAGAACCACTGTGTACTGCATAAAGCATAGCCACCCAGGCATTGACTTTCAGACCAGATTCAACTAATTATACTTCACCTGACTAATTGGGTTGTCTGGCCTGAACCCACCTGTACCCACTCCACCCCCTCTCACTATAGACTATAGAAACTGTCCAGAGAGGACACTAGGAGATTTACCATTACACTTGGACAGACATCTCAAGATATCAAGATGCTGAGGAATAACGTCATAGTCGGGAAGTCCACGGACCCAGTGCTTATCAATGAGGTGATGGACAGTCTGGTGAGAAACGGGAATGTCTGGTCCAACGGCAACGGGGAGACCCCACAGGCCAGCCTCCACGGCACCCCACTCACCAACAACAATAAACCCAGTCAGAAGACTGAGAAGATGAAAAAGGTGGGTCTTTACACTGAGTAGTTTTACATCTATATAGTAGGATTCGTCATTGGTAATCTACCTGTGTTATGATATTGACGTTTTGAACTCCTTTGTCTTTAAGGGATTGTGTATCCCTTGTGTATACACACTTTAAGTTACTACAGGGGCGGCGGAAGGTGTTTAACTTTAAAGTTTCAAGGGACAATGACGCAATCTCACCACTCGCACTTAACCACATAGTAGACTAGAACAATACAGGGGTGTGTTGGTTTGAGGGACTTGTAACATGGGGGTCTTAGATTTCTGAAGTTGACATTTAGATTGGTTTATTTCGCGTGGTTTGTCCTACTAGTATAGACTACAATCGAAAGACAATTAAAAATTCTAGATAGGTATTAGATATTAATAAGTGTGTTCTGAGGGAGATTAGGAAGATTTTAGGAAGATTTCAGGAAGATTTTAGGAATTGTAACTTGTCTTATGATTATTGTATAATATGGTACTAGTATTCTGTGTCTACAACGTTCTTGTTTCCCAAAGAGTACGCGGGGGGGGGGGCATACTTTGGCCCCACTACTTTTAAGATCTCACAGATAGCCCACAGCCTCCTCCCAGCTGTTCCGCCCCCCTGTAAAGGATTGTAAAGGAGTAGATTGAATAGCAAATAAGATAGACAGGTTGAGCCTACTATGGGAGAGACGATTGGCAATATTGTAACGGGGAGTTTTTAGGTATACATATACTAGAGATGAAATTCCAGGTATATATGTCACCTGAAATATGTACATAACATTATAGGCACACTCAGACATGCAGAGGAGGATAAAGTATAACTTGCACTAGGACTATGTATTAGGACAATAAATGCATTGTACATGTATGCTGGGTATATGCACACATACTCATTCTAACAGAGGAGGCTGACCTCACTCGGACCACCGGAGCGGAATGCACATGGCATGTGAAGGTGTCGTTATTGCGGCAGGGTACGGGAAAGATAAATCAAAATGGTGATACATGTATCTATTTATGACACAAATTTTGGCAACCTGGAGAATCTATTAAAATACCTTTTAGTTTGGTATTGAGGTGTAATGAAGCCTGGTTATCGCTAGCGGTAAGTTTCTATATATCTTGAGAAAGTTTGAGGAAGACATCGTCTATTTTATATTAGCACATGGACTGTTGACTTCAATGTAGTTTCCTCGGTAAATTGGCCTGGGCTGCGCACTTGGTACAGGAATTTATGGTTTAAAGGGACTTGCTACTTGTCGCAGGATTACTGATGTTCTATTGACTTTTGCATATAACTCAGGATTACCGGTATGTTAGTAGATGTATTATCTAATAGAAAATCAAAAGAAAGTGCCATGTCACGGTACTAACTTTTATGATAAGGCCATTTGAGCAAAGGAGTACTCTAAATATAGAAATGAATAGGAAAACAGCATTTTCACATTATCTGTCATGGATAATCCCCTTCTTCTATTGATATTGCAACCAAACCTTGGGAATGTATAATGGACATCTATACAAACATTTTAGGACCAATAAAACAGGGGGTCATGGATGAAATCAGAAGGGCATGAATTTTGGAAAAATATTTCTTTTGCCTTAAGTATAGGATCCGATGGGTGTCCTAGCAGTGAATATATGTGAACAATGGAGGTATACAATCCAAATAGCAAATCCAAATAGTTGATTTAGGGAAAGTGGTGTATGTAGGAATTTTCATCAGCTTCGATTTTTGCCACCAGGTGGCTTCTGTGTAGGAACTAGCAATTCCCTTTAACAAAAGAAGCCCTGGCCCTAACTTGAAACTGAAAGGGAGCTAGTTCCGGGGGGCTAGTTTCTGGACACATCATGATCACATCGCTGTAAACGTTTCTGTAAGTTGTATCTGATAAAAGCTATGCTATGCTTGCGCTCAGTTCTCATATAGTGATATACCCAGATAAGAAGAGGGTGTTACTAATGCATGTATGAGGGGTCAGTCTATGGTGAGTCTATGGAGCGTCCACCTGTTGTTAACTTGTTACCTGATTGTCCCTGGAACATGGATGCACCCATAGCCGTTAGGCTAGGATCCCTATATGGCCCTGGTCTTCAATGTGTGGATTAAACTAATCAACATGCCGTCCTAAAGGGAGGGTTTCAATTCGGGGAAACACTTAATTGCCAGGGGTGTGTAAGAGGTGGCGTTGTATAATTCCAAATGTAATTTCAAACCTCACAAAAATGTTGGTTTTTGCTCAAAATATTTTTCGCGACCACTTGCAGTTCTGCGCACGTGGTGATCACTCGTCGATTTTAAGATTTGAAAAATGTCATATCTGTTTTTTACCCATCGCTAAATATTACGTTGCTTTGCTTATTAGAGTGTGCCTTGGTGAGCTGTAGTGCTATAGTGCTATAGATAGGCACTCTCTTATGTAGTCAGTCCTCTGTGAGTCAGATTGCTGTGATATGGTGTGTTGGTTCATCAAAATACTCATTGATGAAAAGACATTTTTCAATTTATCTCCAGACCATTCTGTGCTCAACATGTTCAGCTATCTTTTTGGTTCAGCTTGAAATGATTTGGTTTATAGTTTTGTCGTAGTTCATGATCTTGTGGCAAAATCAGCTGTTTTTTTGGTGTAAATCACTGCTATAGCACTGCAGCCTATGGGGAGCATGGTCATGGATTCAGTATTTTTTGTGCTCATTTTATACACCTTTCCTAAATAGATACTGCTTAGATTCTTTTACAGTAGCGAGTTAAGATTGGGGCATTATCATTTCTTTAAAATGTAAGTTGGAATATTTTGTATTTAGGTGAATTTGTAGCTGTTGATCTTTGCATATGTATATGCCAGCATGTCTGGCTATATGCCAGCATGTCTGGCAAGCAGCTGTCAAGTAGGTGGATAAGTGAGTGGATTACATAACTGACCTGTATTGGTGAATTGTTTTTGCAAAACAAGGTGAAGGTCAGTCATTCGTGGCAGTGCACTCTGTTACCCTGCCTTGTTTCTGGACACAGCAGCAGCCACTGCCTGTGTGTGTGTGTTGGAGGGGGGGATGGGGTAGGACATATGTGTACATCGCGTTCAAATTTCAACGAGGTGAAATTTGCCTAAAAACACCCGATTTGGCGAGAAAAAAGTCTGAAATCGCAAAAAAAGTGAAAATTTGCCTAAAAACACCCGATTTGGCGAGAAAAAAGTTCGAAATCGCAAAAAAGTGAAATTTGCCTAAAAACACCCGATTTGGCGAGAAAAAAGTCCGAAATCGCCAAAAGTGAAATTTGCCTAAAAACACCTGATTTGGCGAGAAAAAAGTCCGAAATCGAAAAAAAAGTGAAATTTGCCCTAAAACACCCGATTTGGCGAGAAAAAAGTTCAAAATCGCAAAAAAGTGGAATTTGCCTAAAAACACCCGATTTGGCGAGAAAAAAGTCCGAAATCGCAAAAAAAGTGAAATTTGCCTGAAAACACCCGATTTGGCGAGAAAAAAGTTCGAAATCGCAAAAAAGTGAAATTTGCCTAAAAACACCCGATTTGGCGAGAAAAAAGTTAAAAATAGCAAAAAAGTGAAATTTGCCTAAAAACACCCGATTTGGCGAGCAAAAAGTTTGAAAGCTCAAAAAAAGTGAAATTTTAGTGAAAGGCAATATCACATAATAATATACGGTACATATATGTTGCCTATTATGCCAAGGCACACTCTTCTAGTACACAAAGCTGTTACTATACTAATGATGTAGAGCTGGATGCTATATTTTTCCTAACTGTTCTTTTGTTCATGTGCCTTCTTTTGTTCATGTTCTTTTCTTCATGTGCCTTCACAGTTATAACTCTAAAAAGGACAAAATCGCATGTACATAAGTATCTTGCAAAACAGTACTTCCATGTATCCTATAACCTTGCGTCAGGGTGCGGCTTATACGCGATTTAGGCTTATAGTTATACGCAAAGTTTTACGGCAGCAATACGCTGTCTGATATACATTTTGTATTATGTTCTAACAATTCAATCTGTTGTCAAGCTTGGTCGGGATCGCTCTGCGATCCTCCCACCAAGCCATCCGATCTCGCGACTCAGGATAGAGTCGCACTCACGCCCTTTGTTTCTACGACCCATGGCAGTGAGGTCTGTAGTATGTAACACAAGTAATGTAGCTCCTTTACAGAGGCTCCATGTATAGATGAAGCCAACCAGCTCCCATTCCAATGCCGGTACAGGTTACATGACACATTGTTAACACACAATGCCTCACCTTTACAGACCCCCACACCCGCCATGCCTGGGTGGCTGGTACAAGGAGGACGGTCACAGGAGTGCTCGCCCTCCCTTGATGCATCCCCTCCCCATGACCCCCACTATACTATAGTGAGACACGTGAGGACCGTCTTTCACGGCCACTGCCTCCTCCTGAGGGGCGGGTCCTGGGTGAGATCCCAGACCTGTCTCACTTCCAGGTCACCTGACTGACCGGAATGGCAAGGGTTCAATATGAGTGGGGACCAGGGTTTACTGTACGGAGTAGACGTCTTGCTTATAACAGTTATATAGATCATAGCTACCGTATGGACAGTCAGGAGCACATGTGATGATATCATAGCCCATGAGGAAAGCTGTAGCCATGCAAGAACTTCCAAGAGTTTACAAAGAAGGATCGGGGGGGGGGGGGGGAGCGGTGCCTTTTTCGCTTTGGGACGTGGCAACATCGAGTGGGGGGGGGGGGGAGGGGTCAGAGCGGGGACCTTCTCCCTTTGACCACCTAAATTGTCAAGCTGAAAAAGTTCGAAAATAGTCAGACCAAGACCCCCCACCCCCACCCAAGTTGTACCGCCCCGCCCCCAACGTTGAAACCTTTTGCTGCGCCCATGTAGATTGTAAATCAGAATTGCATATTTTATTCAAGAAATAAATGCACTTGTGGTGAATGCAACATACTAGTACTAGTAGTTCTACGCATGAGCAGCAGTCTATGGTAGGAGTGAATAGCGTTTCCACAATAGATATTCTTCATGAATTGATTCCTTTAAATAACCCTCCTGGGGGTAAATTCCAGGCAAAGGTCGCACCCTACTGCCCTATTGAAGGCACCCATCGTCACCCATATCCCAGGGTTGACGTGCTTCTTTTAGAAGGGGGTTTCCCTTGAAATACCTGTCTGTCTACATATTAACCCTTTAAAGGGGCACAAAGTGCATTAATTTACTTTATTTGACCTTTATAACCATTATGCATAAATGCAGTCCTGACAAGTAACTTGCCAGTGCTCCTGCAGGGTCAACATGATGATGCATAAATGCAGTTACTCATCAGGACCGCATTCATCCATCATCATGGCCAATGGCATCTTGCATTTATGCACTATACGACACTTAAAGGGTTAAAATGCCGAGTGGTAAAACTTTAGGTTCTGATAGACAACATGTACAGACCAGTAAGACTCATATGAAAGAGATTTCAGTTATGCGAAAAGGGTATTGTACTGCATCATCTTTGCATTAATTATACCAAAAGGTCACACGATTTATAGAGCATGTTCAATTAATTATATTAGTGTCGGATGGAGTGTGCCACGAGGTCCATTACTCAAAGCTACACATAATTAATGTTAGAATATCAAATTGGATAATTAATTACTCATGAATATTCTTAAAGCATATTCTTCTGATATGGCTATATGGATAGCTCAGTCGGAAGAGCGTCCGACTGGGACTCAATAGTGACGTAGGTTCCAGTCAACAGGGGTCTCCATCTCATACTTGGCCTATCAACGTTTTATGTTACACACATGCTGGGATCATTGGATACATGTCATCTAGGATGTGTACAAAGGCCCCCAACTTTGCCAATGTGTAGGGATAGGATTTCTGCTCTTAGACAACCATATACAATCCAACCCAACCTGACCTTATACCTGGAACTGGAATTTAGCAATAATGCACATATCAGGTAATCTCTCTCCGATACTAAATTGTAGGCTATATCTCGGAACCCTACCCGAGTACATGCATGCTTTCTCTTTGGGGGCGGGGGTAAACCATGTACATGCGCAGTCCCTCCCCCTACCATATGTGATTTGCCCCCCCGCCCTCACAGACAGACACACACCCCTTTCTAAATCACTGGTCACCTCCAATCACCTCCCCCGCGGAGCTGTTGAAAAATCAATTAGTGCTCCCTTATAACATTCCAACTTCAAGTGCTTTGGGTCATATCCAGTCATGTACCAATACATCTCTTTTTAAAAAGAAGAAACGGTTTAAGCGTTTACACATCTCTAGTGATTTTGGAAAGCCAAAAATGCTTGGGTGCACCATATTAGCATTGACCAGGATCGGATCCTGAGGTGGAGGGGGGGGGGGTGGAGGTGGCGCAGGGGGCGGGCCCCACCCCTTACTTTTCTGTACATTTTGATATAAATGGGTTCAATACCCGCCATACATTGCCTATATCACGACTCCCCCTCCCCTAGCTATCCCAAATTCCTGGATCCAGTGGTTGTCACATTGGTAGGAGTTGGCTGTCTTACAATGTAAGGAACATACGGGAATCCCCCAGAGGCCAGTCAACGGAACAGTAATGGATGCTGCGGCCCCTAGACATCGAGCTGAATGTCTGATGGCGGAACTCTCCGAGTAGCGATGGCCTCTGGTGTGGTGCTGGCCAAATGAAGGTGCAAGGGCGACACTCGTGTCTGCAATCTAGGACTAGGGCTTCCTTTGTGTTTCGGCAGTTTCAGTCTTTGCAAGAACTTTTTCGGCATGCAGAACAGTCTGTCCTGCTGCTAGCCAATGTTGCAGGACCGAATAGATTTCTGTAGCACCGGATACCAAAATTAAAGTTTTGCATAATATTTAGAATAGAATAGCAGTAAATAATAACAACAAAAAAAGCTTTAATTTGCCTAGAATATTAGTGTGCACTCTAGAACTTGTAACATCAGTTCTAGTTGGACTACATTGTATTTAAAAAACTCTTTCAGTTTTGGAAAGCCCGAAATTTGAAGGACATTCGGTCCTGCAACACTAGTCATTCTGCCGGACCAGAGTCAATTTAGGCGGACATTGCCACTGTCCAGCATGTTTTGGCAAAGACTGCAGTATACGTTAGAACAACTAAAGAACACTCTATACTAGAGTAAAACCTTTTATCTTACCACCTTTTGCTCAGCTGTTGCTAACACGCCACTTTTCCTACTTTCGATTCCTAGTTTTTTTTGGGAGAATTTTCCTATGATCTATGAAAATTTCCTATAGCAACCCTTGAAGTTGGACTATCTTCCAACATCCATTTTCGGTGGTCGGTAGTTCACTCAGTTAACAACAGGTGGACGCCCATAGGCTTACCATTGAGGTTTTGAGCTATCCCCAACCAGTAACTCCCCCCTCCTGGACCGGTGGTTAGGCCACACTTAAAAAAAAATCTGTTTCCGGTGGAGCGGGTGGGCTAAAAAGAACTCACCCGGTAGGCCGCAAAATCCTTTTTTTTTTTAGATTATTTTTTTTTAAAATGTTAAACATGTCTTTCCCATCCGGTACCTGCGCATTACATATGTCTATATAGGCATGTTTGGTATCAAAGGAAAGCTGAGTGTTAGGCCTAAAAAGAAAAAAAAAATCGGGCGGGTGGCCTTAAGAAAAAAAGTCACCCGCCCGCTCCACCGGAAACAGACTTTTTTTTAAGTGTGGCCTTATATGTAGAACTACATTTTCTTCACTCTGCCACCTTCCTGCAAATCAAATGGGAGCATGTTGATAACACCATTTAGATTCATGAAAACACCAAAAGTCGCCGTAGAAAACTCTCCAAAATCTGAACAATTCCGACTTTCTTTCATCCAGGGGTGACATCTCTGCTAACCGATAAGAAATGTGGTGTTTGATTAGTACATTTCATATCGATTGGATATGTCACTGGTGTCCCTGCCATTGATAATTTCATTTCAAGGAAATATATAAATTGATAGTCCACATTAGAGAAGGACACTACTACAATGTGGCAAAGATGCTTTAAAAACTGATTTATCATACATTAAACACTCACTCTAATAGGCGTTTTGCAACTTCTTTCATACAATGGTTTTTATACATGTAGGTCAAAGAATTAAATAATCCTCGCATGGCATGCATTGCGCTAACTCTCTTTATATCCAAGAAGGGCAACTGAAGGGCAACACCTGACCTCCGGGACACCCGGTCTCATTTTACATATTTATTTCGGTTTGTCTCCCGCTTGTGACCTTCACTATCTCTATTATCAAACCCATTTTTGCACCCATAAATAGAAGTAGACGTGGACCTGGGACCAAGTAGAGCGTAGCAGATAGACCTATATGTATATTGAAGTCACCAGATCTCCCCAGCCCTGCTTGCGGTCACTTCACACGGCTTAAGTACACGGGGAAGAGACATGGTACTATTATTAGGAGGCCCCTCCCCTTCATCCCAATTATTGTTAAGGACCGTACCTAGAAAGACCCAGGCGTGACGTGGGTACTAGAGGGGTGTTGCCTTGCAGATATCACCCGCCCACCCCTGGATCAGCTGGAGACTAGCCCCTTGGCCTTGATGAAGGACGGCTCTATGTGTGATATACTGATACTGACTCATCCTTGCCTGACATCAGAAGAGCAGACTGAAGGTCGTGTGGCATAATATCTTGTTAGACTATTTCTTCCCAGTCTCAAGTACTGAAGGTCATATCATCTGCCACAACTCTCAAGAGACCTAAACGACATAACGTTTATGGACAACCGCCAGGTGGTTACTGCCAACATCCAGTGCTGATTCTGAGCCCGGAAACAAATAAACAAAAGAGCATTTTTCACTGTTTTCTGGGAATTAGATCACTCTATATTTGTGTCGTATTATAGACTGAAGCAGAGGGCCTCTGCATACAAATACAACCAACAAATAAGGATATGTTCATGTAGCTATGGACCGTTTTGCAAACACTTAGTGTACCATCATGCAGTGTTGATTTCTTTTGGGAAGATGCAAATAGCTTGACCTTGGAGTGAAAACCTGTTACAGTCCACTGCACTGAAGGATTTGGACCTTCATGTACCTGTTGCCTCTCTGCAGTGACGTCACTGGATGTACGTCACTCTGTGCTATATATATATATGTATAAAGGGTGTTATTCCCAGGGTTCACTGCTGACAAGACCCAAGCCCAGCCCATCCTACCCATACCCCACCCTCATCTGCCCACCCCAACAATACCCAGAAACACACCCTGTATCCAACCTCCGCAGGTACTACCCTCATAGCACCAGTCGGCTTTGGCACAGTGGGACATATTCACATCCATCCTGGAAGATCGATTGCCAGTTTTCTTGGTGTGTATTGAATTACCTGCATATAGACATACATACAAGGCCTACTGGTGGTGGGGCTGATACATGCCAAGTACATGCAGTATTCTCCTGCAGGTGACAAGGAGGATTCTATGAGCATAACCCTTGAAAGGAACACATTTAGGCTCTGCCAGAAACCCCTAAGGGAGAGACATTGAGCGCCAACCATCTCTGCTAACGATCGTCCTCACCGTCCAGTGAGACTCCCTGGAGGATCTCGGCCCACAGTTAGGTACTGGAAAGACCCCCAAGGTTTAAACCTTGAGACGAGAAGGTCCAAGTATAGTCACTCACCGTAACAATCAGGAGACGCAGGTCAACACCAGAGGATACAGTTCAAGATAGCTGCCAATATATAGGAGAATACAGAATAAAGAAGATTAATATTCAAGATGGATAACCAAGGCTACAGTGGAAAGGGTAGCTTCGAAGATGTGATCCGCGACGTTGGCGGGGATCGGGGCACGAAGGGGGACGAAGTGCATCGTCTGTGGTCGTCGGACAATGATAGCTACAGGGGCAGCGACAGGAGGAAGAAGGGCAGGAAGCACGTGAGCAGGAGGAAGGAGGCCGAGCTGCAACAGGCAGCCAACGGGGAGCAGGTGGAAGGGGAGGGCACCACCAATAACAACGAGAAGGTAGACGAAGGTGGCAGCCAGCCGAGGCCAAAACCTGTACACCCCATCCTCAAACCAAGGGTGAGACATGGTATCATGTAACACGTGTTCTGATCAATCATGCTCCTTGGTCTTTGGATTCAGTAGTTAGCTGTAGATCTTAGTGACACTCCATTCAGTAGCGTTACGTTGGATCAATGTAGTATATATCAATGTAGTATATATGCAGGTAGTTGTAGATCTCAGGACCTGTATAACAAAGGAGCTTAATTAGTTTAACCCTCCCACCGCCAGCAGGCCGCTAAAGTGGCCAGAGTGTCTAACCTATTGAGCTAAATAAAAAAGATATTACTCAAAATTAATGAAAACATTTTCTAAGAAGTTCTATTCAAAGCACCCCATGTTTGGTATCATATTGATTAAAGCTCATGACATCCTCTTTCACATCCCACATTCCATTTGTGTTCATAAAGCATGTACAAGGGGTAGTCATGGCAACAAGCCATTTCAATTTTTGATATTTACAATGGTTTTTTTTTTTTTTTTTTTTGGCAAGACATCTATCGATATGTCTGGCGGTGAAAGGGTTTAGGAGCCTTTAGAAAATGAGCATTAAAGTGTCCAGTAGCTTATATATAGTAGAGAAGGGGCGTGGACATTGTACCTGTAGTGTGAAGGTGAAGTCATGATTGGGTCAATGTATTGTCGATCTCTTAAATCCCGGGCCGCCGTATATAAAGGGCTGAGTATCTGTTATGCCTGCACTAGGACTGTTGCTGCCCCGACAGTAACGTCTATGCCTTTAACAAACTTATCACACACCTTAAACCATCATCCGCCCCATATAAAGGCCACAGTACTGGTCCTGGCTCTATATACTTGGAACGTTACTGTTGAGACATGTTAGAAGAACGTGGATGTGAGGGTGAATATGATAGACATACTTCCCTGCTGGAATCTTTTACTTTCTCCTTAATTACACTGATTGTTAAGAGTTTTGTCCCCATCACACAATATCAATTGTTTACACCCATGCAGAAGAAAGACACCATTCCGATCCATCAAGATTTTACCCTCCATCATTGCACCCACATTGAATCATGCATACATGTTCATGGAACGAATTATTCTCCAATATAGTTTTCTCGCTATGAATATGACGCTAGCTGTCAAAATGGCGTTAAACATTCATAACGCACTCATTGTTAACAGTTTGGATAGCCGGTTGTCTACTACTGGGTTTGTACGCAAGGTTAATTAAAGCCAATTTCACAGGATAATAACAGGAATTGTTCTGTTGATTAGGGCGCAATGCCCGTCTAATTGACCACCATTTGTGGCAAATGTCCGCCACTTTACTCCCAGTTTTGCCGCTGTCACTTGTGACATTTAATTCACTGCTTTGATTGGTTCTGGTGTCGACATTCCCTAGACTCAATATTGCTGAGGTATCCAAATTGCCTATATTGTCATGAATTGCCTGGAAAATGTCATCTATATTCGCTGCTCTGTTTCTATCTTATGGACCCCCGTCCGTGTTTTAAACTATGGTAACAGGTGAGGTTGAATTATTCGCTGCAATTCCCCCACCCCCTGTTGTTAAAAAATGATGACTCCCTATAAGGCCTAGTTGGGGGACGGTAGATATCTGTCCTGTGAGATGGACACGGCTTAACTTAAGACTCTATAGACTCGGCCATGACATGTCGCATTCAGTGAGTGACTTGTATTAATAGAACATGAATGATGAGGAAGTGAACGTGTAGTAGACCAAGAGCTTTTTCCCGATATGACTTTTGCTGCCAATCTAGACTGTAGTGTGCAAATGGATACTGGGGAAGGCACATTGGCATGTTTCCTATAGAGGAAATGGTATGGAACAGGGGAATAACGCCACCCTCCCACTAATCCTGTATAGCGTAGAAATATGTGCAGGAAACACTAATTGAATTTGTTTCCGCCACCTGAGGCCAAAGCTAGACTTCCAAACCCTGTAAGGGCCTTGTGTTCCGAGCTGGTATAGTAAACAGGCGTGTTAGGATATATTTGGACTAAGGCTCACTAAGCCCAGCAGCGGTGGCCGATGTGGGCGTGGACAGGGCCCACGGGCATTTTACCCACTTACCTCGCCACTCCCACCTGGGCTACTACCCGAATCTATCATGGGTCTACATCTTGTCCAGCACATCTCCTGCACATATATGGCCGAAGGGCACCTTTTTAGCTGAATGGGAGGGATCGGCATGAAAACATCTATCCAAGGGCCATATATAGGTGTTATAAGTAGGAGATAATACGTAGTGGGTGCAAAGTACATAGTGTTCTGCATGGTGACAATAGGGTATTATACTGTATATACATGTACACCAGATATAGATTTCATTTTAACCGAGTGCTGTCATTTGCTGCGATTTCTAGTGGCATTTCTGAGGACGGAATCCGATGACCAGCGACAGAATAGTTTCTTGTCAAATTTCCTGTCTTGAGAGGCTGCTAAATTGGGATGACCTTTGGAATAGGAACCTTGTCATTGAAGGTAAAATAGTCTGGTAACACCACCTGTCGTTTGAAGTTCAATAAAATCACCAGATTTCACATGTCTCAATTTCAGGATTGTCAAAACTATGTGAGGAATTTAGCTACAGTATAATCATGACCAAACGTAGGTTACAAAATAAATGAAATAAGACTACATGTAATATGATAATATTTAGCTACGCTAGTTGTGATACTAGTTTTCGACTATAAAAACAGATTCAACTCAACTGACCACTTTTTATAGAAAATGTTATTTCCTTTGTCCTATAAGCCAAGGTGATATGGATAGTTATACACACGTACCAATTCTTTTATAACGTAGTACATTGCACAATATGTCGTCAATGAGCGTCTGACTTTTAGATCTACAGTAAAGGGATTCCAGCCACTGAGACACTCTCACGTCAGGTGTAGACATTATCAAGTTCCACAGTGTCCAGCTCAATGGAGAAGAAGTGATCTGAGCAGCCCTATGTGAAGATAGTTTCATTTGATAATGGTTCAATTACACTTACATCAAGCAATAGTAATGTTCCTTTTTAATACCAGGTGCGCAGGTGTTTCAAAATTGTGTAAGTCTCATTTCAGCGCAGGTGTAGGACACGCCCCCTCCCCCTGAAACCTAAGATCTCTCGTTAAAAGACATAAGCACAGGTCCCTGGAAAAGGTACGCAGGGTGAACAGGAAGCTGGAAGTGCTCTTAAAGTTAAACGGGCAATTACAGCATTAGCAGTCCGCCAAGCACTCAACTCTTAGAAAGGCTGCATGTATTACCCTTGAATGTTTCATTTTCTCCGCCCTGTTTGGAGAAACAGTGTTGCATTCTCGCCCACATTGTAAATCGCTACCATTTCTACACGGTATGCTATTTGCACCTTTTTCTTAAATATTGACCTAACCGCAGCCTCGAGTTCATCATTAACGCTTATTACTTCAAGTGGAGTTGCATCTGGCTGGTCCCGGATCATCAATTATCTGCTCATTAACAGGTGGAGTAATTAGCAGTATCAAATGCCCTGACCTGTTCTGACACTTGAGAGTTCTGTTATTTCTTCAAGGACAGTTTTACATATTTTACACGTTTTCTTAGGCAGGTATCTAACCCACGCCCCAACAGCATTGATATACAGTAGAGGAGGTCTATGCTAACACTATCAGTGTGTATCTAACAGATGTCGATCTACTGCTTCCGTCGTGGTTTGCGTCACTTCCAGGCCGGGCCTAAACTGGCCCATTTCCACATCGGTAGACATCATGCATATTTGATTCAGACATAGGGGACTCTGCACCTGATGTCAGGGTGCGCGGGGCAGCCTGCCAGGACAGGCATTAAGGCTAGGGGAAGTGGCCTGCAGAGCAGCTCAGGCAGTGGCAATAACCCCTGATGGACTGAATAGTTTTGCTGTGAGCTACTCACTGTGAGCTGCTCGGTTTTTGGTTGGGACGCATAGATCCATCCCCGTGAGGAGGCTACTGCGATGAGGCGGCAGGTGATTTCATTAGTCGTACCTCGAGTAATCACAGCAAGGTGTGGGAAGCTACTGCAGCAGCAGGGCGGGCTCTCGTCAGTAGAGCAGCTCGGAGCAGCTCACAGCACGCCTGGAGCAGCCACCCACAGTGAGAAAGAGAGAGCCAGCAGAGGGCGGGGAGCAGCTCTCACGTGGTGGCCACAGGATCACGGGTTGTTACAACTCACTGACCTGTATAGCTACCTGTCCTCCGTACCTGGACCTGTGAGCTGCTCCTTATAGCAGGCTTTGTCTCCTGCAGCGAGTTGCTCGTGCCTGTTGCTCACACTATAGTCACAGAGACATCCAGGGTCTGCCCCCAACCCCCCTGAGCTGCTCATTGACACACCAACACCAGCTCTGTGATACACCCCCCAAGCATGGAGCTACAGCTGGAGGAGAGCGACGTACTGCTGGACCTTGTATTCCTGGACGAGTTGGCGTCCCAGCATGAGGTAGGCTGTAGCGGCATGGTGTTCTTTAATAGTCCGACAGGAATCATGATGACCGGCAAATCACCTCTTTTTTTGGGGCCTGTCATAAGCTACTTGGTCTTAATTAGGACACGCCTGGAGATCCTCTGCCGGCAGCTGCTGCTCCAGTTCTGCGAGCTGCTCTGAGCAGCTCGCCACTTTTGAAGTTTTTGTCTGTTTGACTAGCTTCGACTCTGGGTCGGATTAGTTTAATAGTACAAGCCGCATTGCTAATAATAGTAGTAAATATAGGCGGACAAGACATATTACTACGCTTTATTTTGTTTGCAATTTAGTGCCAGAAGTCTTGTCTGTGGTTATTGCGTTGGATGGTAGTGAGAACCTGTGTGGTATGTGGTCAGCAGCCGGAGTTTACAGGTGTACTCTGAGCCCTTTGGCATTTCCCATATATTACATGAAGCACCCGTCTGGGACCATCCCAGATGCCTTACTCCCGTGAAGTAATCCTGTCAGTAGGGAAGCAGGCTACAGGGGCCTACACCTGTTGCCCATACAGGCTAGGGCTCCCTATATATGGGGTTTTAGCGCTTAGTGGTGATATACATACATTTTGTATGCGAACATGATAGCAGTTGAAGTTGTATTCACTCTAAATTTTACTTATAAGAAAGTAGAATACTGAATACCAGCTCCATCTGTCTCTCCACATGTCATTCTCCGTTGTAGGAGATAAATAGGAGAAACCGGGGCAATTCTTGTTCTGTCAACTGCCATCTCCCAACGTTAATGTATTTGTGTGATCATACCAGTTATATGCGTGACATGTCACTAGCCTTCGTGTGCAACTCGCAGTGAGGCTGTCATATCCGTCAGTAACGCACTAAGAAACTGACAGTTATAATGCCATCTCCTGACATCCTGGAATTGTTGTTTATAAAACAGTTACCGTATTCGGCATGATATAAGTACCCTCTGCTAAAAAACAACTTTTGAGACTGTTAAGATGTCATTGAAATTATTCGATAAGCGACCTGGGCACTTTATTACGTTGAATTACTCCAATTGACTGTATTTGATGTAATGAGCAGCCTGGGCACTTATAGAATTATTTTACCGGTTAATTTTTAGTAGTGTAAAATTGGTTTTCGAAAAACGGTACCAATAGGAGAGCGTGATTTTTAGTGGAAGGTCGCTTATGCTGTTGAATACGGTCTGTATGCTGATATAGCATGATCCAATGCGCTAAACTTACATACTAAATACATCCGCAGAGTTAACCTGTATTAATTGGCTGTCACTGCAGTGTATGTTCTTTATACATATAAACAATAATATGAGTTAAACCAAAGCTCCAGTAGCCGACCTAGGGATGTAAGAAAAAGTCTGAATCTCCCTACTTATGACACTTATGCTTATGAGATCGGTTTACGTGGGCAGCTAGCTTACACAGAAGCGCCTGGACAGTCAAATTGATAACTTATAAAACCAGGATGAACTAGACACGTTAAAAAGGTTTATATATATAAACATAGTTGCTTTTCATGTGAATTATATTATGGTGAACATTTTCTATTGTGAGGTTGGGAGGTCCTCTTACACATATAAATGCAACTACGGTCAACAGTAATACTATAATTCTGTAGATCTCTACGCATGTTATATTCTGCTTAGAGTAGAAGAATGATAATACCTGGGAAGAAACCTAACTCTTGCATAATGCCGGCCTGGCCTTCAGAATCATATCAACACCTTAGGGTTGCATGATGCATGCATGGATGTGGAAGCTTTCCTTTGCGGAGTCCATGCATCATGCCGACAAAAGGGCATTATGCATTAGAGCAACGTGCCCCTTTAAGGGTTAAGTATACCTGAATGGTAATCGCCACAATATGTCAAGTATTGTGAAACCAGGTGAAGATAAAAAAGAGAAACAATGCAAAGCCAGTTGCACTGTAGAGTAATATTCAATCTTTAGGTGCGGCCCTGGCTGTTGAAGCTGCCCGGGGATAAATTGCCCGAACGCTTTGAAACACTTGCTTTTTGAAAAACTTGGAACCAAAAACGTTTTTCTCTTTTTTGAAAATCTGTGTTCGCTACAAACAAAAGTCTGCTGAGAACAACTCCCTTGCTGCTCTCAAGATGTTTTAGACTTAAAACCGAAAGCAGAGGCAATTAATTAACACACAGGGCGACCTGATAGATACATTAGATGTTCCATCCACGGATAGACTTGCCTGGGCTGGGTGGGCGTTTTCTGCATGAGAAAGGGGACTTTCTCACAGAATGACTCCAAGAATCACTCAAAGCACATCAAGGCTGTGGTCCAATTGCAAACCACATCCAGTCTCGGCTGTTGCGTGAAGAGAAGCCACATCAGAAGCCATATCATGGCTTCGGTCGTGATTCCTTGGAAATTCAATCGATGGCTTCCTTCCATTAGAGGTATTTTAATCAAAGCACACAGCCTAGAATTGTCACAATGTTTGCTCATACGTTACTTCTGAAATCGTCGGTTATTTATCAGCGTGTGTGATCTTATCCCCCACCCGAGTCCATGGTGGTATACACGTCTGTCGTCTGTGTCATGAAGTTTACCTACTCTCTTACCTGGAATACAACCATCAAATCTGTGAGCAATATAGCAGACTTTCTGTAGGCGTTGGAGACATTATTTCCATGCTTGATTGGGTTATTATTTACAGTGAATCCTGACTAATAAAAGTGGTATGTAATCAGAGTGCGGATGTACTTTATAACAGCGCAGTCGGTGTATCTGTAAATTGGACTAATATGAAGAAAACCAGAAGATTCTTTTTCCATCTCATTTGGTCGTCTGCTCCTGAACTCTATATCACATGTGAGCTTCCATGAAAAAGGAAAGAGGTCATGACGTCACGGAGAGTGTTGATGAAGGCATAGTATATATTACAAAGGGTGTGAAATCAAGTCTGCCAACATGCTAAAATATCATATGTTTCCGATACCATTTACAAGTTTTCTATTTGGCCTATCTTCCCTATTAGTACCGGATAATTATAATATTATATTGATCTATAAGGATCATCCCATATAGCATAGGGAAGAAATTCACAGTTCTTTGCCTATAATTAAACTTCCTTTTCAATCACTTTTCCTTCTTTGTAATCGGGACACTGTTAGACTGTAGTAAAACCAAGACAACCATGGCTTCCTCGCATAACAAGTATCTTTTTACACCAGGTAATATAAAATAGTATCTTTATCTACTAGTGGTACTACATGCGTTCTGATTGGGGTTTCTAGAACTATAAAAAAGGAAAGACAATCGCTAATTTGTCCGTGTAATTTGATTTCTGTATGAGTTGCCCTTCACTGACTGCTGTGGCTGAGGAGCAGGTGAGGAGTAGGTGAGCAGTATCTAATTAACAATAGGACTTACCTTATTGAGATTCAGTGGAGACCTCATCATTGAGTTACTTAACCGAATTCACCAACAGCCGTGTTTTGTCTCCTCGATTGAAGTATCTTCTAAGAAAGGTCGATCACGGATGCTACCTACACAGTTGAATTTAATACCAAATATCTTGGCCCTTTGTAAAATAGGCGTACCAAGTATATTGTCGTATTGAGGAAGAAACTTAATTGATGTGATAGGAATAGAGCGCACTTAATATCAGTTTGGAGCTTTCAAAAGGTGGCAGATTTGTTAAATTATCGTTAAATTCTTCGACAAGGGCATGTTCTCCGAATAATATGCCACCTGCTTGATATCGAACTGCAGTTTGACAGGTAAACAGATATAAATTTATCCCCTCCGTGATACCCTTTTAATTGCCGTCATCTGCCAAATCCCCATCTCTACAGGGCCCAATTAACCGGGTTAGTTTCTAGGTAACAGTTCTATAAGTAGTATGCGAGATTCCCTCCTTTGGTACCTTTTGAAGGATCATGTATTGATCAATATATATACACTCACCATTTGTAATTTGAAAATGTCCACCTGCATGTATGCATATCTATAAAGTATCAATTCTTAGGTACACTATTATAAGATGTTCATTCCGAAGCCAGAATTTATTCATAAGGAGGTAAATGGTGTGATAAACTAAAGAAGAACAGCCCCCTAGAAAGGCGCTGAAGTTTAAGTTTTTTAAATGAAAAAAAAAAGACATAAAGAGTTTTGATAATAGATGAAACCTCATGACATTGAGACGTATAATGAAGCCTCATTTCATGAAGTCCAACTGCATCACCAGCTACAGAGGGTGGCCTTCATGTGTCTGCTGGGCCCGCTGTTGGTTCCAGTGATTGATGCGTACACGGGTGCGTACACCTTGGGGCCTTTCATGTCCAAACTGCATGCTCAGGCCCCAACCCACTCACCCATCTTCATCAACCCAAAACCTACTTTTGGCGTTTTCAGACCGTGGCCTTCTAGGGTCATCTCAGGCCTGCAATTGTGCGTGCTCATCTCCCACTGCATCCGTCATAATTGACATATTTAAACAACGACCTGCTAGGAGAGTGATGCATGGTGACCTTACTTCGGGCCGTAACACACTGCGCATGCTCCATGTCGTTGGAGTGCTACCACCTGGTGTGATCCTAATGCGCATGCGTGACATGTGACGGACCTCCGGTGTGATTTGGTCGTACACCGCCAGATGAAGCCCCTACCCGCAGTAGGCTGGGGACGAGTCTAGTGCGATCTAGAGTGAGGCTGTCAGTGTGATCCAATAAAAGTCAAATGTACCAACCAGTCTTGTAGGGGAATTAGAATAGATCCACTGTATCTATGCATATATGCCATTGCTATAGCCTATAGGTTTGACGCCTATAAGAATCCATAAGACTGTCCTCTGAATGTGCTATCTAGATCTATTAGATGGCGGGTCGGTTTCCAGGTATCAATCTCAATAATCAAGTATACATGGCATTTATTTTAATGAATAGTCTATTTATGATACATGTAGAAGGAAGTTTCGATCACGACTAGCCGGTAGTACTTGAAGTATATGCATGTCCGCCACCTAAACCACCAATGTCGTCATGAAAGTGATGAGTGGATAGTGTAATGGAGTGGGACTACCACCACTAAGGGTATTGGAGAACATTTACTGCATATACCGCCATCCCCCTGGTATGCTGTAAGTGCCTTTCACAAAATATGAGGTCCCGTACATATTAAGCAATACTGCATGATGTAGCATAACAGTATGCTTCAATGCAGAAAGATTGGTTCATATTACCGCCATATGGGCCCTTTGCATCTGATAATAATTTTAGCAAATATTTAATCTAACCTTGCTTGGTTGGATGTCAAGTCGTTGCGGCAAGGCATGCCATGACTGACGTATTGTTTGTACTACGCATTTATCTGCCGGGAACTTTCCCGTATATGTATATCGCTTAAAAACTTATTGAAATGATCGTAAATCCTTTCGTACATATATTCACGGAGGTGTAAAACAATTATTATTTATGTCTTACAGGAAATAAAGTACAAGAATTTGATGCCCCAGCGTGCCCGCATCCACAGCCGTTCTATCTCTGCGTCGTCCACGGACAGTTACAGCTCAAGTAAGTACAGCACCTTGTGAATATTTATTAGTAGGTTATTCAATTTACAAATTCCCTAATGCCTGGGATGAAGGTAATGCAACTGCTGTATCTTGCCAATCAAGAATCCAATCTAAAAGGCTAAGTGTATCGAAGGGATCATCCTAGTATTTATTATGCTACATTCAAAACAGATTGCACTGCATAGATGGGAAGGGAAAACTGATGAGCTCAGAATATAGCAAGCCAAAGGGCAAACTGTATATGTCATGGCTGTCTTGTACATTCATAATGTCACTCTGTGTTAAAGTAGCACCACTTTGACAATGGGGGGGGGGGGGGCAATAAGCGTATTATTCTAGGCTATTTTGACACGTTTGTAGACCACGTATCGCATCATTGTGATCAATCTCCTACCACCCAAAGTGACATTACCTGTGCTTACAAGGGACAGAGGCTCCCCTTCCCTTAGCTCGGTTCGATGAGCCTAGGTTATAAATAGAAGCGGTCATCGAGCAGTACATTACATATATATGTGCGTGTATACATTTAACCCAAATCTACCTGTACTTCATAGACTTGCGACTGATACTTAGCCCTAAAAGTGATCTGCAATAATAAATATGTGCCTACTATTTACCGTACCGTCACAATAAAGCGCCGGTTTTAAAAGAGCGCCGGTCTTGAATAAGGGCCGCGGTGTAGAGGCTTTGAAATATTCTTTAATTAAGTACTAAAATAGGATCTCGAATAAGCGCCCATCTTGGTTTAATAGCCCCGCCAAATTGAAGAGTGCCCTGGCGCTAAATCGTGACAGAACGGTACATCCGCTTTGAAAGGGATTTGTAGAATCGGCAAAAGGCACCAATCGCATTACTTTTCAGAATAGGTGCTGAAATACTATATAATATAATGCTGATAAGTCTGAATATGAAATGGGAAAGCTCATGTCATAGGAAGATGATGTCATGAGAGACAGATCATGTCATGGTATCATGAAAACTAAAGGACACAACTGAATTAACCCTTTAATGGCCGCATATTGCTTGAATCTGATATACGTTAAAGCACTATGCCACAGCTAAAGGATTAACTTTGTATGTATGAGATGAGCGGCGTCTATGCAATGAACCTAATATATAAATTAGGTTGAAAATCATCCTACATGTACACCTTCATAGAAGTATGGTAGGAAAGACTTGAGCTGTCAATATTTTTCAACATTTTACATTTATCAGTGACATGACTTTGCACATCCCCTAAATCGTTTGAAAACAGAACCTTCTCGTATTTAATCGATATCAATCATTATGGTCAGCTTCTATCGCAGACACTATTATTGTATTCATCTTTCTCACTATCTCCTGAATTGCAGCATGTTGCAGTAAGTACTTCTATTCTGGCTTGCTCGTTGGTGTGACTGTGGCGCCACCTCCCGTTTAGTATGCAAAGCATGGCCCCCCCCTGTCCGTCCATCCCATGTCATTAGGCGCAAATGTGGCCCTCTATGCTATAGTATAGAGGTGATTACCTGTATTTTAATAGGAAAATGTGTCTTACAAGGGACCAATATCAGCTGTGTAATACACAGTCTTAGTTAAACCAGCGGGAGCTGTTGGTGTTGTTCTTGTAAGCTTATTGACTCAAATCTGGCTTTTTCCCCCCAATTAGACGACAGCTTTGTAATTAGACAATTTGATAGGTTTTGCACCAAAGCTTCCAGTTACTGTGTATAGTCAACCCCGTGTTGGAGTGTCACCTTGTGCTTTAAATACATCCATGGAATGTGAGAATGGCATTGGGAAGAGATAATACTAATAAATTGTACCAATTTACGATAAAGAGTTCTCGAATGTATTTTTGGCGTAGGCTCTGAGAGAAGAAGGGGATTATGACCTTGGTGCGTAATGGACTAAATGCATGCACATAGGTTCATGGTAACTGCTAATGCGCAATGCGTATGGAAACTAGATCGATGTGAATATCAACATGTGTGCCTTCAGTGGGTGTCATTGGTGATGATTAAGAGGGTCACGGTGTCTATACATGTGGCAGCTTCAAATATTGAAGAGGAGTGAGTGGTAGTGGATGCATGTATTATGATAAAAGAAGAGTGACAGATGTATATCTTTGTATTAAACAGGACTGTGTCAGAACAAAAGAGACAACATGTAGATTATTTATAACATATAGATGTCAAGCACTGCAAGGTTATGTGGTTATGTTACTGTCTCATTGGTCTAGCCTTAGACAGGTACCCATCTATGATTCTCTATGGTATAACTTGACCTGGAGATATTGCCCTTGTCTGGCACTGTCCAGTTTGACATAGGTACTTGCCCGGGTACATGTATCCCCATGGACCTGTACAATATACTTGTGCATCTCTATGGTATCACATGCCCCTTCAGTGCTTGCAGCTGCAACACTGTACAAGTTTTCGATCTTCTCCTATTTATAATTCAATTCTATTGAATGAATATTTTGCATTGTCTTAAACACATAGAAATTGGAATTATATAGACAGTGCATTTTTGGGCTTTTTTAATACAAAGAAAAATAAGAAGAAAAGAGAAAGCCTTCGCAGACCCGGCTCTCAGAGACCCGCAGCTGCTAAGCCGCGGACCAGTGCGCCCCCGCGCACGTATACATCTTAAAGTAGTTCCGTGCGCGCCTTTTCCCATCTCGCCCGTGTCAGTATGCCGTTTTCCCGCGGGAAACCCCCCTACACGTACGTGTAGATAGGGTGCTACGGGGGGGGGGGGGGGGGGGGAGGGGGGGTCCAGGGTTCGGTATAGTAGTGGGGGGAGGCAAAAATGTTTCTATAGTATAGGCCTATAGAGAATATTATGATATATACCTATAGTAGGCCTATAGGCCTACCAAGTATTGACAATTTTTATGTAGGCCTAGGCCTGGTAGTGGGGGGGGGGGCAGAAATGTTTCTATAGTATAGGCCTATAGAGAATATTATAATATATACCTATAGTAGGCCTATAGGCCTACCAAGTATTGACAATTTTTATGTAGGCCTAGACCTAGAAGTAAGGGAGGGGCGAAAATGTTTCTATAGTAGGCCTATAGGCCTATAGAGAATATTATAATATAAACCTATAGTAGGCCTATAGGCCGACCCGGAATTGACAGTTTTTATGTAGGCCTAGGCCTAGTAGTGGGGGAGGGGCGAAAATGTTTTATAGTATAGGCTGATAGAGAATATCATAATATATACCTATAGTAGGTCTATAGGCCTACCAAGTATTGACAATTTTTGTGTAGGCCTAGGCCTAGTAGTGGGGGAGGGGCGAAAATGTTTTATAGTATAGGCCTATAGAGAATATTATAATATATACCTATAGTAGGCCTATAGGCCTACCAAGTATTGACAATTTTTGTGTAGGCCTAGGCCTAGTAGTGGGGGGAGGCAAAAATGTTTCTATAGTATAGGCCTATAGAGAATATTATGATATATACCTATAGTAGGCCTATAGGCCTACCAAGTATTGACAATTTTTATGTAGGCCTACGCCTAGTAGTAGGGGAGGAGCGAAAATGTTTCTATAGTAGGCATATAGGCCTATAGAGAATATTATAATATAAACCTATAGTAGGCCTATAGGCCTACCCGGAATTGACACTTTTTATGTAGGCCTAGGCCTAGTAGTGGGGGAGGGGCTAAAAAGTTTTATTGTATAGGCTGATAGAGAATATCATAATATATACCTATAGTAGGTCTATAGGCCTACCAAGTATTGACAATTTTTGTGTAGGCCTAGGCCTAGTAGTGGGGGAGGGGCGAAAATGTTTTATAGTATAGGCCTATAGAGAATATTATAATATATACCTATAGTAGGCCTATAGGCCTACCAAGTATTGACAATTTTTGTGTAGGCCTAGGCCTAGTAGTGGGGGGAGGCAAAAATGTTTCTATAGTATAGGCCTATAGAGAATATTATGATATATACCTATAGTAGGCCTATAGGCCTACCAAGTATTGACAATTTTTATGTAGGCCTACGCCTAGTAGTAGGGGAGGAGCGAAAATGTTTCTATAGTAGGCATATAGGCCTATAGAGAATATTATAATATAAACCTATAGTAGGCCTATAGGCCTACCCGGAATTGACACTTTTTATGTAGGCCTAGGCCTAGTAGTGGGGGAGGGGCGAAAATGTTTTATAGTATAGGCCTATAGAGAATATTATAATATATACCTATAGTAGGCCTATAGGCCTACCAAGTATTGACAATCTTTATATAGGCCTAGGCGTAGTAGTGGGTGGAGGCAAAAATGTTTCTATAGTATAGGCCCTATAGAGAATATTATGATATATACCTATAGTAGGCATATAGGCCTATGCGGTATTGACACTTTTTATGTAGGCCTAGGCCTGGTAGTGGGGGGGGGGGGCAAAAATCTTTCTTTAGTATAGGCCTATATAGAATATTATGATATATACCTATAATAGGCCTATAGGCCTACCAAGTATTGACAATTTTTGTGTAGGCCTAGGCCCTAGTAGTAGGGGAGGGGCGAAAATGTTTCTATAGTAGGCCTATAGGCCTATAGAGAATATTATAATATATACCTATAGTAGGCCTATAGGCCCTACCAACTATTGACAATTTTTATATAGGCCTAGGCCTACTATAGGTATATATTATAATATTCTCTATAGGCCTATACTATAGAAACATTTGTGCCCCCCCCCCCCACTACCAGGCCTAGGCCTACATAAAAAGTGTCAATACCGCATAGGCCTATAGGCCTACTATAGGTATATATTATAATATTCTCTATAGGCCTATACTATAAAACATTTTCGCCCCTCCCCCACTACTAGGCCTAGGCCTACACAAAAATTGTCAATACTTGGTAGGCCTATAGGCCTACTGTAGGTATATATTATAATATTCTCTATAGGCCTATTCTATAAAACATTTTCGCCCCTCCCCCACTACTTGGCCTAGGCCTACATAAAAATTGTCAATACTTGGTAGGCCTATAGGCCTACTATAGGTTTATATTATAATATTCTCTACAGGCCTATACTATAGAAACATTTTTGCCCCCCCCACTACTAGGCCTAGGCCTACAAAAAAATTGTCAATACTTGGTAGGCCTATAGGCCTACTGTAGGTGTATATTATAATATTCCCTATAGGCCTATACTATAGAAACATTTGTGCCCCCCCACTACCAGGCCTAGGCCTACATAAAAAGTGTCAATACCGCATAGGCCTATAGGCCTACTATAGGTTTATATTATAATATTCTCTATAGGCCTATACTATAAAACATTTTCGCCCCTCCCCCACTACTAGGCCTAGGCCTACACAAAAATTGTCAATACTTGGTAGGCCTATAGGCCTACTGTAGGTATATATTATAATATTCTCTATAGGCCTATTCTATAAAACATTTTCGCCCCTCCCCCACTACTTGGCCTAGGCCTACATAAAAATTGTCAATACTTGGTAGGCCTATAGGCCTACTATAGGTTTATATTATAATATTCTCTACAGGCCTATACTATAGAAACATTTTTGCCCCCCCCACTACTAGGCCTAGGCCTACACAAAAATTGTCAATACTTGGTAGGCCTATAGGCCTACTGTAGGTGTATATTATAATATTCCCTATAGGCCTATACTATAGAAACATTTGTGCCCCCCCACTACCAGGCCTAGGCCTACATAAAAAGTGTCAATACCGCATAGGGCTGTGTCTCACGACCTTGGGCCAATGTTTTTGTCTCTGACTGGGTGCCAGCTCTGACCGGGTGCCAGCTCTGACCGGGTGCCAGCTCTGACCGGCCTGAATAAAAACGGGTTATTTAGGGCAGATAATGATAAAAATGGACAACTAATGACTAGTTTAGAGAGTTATAACATCCATTAACCTTTTCAGCCAAATTCTATCTCTATCTGCTCTAAATAACCCGATTTTATTCAGGCCGGTCAGAGCTGGCACCCGGTCAGAGCTGGCACCCGGTCAGAGCTGGCACCTGGTCAGAGACAAAAACATTGGCCCAAGGTCGTGAGACACAGCCATAGGCCTATATGTCTACTATAGGTATATATTATAATATTCTCTATAGGCCTATACTATAGAAACATTTTTGCCTCCCCCACTACTACGCCTAGGCCTATATAAAGATTGTCAATACTTGTTAGGCCTATAGGCCTACTATAGGTATATATTATAATATTCTCTATAGGCCTATTCTACAAAACATTTTCGCCCCTCCCCCACTACTTGGCCTAGGCCTACATAAAAATTGTCAATACTTGGTAGGCCTATAGGCCTACTATAGGTTTATATTATAATATTCTCTATAGGCCTATACTATAGAAACATTTTTGCCCCCCCCCCCACTACCAGGCCTAGGCATACATAAAAAGTGTCAATACCGCATAGGCCTATATGCCTACTATAGGTATATATTATAATATTCTCTATAGGCCTATACTATAGAAACATTTTTGCCTCCCCCACTACTACGCCTAGGCCTATATAAAGATTGTCAATACTTGTTAGGCCTATAGGCCTACTATAGGTATATATTATAATATTCTCTATAGGCCTATACTACTATACTATAAAACATTTTCGCCCCTCCCCCACTACTACGCCTAGGCCTACACAAAAATTGTCAATACTTGGTAGGCCTATAGGCCTACTATAGGTATATATTATAATATTCTCTATAGGCCTATTCTATAAAACATTTTCGCCCCTCCCCCACTACTAGGCCTAGGCCTACATAAAAATTGTCAATTCTGGGTAGGCCTATAGGCCTACTATAGGTTTATATTATAATATTCTCTATAGGCCTATAGGCCTACTATAGAAACATTTTCGCCCCTCCCCTACTACTAGGCCTAGGCCTACATACAAATTGTCATACTTGGTAGGCCTATAGGCCTACTATAGGTATATATTATAATATTCTCTATAGGCCTATACTATGGAAACATTTTTGCCTCCCCCCCCCCACTAGGCCTAGGCCTACAAAAAAATTGTCAATACTTGGTAGGCCTATAGGCCTACTATAGGTATATATTACAATATTCTCTATAGGCCTATTCTATAAAACATTTTCGCCCCTCCCCCACTACTAGGCTTAGGCCTACATAAAAATTGTCAATTCCGGGTAGGCCTATAGGCCTACTATAGGTATATATTATAATATTCTCTATAGGCCTATAGGCCTACTATAGAAACTTTTTCGCCCCCCCCCCCCTACATGTAAAGTACAGAGGAGTGATTAATTGTGTGTGTCAATAGGACGACGCTCAACTGAGGAGGGAGCCGAGTTTGAAAGCTCAATTATTGTTGTTTGTGTATTGCTGGCAACTGGCAAATGGCAGGAGAGTGCGCTCAGCCGCCAACCAAGACTCTGCTGGCGAGTGTAGGGGCTGACCAATCAGGTTAGCTGATCCTCTGAGCCGGCCTGGGCCGCCTCTGGCTGAGCGAGGACGGTGTGTATTCTTCAATCACGCCGTCCTACAGTGTAGCCCCTTAAGGTCTCAGAGAAGGAAATGCTTCTACTATATACTTTAATATAGCGGAAAACCCGATAACTGCAACCAGGACATTCACAATTTCTGAAAATCACCATTGACCTGAAAGATACATCCTTTCTTCAAAACATTTCCCACAAAAATTAGCTACTGACCACGGAAAATCAGAACACTGGTCTGTATCGTAAAACCACCTGAATTTCGCCTGAATTTGCACTGAATAAATTGCATTTTCGCAGATTCCCAATCTAGCCTTTGAAAAAAATGGAAACTCACTGAGAATCCCTTTCCTATTATTTGATTGAAATTGGCAGACATTCAGCAGCATGTGTGTAGGTTTTCATAATATTAGCATCATTTCCAAATTATTTATGGACCATTCAGTGCTCCTGCAGTATTCACTTCTGACCAGAATCGTATATGACTCTCAGTTTTCTGCGGGATTACCTTCTATGAGACCTACTATTAGTGGGATGTGGCTTTCTATTACCTATAATTGTGATTTCTATGACCCAATACATGTTTACAGATAGGCCCCAAAGTTTTATGTCCCTTGGGCTCCCCTATACCAAGATAACCTGATGTTTCCGGGACAAACCCAGGCCCAAAATCACCCTGATTTCCCACCTAGGGCCGAGAGGGCCCCCGGCTCCATGTTTTAGCCATTTTCATAGCAAGAAGTACCTCTAGGACCATCAAATCCAACATGGATCTTTGCATGGAATATCTCTATGTGATACATGTGCCAATACTATAGATTTCTGTTCATAAGGTCAAAAAATGATGGAAAAATATGGAAAAATACCTGAAAATTACCATAAAAATATACATTATTCGCACATCATGCCAGGATTGATTCTTCAGAGTATATTGAAAGGCCATTGACTCATGTTTTTCTACATTTCTTCACGATTTTTAGAAAGTACACTTTAAAAACATACGGTGGTGGGGGCCCTTGTAGTAGCAAATATGCCATTTGCGGTGCCATCCTCTAACTAAATGCTCACCGATCATCCTTCAAAGAGTATCAATGCTTGCTCCCTGTATGCCCTTGACTGGTTACAAACTGTAGCTACTACACAATTTTGATATACCTGTGCTATTGGGACGAAGGTAAAAAATAAATAAGACATATCAAATTACTCTGAATTACCCCCAGTGGCCATAAACTGAAACCAACTTGCGGCTCGGCCCCGGGGACCCTCCGACAGCAATATTAATGTGAATTTCCTTCCTTTTTTTTTACATTTCAAGGACCTGGTCATAAATTTTCTATGAAATTTGGCAGAAGTATTTATTCTGTACATAACCAGTGCAAAAGAAATCAATTTGAGGGGCTTTTAATTTTTCCATGGTAATAGCCCTTTTGCTTTAGGTCTCAGAGAAGGAAATGCTTCTACTATATACTTTAATATAGCGGAAAACCCGATAACTGCAACCAGGACATTCACAATTTCTGAAAATCACCATTGACCTGAAAGATACATCCTTTCTTCAAAACATTTCCCACAAAAATTAGCTACTGACCACGGAAAATCAGAACACTGGTCTGTATCGTAAAACCACCTGAATTTCGCCTGAATTTGCACTGAATAAATTGCATTTTCGCAGATTCCCAATCTAGCCTTTGAAAAAAATGGAAACTCACTGAGAATCCCTTTCCTATTATTTGATTGAAATTGGCAGACATTCAGCAGCATGTGTGTAGGTTTTCATAATATTAGCATCATTTCCAAATTATTTATGGACCATTCAGTGCTCCTGCAGTATTCACTTCTGACCAGAATCGTATATGACTCTCAGTTTTCTGCGGGATTACCTTCTATGAGACCTTAAGGTCTTGCATCGGACTACGAGTGACGCGCCCCCTATTGCCATCGCTGCAAACTAGCGTCCACCGACGTGCCCCCATGCGTGACATTTGAGAACTAGATGTTACCCGGTCGCTGGTACTTCCGCCTTTTAGGACTTGCCTAACCAGCGAAATATTATGGACGATTACGTAATGGGGTGGCCTAGTCCGCGCGTTAACGTCTTGCTCAGAGACCAACGAATGGTGCTGCCATCTGACGAGCGTTTAAGGCATTTCCGAGTCCTAGTTGCTTCGAGACATGGTGGTACAGTGGTCGGTAATGCTGACATGGAGTGACCTCTACAGTCCTGATTGTGAACTGGAGGCTGGAGATTATGATTAGTCCTGATTGTGAACTGAGGGCTGGAGGCGTGGAACTGGCGCTGGGGTGGAAACGGTGCAGGCATTTTTGGGGATGCATTCAGTATTTAATCATAGATTGTTCCTGAAGAGAAGTCATTTTAATGGAACCTGGTTGTCGGTTACAAAAGAACTGTACTCTGCCCCTGAAGGAGAGGGTTTTCTGCTTGGCTCAATTGCCTCCTGGTAACGATGTAGCAGTATTCGGCACCATCAACTAACCCCATGCCTCTTCCAGTGTCTGTAGGACACCTCCACTATTTTCCAATAAATGTGGCCTCGTATAAAAATTTTAAAATACTTGGTGCTCTTATCATTGCAAACAGCAAAAATGAACTTCCCAATTCTAAACGGGTGCGGACCCGGAAAGTTGAAAGAGGGAGGCGCACCAATATACTACAGAGATTAATTTTTCTAGTTTCTCCCTGATTTATTTCATGCTTCAAATACCTATATATACATATGAATTCACTCGTGGAGCTGGGGCCTCGATTTGCACATTTCAATTTTATTAAATTATCATTTAGAGGAACAAATAAAATCACTTAATATAAAGCAGAGACCCTGTCTCCATCCCTTTGTTTTCTTAAATCCATGAACTCGTCGCAATAAGCCCTTAACCGTAATCTTTTATAAATATTGATACTGCCAGTTCCTACATGCAAGCCGTAACCTTAATCTTTGATCAATATTGATACTGACAATCACTTGTGGCTGGATTCGATTGGCATCTGCCTCGTGCATGGCATCTCTCTTCTGAGTCACCGGTTTCACCAGGGAATGTGGACATTGCCTCTGGGGCAGTGGCTCCCAAAAGCCCTTTTTCACCGTGGTTCTTGCTTGCTGCAATTTCGATTCAAGGCAATTGCTTTTGTTGGTAGTACATTTCATGGAAATGGTAAAATCAGCAGTGTCATACTGAATGTGAAGCACTATGCTGCGTCCTTAAAGTCTTAAAGACACTGGTTGAGCATGCTCATCAGGAGGATTCCCCAGATAGATGATCATTAGGACGCCTGATAATGTTCATAGATCAGATCTATGAACATTATCAGGCGTCCTACCGTTTTATTTTTCTGGAAGGTGGTATTAGGCATGCATTAAAGAAGGAGAACATCTTTATTACAGTGTCCTTTGTAAAGAATCAACATGTCTACATATTTGCCGATTAGTTGTGCCTCCTTTGTTCCTCCTCTCTGTTTGTCCGTCCTAGATTCTAGACCACCATTCAGATTGCTGAAGCTGACGTCTGAATGGCTCAGATTTCTTACCTGTTTATGGGCATGAGCAGACGACTTTTTTGAGGGGAAATACAGTGTGCATGGCTAGGTCCGTGGAAAACTTGAAGCTTGTGTTAATGGCTGGTATGGTAGTGTGGTAGGTAAGTTGGTAGAGGGGGTAGAGGGTCTACTGACCTGTGGAAGGGGAAGGGCATAGATAGGCCCATGGGATCTCACCCTGGGCCGTTTGTACCACCGCTTGTAGACTGCTACCAAACACGCGGTGCTAGCGGCCCACTATAGCGCGCGCCACCCAGCCAAGGACAGGCCACGTCTAGTAAATATACCAAGTGTTGGTGCTAGAGACTGGGTTGCTGTGGATTTCAAAGTATGGTATGTGGATAGCATCTGCGGGTGTTATAGTTGTCCGGAAGAAGACTTGTCTAGGCCATGCTAGGGGCCATGCAGTATCCTGATTGATTTTTTCCTCAGTCTTCTGATTGAGGTAAGGGTTAGTAATGCTAGGAATTGGTTCTGGCCTGGTTCTCCGTCCGTCCTAGTTACAGCTTGATTTATACGTCAATGCCAGGAATGTTATCATTCATCTGTAACCATGGTATCTGATTATGACATCGGAAGGTGTGACATTCTCGGTCCGTCCTACAGAGGGCATCTATAGGTAGGGAATTGGGAAAAGTGAAGTGAGAGCGCACTATGGCTAGAGCTATCGTAAAACCTCGCGTATAAGCCTAACTCGCGTCTAAGTCACACCTAGAGTTTGGGGCGATCCTACAAGCCGCAAAGGATTGTGGCGATTTTAGTACTGTACTATAGTAGCAAAAACTCGCGTATAAGCCGTACCCTGACCCTGGGCTGATGTTATAAGCCACACCGCCGATCTGACTCGCGTACTAGCTGCGGCTTATACGCAAGGTTTTACAGTAGTTACAATTCACGCAATTCAGACTGAGTGACTCAACAACGTTCAGGAAAAGCCCTTCCAAGGGCTCAATCGATCAGGTCTGAGGCACACGTTTGAGGGTTCGATATAGATTTGATATCACTGTATGGCAGTGGTTCCGGGTGGCTATAACCAGTTTATGGCCGTACTTTCCTGGTACTATGGTCAGAATTAGTCATTTAGTACGCAAAGAGACAGCGGTGAACAGGACCTCTCTTCTAGGAAGGTTGAAAGAGTATACACACAGCAGCTGCTCTCCATCTCCTGAGCAGTCATACCTCAGAAGGCATCGGATATGGAAGCATGGCCTCAATAAGGCTTCAAGTTGAAAGGATTTACTCTGAAAGTAAGTCTCCTATACCATTCTGTTTTATCCATGTCATTTGTGATATTGTGTGTTAAGTGGGCTCTTTTTTGGGACCAAAGAATTACTACTTTCTGAGTCATCCTAGACGATTGCCATTTCTACAGTATGTTCTACAGTGACAGGATACATACCTGTTCCACGGCAATAGGCAACATAGAACTACGTTGTTTTTTTGTGCATGAACATGGATATACATAATGTACATGAAGAGTATGATGTGTGACCATAAAACGACGATTTACATATGTATGTTGAGATTGGGATACCCTTCCTCCCCCCAGCAAAAAAAAAAGAGAGAAAAAAAGAGAGAAGAAGCACAAAGGCGCACATTCATCTGATGAGTCAGCAGCACCCACACGATGAGAAATTGGTGATCAAGTGGCGCGACCTATAGGTAGGTGCCAGCAGCCCGCGGGATGCTGGGACGCACCCATAACCCTCCCCCACTACCAGCAGCAGCAGCAGCAGCCGCAGGAGTAGTACCAAAAGCAGGTCCTCCTGTATACCAGCGTCTGGCAGCTGCTTAAGGCAGTCCCATTCTGCTGCTGCCGGATGCTGTATACATACCACACACTGGAGGAACCCAGGATGGACGACCCAGCAACACAGGGGACTGCAGCTGTGCAGAGCATAGCACAGGACCAGCAGCAGTAGAGGCAGCAGGAGGAGGAGGAGAAGGGGGAAGTGTGGGCGGATCCCGCCTGGGGCAGCAACACTGGAGTTAGACACTGGAGTTGGGCCCATGCAGGTCACCGGCGTCCGAAGCTGCTGGATTCTCACTGCATTGGTGTCACCTGGTGCATAAGGATAACGGGTGTTGCACCATGGCCAGCAGCAGTTCATGCCCTGGAGGAACCCCCTACAGTAGGACAGCACATGGAGTTGTCGGCCGCACACAGGAGATAGGACACCAGTGCTACCACGACTACATGAGGATATGCACTGCAGGATACGACAGACACGGAAGTGCAGTGGTGTGTGCTTGTAGCACTAGTGTATATGCATGCGTGGGAAATCTATTCCGGGCGTTCTGTGACTGTATTTATGTGTACATGTATATATACAATAGACAGCAATAGTTATGTAGAGGTATCCTAAGCCTAGCTATTCGCTTGGTTGTGATGCTAGTATTTCAAGCATGAGACTGTCCTGAACGGGAATGAAAGTGTCAGCATACCCCAATGGGAAAAGGGAAGAGGGCGTTGTATTTTAAAGGGCATTACTGTGTAGAGTCAATAATTTAAGAGCGTTGGAAAATATTGCAACCGTTCAAACAATACCCAGGAGAGCCAACTCAGTGGCTGAATCTAATAACCGGGAGTAATTCAATTATTCCACTTAATGCACTCCCGCCCCCATTGCTACCATGGCCCCTACTGCGGAGGTAGGCAGCAGCTCGAGAGCAACTCACCTGTAGGAGCAGTAGGGCCCCCAGGGTGTCGATGCAGGTCAATAGTAAACAGTACTAGGTAACCCTCTACCTATAACCTTCCCAACCCTTACTCAAATACTCAGCCATGCCGTTTGTAGTCTGGTTCTATTGATCTGTCGGCCGTTTTGATTGGATGTTATCCCTGTGGAGTCGGTGGTGACTATAGCGGTGCTGCCAATAGACCACCAGCCCATCAATATAAGAGCAGCTCTGCCCGCAGGCATGCCTGATCTATTGGTGCCATGAGCGCCAACAATTGGTGTGGCAATGGGTAAACTAACAAGGGGTATACATGGTGGTACATGTCTCATATATGGCATCGTGTATTGTGTGTGTGGGGTGGCAATGATGAGACAGGCACTAACTCCAGATCATCCCCATGTACAGTATCCACAAGAACCCACTAGACGCCGATAACAGTGCACCTCCTGTCCATCCACTAGACCTTTCTAGGCCCTGATAAACGTGCACCTCCTGTCTACCCACTAGAGCCCATTGGGCTCTGATAAAAGTGCACCTGTCTACCCACTAGAGCCTACTAGGCCCTGGTAACAGTGCACCTCCTGTCTACCCACTAAAGCCTACTGGGCCCTGGTGGCAGTGCACATCCTCATCTGCTGCATGGTGACCTGGTGCAACGCTAAATAGATAAACAAGACCCATATATTGACCAATATCTACTCTCTTCAGATCAATATCCAATAACACTCCATAAGACTGTGCCTTGTTAATATGGATTTATGTACGTAAGTTGGCAATGGAGACCCAGTGGAAAGTTGCCATAGGCCAGAAGTGACATATGCTCTTGAGACGAAAAACATGGCACAGCTATGATAGGGGATCTGACGTTTTGCGCCATGCTGCTACATATACGTGTACGGTAGTATTTATGTACGAAAGGTGTGGCTGCCCTCGAGCACCTGCCAGTTATATGATACGTATACATGTAAATAATCAATGATTTGTGTCATCGCCATCTACATCAAAAGGCCATGATCTGCATCAGGTTACCTCACTATATTAAGTATACAGTACAGAGCCTAGTTGTGAATAGCTGATGAAGCTTGAAGTATTCACCTACAGATTCCGTCGGTGTCTAATGCTAATGGCTCTGATACCCATAGTATTATTTCTTCAACATAGTATGTACCCGGTAGTAGAAAATGGAGGTGGCAATAAAACTATTACTGTCCCCTACCATTCCCCAGCAAAATGTAGACTGACATGAACCTGTATTGTAGGCATTAGAAGCCCTAAAGCTATGATCGCTGCTTATACTATAACCATGCACTGTAAACATGTAGATTACAATTTCCTTGGGTTCCTCTCGTGCCATTGTGTGGTGCAGGTACATGAAGGGGACCAGGGGGCACCTGGCGGAAGCCCTTTAGTGCTTTTGACCCCGACGGTGGGTTGCTGTACATATTAGATGAGTTCCAAGAACGATTGGGACAGCCTCTGAAGTAAATGGACAGCTGGGTCTTTAGAGAGGGAACCTGTGGAGAGGTGGATGATGGCGGGGGAGGATAGGCTGCAGGGTTAGGGGTAGGCATGTTGATAAGGTGACTCACTCACTTGTCTTTGTCTGAGTGGGATCCACAAGGTCTGCTAATAGTACTGGATCTATACCGACCTCAACACATGGCACCAAGAAAGCAGCCACACGTGTTTTCTGCTGGTTACTGCACTGAGTCAGGAGATAGGGCATCCTTGCAGTAAAAACTCATCGTTGATTGATGATGTGGGACCCGGGGCATTGCAGGCTAGCTATCTACTGGGAACGGCGTGCAGTGCTGGGAATTTGTTATTGCTTTCTACAAGCTCGTTGATCTAGTGGCACTTCGTGATTTATCACGTAAGGAAAATGTTGCAAAGTCACTACTGATATTCTGACAGGCTCAAAAGCGAGTAATAAGATTATAATGGAAATGATAATTTTAGAGGAGCATATGCATTGAATAAAGTGGAAATATTGTGAGTATCGTAATTACATAGTAGTGCCGTTGTCGATTAATACTGGGACTCCATGGTGATTCAGCAGACCCCAAGTAGACCTTCCACAAGGTACAACATAGCTTACCCAGGCATGTCAGGGTGTCCCTATCTATTATACAGGAGGCAGAAGGTGGTTCTCCTGTAGGTCACTGACCAGCTCTGGGGTTGTAGACAAAAGGCCATCCGCCGACGTTTGTCATGCATGCATGATGCATTTGGGAGGTTAATAGTTCGGGTCTGACAAGGGTCATTCATTGTGGACATTCATATCACAATCCTGCTAGTTGTACAGCGGCTGGTTCTAGGTCGTAGTTCCATCAGCATCCACACACTGGTTTGAGGCTTGAGTGAATATACCCCGAAACCTTGTCCCTATAATGTGTCCGGGTCCTAGAGCCTTACATCAGCCTGCCTTTTCAAACGCAATGAAGCGGCTATTTCAGTAATGGGAAAGTCTGACCATGCGAAGTACACACACTCGCGGATGGTCTGCTAGTTCAATGTTCAATTCTTAGCCCTTAGTTCCACTGCCCCGATAGAGTAATTTTGTCCATATATGGCCCTGTAAAACTCCTCTCTATGCTCACAACACCATTGATTTAGTGTAGTTCCGTGAATCATTCATGACGGATAGGACTGGTGCAGCGAATATTAAAAAAACACCGTTCAACATAATTTTCAAACTTATTTGTGCACTACAAAGTCTTCCAAATATTGTGGTATTTGAACACTCATCCCTGATCATATTGGGTTTTACATGTATCTCGAACAGTGAAAATAGGCTCACAATGGGATGTCTTGTCTGTCATTCAGCCAATTGGTAAGATTGTCACATATGGATTGTGCGTGTGCCATAATATATAGGCTCCTAGTCCATCCTCGGATCGATCCTTAATAGGCTACTGTCACCCTCGGTTCTGCGTTATCTTCATGTAATGGAGCACGCTCGGGGAATGCACGTGTGGCTGTAGGGTAGAGCTTCCCTCCTAATTACCCCCAGACGTCTACACGTCTTAACACGGTAAGGAAGATGCGTCTGAAGGAGCAGGTGCGAGCAACTCTAGTAATTGCTCGACCTTTTACACCACTTAGGGATTGCCATTAGAGAAGGGATAATGTATGGGTGTGGGGCATGTCGCCCTTCTCGTGTCTTCTACATGTTTAAGAATAATGAGGTTGAGGTTGGGGTTTATACAAGTGGTTAATAGTGGGGTAACATCTTAAAAGCCCAAGTCTTGCTGCCTCTTATAAATGTAAGAGATGGAATGGGGCGATGAGCCTGATATAACTGAGGTGGAGGGGTGGTGAAAGAGTCACATTTATGTGTCCACTACTTACTCACATGACTTTATGCCATTGGTTTACATGGGCAGAGAGATGAGTTAGCCATGCCTTATTTGGTATAATTTATACTATAAATGATGGTTGCCTCAAAAGTACCTAACGCACATTGTTTGAAGATTTATGAATGTATCACTGCATTAAGTTGTGTAGGATAACAACACAGAGGACAATCACGCCTTGTATTTGATTTATGCTTCCTATAGAATCACCCGCGTGAATATCTGTTTAGGTATTTAATCCCACCACAATGCGGCAGAGGGAACAATAGCACACCCTGCACCGACAGTGGTAGCAGCTGTGTATTCAATCAGCACAATTGTGCCTGTGTGTGCGACACAATCCATCTAATACTGTATACAGTTATGGGCCGCCGTAATGAGCACGCCACCTCAGATGGATGAGGAAGGCCTGGTACCTCTGCCTTACCAAGCAATGAACCGTCCCTAGAATGAGATCAGTTACGACAGAATAGTGGGAAGACGCCCACACCTTATGGGAATTGGAAGACCTGCAGGGTCGGTAGGTGTTGTATAGCAGTGCTGACCCTCCGTCCACGGCCTGATTTACCCCCGGAGCGGGCCTCTGGAGTTATGTGACTTGGGATTCTAGTAGATGGACTGTTGATCGAATAGAAATCTGTCACGGGGAAAATCAGGGAGTGATGATGCAGCAGGACGCATTAGAGGTTATCTGAGTATTTCACTACAGGGTCCTGCAGTTCACTGAAATATGTGAAGCTACACTTGTCATAAAATATTGTTTTCACTAGTGCTATATTACATGCTTTTCTAAGGTTACGGTAAAGACTAAACTTCAATATAGTAAAGGGTTAAGGTAGCGGGATGAAGTATGAATCGACCTGATAGAACACAATTCAAGTCAATTGATGATGCATGCATTCATTCTGATTGTTGCGGTCGTCGCTCAGTGACAAAATTGTCAAACCAGGCTCAGGGACTTAAGAATTGTCCGGGGTTAGGATGGAAACCTGATGGTGTTCATGACAGGGGAATGGTGGTGTCATCAATGAGTGATTGTAACCCTCATTATGGGGCACTGCTGCAGGTAAAACACGGCTAGAATTGAAGGGCCGGCGGCCATGTTGGCAGGGCTCACCCCCTGTGTTATTACCCACACCATCCTCCTGGGCTGTGAGAGGGAAAAAAGACACTTCCCCCATGACACCGCGCTGACAGGAAGTGGCCTCCACTGGCAGGAAGCACGTGGTGCGGGTGGGAAGGACGTGCTACTGGGGCGACACACAGCGGCCATGTCGTAAACCATGTAGTCAAGGTGTTGCAGTTCCATAAAGGGACAGTGTAGACTTGTGTGGGATGGAAGGCAGGGAAAAGGATGATGAAGTATGTACTGGTAGTATGTGGATAGGACAGGTGCACTAGCTAATGACGAGGTGTATAGCTTACATGAAAAGATATGGAGAAGAACGAAGTTCATGCAAATACAGGTAAAGGCCAATATAGAGGGCTACTTTTTTTCTTTTGAAAATATTTTATTTATCTTCAAGATTTTCGACAAAAGGTGTTCCTGTGTTACTTCCGCATACACTTTGGCAATTCTTTAACAAATTATCCTTAAATTGACGTACAGGCGCATACATGTAGAGATGCAAAGGATTTCTTTTCAATGCCTTTGTTTATGACACATGATTTTAGCGCATTTTTTCCCTTCAACCTTTTATCCCCGGTGCATCTTGCTGACATTTACTGGGGATATACAGCTTAAAGGCGTCAAACAGAACATGCAAAGTGTAATATTGATCTTAACCATCCTCTCTCCGAGACCATTAATCACACCTTTAGCCCAATTCCCCCTGAGCAAATTAATTTCCCACTAATAAATAATGACCGAAAAAAAAAGCAATCAGCTATTAACAGGGACATTTTTCCCTTTGGAAGAAATCCGGACAGCTGCATTCGCTGGGTGTAATATAACCGTATTATAGCTACTAATGTAGCATACAGCACACAACTAGAGATTTAAGATATTTAACATTGCTCAGTTGTTAATTTGACAAAAAGAGTCTGGCTCAACCACGGTACCTAAGATAACCCTAGACTAGTTATACACCACAGATGCATCATTGCATATTTGATAATCTCACGGGAAGACTAACACAGCCGGTGCTCAGCTGTGTATAATAGCACTCTGGTGCATCAATGTATCATTGCAGTGTACAAATAACAATGAATTGCATGGACGCTGCAGCATATCCTGAGCGGACAAGTGGTACACTGGGTGGAGAGTGGCAACCTTGCCATTTTGTATCCATCTACTCATTGTGTCAGGGCAACACGGCCCCTTACCTAAAGGATACCTCCCCATAATTTGAGCAGTAGTAGATGGCAGTCATTTAGGTGGAGTTGGTGGGGTGGTCCCCCATGATTACTAACCCATCTATCACAGGACTGGTCAACACAGTTCTGTCCTGTCAGTGAATTGCCTGTAGCTGCATCTAGGCATTGCAGAAACCTACCACTGCCATGTATTTATCATGTTGCATGTATTGGAGCTTGGATATATTATCTTTGAAGTTTAAAGCACATGACTCACTAAATTTCAATATTAGATTTGATTCAGTGAACATCCCTGCCGTGAGCCATTTGTGATATATAAATCACACGTTCACTGGTAATGGATGCGATTGGATCACATGTTGATTAGTTGTATATTATGTATCTGTGCTGCCCATGAAGTATAATGACTGCCAAAATAAGGGCTTGTCCAAAGCGGCCTATGGGTACACATAGGCCGTACCAGTGACCGCTCCATCCTACAAGCCTGCTGGTGATGTGGAAGTGAGAGGAAACACGTTTCAGTCACACTTCAAGTTATCACCAGGCTGGGCGGTATGCCTGCACCGACCTGGGTAAACTAGATAACACCAGTGGGGTGGAGGTATTTAGGAAGTTACAGAAGAGCGTGAGCTTCAATGTACACACCACACGCTCTACATGGACTTCCAGGGAGGGCTTCATCCTATAGGCTCACATGGGCCATGTTAGCCAAGCTCGGTGTTTTTAACCTGCACTATCCTGTTGCTTTCCAATCCATTGCCTGTGACATGCACCTATGGGACTGGAGCAAGCACATACTGGAGGGGCCTGGGCTTTCGGCAGGAGCCTGCATGGGGAGGTATGAACAGTTTGTTGGCCGAGTGGAGGTGTTACTTACTACATTTGTACCTATTGGATTCAGCTGTGAGAGGTCCCAGTGAGTGTGCTCTGCCACACGTAGTACACCAGCGTAGGAGGTGGGGCTGGGGGGTCTGGAGCACTAGTTACTCTAGTGCTACCGGTAGTAGTGGGTTTATTTCGCACAAAGCTAGGGAGCTACTGCTCTCTCGTGGTAAGTCGTTTTGGTAGGAACAACTGTTATTGCATATTTATATCTGATACAGAAGTAAGGCTGGCCCATCGGTGTATGCATTAGTATGAGCAGCTTCTAGATAGGGGTCCCTTCCAGGTGTATATAGTGGTGTCCCATATGTTGAGCTGCTCCCCTGACCGGCATGGGGCGGGAGCTGCTCACTAACATATACAACCTCACATACACCTGCAGGTCGCCCATACACACTAGTAACCTCTCCACCCTGAGCTGCTCCCACCGATACTGGCACGAACCCACTTACATACGGCTCATACCACTATGTTTCCGATACCCCTCCGAGTTGCTCATAGTGTCGACGCTCGGTCTAGTGGCAACACGTCAGGTAGGACTATCTATACTTGCCAGAGTGTGGGTCTAAAACAACCAGCCATGGAGCCAACCCTGGAGCCAGTCATTGAGCCTTTCAAGGGCGGAAACGTCTCAAAACACATCAAAATAGGTAAATACCTCTTGGTGTCTGGCTGGTTTGTGTTTTGCAGGCATATTTACATTTTGCCTACATCCATGATGCATTTTATCCTCGTTGTAGGGCTGAGAAAATGCATCACCCCGGTTACAACCTTGACAGTTGGCCCACATAAAATGTATCATATATATAGGCATATACACATTTTGCCTACACCTGTTTTGCATTTTTATCCTGGATGTAGAACTGAGAAAATGCATGACCTCAATTCAAACCTGATCTGTCCATTAATTGACAGTTGACCCACGCAGAATACGTTAAATATAGCTGGAAAATATGAGCTACTATATGCATGTGATACTCAACATGTGTTACACACATGTACTCAGAGGGCATAGTTCACAGTAAGAGCAATAAATAGTTGATACTCGTAGTAGTAGGTATCCCAACGCATAGATATAGCATTACAGTTAGAAATTAACATGTACATCAAGGTCCATCCTTCAATAGTTCATTAAATCGCCCCTATCCAATGACATCACTTGGTACTTTCAAGGCACAGCCCATATCACAGTGTCACTAAAATCGTATTTTGGATTTTTGGGGGGATTTAAAAGAGGAAATATACCTATGCAAAACGTTTGTAGATACTTTATTTCTTAATCATTAAAATGTGAAGATGTAGTTTACTGAGATCCCAGATGAGATGAGAAACAAGTATATTATTTGGAGTGGCATAACTAGTGAGTGTGTTCTGCAGGTCTACATTATGCCACATGAAATCAACCTATAGCTAAGCACATAGAAGTATTATAAAAATGGATCCCTCTAAAATAAAAGTTTATAGTGGGAGCCATTTCTATGTATAAAACCTGTACATTATTAACTGAATTATGATAAACTGGTTAAATACTATATTGCCTAACGAAGGTATTATGCAAATGTCATAATGTGATTAACTTGTATGATTTATAATGAGCTGGGACCCCCGTAATCAGATAGTAATCGACCCCGAAGCAGAGAAATAATTGAGCGGAAATAGTAATCGATCCATTCACTGAGTATATAGCATGATGGAACAATACTTAGCAGGGTAACCTCCACTTCCCGATTGATGCTGCTGGTGCTAGGTTGTCACCCACGATCGTGTGTGCATGTACATAGGTGTGTGGGTTAGGTGTGTGGTGGGCTGGAAGGTGTGTGTGTGTGTGAGTAGCTTTAACTCAGCGTGTCTGTGTGCCATGCAGGAGGTTGGACGCCAGCAGAAGGAGTATTATAGCCTGCTCTTACCACCGTGGAGGAACTTTGAGGGAAAGGAATTGTGAGAACTTAATAACCAGGACACTGAACCAGGCGACCTGATGAAATAAGTATATTGCTTAAGACTGGATGGAATTGCATTTGGTTGGAATATAGTGAGCTGCTCATTGATATACACCAAGTAGCTCAGCACTGCGGTGTAGGGAGTAGAGTGGCTGATTGGTACGTGGTGTCTGCCTTACCTGGGTTACGTCCCCTTACATGGGCTACATGTACAGGTTAACTACCAGTGTATGGACTCAACATACTTAGTGCAGTAACAGGTAGCAGACTCTGGTCATTGGGAGTCAACCAGCGGTCACCCATCTATCCGGATCTATGTAAACTAAGCTCGCCACAGACGCCTTACACTTAGGATATAATGGTGAAAGCCCCAGAGCCATAATTAGTTCCTATAATTCAATATCATCACCATCGCCACCATTGATACCAAAACCACCATCACTACTACCATGCCCACCTCCAAAGACATGATCAGGGAGGGGTCAGCATCCACGGCTGCCGTGTCGACAGCAGGGCGTTACGGGGCCCGTACGGAATGGGCTCTACCAGTACAGAGCCCAGCGGCGGCCACAGCATCGGGCCCCACCCTCTCTACCATGTCCAACGCCGCCCAGGTGGCCATGCTCTCACCTGCCGACTCCCAGGCCCCCTCTGGAGGCTCAGGTAAGCCACCACTAATACAACACCTCCATGGTCCTGTATCGGTGCTCCTGTTTGTGTTAAGGTGTATTACGCAAGTGGTATATATATACTGCTTTTTTTATTGGCTTAAGTTCTGGTCTTAAATTGTGCTGAACGATCCCAGTATTTTCACCTGACCCCCAAGTTCACCTGTATCATTGATGGACGATGAAGGTAGTTTGTGTTGCCATTTCTGGTTTCTATATGCATGTAGCTTTACTTACACGCACAGTGGTCCGTTTAATACATTGTATTGCTATTTGGACATGTTAAGTGTTCTTTGATGTCTATCATAAAGTGCCCTATATTGGCACGGGTGGATAAAATATACATTTCAGCATGCCTGACCCAACGAGATAGGTATGCCTGTATATCTGCAGGGATAATTATGGAAATATGTTCATGTGCTATCTCAATTTATCTGCATATCGCAATACATCACCATACCTAATGTACCCACTCTGTATGCCATCTCTGGCAATGTCGTCACCGTATAGGCCTCCATCGACCTAGGACAAGCGACTGTGTACTTCCCGTAGTCGCCTGTATAAGTGCCAGCTCTTTACTTATCACCGCCGGTATTGAAATTGATAAATACACTCTAAACTAAGTCTTGAATAAGCGCTGGTCGCTAAATCACCCACTGGTAGACGCTTTAGAGGTATATCACAGTGTAAATTTAAAAGAAAACACACACATTAAGAAGCCCGTGTTCTTTTAATCTAAAACGGCATGTGGTTAGAGAAAGCACTAGAGGGGTAATACAATGGCATCTCATCATAATTATCGCTAACATGAGGAGATGGGGATGAGTGAAGGTACCAGATTAATGAATCCTCTACGTTGCACCTGGTAAATGCCATTTCAATTACATGTATTAATCATTGCTTCTACTTTATCCCCCGGGACTTTGTCCTAGATGAATATTGAATAAACCCATTTTAACATTTGATATGATCATGTGCTTCGAAATAATTGATAGTTATAATAAAGAATTATGGTGGGTTCCCAATGTCTAATGACAAAGGCACTCTCCACCCGTCCATTAGTACTCCTTACCTTTAACCACTTACACAGGCACCGTCCAGAAACCACCTGTTATCTAGACAGAAGTCTGTGGTTAGAATATCCACTACTCACGCCTATACATTCACAGCCCACAAAAATGAGAGGAAAGTGGTATTCTGCAGTGAACTCGTATAGCTATCACTTGACTTTTATCGTTCATTTTATACCATGTATATAGGCCTATATTCACTTTTCATGTGCTTTTGAAATGTGGTGATAAAGTTGCTGTGTACATCTAAACTGCAAATAATTCAATGTGCATACATAGACAGCATCTCAGATAATTTGGTTTGTATTGTACATGTGGATCATCTCTCACTATGTAGACAACATGCCCCTATATACCAAGTAGTATATAGAAAAGGTGTCCTGGTCGGGGCACTCGCAGTTAGAGCTAGCCTCTAGGCCGATGGTACAATTTGGAATAGCACAGGAGCTGCTGGAACATGTATTTTCATTTTGAGGACCCTAGACATTGCCAATATTGTACACAGCCTTGCAGTAAGTACATTTAGCGTTCACATTTAGATAGATTAAAATCACACTTTCTGACCTACCCCCCTTGAGAATTCTAGAGTAAAATGGACAAGAAAATTCAAGATGGACACCGAACATTGAACATTGATTTCGTTTTCAATGGTTGTTACATTAACCCCACTATGTTTGGGTTAAAAGAACAAATAGTTTAAACCGTTGTCGCTTCCTTAATCAATGAGAAACTTAAGACACTTCTAGTCGGTCTTGGTTTCAGTTAGTTTTCCATATTGAACATGTCCTTAAAATGTCTCAAGAGTAAGATTAACTGACAGTCCAATTTGACAGATCTTCTGATTTTATGGAATCAGTCAAATTAGTTTTGCAGAGAGAAATGGACTTGGTTACACCCACTCAAAGCATGTGATGAGAAACAACTTGACGCACTCCAGTGACAATACAATTGGGAAGTATTCATAGGTACAAAAAAATGTACTAGCATAATTGGGACCCATTTTAGGGGTAGTGAAAAGCAATTATCGGTACTTTCCATTAACAGAAAATTGATTAGGAAGGCATACTGTGGATACATTACATACAAGTCTTAGACGTTAAATAGTAGTCCATATGCTCCATGATAAGCCTGACAGCAATTTATCAATCAAAGCCTTCCTGTCGTCCGTAGGCCCTATTATTGGCCAACATCCCCTCTGTTTGCGACATTATTACTCTAGTTACCTTGACGACCAGCATGCTATCTAGTTGAAGCAGGTACCGTACCGTCGCGGTTAAGCGCCGGGTATTGAATTAGCGCCGGTCTTGTATAAGCGCCGGGGGTATGAGGGTCTTGAAATGACTCTTAAGGTTGATCGCTACTCATTGAAAACGGACCACTGCGCAGGTCTCTGCGCATATAGCTTATATGTATCAGATTGAGCTAATATTAATAAACTAGAAACATATATATGCTGACTAAGCTATATAAAAAAATCGGACAATTTCGAGCAAAATTGAGCGTTTTATTGGACTTTGAATATTTGATGTATTTATAGCCAATAATATTTGCTATTTTTTATATAAGTTAGAATATTGGACTTATTAATCAATAAATTATTATCTAGATATATAAAGATCTCATCAGGTTCTTTGAAATAACCAAGGGTGGGAAATACAGCCATTTTACACCCGATTTTTGCCCATTTACCCATTTTTTAGGCTCTAAATATGAGATTTAGACCATTTTTGCACTATTTTTTAACTTCAAAGGCCCAAAACCATAAAAATATGCCCGGGACCACCTATCAAAAGTCCTTTTAAATGTTAGCTATTGATCTGAACAATTTTTTGAAAAAAAAAAAAAAAAAGTTCATGGATTTTTTTCAGTGATATTTAGATATTGCTGAAGAATTATGCATTAAATTTGAATAATCGTCATAAAACCATCACGTTTTTTCATACACAGGTACATTTCTTGACCATCATTCTATTTTTCCCATAAAAAGACATAACCTAGGATTATTCATGTGCAATACAAAATTAATGTGGGCATTGGTTCACTAAGAAAAAAAATCATGAACATTTCCCTTTTTTTGGTAATTTTTGGCAAAAATAGAGAATACTTTTTTTTTTCAAAAATCTGTAACAAAAAAAGTAGCTCGGGACCCCCCCTATTTTTTTGCATTTTCCTTTTCTTAGTGATCTAAACTACCTTAATGCAAAAAATTAGGAAATTCCATGGATGAAAAGTTAAGAGTAGCGATCAACCTTAAGCACTAAAACTGGATCTTGAATAAGCGCCTGTCTTGTATAAGCGCCGGGGTAAACACGCCTCCAAAGTTATAAGCGTCGGGGCGCTTAAACACGACGGTACGGTACCCATAACTGGTCCCCATATATCGTATTATAGCAGCTGCTGCTCTTATTGAATATATTTAATGAAATGATCAAAGTTGTCGCCCCTGACTACAAACATTATCTTGCATCGTAAGCGTCATTAACCAATAACTTCATAGCCTTGTCATTTTATAGGAAGTTAAGTTTGGATAAAACTCATACATCACTAATCTCTGTTTTACGATGATTAGTGTGAATGTGCACTGAATAGGCTTAGGGGACTAATCAAGGCTTAAAGGAGCGCTATATGGCACACATACCATCTCAGTAGTACATACAGTGTTGTTTCCAACAGGACATGAATTGACAAATTATTAAATCTTGACAAATAGTCTTTTTACCCGGTTTCCCAGTCACTGGTTGCAAACGTCCACTAAGAGTAACCTACTCTGGTCACATCCCAAATATCCAGGTATGTGATGATAGCTGAGAGTGGGCGGTGGGGGGATGAGAGAATGAGCCACTAGTTAGCTGTACACAGGCAACCACTCTTTGATCTACCTAGGTACACGCATGTTTACCGGAACTAGATTTCTTTGTGGTGTATTTGTCAGGGATCCAGCGATCAAAGACTGGGTGTGTGATTCACATCACAAATCACTCAGGGCAGGGCCTCAAACAGTCAAAGTGGTTGAACATGAGGGAACATAGATAGTGAGATATGCACAATGGTCAGACATATTAGGCCAACAGTAGAAAGACACAGAGGTGGGAAGGCGAAAGGCACCGAGATTGCGGGAAGAGTATATAAACACCATGATAAGAATGACGGGGAGCCAACACGTGTAGCCAACGCCTAAAGCGGAATGCCATATACATGTCCATAAGGAACCTTCTTAGAAGAAGAAAAACTTTGAATGGGCATTCTTGGATAATAGGAAGCAGTAAAGATCAATCACGTGCTTCCGGTAGCAGGTGGTGCAGTCAGCTTCGATCGGCAAACCAAACAGTCGCCATGGCAACATCAACTTCCGCTGAGGTGCTTGGTGGCGCCCTCTCGGGGCGGCGTCAGGAGGCAACGGTTAATGGGATGCCGCCGCCTTTTCACCCTCTTTGCAGGTCGGGCAAAAAGAGGCTTTGTCCCCGGGTGGGAGCAGTGTGTTAAATTGTTTCCGGTCATGGTATGCAGCTTGGCTATTACTGTTAGGCATTTCAGTGTTGATGCATTGGAAACTGCGGGAGGCCTAGAGAGGAGCAGATAGTAGGCCTAATGGCAACATGGTTAAGTGGGATAGCCTGGTGCGTTTAGGAATTCCCGAGCTTCTGCTTTTAGACACTTATTATCTGCAAACGTGAAAAAAAAGCAAAGGAACTCTTATTGGAATGTACTGTGTCGTTTCATACGCGAAATCCCTGTGGGACCTTCATGATTAGGTCAGGAGCGAGTAGAATAACTTAACTGGGAGCTGTTCATAATAGCAATGGGCATACCGGAAGTGTAAAAGGTGACAAAACCCTGAGGGATTGTGTGACTGGATACAGGTGTGTTGGCATTACGACTTACTACAGGTGTCTATAGGTGTGTTGGCATCTGTTGCATGTACTTCTGAGCCCAGGCCCTCTCAAGTATGGTCCAGCAAATGATCCTTCCTCAGTGAACCATAGCTGAGATATCAAAGGCAGTGATTTGTCTGGTCCTGTCTATGGGATTAGGCAAAGCAGCAACATCTGTTGTCCTTCAAAATTGACAAAACGATTAGGAGAACTATCCCCGGTAGTGGTTTTCATTTTTCACCTTCACCCGACATAGCAACAACCATGGATGCGGTAGATGTTGATGTTGTAGTTGATATGCTGACAAGCAACACTATAAATTCCTCTCCGTATCTGAGCATAACTCTCGCAGATAAGCAACATTTTTATGAATCCCTGTCTTCATTTAATAGATTCGACCACTAAAAGGAGCGAATAGCTTTACCATGTGAAAGCCTGCATTGCCTCTCAATCAATCAATCAACCCTATCGCCCATTGTTGCGTTTCCAGGTAAAAAGAACACAATTGCAAGGCATGCACGAAACAATATAACCCCAGCATGATGTAGCTGTGTCATGTAGTCATGACAGGACACCTGTAGCCCTTTAGTGAGCCAACTTCTACCTCAGCCCGATCAGACTCCTATTATCCACCATCTCCTATACATCAGCACACCAGCCGGATATAGAGTGCAAGACTAATGGCGGATGAGGGGATGCTGCTGCTGAACATTGAGCACGAGACCCCCTATTACAAAGGAGAACACTGCCTATCTCACATAGCACCTATATACCACATAGGATCTTTATCACATAGCACCTATATATCACATAGAACCTATTTCACATAGCACCTATATACCATATAGGATCTATATCACATAGCACCAATATATCACAGCACCTATTTCACATAGCACCTATATACCATATAGGACTTATATTTCACATAGCACGTATACCACATAGCATCTATATCACATAGCATCTATATCACATAGCCCCTATTTCACATAGCACCTATTTCACATAGCAACTATCTCATAGGCTATAGCACCTATCTCATATAGCACCTATCTTACATAGCACCTATCTCACATAGTACCCTAGATTGGCCGTTCCTCCTGTCTGTGGACGGCTGTGGAAGGCATGCGATGAAGCCACAGCCCATCCACACGTCCGGACTAATATCACCTCACATAGCAAATATAGCCCAACTGTATCTCAATATCCAGTTTCCATTATTCTACTACATGTAGCACCAGGATATACTCCCCCACCTCCCCTTACATGCCATCTACTGTATATGGACAGTTGGTGTTAATGCGCTGCTGAGATCTAGTCACCGCTACAATTCTAGTTACTACTAGTGTCTAACGAGCTAGGTCATGGCATTACCTAACTCTGGCATTGGGAATGCTTTAATTACTTGACCTTGCTCTGGCAAAGGCAATTGCACTTCTCCATGGAGGTTCTGTTGAGAGGTTGGTGCAACGGTTTGAAGTGAGGTTTTCAAGGTCAATGGTTTTCAGAAAATTAGTGCTTGACTCCCTGTAGTTCTGATTGAGGGCCGAGCCCCTCGCCGCTTCGGAGTGATAACGTTTTAAAATTGTATTTTGGCAATTTCTGGCGGCCCAGACATTGTCAGGCCACCGTCCTGTGTGATGGGGGCGGCCAGGCCCCACAGCCCCCCCCCCCCCAACACACACACACACACTTCCTTTGTTACTATGCTACTGATAATGGTCACCCGTGCATGATCCAATCATAGCAGAGGCGATTAGTAGATTATCCCTTATCATCTAGCGTAAATAACCTGTTGTGCCCCCAATCTCCCCTCACCCAGTGCACTCTATATGCCATATCAGCCTCCAACTCCATTCATAGCTAGTCGTGTGATGATGTAGTCATATCCCTGTGAACTTTAGGAAAATAGCAATTGTCCTTCTGAAAATTGCTTTTCCATGGCTATATATATATCCCAAATTCTAGCGTTGTGTTGATGTCACGTACTCTCATAATGCGTTTCCCGTTGAAAGTCGGTTTGTTTGAGACGATCAGTGTTTCCACATAGTATAAGGGGAGCCACTGTAGATAAGGGTTGCTTAAGGAAGCCACATATAATGGCTTCAAGCAGTTAGTAAAGCACCAGGCGGCTATACATGTAGTGTCCAAATGGGACATTCTGCCAATGTGGTGGATAATTTCACTATATTCCCATAGACCCAGACTGACCTCCACCGTGTTACAAGTCTAATGTATGCAACTGTATATACATACGGTTAGGCGGAAAGCAAGTGGTTCTCTGTCCACTCAAATATTTCCATATAGCCATGTTACAAATGTTGAATTTCTATCCATTATAACGAAGTATACAAATGCAGACATTCAGTTTTGCCTTTCTAATACACATACTTAGAAAGGATCCAACAGACAATAGCCAGCTAGCAGTACCTTCACCATTTGCATGCAGATGATCTCGGCGGGAGGCGTCATGTTTCCTTCGGGGCTTTCCACCACTAATTAACGCAATTAATGACCAGAGGCAACGATCATTTTAGAATTGAATATAATCTCACCTCAAGACATGTTTTAGAAAGGTGATTTAATGATGCCACAAATCAAGTATGGGATTACCCTGAAGAAATAACCGGTGTCATTAATGTAATGAAATATCAGATCTGACGGCTGTATCTGCCACGATGAAATAACATAGCAGCTCTAAGAGGGATACCGGTTTGGGGTGCTTGAAACGGGAAAAGGTAACATGTGAGCCCAGCCTCTTGCCCACCACAGTGTATTAATTGGATCACCAAGGGAGTAGATTTACTGATAGTGATATGCTTGTTAGTGAACACACGTTGATCTAATCTATGAAGGTACTGAATTAACAGTAAGGCACACTCAATACAACCATAAGGCTTTATAGATTGTATTACAATGTGCCTACTCGACTAGCGAAGCCATTACAATAACCATATCTTTTGAGTGTACTGTGTTCACATTAACTAATCAGTTCCTTTCTGTCGTTTCAGGTAAGTGTTGGTTCTTATGTAGTCCTTCTGTGCTGAACAACTGACCGTGAGTACCCTGTGGACTTCTTTGTATACATGTGAATTCTTGCAAGGTTAAATATCAGGGGCCAACTGAATGTTAAACTACCCAAACATTCAGATTAATTCCAAATTGCAGTAGGCAAATCCTATTCTAAGATATCGGTACCCAAGCCTTATCTGTAGTGATGTGGCTCGGTGGAGACCTCTAGTAATAGTGTGGCAAAGTACTGATCTGTCTGGCACTGCCAGCTGGTGGAACATCAGTGCGCTCATGGAGTGCAGCCAGAGTAGGATACAGCAAAGACTGAGATGCATTATCTTACATAGAAGATAGTATTATGATTGAAATTGAGTAAAAAAAAAGATTACCCGGGGTTATTTGAATAAGAGTTGAAGCTTGTATATACTTAACACATCGAAGCATGCATATATTTCCATATGCAAGTGTTTGCACCACTCTAGAAAACACTTAATTAGTTAATAGGTGACATTATCACCCTGTATCAACTAAAAGACCTACTGGGGAAAGGATGCCTTAGCTTTCCACCCTGGGAAACGAAAAATTCCTACTTGGGAAGAGACAACCATTCTGGATGTAAACACTGAGGATATGTGGCTAATATTTCCTTAAAATTCTAAGGTTGACACATATTTAAGTGAAATCCAAATATACCACAGACCACAGAACATTCCTTTGAACAAGGGTGGTGATTCAGCAAGTTCCTGGCAGTTATCAGTTTGGTTGCAGAAGGAGGAATTTCTGGACTAGCTCTAGATCTGGGTAGCTGGGTTTGAAAGTTGTCACCAATTTTGCATGAAATCTACAATTCAGGGCTATGTATGATATTTCTCACAGTCATTGCGGATGCTTATACTTATTTCACATCATTGGAAGTCAATCTTACCTGTTTGAATTAGATCCTAATCCCAATAACTTGATTCTCAGCTGGTACTTACTCCAAAGACTTCTACATGCCACTGCCATGCTGAAAAAACGCCCACCTAGGAGTAAAACTCCCACCTAGGAGGGCAGAAACTCCCACCTAGGAGCACAAAAACTCCAACCTGGGATAAATAGAAGTTGAGTCATGATGGGGCCTCACCTTAATAATACCATATAATGTAGGCCTAACTTCAATATCTTAAAGGTGAAAGTCCCTATTTCCCCCAATTTTATTACATTTCGTGGAAGAAACCATTTATATTATCTACCAGATTGTTTTGTAAAAACCATGGATATCTGATGTATCTATACTAAGGAACAAGGATAAGGAAAAAAACTTATCAATTTTAGTATAAAATCATGCAATCGGCACAGACCATCCTTCTTTGAACAGTTTAAAATAATGACTAAAACATACCCGACCTTGGCCCATTCAAAATTGATTTCCCCCTCCCCTCTATCATAGAACATTCTTCCAAACAAGGGTGGTGTTTCAGTAGTTCCTGGGCGAAATCTTTTACCCCCCCCCCTCCCCCAATGGAACATCCCTTGCCCCTGTTTAAAAATTAGGACTCTATTCCCCAACCCCCCTCCCCCCCCCCCCAAAAAAAAAATCCTCCCCGTGATCCACCATTAAATCCTGCAAGAGTCACAGACCATCTGGATTCTGAACCTGCTCTAAACTGCTCTATTAGTCCAATACTTGGATGATTGTATAGGTGGGACTTTTCAATCTCCTAGGTGGGACTTATATTTATCTCCTAGGTGGGACTTTTTAATCTCCCAAGTAGGCCTTATGTAGTGTCCTCCAGACTTGTGCAGCTTATTATGCCTGATCCCCACACTGACAACACATACTGAACACACCTATGTGTTCTCTAACACCTATTGTGGTCTGTAAACAAAAAGGTTTCAATGACTTAACTTGGATTGCCAGTAATTCTGGATAGTTTGCTGGAGCAGTTGTCCTGTGTGCTCCCTGGCTCTCCCAAGTGGGAGCTTTCCCTCTTCCCAGGTAGGAGAGATAAGGCAGGCCTTTCCCCAGTAGGTCTTTTAGTTGATACAGGGTGATTATGGCATGGTCATATAGAATCACAGTTGTAATAGTTCTTGCATACATGTGTTAGTTAGATAAGTTGGTGCTGAACGGCGTTAAACTCATTTTCAGGGAGAAATGAGACAAATTATTTGCGTAAATTGACTCAGTGAATAGGCACAGCACCTTAAAAAGTATTGGATAAGTACAGTTATTTGCGTATATGTTATCCAGTGCTATGCAAAGCTTGGTATTTGCAGTGCATGGAAAATGAAGCTGAGTCAATGGTGTGCCTCTACATGGGTCCCCAACTATTTGGCCGTGTCGCCGTGTCGATCTTTAGCAAAACGGCAGTGTCGATTTTTACCCCATGTAGAGGCTCAATGGTCTACCACCTAGCACTAAAACCACTCTGAGCAACCCCGTTATGGGGCCAGCTTCCTGCTGCCATCTGGTGGAAACTGTTCACACCAGGTTGTGGTGAACAGCTATAGTGCCACTCCTGTAACTGCCATACCAGATACAGACCACAGAGGGTGGTCTTCTAGCTTTAGGCATTATTGACCCGTCTTACTGAAACGGTTATGGACTAAACAATGTTAGTCTGTTACAGAGGGAGGTGCCTTTAAGCTCTGGACATGTATAAAAGTGCCCATAGTAGTGTCTCCCTGTCTTGTAACCACACAAGTGTTCCTGGTTGGATCCTGTTGATGGCTGGCATTTTGTGTCTTTTTCTGATGTGCTGCCAGTGGTGTATACTACGATATATACTGTACTGTAGAGTCATCAGATACCACTCAGGTAGGGTTGAAGAAATGTTGCAGATCTCTTCATCCGCCATCTACAATCCCTACCACATCTTCATGTAACCTGGGGAACAGGAATAATATTACAAGGACCAGAATACATTCAGCATTATCGATTGCTCTTATAAATGTATCACATTCCCTCTGGTTGCACTCGGGGTGCCATACAGTAGCGCCTGCGAGGCCTCAGGTTATGGTGTCCATAGGGCATGCTGTCTCTGGAAATGCAATATTGCCTTTTGTCATGCCTTCTCTGTCCTGCTCATACATTGATGGATGAGCTGGTGATGTATATACAAATGCTCATAGCACATCCATCAATTTATGAGCAGAATAGAGAAGGAAATACAATAGGCAATATCTCCTGTCAACATGCCCTATGGTCTCCACGATCATGAGTTTCATGGGCAATAAGGTTGTTGCCTCATTCGTGTATGCCATTGATGAATTGTTATCAATGGCATACACGACAGAGCCAGAGGCAACAACCTTATTGCCCATGAAGCTGAATGTTTGCTATATATAGCCAGTCCAGGAATGTCTTCTTTCAAATTTGATCATAGCCAAAGACCACCCTGATAGAGTTCAGTAGCGACCACGCCCCCCCCCCCCCCCAGCCCCACCCCCACCTCTCCCCACTTCACCCCATTGTTGTGGGCGTGCACTGTTGGCAGCTATGTCCAGAGATACTATTGAACGGTCGCTATCGAATTAACCTAGTTCACCAGTCCTCCGCTATGTGGCAGGACGAATAGTGCTACACACGTTTCTACATGGTCCCTGGCTCTACAGGAAATCCTGGTCTCTTCCCACACACAAATACAAGTGGTATGGATGCAGACCGAGTTTTGACCTTTTCAGCCGTGTAATTAGAGAGGATCCACAGTGAACTGAGTGTAACAGGCTGCTGGAATCCTGGGTCTGGCAGTGCTAGTGCTGTGTGTGTGTGTGTGGCTTGGCAGGTGGGAAGTGGAGCCTAAAAGTGTCTAGGTTTAAAAAAGTGAAGCCCAGAAGTCCTAGGTTATCCTGACTGCTGATATTTATGTCTGTTAGCTAGAAGTGATTAATTCCTCGGGAAAGTTTATGGGTGGTGTGGGTTCCTTGTACAGAAGAGAATGTGTAGTTCATTTCGTGTTGCACTGCATGTTTATTATTGGGTAGATATGCTGGATCCATTGAAATTTAGCCCACATAGAAGTGAAAGTACATAACTATACGGGTTTATGACTACCAATGATTGCATTACATAAAATTGGAGTATTGTTCAACTTACTAATTCAATTTTCTTGATTGTGCTGTAACTGATATGACCAAGGCTGCTACGCAGAAGTAATATATGCTACTGAGTATACTATTACACAAGAGACTGTTATGTATGCTTGCTGTTAGGTTCTACCCGGTAGTATGCTTGCTCGAGGGTGTTTTGTTTGGTATTATGCAATCCTTTTGAGAGCTGTTCACACAGAAGTTTATCCTTGAGTCATATTTGTTCTAATAGTCATGTTATCATTTGACTATATGAAAATATAGATATCTCTTATAATTCTCTTTAAACCAGAAAGTATGCTAAAGAGTATGCTATTACTCAAATATGTATCCACTGAGAGTCGTCTCCTGAACACGATGACAATAGTCTCTAACGCGCCAACACAGCGACCGAAATACCCAGAAACTCTTGAAATGATTTTCCAGGTATCCGCAATAAAATAAGTGAAGTGAATCCGATGAAGTGTGTCAGTGGACAGGTAACTGTCAGGCTCAAATAATATGGCTTCAGTCAACACCAGAATGCTTTAAAAGGAGATATAGTAGATGCGTTCTAAAACAAACATATCACCTGTTTTCTCTCGATATTTCAACATATCTCGACAGACGTACTTGTAAGTTTATCATTCTACAATTTACTAAATTTGAAAAAATACGTACCTGTTTAATATGATGATATGGTTTTAAAACCAACACAGCCGAAGGTTGCTTAGCAGGTACAGGGCCCATACGGGCCGAATCTGGGACAACAGGACTGTTAATAAATTTAAGAAAACTATATCATATACACATGTCAGGGATAGTGACCTAAGGGAACCCACCATAGGACGTATTGCAGATATTAATGGCTAATGTTCTATTGTAACTCTGTCATACAAGAACATCAAAATGTGAGGTTTACGTGTACTGAGGAGTTTACGGTAGCCCCTGTAATGTGCACTGAGACGACCTTGGCTGAATTGTCATATTGGGGTCCGGAGGATAGGTAGGCGTGAAATGGGGGTTTCCTTGCTCTTCGGGTGTTATCCACATGATCGACTATACAACCACAGAAGAAAGTTCCCTGGGAGAATTGATCACTGTGCTGCCAATAGAGGATAAGGGGCTAAATATAGTAGGCTAAATATCGATCGACATTGGTCGGTCTATTCGTTACGATTCACGAAAGTGTCATTTTATGCCATCCTGCCCTGAGATTTTGAACTGGCCGATCAACCGAAAAGGGCGAAAATGTTAGAAAATGTTAACATATATAATTATTCTGCATCAGTGCGTAATTCTACCAGTGGTGTCAATTCAGATAGCTAGCTAAATGGACGTCCTTGTATGAGGCAGCTAGCTATTAAACCAAACATGCCAAATGATGGTGTTGGGTCTTAATCATGTAATGAACCATCTGAGCCCATGGTGTGTGCCAGAAGTCAGAAGTAAGTTACATTTATTATCGTTTGAAGTGTTATACATAAGCCCCTTAATATGTATAACACACTACAGCATAACATAACAGTACAGTATGATATAACACATGAGAGGAGCACATTATATGTTGTACATAGATTTCTCAGATTGGTCATTTGGCGAATGTGATTTTAATAATACATTATTGTATATGACGTTAAACTGTGTCATATGGAACATTGTAACGTGGAATAACACTCGTCTTAGATGATAATTCTAATAAATCAAATATAGCATTTGATTGTAGTTGCAATATAAGAAGTGGCTACATGTATAGCCACCCACCTCTACATATATCTAGTCAATCCATTCCGCTTTAATACCAGTGCTTATAGTATCTAGCTATTTCGGAAGCAGGCGAGCTGGGAGCAGCCAGGAGGAGCAGTTTACTCCTCCCTGTAAGCAGCTCATCCCCGGGCTATGAGCAGCTCACATCAAGTGGCCGTGACCAGTGAGGAGTGGTTGCCGGGGGTGCTTGTGGTAATCAGGGGGGATTGATGTTAGTTTTAGCTGGGTAGATATAGACAGTGCAGAGTGGGGCTCTGAGGGTTGTTAGCCTGGGCGCTCATCACCACGGCCTTGGTATGAATTGTAGCATTTAAAGAGGCATTTGGACAATAAAGGATGCCACGTAACGTGCCCTGGCGCACTTACGGGTGAATGGATCCTCGTGATGTGCATACGTTGGTGTTTTATGAAGAAATGCAGAAAATATTATAAATGACATGAAGCTTTCCTATGGTATTATGTATAACACCAGGAGTCCTGTTTGATGCCTCTGGTTTGCCAGTATACTGTGTAAAACAGTGACAACTTGTGTAAAACAAGCAATTCTTTTAAAGGTATTTATTGGTTCTAACTGGAGCTTTTACCCAAGAAACTAGAATTGCCTTTCTACCGCTAAAAATTGACTTGAATAGTGACAAGAAACACACTCTAGTATACATACTAGCATTGCCTTCTACCGCTAGCACATTGGCTTAGTGACAGGAAACACACTCTAGTATACTGACAGGCACCAATCCACAAGTACATAATGCGGCACATTATAACAGGGGCATGCCTGTGTGGACTGTGTATTGACCATACACAGACAAATCACCAGCCCTGCACCTTATTCCCAGACCCATTGGTAAGTGCCGTTGTCAGGACAACCTGCTGACATGACGAGCTGCTCCTCCTCTGGGACCCGTGAGCTGCTCAGCATCAAGGCTGGTGTTGTAATCCGCTCACGGAGGACGCCCTGATGGGACTCCATGTCGGACATGCTGGGTATTGGGGACAAATAAGCCTCTTCCGGCCAGCCGTGATGTCTTCTGGGTTTTTACCAGTACCTCTATGGTTTACCTGCATACCCAGTACACGGCAGTGGCTGATGTGTGGGTGTGTGTGTTTAGATGGTGGGGGCGTGTTTACCTGACTTGTGGTTGACAGGTGATCAGGTGTGGTCATATTGTATGATATTAGGTAATCCTTTTAAGTATACATATAATGACTTATACATGTTTTTAGAAAAAAAAACCAATCATTTCGAAGATTATTGGATAAATATAGCTTGCAACGACTATGATTAATAGAAATTATTCGATGAATATAGCTTAAAGTGACTATGATTAATAGAAACGCTATTACTTTCTATGATAATTAGGTGCGCTTATGGATATGCTTTATTTGGAGCCTATATATGTTTTATTTTGGGATATTTTGACATTGTAAGCCAATCTGAATGGAACGCTTCTGCTAATAAACACAAGCCAGAGGCCCGCCTATGTAGCTGTCACCCAAGTTGTCGAAACCTTTCAAGTTTCCAATCGATCTTGACAAGTTCGGCCTCAAAACCTCCTGTATATAATAATATCACCCCCTCAAACCATAATAATACATGAATGATGTATACATGCATGATGTATACTTACATGATGTATACATGTATGATGTATTATTCAGAGATGTTTCCTGAAATCCTTCACACAATGGATAGGAAGGATATGGACAAAAAGAGAGGAACTGTCCTGTGGGTCTGTTTATCTGGTGCCAACATATTAAACAGAGGTGTTCTTTCTTGTATTGGTCACCAAATAAATAATGCAGGAGTGTCACAGGTGGTACTAGTTGCTGCTTCCCCCATCCATGCACAGTCTGCTCTGGGAGGTTATCCTGGGGACACCATGCTAGTAACATGGACGTCCTGGCCCGTCCACGAAGTATCTTCCTCAGGCAGGACCCTTTCTGTAAGAGATACTTGCCGAGTCCTGTCAGGCACATTCACAGGACGGACAGCTCTACAGGTAATGTTATTCATTACTACTAGCATTATAGCTGGTTGGAAACTCTCTTGTGATTCCTCTGTGATTTCCTCAGTGGGAAATTTGCCAGGAAGTGGGATTGCCATAGGCCAGGTATGAACGCGGAAGACCCGCTTTGTTTGCGCACTGTTTCATGGCGTGTGAATGCACAAGGTGTGGAGCTTAATATTAAAGGGGACTGGTATGAACGGCCACACTTTCCATTGCTATTTCAATTCTGTTTCGTTGGTAAAATTGCAATTTGTTTCCACCCTTGTACTGCTTACTCAATATCTATTTGGAGCAATTTGACTAATTTCACCACGGACTTGGAGTACGTTTATGATGTCATAAATACACTACCTGTACTAAAGTTGGAGTTAGATAATACTGTTTTAGATGAGCAAACATGTGGTCCATAAAATACCATTCAGGTTACTATATAGCTTCCACAGAATAAATAGCTGGTCATAGAATCTACATCAGGGGCTGCTTGAATACGGGCTTCCAGGAAAAATTATATCGACGCCAATAACCTGTGATTTATGAAACACACCCTTAGGGTGACGTTCACCTCGCCTTTGGGGGAGTTCCTGAACGCCCCCGGGGGAGGAGAGGGGTCAGGCTATATCTGCCGCCTGGCGCCCACCTCCTGTCGGCCGCGATTGATTGGATTGCCTGAGCAGCTCGCAGAGTTACTATAAACAGCCTGGGCGCCAGCAGTTTAGCACTGAGCAGCTCTATTGGGTTCTGAAGATGCTGGTCACCGGCGTAATTTCCTACCAGCATGGGTCCCCAAGTGGGGCCTAGAGGACGCCAGTGCGTGTGAACATGTCAGAACTGTGCGGCCTCAGGCGTGGGTGGTGAGAAAGGTTTTGGGGTGAGAGAGTAGCTCATTCATCTCTTAGCTTAAGGATGAGTAGCTCTCTACATGGACAGAAGGGTGTCATTGAGGACATATAGCATTATGGTATGAACTCGAAGACATGACCCATTTTGAGTTGCAAGTGGTCTAATATACAGGAGATGAGTGGCTACCCGTTGATGAGCAGCTCTATATGTGTCCCCAATCTAAATGGCCTCAGCTTTCCACAGCTGATGTATATTGCAACCTGGGCCGTGATCACTGGGTGGTACTTGCTAAGGCACGCTAATCAGTAAGAGAAGGTTGGGCGACATGGGGTTGTGATTGAATAGGGCATGGGGACTGGACCGAGGGCTTACTTAAGACACAAGTGGGCCACTCATCAAACCTCCCCAGAGTCTCTTTGTAGTGGATGGGACACTCATAAACCACCATCTTCTTAGAATGCCCAAAGCAAAGACCCAAAAAGCAATGAGAAACACGTGTGTTTGCCATAAGGAGCTATAAGGGGTAGGAGGGATAGTGTACTAGGAGTACCAGTGTGTGCTCTTCCCCCCGTGTAGCTGTACCCAACAACACACGTGCACCCTACCCTACCCAGCACAGCAGAGATTGCCTGAAGGTGGAACAACACAGGGAGCAGCAACCTGCACGAGGCGGAAAAACACCAAGGCAACGTTATCATGGACCCCGTCAAGGGCGAACCTGCTGCCTCTGTCCCAAATACCCTCCCTTTGTGGTGCAGCCAGATGGAGTCTTTACGAAGCCATGTAATAGAGGAAGGCCCTCAGTGCATTATAGCAGGACCTGATCCTCTTCCTGTGCCTCATTGTGTTGTGATGCTCGATATTGAATCTATGAAGAATAGCAGCCAAACCACCAACTTAAGTAGGATAGTTTACGGTGTATAATATTGTACCATGGTTTTGGTAAACATGATCAACATTTTCCAGTTAAGCAGGCAGCTACTCTGTCATCGTTATGTCTATGTACTCCTGTCGTGCTATAGTAAAAGCACGTACTATATTTAGGCCACCATATATAGAGAGAATAGGTCAGTAATGCCATGTCCAAACAGTGGTGGCACTTCGATATGAATATGACACACAACACCCCACAGGCTCTTTGACCATGCTCATTATCCCCATATAATGAGAACCCACAGGTCCCATCAGTACCCATTACTTCTTTATAGGGTGTATATATAGGTCAGCGCCTCCCATCTACTTTGTGTGGGGAAGATAATTGGTTTTGCCTGTCAAGGCCCACATTTGAAGGGGTCTGGTAAGATAATCATAATGTTCAGGTTTTACTTGTTTATAGTTATACTGATATATATTTTTTACACATACCCTGAATACCAGATTCCGAGTGCATACAGTTGACATACGTTTATGACCGAAATTAGAGGGAAACAAACTTAATTACCATGCTCTTCATATCACCGGTTAACCATGCATATAATGGTACAGTTCTGTTCAAATAGGCAAGTTTTTATTCTGTACATTCAAGAAAAGTATAGGGACAATCACATTTGTTCCCATTGGAATACAGAGATGGTTGGTACTTGCAATGATTTCATGATACATAGATTTAGCATATATAAGCTGTTTCAATTTCAAAAATAATGTATGACGATACTGACAGTTTATGTCTAATCATTGAGTGCACGGCGGTTACCTGCTACCCGTGTTATCTCTATGGTGAACTAGGTATATGTAGCACACAGCTGCCACATACTTACTGCTATCTACCAGCACAGTCAGAGGTGGTCTCATACAACGTGACCCCAGAGTGATACTCTATGATACCACCAGTAGCAGGATATAGGAATGTGTATATAGGCTTTCCCACCATGTGGGCAGTACTAATTAATGCAGGAAAGAATCCATGAGATGTGCTAAATGGACATGAGGTCTCCAGGGTCAGTAATACCACTGGGGGTGAGGTCCCAATGCTACCTACCTGGCTAAGAGCAGGTGCAGAGAACACTGAATTATGAATTAACTGTGGCTGAAGGCTACACAGGCCTTTAACACTAGCAGCTCAGTCTCCATCTACGGTGAGGTTGGTCATGGCCTTCTTATAGGGGCCAGCCATAAATAGATTACTATCATATGTACGTAAACATATGAGATTTTGAGCGTGGGATTGAACATGCGATATTTAAATTCTAGTTCAAGGAGTTAAACTTTACTAAATAATACCACTGGTATTGTCCCACAGGGAAAGTGATTGCATGACATAATACGGTTTTACTTTCGATGATGCATCTTTGTCGGATTAGCATCACAGTTAGTGTTACTACATGTTTACATCTATATCTACATGTTATGTTATTCTACGCATCACGAGTTGATGACATTCCATATAAGAACTACCCGGTAGTTAACATGGAAATGACATATGCCTCGTACATGAATGCGATTGGGCACGTCCCTTGAGCTCATATTGCTTCTTGCTTTATGTGATTTGGGCCCACACGCATGGCACTGGGTAGAAATCCAATAGGGGAACCTGTCCATAACGACATCACCATGTGACCTTAGTGGGCTTGTCATCAACGCCATATCATACATTCTCTGTGATGTTGGATAGCATTGCTATCTTTAGAGGTCGCCTGGTATAAGAATCGACATATAGCCCAATATAATATCTGAGGGGCATGTGCTAGCTATAATATATTATTACCTATTAGAGGTGATGTTTAAACATGTCAATTTGGGCAATGTGATTTTCCTGTTCACGTAATATTCCTGATAATATTTTCAGGAAAATATGTCACGTAATTATGTAGATGCATGTGCAGAAATGATTAGATGGTTTCATTAAGATAGGAACCCGGATCTTCCTCAAGATTATAAAAGGTCAACTACATCAGACACAATAATACAATAGTTGCTATTCCTCCCTGTCAAGTGTGTACATGTAGTGTTCGGAAGGCACCAAAGCTCGAAGATGATATTTTCCTGAAGTTAAAGTTTAGACCTTAATAGGCCCCAAGGTAGAGGATGGCATTTGCATAGTGTGGGAGTTAACTGAGCCTGTGGCATTTAGCTTAGTTTAATATGAAGACACCGGCCCTGGTGCAGTATGGGTATAAGCTCTCAGTGGTGGTGGTAAATGTGAAGTACTCCTGCCCTATAAAGATGGCTAGTCCCAAACCACAGCATACACCACAGGCGAGCTCCACATGGGTATATTAGCCTTAGTTGGTGATAATTAAACGTCGGTAGATTAGCTTCTACAGTTGTGCGTATTAAATGATGACACAGGCATAAACTTATTGACAAATATTATTCAGACTGACCACATTTCAACTTCACCATTAACTGTAAATTTCAAATAAGACTTCTCTGTTTGCCCTTATACATTATCTTAATTATTTAATGAACTAATATGTATACTAAAGGCTATATCCTCTCGGATATGTAGTATCTACTGCTGTTGTATGTTCACATCGTATTAGCATTACAAGCAGACCGTGGAGGTAGTTGGTTGGTTGCAAATGCAGTGCTGAAACTGAAATATGTGTGTATTTCCCTGAGGACTGTGCGTCCAACTTCCTTCCACCGTGTTTTACCTCGCAAGATGACATATGTAATGTGTATACATTACACAACTCCCGTGGCAAACACACAAGTTATGCTTCTGGTTATAATAAACCAATAGATAGATAGCCCAGTATCACCATAGCTGCTTGAAAATGTATGCTTTACTCTCCTCTCTTTGTGTGTGTTTATTACACTCTAAGAATTATATTTATTAACAGTCCCTACTTATGAAATATGTATGATGGCTTTGTGGTAGACGACAGGTACGATAACGATACCGGTACATGTGACTGGCGTCATGATTATGTTAACACATACTTAATGCCCTGTATGTAGCAGGTGAATGATAGAAGCATTCAACAAAGGCAACCTGGGGGAGAGCAGAGAGCAGATAGACTAGATCGCAGCACTATAACCCTGTCCAGGCACCTGTCGGCACCACGCCTTATTACCTGTGTGCCGCCTGGGCGGATGGCAGGGTGGTCACCTCCAGGGGCAGAATGGCCGCAAGTGGCCCTCCATGGCGTGCTTCTGGGGGAGAAAAGCTTTAACTAGGCTTACTATGTGATGTATGGATACATGGGTGAGTGGATGGCGGAGGTGGATGGGCGTGCAAGTGTTGGGTTGGGGGGGGGGGGGGGGTGGATGTTTTGCTCTATGTTTGACCATTATAATTTATATGCTCAACGGACTGATGTCCACTAACATTATACATGGATTGAATAGAGCTACCCTTTTGATATCAAAGCTACAATCTATAAGGTTCTATGATATCTTCGATCTAGAACTGCCATACATGGTTATATATATATATGTAAGTATTAAGCTCCAGTGACCTTCATAGCAATATGGTGAATGTCATCGTACCCGGCTGCTTCGTATAAGGTCATGCAGCTACACGCTTAGGATGGTACAATATTTCAGAATTTCAACAACAGGAGAGCGGTGACCGCCACGTGCAGCTCGTTTTTTCAGTGGGTATAGTCTTGCAACATGGCCTCCTGCAGTAGAGACTCTGGCCGTCTGTTTGTATATAGAACTCGACTAAGGGTATCCAAGACTCAGGGGGGAACAAATGTAGATTCCCCAAGGTGGAGAGAGATTTTTTAACTTGTTTTCTTATGCCATTGGATTCGGTGCATTGTCGGCCTACCTCCAAGCCCCCATTCTCCTTTTGTAGGGATCTTGAAGGAGAACAAACAACTCACAATCGTGCCGGTCTGGATATAAAATCGTATATCTATACACTGAAAACTCAGGCATATTTGAAACTAATCACTACTGATTAGTTTGGGTAATCATGCCCAATTGATGAGGTAAGGTCATCACCGTGATGACTGAAAGTCATCATCTTGAATACAATATTTGCCACCAGGTGGCTCCACTAGGCAATAATAGAATATGCAATACCTACCCCAGGCCATTAACTGATTTTTATCTATGTTAACTCTGATCATAGAAACTTATAATGTGAAATATAATGAAGAATACTATCACATTAAAAACTCAAGTATGTTACACATAAGTTCTGAGCAACATTTCTCAAGAGCACACATGTGTGTATACATGGACACCTTTTTTGCGTCTGAAACTATATTTACTAATGTTAGTAACTGTAGGCTGTCAGTAACTATACACATCCATGCCTTATGGACTTTCTATGGGGGCTAGAAGTGCCGCCAATTAAGGTCTGATGCAAGAGGAGGGGGTAATTATAAGATTATTAGGGATTGGTACCTTGTTATATAGATATAAAAGTAATCGTAGATGATGACATAGTCATCACATTGATGACCTGGGTCATCATTCTGACTCCCACTGCCTCATCTCTAATTAGGTCAAAGAGTAATCACGGTGATGACTAGGGTCATCACATATGATGACTCTAATGATGACCAAGTAATCACTGGGGGAATCGTCACGGTGATTACAAAAAGTCATCACCCCTGATGACTTTTTTCCCCATAGAGTTTTCAGTGTACAATTGTGTGTTTGCTAGTTCACGGCAACGGGTAAAGGGGTGTTGGCACTGGAGACCGGGTATCATGAGCCTGATCCAGTCACTGGGATGGGGTTGCTGGTGGTGGTGTGTGTGTGTGGGGGGGGGGGGGGGTAGGGATTTGAGGCGGGGGGGTGAGTCAGCCTGCCAGAGAGGGGCGGAATGACACATAAGCGTGAGCTAGCTAGCTATTGAGCGATCTGTGCTGGAGATGTGAGGCATTGCTTTCACTGGTGTGGATCTCCAGCACATCGAGACAGACAGACAGACAGACAGACAGACAGACAGACAGACAGAGGAGCAGCTTACACGTGTGTGCAGCCAGCCAGGATCGGATCTCTGCAGGACTAATAATACCCGACCACAGCCCTGGAGGAGTTGCTGTTAACGGCAGGGTACTAGTGTGCTCTACACGTCCACAACCGTAAACTACCCACTACTCGCACCTAGGAGCAGTCCTCATGGGTGGTTGATGGGTGAGGGTAGAGTGAGGCTATTATGTGCTGGAGGAGTAGAGGCATTCAGGCCGGCATGCAGGTCTGGACTGGAAAGTTGTAAGCTGTGACGCACTGGAGTGCTATTTACTCTACCTGTATTTAGACTACTACATGCACTACTACTACACACGTTGGTGGTAGTGGGCGTGTGGGGACTGAGAGCAGCGGTGTAGTACGAGTAGACGTATTTATAAAACTTCCTTTAAGCAGTAGCTTGCTATCACTATCACCGTATCAGCTGGAGGATCCGACCTGCATCCTACCTACTGGAGGAGTACTAGGAGGAGAGAGGTCGCCACCGCCGATTGTCGTCTGCTGCTGTACGAGCTTTGCACCACCACCACCACGCTGCACTGCCAGCACCACCAGCACCACTGTGCTACGGACGGAAGGACAGGAGGACGTTATAAGAGGAGCAATCGTCGTCGCCAACGGCGCTACCGCTTGTCTGTCCCGGGATCGTGGTTGTCGTTCTCTCGGCACCCCTCCACTACTACACTGAGGCTCCCCGCCCACCACCTCCAGCAGCCTGCAGCCGCCACGCGTCCTCTGTGTGAAGGTCACCCTACAGCAGCCCCCATACCTCCCTCCTTCCCACCCTCCCTCCTCCTCCTGTGCCTCCACTCTACGGCCGGTTAGCTGCACTTCCCCAGCGACTGTGGTTGGCGCCAGTTCTCTCCTAATCCTGCTCCTCCTCCTGCAGCTCCCTCCCTCTCCCTCCAGGGCAGCTGTTACACATACAGAGGGTTTACACAGGCAGTGTAGGCCTCCCACAGGTCACCACATTGCTCCAGCAAGTGCTCCGGCAGTGCCAGGCTGTAGGCCCCAGGAGGACTAGTGTACAAGGGTGTGTGTGTGTGTGCTGACATTAACAACATTAACAACTCGTGCTTTATACCCCTACAAACACGACCACACCCCCACCTCCCCCACCCAGCATGGCGGCCGTCAACGCTGACGTGACGGTGGTGAAGTTCGCTGAGGACGAGCCCCACAAACGGGACCACCACCCGCACCCAGCCGTCAAGTCCGTCAAGCATGTCTCCATGGATGAGACAGCGGAGAAGACTCCAGGTGATACGCGGGACAAGGCCTTCAGCAAGGAGGAGAAGCCGCGTGAACGACGCATCCAGCAGCTCCGCCGGAAGCGCTCGGGGTCGGGCTACTCGGCCACGTCCGGTTCGGAGGATGGCCGACGCGGCCGCTCCAACAGCCAGTACTCGGAGGATGGCTCGGTCTACTCGGAGACAGGTGAGGAGTAGCTCCTGTAGCGTATGGGACGTTCCTCCAGGGTTCTGAGAGGGTTGTAAACACTAGATATACAGGTGTTCACTAGACTGGGACGATAGAAAGTGAATGCCATATTCTATTAGTGGATATCAAGAGTAGATCGCCAGAAATTGGCCCCTGTGCCGCCACTTCTTATACATTGGAAAAGTGGCACCCCCCGCCCCCGCAACCGTCAGACCGCATCTTTTTGGATGTGGCCCCTCGCCCCCCTTGACCGCCCCATGTTTTAAAGACCTCCAGGGTTTATACATACTTACATTGAGCTTTATGGTTAGCATTACGTTTTAAGTCATATCATCTTTACACATTGAGCCCCTCTGGACCATTGTGCCTTTTCTCATATTTTTTCATTATATCAAGGCTTTGCCCTCACATTCAAAACAACCCAACAACAACCGATTGTCTATTCACAATAGTGGGTCAACGTGTATGACTTGGCTTTAAGGGTCAACACATAGGGGCGGAGGCAGGGGATTAGTAAGTCACTTCCGATAGAAAGGTTTAACCCCATCCCATTTATATTTATGAATAAGTGAGACTGGGGATGGTTTCTCCCAAGACAGAACATAAATTTGTAACTGGTAATATTAGTGTGTGCCAGTAGGATGTGTGCAGGGTATCAGCACACGGCTGGGGATCTACCTTGGGGCTGCTGTTTATCGCTGAGTCGGTCTGTTGTACAGATAGGTAACCTTGTTTATCCAGGCTGCTTGGATGAGGATGACACTACACGTGTGGTGTTGGGGGAGGGGTATATGTGTGTTGTATAAATGGGTGTGGTTGTGCAGAGTCTGTGTATGTTGGATGGGGATACACAGGTAATACTTATTGTTTCTTTGAATAGGACCGTGTTCATATACATATATTCATGGCATTACCTGTTAACAGGAGCTAACCCGTTGTTAGCGACTGTTCTATAGAGGGGCGTGGCGAGACTGGGGTAATCGGTTCTATTTTACAGCATCAATATTATACTACAAAAGCTGACAACAGCTCAACGCTTCCAGCATTAATATCACTTTAAATGCAGTTGGCATTCATCCAAGAAAAAACTGCAGGAAGATAAAAGGCCCAGCCGTGATGCTTTACAGTGGCATAGGAAAAGGGAGGGTGCAGGGGGGCCCGCCCCTCCCCCAATCACTAAGGAGGGTGGCCTGAACATGTTTAGCCCCCCCCCTCAAAACAAATAAAATTGTCAAGACCTGTGATATAGTACACACAATTTTCAATCCTGACATCTCCCGCATAGGGACAAGTAGATGCAGAGGTGCCTTGGCTCTCAAATCACAACTAAAGGGGGCTCAAATGCTGCTTTTCCATACACTCCAATATAATTGTGTGTATGATACATTATGCATAAAAACCGATACTTAAAGTTGGTTGGACTGCCCCCCCCCCCCTCCCAATAAAGATTTGCTTCCTACGCCTCTTGCTTTATTATTGCAATAACCGCACGATGGAACCGTTGGATTTATACATATCTCCCTTTAGCAAGCTTCTCATATTCTATGACATTCAGAGCGTTATAAAGGGCATTGGCTGGAGTTACTTAGTAGTCGGTACTGTTGTCAACATAGCCAAATGTTGATGTTCTAAGTCTTTTCAAAGGCACTATACATGTGCAAGCACCGCTGGCCGATGTCCAATGCCTGCCATACCATGATGGACCAAGCCCGGGGGCAAAGATGCAAGACACTATCACCAATATCTCTAAAGTTGGCCTTGTGAAAAGGAAAGATATGTTACCAACTGGCGCAAATATAATAAAAGTATGCTGGTGAACAACGCTTTAGTAACATGGGGTAGTACTTGATATTAATATGAAACCCTCGGGACAGTGGACTTCACGCAGCGTTACACCAATGCAATTAGAGAACTTAGTTTCGTACTTCACCTGGCCGGCAAAGAAACATGTACAATGATGCAGTAATTAAGACAGCCTCGTGCTACTTGCAGGAGAGACACGTATACACATTGATATACATACTTATATTTTATAATTGGATGTATAATCATCTCTGCGCGCGCTGAGCCCTGTTCTACCTACTAGTTGGCCCGCTAATCCTATTTCTGCTCGGAATGCCTACTCCTATATACTAACTGCCAAAAAGCTATAAAATATTCACTACCCAACTTCCCATCCTCCCAGTTTACTGCTGTCTATAGCCCCATTAAGAGACCTAACTAGTTCTAGGTGACATCTGCATAGGCACAATGATGAAAGCAGAATCCAGGGGGACCTCACCAAAGGAAGGCTCCATGGTTCAGTGGCTGGTGTACGTCAGAGGGCTATAGGGTTGTGGTATGTGCACGTCACTGTCACTACAAATATAGAGGTGTGCCCTTCACGGGTCACTGGTACATATATACATGGTGACCGTCAGTAACCAGCAGGTTGCCATCTTAGAGGTATTTAGAACACCTTGGGTATACCCCACACATTGTTAAGATTGCCTTAAAGCCCCCCACCCCCACCCCTCACCCCACTCCAGTTTCCTCAGTGCCCTACTGATGGAACATGTTGATACCTGTAAGAAATCAAGAGCTAAAAAAAGAAGTAGGTCCTCAGCTGCTTTCTATTATTATACCAGTGTTTGCAGATGTGATTTGATATACCCACGACTAAGCTTGGCTGTAATTGGCTACAGTGTGGATCGGTTATACATGTACTGGCTCATAAGGATCAGCCACAATAGGCTTGTTACCTGGAGCACTGAAGCGTAACCACCTCTAAACCCACTTTTGTACCCATTTTCATCTGTCATCATTCGCATAGGACATTGCACATGAAGGTCCCATGGTCGCCTTCCCACCATTTTACCCACCTACACATTCCTAGTAATACAAACAGGTTTCTTCCAAGAACAAGGTCAATGGCATCAACATAGGATCTTCTCTGGTGCACAGAGTAACGTAAATCATCCCACGTAGCAGATTTGGGGCAGGAGGGATTGCCTCTTCAAATAATACGATGTTGGAAACTAAAAAGGATTAAGACATAAGAACAACTAACTGTGTGTATATTAGAAGGAACATGCAAATATGCAAAGGGAAGGATGGCCTATTAAGTGCAGCTAGATCCAGTCAGACTTGTTGCTGCACGATGTTTATCACTGATATGCGAGCAGGTTAAATATGCATAGGAACAAATGAGACATTGTTAATGAATCGTTTCCGTTTGACGCTGCAGCAAGTCCACAAAGTAAATGTCATATAAATGGGTAATACGAAGCTTTGGCCACCAAGTATACTGCGCTACAGTACCCATTTGTTCATTTATACATATTCGTATGTACCCTCCCCACCCTTTGATTACTACCATATTAAAAAGTAGAATGTCAATTAGGACACTATAGCTTGAGTTATTTGTAATCATATCAAAATGCCATAACTCAATTTATTCAGATGCCCATGGTGCCATAAGAGTCGGGTAATCGCCCTCATTTACAACATAATTACTATAAAAACGTGGAAATTGAAAAGATATTCATCACTGGGTAATGGGGAACAGGGAATAATTTATCAGTAAAGCCTTTCCATTTTCCTTCTGAGATGAGTGCCTATCAGTCTGTCAGCTGTGGCACTGGGTTTCTCAGAAAATACTGGCGACTTTTCAAGGGACGGGTATAGGATAATGATGTAATGAGGGGCGTGGTAATTGTAATGGACTCACATGTGACAAAGGGTTGTCAAAACGGTAAATAATATGATGTAGTAATACTGAATGTTTATTGTGCACCAATGGTGATACTGCAACCATGTATGTTTTCGTAGACGTAGACGCCCATAGTGATATATAATTTCCTTGTCTATAATGATGGTTCTCAAGTGGGCTATTTGTATAGAAATGCAAATCCTGACGCTGCTTTTACTGGTGATATTGATATTGTACGCCACTGGTTCCCTCGCCAGTGTAGGCCCATACATTTTAAAGGCTATGTATTTGACGTTTAATGTCATATAAAATCATCTTATAATCTACAAAAAAAACGTCATGTAGTAATCCCCAGGGTTGGCTGGGGCCAGCTGAGCCAATGTGCTCAGGTGATACGATTTGAGGCAAATTGGTACATGTCCCTGGAATGCCAGTCACTGAGAGCAAGTCAAGATAGACTGCAACCTACTTCTTTGTATATTCCAGATATGCAGAAATCCCCTGTAATTTGAGGGATAGGGCTATTCGACCTCAGTGTCGAGGAGGGGGGGGGGTAGAATAAACATGCTGGATGCAGAGGGGAGGTCTGGCCTACCTATCTGCCTGTCTGGAGTACTGTGCATCTTGCAGCACCCAGCACAGGGACACCCAAAACGTCCTGTCAGCAGTCCTATGAATAGCTATGCTGTATATGCACCAAGGGACAAACTGCAAAAAGTCTTGTATGTATGACAGTCTGTGTAATGTAGGTCTTCAGCAGGGATGGATTAAGTTCTGTTTGTCTGCACCCAGAAGCTCAAGAGTCTTGGCTCAAGATTTGACTACATTGCTACTGGAGATGGGGTGTACTGACAGCTTGAGAGATACACAGGTTTTTGTAAATCACATTTTCTAAGAATGGAGATGGAAATCGGGAACTGCCTTCTTCACACCAACCTCTAAAAGGAGACCACCTTGTTAGCCTGTTATACTGCATATGACATATTAGCAGGGAGTAGCTGCTGCATATGACATATTAGTAGGGAGTAGCTGCACATGAATTACACTAACTCCCAATACCATATGTACATGCACAATCATTTCTGGAATATACATACAGTATTTGAGGCCAGAACTGCGGAGAATTCCAAATGTAATAATGCCCCAGTGCCTCTAGCTGCGCCACAATATTGGTGTGGTCTGGTATGAAGGAGCAGCTGGTTCATTTTGAGAGACAGTAGGGCTGGAACCAGGTAGACGTATGGAGACCTGCAGGTAGGTGCTGGAGGATGGATGAGCACCTGGCCATGATAGACCACCCACGGAAAGACAGAGGAGCTCCAGGGGTATTGCTCCAGTAAGGTCTTAATACGTGTGACGGCGAACATATGGTCAGCACTTTTTCTTTAGAAAGTATGCTATTTGTATCCTTTGGTATGACTAAAATGACAAGTCAGTAAGCGTAAGGCCAGTTTACTCTGCTATCACAAAGCCAGATATATATATCTTGTTAGTTTACTATATAGGAGTATCAAAATGTAAGGACTTTTGAAAATGTTGCCTACAATACACACTTAAATGGCTGTGGAGAAAAACATACGGTACATATCAAGTGAAAACCTCATAAATCGATTGACTATACCATAGGCCTTACAGAAAATGCTATTTGGTATGGGCTGCTGTTTACTCAGTAGGCATAGGGGACATGTAAAATAAAAGTTCCTAAAGGTATAGGATGTTTTCTCACATGTACCAAAAAATTGAAAAAAATGATGCAAAGGATGTTATTTTGTAGGGGTATAAGACTGAAAAGGGCCAGAAATAGCCAAAACTGCATAACTCAGGAGTTTGTGCCATATATACACAGAGAGGTGAGGGGTGGGAAATGATTCTTCATGCCTTACTTCTCCATATCGATTACACCCAATTGGCAAGGCAAATCGTCACATTTGAAGAATCTACGACCCAAAAAACGGTAGTAATAATTAGAGCTCTAGTTATGCTCGACCTTGTGTTCTAGATTTTCGAGAGTTCCAGTTTAGATGAAGTGAAAAATGGCACCTGACAGCTAGACGACCGTATCGGTCACAGAATCAAACACCCCCATAAACTATTGACCACATAACTGTTCGTGAATACAGGTCGCTGCCATGCAATGTGGAGAAAGGATCAAGAAATAGTAAAGAAAAATATAGGTGATACATTCAACGAACGAGCGTGAACTGCATACATAATAGATACACTTCTGTGGCAGCTGCCAGTAAGATTGAAATAGAAGTGTGGATTTTACTAAGTCAAAACAAAAACAAAATATATAAATATATATACCGAGCCACTCCTATTGTCTATCTAGATATAAGTATTGTATTCAATGCCAAAGGGGTTTTGCACAAATTACCTTAAACGAACATGACAGCTCTGCTATAGACCAAAATGCCATACCGACTGAAACATCCTCAATCCCTTCAATGCTAGTTCAGAGTAGAAAGACATGTCACTGTAATGTGTGTACTGTGTGGAGGTCTAAGACGAGGCAGGGGTCGCCAACTGGAGGAAGCCCTGTTACTCCCCAAAGTAACCTGTTTACATCTTACCTACACACACACCCTCCCCTCTCCTCCAGGGTGGCCCGAGTTGATCTAATACCCCGCTTACGCATATCTCAGTATGCTTACTCGAGTCAAAAAAAGAGAACAAGATTGTGTGTGGGTTGTGGACACAATTCTCTTCAGATATGGTCATTTGATGGCATGACATTTGAATTGTGAAAATTGAATCAAAATCATCATTACGTGCTCTTCTTTATTATTTGTATCTCAATTCATTTTAATAACTACTAGTATGAGGAAAGGGCATATGAGCGAGAAATCCGAGATGGACACGTTACTACAGTTTAGCTGTGCAAGGCCTACAGAAAGGACAGCATACACAGTTCAATACAGCCGCTATGTTAATGTACACATGAGTTCCTGTATGTATGCAGCCTGAGGGGAAGATTACGATAATAGAATTAGGTGCACACAACTGCGTCAGTACTGAAAGGCAGCTGGATTATCTGTCTGAGCTCGTCAGGCTATATTGTACTTTCAACATAAAGGACATACAGAATATAGGTGGTTGTTATGGGTAAAACTGCAGTGCTCAGATGCAACGTAATATAGCTACTATAGAGGAATATGTGCATATATATTCACAGAATATAGCACGTTTCACTGTATCAAAGTGTGTGCTTCTACAAAAACGATGTACAAGGCTATATTGGGAGGCAGCTCTGTTAACTAAATCCGACAGTTTATTCTGATGAACATAACGGTCATGGTTTGTGTAGCTGCAGTTAATGCAATCGGTTTCAGTCTAAAGCAACTGGGGGATATAAAAAAAGAGTTGTTGGAGTGTGGAGAAAGCCTCTGTACTTCATCACCATTACTGAGGTTACATACAGGATGTGTTGAGCTGCTCGTATAGCTCACTGTAACAGAACACTGAGCTGCTCTACCTGCCCTGGGGCGAGCTGCTCGTCTGTCTCTACACCATACCTGGTCCCTGCGGCCACATACCTGACTCGTGCACGAATTAGCTCCCAGGGTGATTACGCCCATGGCAGGGACTCCTCCGCGCCCTTCATCCCATCTCCGCTGTGATCTTCTATAGACCGGTTGGCACCCTAGAAATAGGCAGGCCATCATGCCTTTCAACATTGGCAGACCAGAAAGCAGTGACCTTTTGTGGACTGGTATCCCCAGAAATTGGTGCTTTTCACGGGGGATGGAGAGGATGTTCTAGCTGAGCGGAGGGAATCATTTGTCAGGGAGTACCACCAGCAATGTGACAAGTGAAGTAGCCTGTTTACCCTGGACCTCCAGTCTGTGCGGTCTGTCGCTCAACCAGCAGGCTTTGCAGCAGCTATGGACATTGTCTCCGGCCAAACCATTGTTAACAACACAAGCAATTGCAGTTTATAGAGGCAGTGAATGATATCAAGGTGCACATGCAGTTTTGAGAGCAGTGGCGGCTCTTGAGAACGGAGAGATCCAATGACATGAGGGGGCATATGTAGATAGGGGCCATCGTGTATATGCTTAGGAGTTTTAGATGGCAAACCAACCTGTCGAGGTTATGCATAGGATTCTATAGAGCAATGAATGAAATGAGATGCCTTTAGGAAGTCAGAGAACCTGAGATCGATTAGCTGCCTTTCAGAGGCCAGGGAGGAAATTGGAGCCCCAGTGGGGCACCATCCGCCATGTCACTGAAGGCCATTAAGGTGAAGAAAGTTACAATCTCGAATATATAGTAAAACTGTGAGGTTATCGGATACTATATGGAGATCCATTAGATAGATGGAGATGGTCGGTGCAATGTTCGAAAATATAGCTGGCTGTATGGACTGCGCTATTGGGTCGTTGATGGCCAGTTAAGTTCACTATATTCACCATTAAGAATAACAAAACATCAGAATAATATACCCTGGTATAGCCAAAATCCAGAGTTGACGTCAAGCTTAGACAACCTCGTCCATTTTTGGCTTCATAGAAATATAAGGACAATACGACCTCACTGAAGTATTTTGGGGGTTTCAAGGTCGTGGTTAGGGTTGGATGAGTTGCAATGAGGCTGTTTACAAGAAGGGTTCTCCCACTATGATATGTATGTATCTCCCAGGGACCTCACAGCTAGGGGAGCAGAATCTCTTGCTTTGGGGTATTGGAGCATACTATGACCTTGGAGTTTCGGGTAGGATAGAGGGCGTTGGTGTAGTATTAAAGGGCACCCACCAAAAAGCATGACACTGGGAGAAGACACGCACATCTCTGATCGTAAAGGTGGGGGCCACACTGCAGTTGGTGTATCTATGGTTGGACTAATGGAAATGTGACCACGAGATTACTCATTGGTTGTCCAGAACCCCAAGCACTGGCCTAATAATGGAACACTGCCGGGTCATTAGCTGTTCCCAGTATCCGCTTGTAGCAGTGTTCGATGTAACCTTATGTGGTGGATGCTGGAGGATTCAGCGGCTTCAGCGTTACGTAAATGAAGGAGAACGGGTGGTGTCCAGTCCAATGGGCATCAGTGTCAAGGCCTCCAGCCTAAGAAGCTATATATTCTGACCGGTGTTAGGCATGCGGTATGCCCTTGCTTTGGGTGGCTTTAGGAAGAATGATACTAAGACACATAGAGTGCATGAATGTATTTAGAAGCACCACTTGGAGAAGAAATCTGTACCTTAAAGATAAATTACTTTGAAAGTATGTGCAGGGTTGATTTTATATCACTTAGATTTTAAGAAGAGCGTTACAGTTAAGGTTAAATGTATATGCATGCAATGGATCTAGACCCCTACACCTGTGGGTTGTGTAATATTGTATGAAAATCCATAGATAGTATCTATTTCGAGATAGAAATGAAAACGCCATTTGTATTCTGCGGTCGCTGCTGGGAAGGACGGGTGTGAGACATATATTGACGACCCGTCACTAGTGATAGCACCAGCTATAGAGTGTTGGCAGGGCCAGCTGAAGATATTTCCCATGGGAAAGTAGTCAGCTGAGGCAGTGATAAAACAATGTACGTCTTCTGTAGATAGAAACAATGTATCTCTATCGCACAAGCATCTCTGGAATAATTATCTCAAGAACAATCGCCTGAAGATGTTCTCTTCATTGATTAACTTAAGCTGACATATATGTCTATGGCATTGGACGAGAGGAGATTTAAACCTTCATATTAGCTGCGTCTGTTGTTTTGCTGATACATGTACTCCAGGGTGGGGAATGATATAACCTCAAAGGGCACAATTAATCATGGGACCTTAAAGGATTTGATGTATGCTAATTGCTAGGAATTGCTTGTTGTCTGGATAGTTAGGGGTTTCTACTTGAGATGTGACGTACATCCCTTCAGAAGGTGTCCTGGGTTTATATATTGCGAAATTACAGGGAATACATCATTACACTCTAGGGCATCTCGGATCCTTCAATCAACTCTATCTCCATCGGCACATCCCATGTACTAAGTGGTTAAAACCAAACTCGAAAGGAGTTTAATCAAATCTACGTTCTGGGTAGGAGATTAATGGAGTGGGGTTAGTCGACCACCGGCTCTAATTCACCTAACCATTTGAATGATTACAGGAAAGGAGCTTTCCAAGCTCGTAGACTGAAATTGTTCCTGTCTTGAAGGATGCGGTTTTAGCGAGCGGCAGCAAAGGAATGAGTCTACTGGAATGTCCAGAAGAGCATTTACTCTGCTAGAATGTCCAGTAGAGAAATAACTACACTAGACGGTCCAGTAAGGAAATGCGGCGGCTGGAATGTCCACCAAATAAATCGCTCTCTTAGAATGTACATCAGGGAAATGAGTGCTAGAATTAATGCCAAGCAGAGAAATGAGATAATATGTCTGATAGGAAGTCTAGTAGAGAAATGAATCTGGCGAAAATCTATCGAATCTATTAGTGTACTATAGTAGCAGCAGAGAGTCTACAGAGCCTCAATTATGCCATTGCGGAGTCATTCGTGGCATTTGGACGGGTGTGGCTCCTATATTGCTCATTTCATTATGAGCTGCACATGATGGTATTAGAAATGATTGACTGCAATCAGTCTTAATTGTGTGGGGTGAAATACCAGGTGTAGGCAGAGGCATGGCAGGTATATGCAGTGAACTGCTCTGATAGTCCACAACACCTGTCATCCCAATATAGACCCCCCCCCCCCTCTCACTGGAGCCGATCCAACCAGTTAGGGGAACGTTCACAAATGACGTGGGGGGGGGGGGGCTTTAGATCCCCGGATACATATAATGTATTTATCACGAATAACTGCGTAATTCCGTTTATATTACTACCAGATAAATATATTCCGGGGCTTTATGTAAAGAGGTTTTGATATTTCCGGCGACAGCGATAACGTGCATCCACACAGTAAGCACGATAATATGGATGACCTATAGAAGTGACTGCTAAGTGTTAGATAAATTGTGAAGTGCTGGCAGTTCCAGATCGACTAAAGTCTCTTCACATCTTATCAGGAAAGATAGTGCTGATGGCAATCTGCGAAGGTCAACTGCAGATATTGCTGCTGCTAATATATGTCATCATAGAAGGGACCTTGAAATTTGGATAGAGAGAAAGGGTACAAGAAAGTGGAAGATTAAAAATAATTTGAAGAGCAGAATGAAATAGATCATATATAAGGCTACAGGCTGAGATTCAATCCATATGAGACATTACCGTAATCAGCATAATAGTGGTAATAGTAACATATTGTCACCTGAGCCACGTGAACAGTTCATTCGTGCATTAAAGAGCTGTCTCGTCCTATTAGACAGCTCCATACATACAGAGAACATCCATATGTCAGCTTTGATAATGTCTGCTTCCCCTGAAGCTTCTCTCCTCTGCAACATATGGATGCAGCAAGCACTAGTGTCTGCCTCCTCTTCCGCCCCATCAGCAGCTTTCAACACCCCCCCCCCCCCCCCCATCCACCACCACCACCACCACCACCCACACATGCCCACACACCCCATCCCTTCTCTAACAGCTATCACCTCCTACCCCGACCTTCACCACAGCGGTAAATCATCCCTAGAAGATAAAACACCTCCCTTGCCATCTAGTGTCATATTCTATTGTATCCTTTATGTGCAGTTTTCCCTTCTGTTTCCAACTAATTCTCTTTGCTCTGTGTGTTAGTCTGTAGAGTATAGCACTGCTTAGGGAGCTTGACACATTTTCTGGCGCTGTGGATGCGTTCGATATAACGACAGCCGAAGGGTAGAAATCACAGAATAGTGCATTGGATGTGGCCAACATCAAATGGGCTACGTTCAGTCTGCACTTAACCATGTCTGGTCGTTACTAAAGGTGTCACAATGTATGTGTAGATGGCAACCTCTCTTGTCATCTACCTCTATAGCCTGCAGTCACTATAACTGCATTGATGTAGATAAAAAATCTATAGAGACATTTACACAAAGGGATGAAGTCCATGGGGGCATGTTATAGCCCACAGAGATTCTACATCACATAGAGACATAGTGTCTATAAAGAGGATTGGGGGACCCTAGCTGCCTTTTTGGTCTAGGGTGTGCCTACTTCAAACAGAAAGCAGCGCTACACTACTAGTATGTGGGTTCCCTATTTTGTAGCAAATTGCAGCTTCTCTGGCTGGAAGCAGCAATTGCTTTGGCAATGCCCATGCGACGTTTAACTACCTATTTGCTGCATACGATTTCACTATCAGTGCAATTCCACTCTTATCCGACATTCAACACACTCTGGTCCCATTGCAACAACAATCTGGTCCCCAGCGAATTCTATGTTAATTCATTGCGACGACAGTGAGCTCGCAGCGAAAGGCTAGCCTACCAGGATGGCGAAGATTTAATCATCAGTGTGTAGTTGGCCCCTAGATACATGGGGTAGAAATCGACACGGGTGACACGATAATTTTAAAATTTGGATTTATCTATATCATAAAAAAGTGACACAGTGACATGCTGTCTCCACTAAAAAGTGACGCAGTGACACGTTCAAAAATCTGAGTACCCCTGTGGGGGTGCTTGCAGTGGTCATTGAAAAGGAGGATTTTAGTATCTACGGGACTATGGAAGACATGCACAATTCATTGTGTATAGATGACAACCATGTTTAATGTTACTTCACAAACTAAGCTAATACGTAGACGCCATCCCTTAATTAAAACGAGGGGATTCACATTGATTACTGGGGAGGGGCAGACTCTTGTTACCACACAACAGCGTCTTTGAAAGGCAATGTCTGCTTGAAACATGAAGGCGAAAACTGAGATCAATTGTTGTCAGCCCATGTACAAATTTCAATATTGCTCCTTCACAGCTCCCTGGGTACACTCATATGCACGGTATCGTCGCAATACCTTATTTCTTTTTGGGGTTAAGTCCCCCTTGCGTGTCCCTATATGTGATTAGGGGGCCAACATTGATTACAGTTGGCTCTACATCGGAGTCTTCCACGAGCCCACTTTTAGATAAAGGAATGTCTGGAACTGCAGACAAGGCCGACTCGGGAACCATCAAATGGTTCAAAAAAGGCATATGCGGTCCTTAAAGGGTTGCCAAGCTTTTACCTCAAATCTACCCGGCACATGGATTACTTCAGAGTGTTTGTATCGCTGCAGGTACGCGGTGCTGGCTTTTCTCATCCAGGGAGGGAGGAGTTGGGTCCCGAGTTAGGCTTACAAATATTCTAGTCCATTATTTGCCAGTCGCTTCTCAGAATCCAATTATCTTTGGACCGAAAGAGCCACTGTTTTATCTCAGACTGCTATGAAGCCGACATGTTCAGAACCATAACTGTTGAACATTCACTATTTGTAACGATAATAATATGCAATAATGCAAGTGTATGTTTGTCCCTACTCTGTCTCTATGGACTGATATGTTATTAGTAAATTCATGATATGACAGTCATATCTGGATACTGCCTCTAGTTGTATGTAGTCTGTGGTCGTGATCATGAAGAGGGTCAGACCATTCCTTCGGCAAGTATTCATGATTCCATCATTCAGCCAACAATGTCCACATTGCGTGAGTTCGCCTGGTCTGGTGGGCAGTCACCAGAGAAAATAGAAAAGAAAAAGGAAAAAAAATCAGAATTGACGGGTCAACTGCCGCGGGTGTCTTCTATGGTAATTAATCTGATACAGCGGATACCCATCGCCGGGAGGCCAAGGGAGGCGGATACTGAGGAGTTGTGGGGGGAGATGTTTTACCATTTTCTTTTCCGTTCTTCTTGGTAAGAAGTCATCATTTTCTCAGGTGAAAGACTGGGCTATTAACGACGGGGATGAGTTGAGGCTGCCAAGACTGACACGCGTGGCAGGTGTGTTTTGTGTGGGTTGCCAATCAAGGTGCTCGGAGATGAGGCATTTATGGAGGAATGTAGACCTGCTACAGCGTGATCTGGCGTCCAATACTCTAGAGTGATCTATGGATTATTAAAGAAGGGAATTGAGCCAGACTTGTTATGTTGTTCTATAGTAAGCTATATATATATATGTGAGGTTGTTATTGGCTTTGGGACCTTGTCCCCAAAGCCATTGACACCATACACAGAGAGTTGGAAAAAGTAGCAAGAAAAGACTAGCATAGGTCCCCTTGTTCATTGTTAAATTAGGCCCTAGCTGGCCCTTAAACATTGCCTAGGACTGGTATCCCCATGTGTCCTTGCAGGTGTGTGCAAGACTAATTTAACCTAGATCTGGTTTTCAGTTACTGCATGTTGTACCAGTGTACCTTGTGGTAAGGCCTAGACATCTTGTGAACAGCCATATTTTGAGTTCTCTAATGTGGCTGTCAATGGCAAGGATAGGTACCAGCCTAATAACTATTGACTCCTATGTCAAGCCAAGCTGTCAATGTCAATGCCAATTCCCATACTATGCACATACAGGACCTGTACTAGAAGTTGAGTGGTCCAGGGTGGCTCTTGAAATCGCTCAAGCCCGCCCAAAGACAAACTGTGAAGTCCAACATGATTACCCCTCCCCACCCCACACACACATGCAAGAAACCACATGCAACAACCCTAAAATAATATGTTGCCAACACAAGTCCTCCTTATGCCCCCTCCTTCTCCTCCCTGTGCCCCCTCCTCCTCCTCCCTCTGCCCCCTCCTCCTCCTCCCTCTGCCCTCTGCTCCTCCTGCTCCCTCTGCCCTCTCCTCCCTCTGCCCTCTCCTCCTTCCTCTGCCCTCTCCTACTACCCCATCTTTCCCCTCCTCCCCCCTCTACCCCATTTTCCTCCTTCCTGTAACCTAGTCCCCCTCTGCCCCCTCCTCCTCCCTCTGCCCTCCCTTCTCCCTCTGCCCCCTCCTCCTCCCTCTGCCCCTCCCTCTGGCTGCCAAGATGGCTGTCGAAAACTCAAGATTGTCTGATTTCCTTGTGTGATAAATGGATAATAGGGTTTTCTAAGATGTAGAATCCATTTTCAGGCTTAGATTTTCAGTCCGGGAAATTTCCAAGATGGCTGCCAAGATGGCCACCAAAAACTCAAAATTGTCTGATTTCCTTGTGTGATACATGGATAGTAGGGTTTTCTGGGATGCAGAATCGATTTTCATGCTCAGATTTTCAATCCGGGAAATTTCCAAGATGGTTGCCAAGATGGCCGCCAAAAACTCAAGATTGTCTGATTTCCTTGTGTGATACATGGATAATAGGGTTTTCTAGGATGTAGAATCCATTTTCAGGCTTAGATTTTCAATCCGGGAAATATCCAAGATGGCTACCAAGATGGCCTCCAAAAACTATACCAGCAGCAGTAAAACCAATAAAAATCAAAAAGATTTAGCTAAGTGCATGTAAGTTAACTGACCATGCAGTATTGCTGCAAACCATCACATATGAATTGCATTAGAACCCTAGACACACCAAAAAGCATAAATCTATGCCCCTTCATTTTCTCACCTGTAGTTCATAACAATCCTATTAAAACCCAAAGCCACTACGGCTTTGCCGTAAAATCCTTGAATTTGTCCCCTTGTTGAAAGTATAAACTTGTCAACATCATGTTGACATTTAGTGGCCTTTACATTAACAAAAAACATACAGTCTCATGGATCATGTGTTTTAAGCGAGATATCTATTACGAAATCTCACATTACTGTCCTCGAATGGACATATCCCCCAAGTATAACCGGATGCACCGTACCGGTAATACTAGTTATACATGTAGTGCCCATACAGGCAGTATCTCTATAAAAAACCATACAAATTGTAGTTGTATGTCTATCGAGATGAGGTTACCGTATTACAATTATTATAGCGACACAGCACCGCATCAAAAACTCTGTATTTTGATACAAGGGGAAGCTATTGAATTACCCATAATAAGGAAATTGTAGAAGAAGCCGAAGAGGCATTTACTGACAAAGTCAATACCCTCAAAACTATTTTCTGGTGTTTCATCAATGCTATGTCATACCGTTTTCAATACCAGTTGGCATTATTCATGAGTATGGGTTGTATTTTCAGAATTTCATTATCAGCATTTGTTTTTGGATAAACGTATTTTCAATCTTAAATGCAGGTACATGTATAAGGGGTATGTCTAGTCAGAAGAGGCGATCGGAAGTTGTGACCTATGATATGATGATAATGAAACAGGGTTGACAATAGTCTGATGTAGTGTCCTATCGTAGATAATCGGTGCTATATATAGTTATACTTGCACTGTTGCAGTCAACGGAAGCTGTACAGTTTGCCGATATGTAGTCCCAGTATCCGTCCTAGGGGAATGAGATAGACCGTAAAGATAGCCTATGTGGCCGCGTACACTGTTGACCTGTCTCGTTGACTCCACTATAACTCCTGCACGTGACATCTCGTACATGAATATTCTGATAAGGCTTAGTAGGGATGTCAGTGCTCCTGTTCGGTGGGAAGACAGTGTAGTAATTAAGTCCCTCATTTACACCAAGAAAAGCATACATTTTTATGAGATGACACTGCCTTGGGTACGTTCAACATATTATGCGATAAGGCCCCCTATGCATGTCCAAGTGTACACAGACAGACTTTCATTTCCCAATAACCATGACTTTATATGGATCTGCATGAATTATTGATGCTTTATCGTCAGCCAGACAACTAAGAAACAATATGCCATGCTATAAATCTTATCTTCAGCCAATGAACTAAGAAACAATATGTCATGCTATAAATCTGATGCAAACAACGGTTCAGCCGTCATATAAAACCATGAAAATGATGTGATAGATTCGATTTATATTTGGCAAGTATATCTCATACAGTTAGCGGGAGTTTTTCAAAACATGCCAATGATGTTACTAATAGAGATGAGCTCATGAGTCAATTTATGAAGGTCCACTTAACGGAGTCTGTAGAATATACTACATGTAGTATACAAAATAGACCTTAGATTGATATCTTCCTCCTCAGGGTCGCTGTCAAGTCCTCAAATATCACGTTGTCATAACACTTTTAGGACTGTCATTTACCTACTGTATAGGTATCATCACTCAACGGTAGTATGAACCCATGGGCAGGTGCTTACAATCTATATCCCAAGTGGCCTGATATTATGAGAACAATTTATCACGAGTGTGGCTCATATTCAGACAACTATTCCAATTAACTGAACCATATTGGTATGGAATTATTTGATAACATCATATGAAAACACAGCTTAAGTGAAACGTGTGAGAATATGCATGGACACTGTGTACATGTATACAACAGCGATTTGAGAACGTCAACACGACAACAAAGACATATGAATTAACGACACAGTATCTATCATGCCATTTCTTTATAAAGATCCTATGTAGTCTGTAAACATGGAATATTGTCAGGCAATGGGTTCTCTAGATAATGTCCTCTCGTGAAAGTGTAACATTCAATTGTATCCCAAGCATGCACAATAGCCCCTCTCCACTGCCGTAAGTAGTAGAGGAAAACGTGGCCCTGCGGCGGGCACCCATGACCCCTGGCCTTTTCATAGCAGTTCCCTGGCCGGTAAGTACGCAGTGCGTGTCGCAGTGTACGCCCTTTGTAGACTCATAGAAGACGTGTTTAGGAAGGGCTGGTTTCCTTGGTAACACACAAAACCCCTGTGGAGGTGAGCTTCCTGCATTTACCATGGCAATTGGCAGCAGCTTCCTGCTGACGTGTGTTTCAGGGAGGGCAGGGGCTGGGGCTCTTGTCTCCTGCTCTGTGGATAGTCTACGTGCTCCTCCTGCTAGTGGCAGTGCTACCTACTATATATCAGGCCACTTGGAAATAATGGGGAAGTCAACTGGAAGACGATTCTCCCCTGTTTTGGCAGGGTTGACGGACCCCATGCAGAAGTCACTATATATAGGTGATGGCTCTAATGGAATATTGTGGTACCTGGGGCAGTAACGCATGGACGTTCAATTTGCTGCCACATTAGCGTCATAGCCATTTCTAGCGGTCTAGTTCTGTCTTTCAATGACTGGCCCACCAGAAAATGGCATGGCAGCAGGGGCTGAGAAGAGCTTACATTGTTTATAATCATAGAGAATCCCTCTCTCTGATCGCTGGTCCACCCTATATTGATACAAATGTGCACGCGATTTAAAATGCCCTGTTTGCTATTTCAAGAACTGTTCTGCAAATTCACCCTGACTGAAGTCTGGAAATCTGTAGCGCAGACATGTCTGCGGAAATTACACAGACTCATTGGGAGGGACATCCATGTTGAATTTCACGAGTCTTGTTTATTTCTTGCAGCTTTTGGTTTCTCCAATTATGACAGAGCTCATAACAGAGCTGCATGTCAGAAATTAGTCTTAATTTACAGGTAAATTCAACGCCAAAGGAAATGCATTAATTTACATGAATGCATCTCGTGTCAATTCCACTCTCTGAAGCGTTTGCGTGACAAAGTGCTTGCCTCATATCTTTTACATTCTCCGATCATTTTAGAATATTTTAGTGTCAGGTCCTCTCTCATGTTCAGTATTCCACCTTTAGCTCTCTTTCTTTTGTAATTATACAATGACTACCAAAAATAGTTTTGCAATATTGACAGGAAGGATGAGAGGGTTAGCTTCTAATGGACAGTCAGACGGAGTTAATGAAGGAAGGGTGTTTGCTAACGGGATGTCCCATTACAGAGCCATAGCTGGTTAATTATGCCCATTAATCCCTACGTCTCCAAACACTCCTCCTGCTACTGCTGTCCTTTTGTCTCAGTCTGCGGGTAATGACAACTTTTAGTCCTGGTTACCATGTTACCATCTATAATTTAGAGCACACAATATAGGAAGACTATGGCGTGGTTACTGATTTCTTTGTCAGGTATCAGATAGCTTCTGAAGCAGTTAACACCAAATATTATCTATAAATGTATAGTCTTGTGACTTGGAAGTAGATTGAGACTTAACTGAGAACGGAGGGAATATTCACAACATTGCTATTCTACTGCCTAAACCACCATATGCAGCAGATTATCTACACCGTTTCGGTTGTCTAATCTTTGCACTACCACTGTATTCCCCCGTGGTTTTTCCCCGTCCGCTTGGCAGTTTTAATGTGATGATAATTTACAGCAGAGCTGACGTGGAATGTGCATCAACTATGGTTAATTCTGCTTCATATTGCCTCAAACTCCCGCTATAACTCGTTAAGTGGCACATCCCATACAGTTACATAATGAATCCAAAATATGAATCACTTTCAATTTAGATATTGGTATTTAATCCTCTTCTGATGTGCTGAACAGAGAAGAGGGCTAGCACAATTCGCCAGCTTCCTCCTTCCCGGCATTTTACCTGCTGGGCCTTTAACTATCTTGAGGAGACTGACATTTGGCGGTTAGTGCTTTGAAGTCAAGTTATTAGAGCCTTGTTTTTAACCGCCTAGGGCACAGGATATGGTCTCAGGCTGCTTGTTAGTGGAGCCAGCAGTGGTGGTGGCGGTATTGACTGCTTGTCGAAAGGGGGTGGTTTGGGCAGGTTGGTGTTGGAGGGCTTGGCAACGGGTGTCTAAACTACTCGAGAGGTTGAACACATCTAGGAATAGTCTAGACAACCTCTTTCGACCTTGGTCAAGATCCAGTCGGGCCACAGCTGTGAGAGGCATGGCATCTAAATTATCCAGCCAGCACCAAGGGAGCCTGAAATAGATAACAGGATCCTACTCAGTGCCTGTTAACAATCATAACAGGATTTTCAATCTAAAAGACAATTATTTTAAAAAGACGCAACATATATTGAAATAGCTTGCATTATCAGTTAATATATTAGATGTTGTCATATGATAAAGTATTTCGCCAGGTTCTTTTGTATTCAAAGCTGGACAGTGTACATCATATACCTTTAATTGAGTGTTTCAATAACTACACCCCTATATCCCTCGTCATATCTTTCAAGAAAACACCAATTCACGATCAGCATTAATAGTGGTCAGCCTGGTCAGGTAAAGAGTGACTTAACACCAAATACCTTAATGTGCAAGTTTCTATAACCGTTGGACCATATACGGCCCCTCTCTTTTTGCTATTTTTCTTGGAGCTAACAGCCCAAGAGGTCTGGAGGCGGACAGCACTGGTGCTGGTCAGTGAGCAGTATTGATGTATTAAGCGGGTTCTCTTATGCTGGTTCCCGTCCACAAGTATTGCCTCTCTTACCCAGTCGCCGGGTACCACCACTGTATTGCTTCACGAGAACCCTCTAGCGGAATCATTGGCCTGGTGCCACGTGGCCTATCGTTGCAATCTGACGAGACAAGAGCCCAATGGGCCACATGAAGCTAGATTATCTGTCTGGCTAGGGTCGAGTCACCTGGAGTCGGGCACATACCTTGAGACGGACACCTGGTTTTGTGGTTATTCAAGCATTTTAAGCCCTTTATTTGTGAACAATAGTAAAGTTGAAGTGTTATTCTTTCCAAAAAGCACTAGCACCGGTAGTAGGGTACGTAAATACCCTCAAATTTCACTGTCCGTCTCAGGGTATGTGTCCGACTCAGGGTATGTGTCCGACTCAGGGTGAATCTATCCTATATGACATGTCAAAGATACCTATACCGTCTTCATGTGTATACCCCTGTCCCTGATCTACACATGAACAACCTTCCAGCTGTGCTATAACCCGGGTGTGTCATATAGTACTTCGTCTGGTAGACCGGCAAGAGAAAGAGGTGTATAGTGGGCTGACCAATCTAGAATGATGAACGAAGGCAAGCGGCCGCAGCCACTGTCGATATTAATCGCCCCGGTGTGTATGTTATAACCACAAGCAATAAATCAACCTATATAGGGAGATGGAGAGATGATTATGACAGATCGTGAGTCAGATTAATAGATGTGTGTCATAACCCTAGGTAGAGTCTATACCTCACACTCTTATACTAGACTGCACAAATCAGAATACACTTTATATACATGTGGCTGGATAACGTTATAAATGCGCACCTGGAATGGGTACAGCTGTTTCCATGATGGATTCGTCACACATTTTACAGTTGGTTGTGATATGAAGGGGAAGTAGTTCAATAAATGGAAGCTAGATCATTAAAATATACCTCTCTGTTGCCAATGAGATAGGCCTACGTGTAGCTTAATGGAGCAGCTCTGTGAGCGTGTAGGAGCTCGGAGCTCACCTGGCGTGCCCCCAGTAAGATAGCACTGCGTACAGTGCCTTTTACCTGACCGCTGTAATGAGTGTTGGAGGCAGTGATGAGGAGGGACAGGTGTGGTGAGGGGGATGAGGTACACCTGCACGTTAACTGCTGCTGCATGCACCTATACTGCATGTGGGATAGGGGAGGTGTCTTCCCGCTCCAGGTGCTACACCACCCCAGCCTGACCCATATTATTGCATAAATAAATAAATATATCTACATTTCTATATACAGAAGTAGAGTATACTCTTTAAGTTCTTGCAGGGGGTATTTCAAAAGAAAATTCTGAGCATACACACACCTATTTATTTGGTAGCATATTATTTAACTACATCATGTCCCACTATTAAAATTATTCATAATGTATGAGATATGATCTGAGATAATGGTGGAGGTCTGTAATGCCCGCGCAGCAATGATCCTTCTGTTGAGAACAATAGTGAATAATATTACAAGCCTTGGTGCTGCGGGTGAATTGAACCTTCATTTCCAAACCGATCCCTTCATGAGATAATAATTTATGACGCAGTGGTTCCTATAATGTCGGCCATTGCAAAATCATTAGCTCGGGCCATGTGCGATATTGGAAGTTGATATTGCAATAGAGATGTGTCCAATCATGTGTTGATTGATGACCATTCATGACAGGCTATTAGCATGTCTTCTTATAAGTTTTCGTCTTGCAATTATCGATCGTTTTCGCATGATCAATGCTATGGGCTTTCGATGCTATGGGCTTTTGAGTTAACGATTCATCTGAGGGAGGGTCTCCTGATTCTAATGAAGGATGAACAAGCAGGAGGTGGTCCCACTCTTATCTCTCATCAGCCATGATTAATTAGACGCCGTGTCTCGTGTGTCAATGTCGTCTGCTCAAAGCCTCTTTCGTTTTGGAGGGAAAACATGGAGGGCGTGGATTCAGGCCACTTCCTTGGACACTCGGAGAATAATTGCAGCAGAGAGATTATTTGTGTAAATACTGTTGGAGTATCTCTGAATGGGAAGCCAAGGTGTTTGGTATTTTATTAAGCAGTTCTCTTTTTAATGATTTTGTTAAAAAGAGATGTTACTCGACATGGATGAATAATGCATCGTTTGGGAAATGAAATCCTGATACTGTTATAGCGCGATTATTCATCAGTTGCTGCCACATGAGAATACTTGTACGGGCTTATATTTGATATATTTGGAAGCTATGCTGTCATTATATGACACCCTTTATTAACCACTTTGATTACATCTGCATTCTGCTGCACGATCCATCATATACATCCAACATATCATCTTTAGCCGAGATGATTATGATTCCATGCCATTGTACCCAATAAGGATCATTGTGTGAATTGCCCAAGATAACTTCCAATTTGGTCAAATATGCCATCTACAATATGGTAAACGACGACCTCCATACTAAAAAGAAGTCAGCTGAAACCTTGCTGCAGCTGCTGTAGCGGTGCAGTGGCGACATCTCGTGAGAAATGCATAAACTACCAAGACCAAATACATGTAGAAGGGGGTTGAACTGCACATGAAACCGATGGCAGTTGATTGAGTGTATTCAATTACAGTGACTGATATTACAGGAGAACTTCGTCAATTCGTTTTCATTAACCCTGATTGTCCGGTATGAGATGACATCGGTAAAATTAGGAAAATGTAATACAGCCCTCAACATGTACCAATGTGTTGATGGCTATGCTAAAAGTCCTTTGTATCTATTAACGTAAGATATACCCTGTATGATAGAATTTACCCATTTAAACTATCCGTCTGCGCAACTGTACTATTCCCTTGAATCGATTATCATTGCCCTCTGATAAAAACAATTTAATCTAATGTTATGTATTTTCTTTTGATTTGCAGGTAAGTGTTGGCGCAATATCTCTCATCTAAAAACCAGTACAAGGTAGGACAAGGACACCACATTTCTTTCATAGCCATTAAAAAAAATAACACCCACAGATGGTAGTGCTTGAAGAAGCCCACATATATAGTATGAACATGATTTAAAGATGAATTAGAATGAATGTGTAAGTGGAATTGAGCGGTTATTGTACAATATAATCTGTAGGCCTGCTTTGCGGGAGCCAGTAACTTGGCCCATAACGGTGTCTCCCCCTAGTGACTCTTTTGATAAGAAATGTACCGGTAGTCATTCTTCGGGTCGGATTATGGTGGTGCCATCTGGTGTACATTATTAAACCACTCATATTCATGGAGTGAAATCCCCAACCTTTGGAATTTGATGTCTGAGGTTGAAGAGACCAACCGAATTCGATAATGGATGATAAATTATTTTGTAGTTTGTTACGGTAGTGGGGAGGGTTATCAATCCCCTTCTTGAACTAACTTACTACTCAGTGGAGACCTAATATTGAGGAAAAGTGACTTCAGATTGTGTGCAAGCTGCTGCTATCAAGTGTTCATCTCTATAAACCCAAGTACACATGTATGAGGATGGAAGTGAGCAGATGTAATTCCCCCTTTCAAATATACATTTTTGTGATTGTTTCTCACAGAAAAGGTACTTTTCGATGCTTTTTCATGTGTTGATTCTCCTTAGCAAAGCAGTCTGCACCCTGATAGTTAACGTTGTAGGAGCCAGTACCTCGGCCAAGGTGTCTCCCCCTATTGACTCTTCTAATAACTAATGTAATCATCATTGGGGATGGGTCATGGTGGTGACATCTCGTGTTGAAAGATGATGGTGGGCTAAACAGTTTGTACATGGAAAACTAGATGGCGCTACTGCTTAACACAGAGTTCTGATTTACTTTGGTGACGCTGCCATGTATATATGGGCAGGATTACAACAGAAAAATTTAATGTGCTATTGTCTGCTTGTAGATGAAATCAACTCGAGCATAGACATACAAGCTCAGAGGCTTTAGAGAGGGAAGGAGTGGTGGTGTTAGTTACTTTGTCATGGTTGTCTCCTTTACCTCTGACGTCGTGACTCGCACATGTGCTGATACTCCAATCCTAATTAAGTTAATATCTTAGATGATACTTTAGTTACGACGCCCCGGGGGGGGGGCACTCTTTTCTTTTTTTTTGTCACGGGTGTCCGGCTGGTGCTTTGACAACCCTTACCCTTGGTGAAGGGGATTTTGGCCAAAGTGACCCTTGCTGAGGCGGATTTCGGAAAAAGGTGCCTAGGTTTTAGCAATTTGTCCAAAAGAGTCACCCTTGGTCAGAGGGATTTTGCCCAAAAATGACCCTTGTTGCAAAGACGGTCCCTTACAATAGCCATTCAATGGTGTGTACTGGTGTCCCTACCTAGTGTTGGGCATGTACACCACCGCCTCTAGAGGTAAACCATAGATGGCAGTAATGTTGTCCGTGGGTTTAGCTGGTGGTGCCCTCTTTTAGATATTGCAAGAGGCAATCACCCACCCCACATGTACATCATTCTGTGACAGCGGGAGTGATCAGAAGGCCTCTGCATAGTTCAAAGCTGGTGCACAGGTGTCAATCTCGAGTGTTTTTTAATCATATTCATATCTACAAGATAATTGAGGGCAGTTTTGTCCTATTTCTGCAGAGGACAAACAGGCAACATTTACAGTGGCAACTATTGTATTTTCCAATTGCTGGCATTCTAATTAGCATGAATACATTTGTTTGACGTTCTGTTAGCCACTGTATAATGTCCATGTAAATCACACTATGTCCACTTATCCTAGCCTTAGGGCACTCTTGGTGTGTAGTAGCATCATTAATAGGCACGTGGTCTGGCTCGGTATATCGATCTCAGGGTGTGGTACCCTGAAGAGGTATGATACCCATACACACCTGTATGATAGGACCACACCTGTGGAAGGGCCACTACTAATAACCTGCAACCAACATGTTGATCCATGAAGGTGAGTGAATGTGGACTACCTGACACCTGGTCCTACCACTCAGCTACTGTCGTGATTTGGACATTGGCTGTCTCAATTAATTATCTGTTGGGCTTGGGCATATAGGAGGAGCTGTTTTACACTTTGCATACCTTTTACATGGATATGTATATAGTGTCACCAATATGGCGGCTGAATTATGCAGGAAAGAGTGTCATGACATGTTGATATTATAACGCAAGATTCTAACTTCGATCAATATTTATCCCTCAGCCATATCGCGCAAAGTTAGTTTGTTCAATGTTGATAATTGTCATACCCCAAAACCTCTCATAGAGCATTCATTGTACACATGATCATACATACTGACAGTAGATGCAGCGTGCATACAACGTCTGTAGACATAAAAGTAAAAGTTGTGAAGAACAGCCAAAAAGGTATCCACAGTTAGCATGAACACACCAGAGATCATATTTGGGGCCTTCAGGTTGTGCTGGATCTTTGATGACCAGCCTTATAAGGCCGCCGCATCCGGGCCAATCCGATCGGCCGACTGGGTCAGTAACCATGGAAAAGTGCAGTCTACGGAACGTCCTCGCGATTGAGTCGGAATGATCAAACATGTTTGATATTGCCCGTCTGCGGTGGCCTTAAGAACGGTTGAGAAAGGCCAGAAGGATGTCTTACAGCACAGTTGCTTTGCTGTCATTGTTGCCTATATATAGCTCTTTGCAGAGGAAAATGAAGAAACCATCTAATAACGATCAGAGAAACCTATGTGGGTCCACCTCCATATGAATGACATCAACCTTCCCACAGCCATCAAATCAAATCTTCCAAAAACCATGGTGAAGGTTGATGAATTTAAAAAGATCAAATATGCCCTCTCATATTTCTGATAGCTGTCTGAACATAGTTCTGGAATAAGAAGGATTCTGACCTCGCTGAGACCTTGAAAGTAATAAAATGAAAGACCAAGCATGTTGTCTTGTGTTTGAATGTAACCCTCACAACACAGAAATCGACATCCGCAACAAAACAATATTTATATATTTATACGGACGGACAGTAGATGCATACATACAAAGTCTGCCCACATACGAGTACTAGTTGTAAGGTATGCCAAGGAAGGAATATCAATAACATATTGTTAGATTTCCTTATATAGATGTCTGGTAGAAACTTCAAACAGAAAAGCTCTCGCTTTGTTTACCATATATGATTGACTGGCATTGCTAGGTATGTCGCAATTTGTGCAGAGCAGTATACTTTGAACCCAGCGTTAATGCCAGTACACTATTATTTACAACATTTAGAATACACAGTTTTTGTGTAATAATGCTTATTAACCACCACTTAAAACTTTGGTCCCTGCATAATAGATCTGTAAAGAACCATAATGGGTATTTTTCTGTATAATATAACTTACGGACTTTGGGAACTGCAGGACCTATGGCCAACCACTGGTCTCCTATTACTTCATCATGTCCAGTCGATGCTCTTCTGAGGGTAAGACACCATCCCAGTCGATAGTGCTGAGCTATAAGCTTGCAATAAACGGGTAATTGGAGTGGGCTATGTTCGCTGTAACGCTATGAAACTAGGTCAAGCCCACTCTTATATAGTCACCCTGTTTTTTTGTGCAGACATGTTTTGCCTGATCTGTTACAACTTGATGAAATATCCTGTGGACTATTTGAGCTATATCATTCTTTTGCAAAACACCTCAGGTATCTATATATGTAAAAAGAAATGGGAAAAAAAGAAGTTAAATCACCTAAAATAAGAGATTTCTTTAAAAAACTGAAAAAAAACTCAGATTCTGCCAAAAAAAAGTGAATGTTGGGAGAATGTAATTTTCTACATGATTTCAGTATTGTACCATTTCAAGTATTGTTCTGTTGTATTCCCTACTAAAAATGGTGATAACTCATGTCCTTACTTTGATGAAAATACTTTGCATGAAAACAGTATTTTGATGTGAAGTTTGCATTTGCTTCGCGTATTTCTTATATCTGCGGTCGCGGATACTCCCAAGCTGGCCCCTGCTCCTATTAGTAACTGTGTTTTGTGCGTCAATCTCTTATTCATCGTATTCCGAAATTCATTGATATGTGATGAAATACTTCGTTTTGGAGGCTCAGACCTGTCCCATTGTCTTTATTTTCGAATTCTAGGCCGAAAACATGTGCTGGGGGGGTGGAATGGTGGCTATTTGGACCAATTTGAGCAATTTTATCGATTCGAATCGATGCGAGTTGGCGCTCGCCATGTTGGATTTCTACTGATCACGTGACCTCTAAGCTGTGTGCTGATTGGACACTCAGAAATCACGCTGCAGCCGCCGCCATTTTGGCGGCAGGCGGCAAGGAAATATATAGAAGTTTTGCGCCGCTGCTAAGATGTATCAATTTTCAGCCGCTACTAAGATGTATCAATTTGCAGCCGCTACTAAGATGTATCAATTTGCAGCCGCTACTAAAATGTATCAATTTGCTGCCGCTACTAAAATGTATCAATTTGACCTAGGCTAGGCTATTGAAAACAAAGAGGGGGGGGGGGGGCACCAGACTCGCACTCCCAGTCCCGAACTCCGTACCTCCGTAGGGACTGGTCGCACTTGGATGCCTGGCCGTTCCCACAGAAAACCAATGCACTCGCCGGGCGCAATTTGGTGACGTTGTGTGGGATAGCTGAATTACGATTGGCGAGTGTAAATGTGCGCGCGCATATCGAATGTTGACGTTCCAAGTGCGACCAGTCCCTACGTAGGGTAGCGGAGTTGGAGACTGGAAGTGCGAGTCTGGGGGGGCACCGGGACTATAATCAATTCTCTCAATGTAGGCCTACTAACTATGCTTGGCCTATTTTATTTATAGCCCCCCTACCCTCGCTGAAGCCAAAAAAAAAAACACAAAAAAAAAATAATTATTTAGCACCTTTTCTGCCCGAGATCCTCTTTTATAGCACCTTTCCTCCCCAAATTCCTCTTTATTAGGACCTTTCCTGCCCCTAATCCTCTTTTATAAGGCTAGGCCTACTTTTAGCTTGAGGGGATACCGCTTTTGTCATCAGAAAGTCAAATGGATTATCTAATTTGAGTACAGTACGTTATTTCTCATTTCTGACAGCAGAATCGTAATCGCCAGAAGAAGCTACCCTAATTTCATATATTGGAAGTCATGTATAATCGAATTCCAGGTGGTAGCTGTAGGTGAGCAGGTGGCTGTGGGAAGGTAGGTGGCTGGGGGCGAGCAGGTGGCTGTGGGCGTCAGCGCCCGGCAGCGCGTAACCGCTGTTTTACGTCTCGGCCGAAAAAGCGAGTCGATCAGAGCGTCAGCAGCGACACCATCTTCGTTGCAGCTTCGCTTCCAGTTCGACGTGTCGGGTTGGCCGGGGTGGGGGGGGCGGCGTGAGCTGCAGATGATGTTGCCTCCAAAACCGATTTTGCCCCCAAAACCGATTTTGAGCCCCAAAACGATTTGACCCAAAAACGATTTTGAAGTTCTCCTACCCTTCCGAAAATCGGGCCGATCGGAGCGTAAACAGCGAAGATATTTGCGATTTTCGTTTTGTCGGATTATATTGGTACTCCGTTTATCCCGTTCTCCCTTTCTCCCTTTCTCCGTTTATCCCGTTCTCCGTTTATCCCGTTCTCCGTTTATCCCGTTCTCCCTTTCCCCGTTTATACCTTTCCCCGTTTATCGTTTATCCCGTTATCCGTTTGTCGTTTATCACGTTCTCCGTTTATCGCGTTTGCCGTTTATCGAGTTCGCCGTTGATAGCGTTCTCTGTTTATCCCTTTCTCCATTTATCCCGTTTTCCGTTCATCCCGTTCTCCGTTCATCCCCTTCTCCGTTCATCCCCTTCTCCCTTTATCCCGTTCTCTCTTGATCCATTCATCCGCTTTCCGTTTGTCCCATTCTCCCTTTATCCCGTTCTCCCTTTCTCCGTTTATCCCGTTCTCTTCCTAAAATCTTCCTATATAAATTCAATTCCTATTGGGACTAGGCCTACTTTTAGCTTGAGGGGATAATAAAATCTTCCTACATAAATTCAATTCCTATTGGGACTAGGCCTACATTTTAGCTTGAGGGGATAATAAAATCTTCCTATATAAATTCAATTCCTATTGGGACTAGGCCTACTTTTAGCTTGAGGGGATAATAAAATCTTCCTATATAAATTCAATTCCTATTGGGACTAGGCCTACTTTTAGCTTGAGGGGATAATAAAATCTTCCTACATAAATTCAATTCCTATTGGGACTAGGCCTACTTTTAGCTTGAGGGGATAATAAAATCTTCCTACATAAATTCAATTCCTATTGGGACTAGGCCTACTTTTAGCTTGAGGGGATAATAAAATCTTCCTACATAAATTCAATTCCTATTGGGACTAGGCCTACTTTTAGCTTGAGGGGATAATAAAATCTTCCTACATAAATTCAATTCCTATTGGGACTAGGCCTACATTTTAGCTTGAGGGGATAATAAAATCTTCCTACATAAATTCTATTCCTATTGGGACTAGGCCTACATTTTAGCTTGAGGGGATAATAAAATCTTCCTACATAAATTCAATTCCTATTGGGACTAGGCCTACTTTTAGCTTGAGGGGATAATAAAATCTTCCTACATAAATTCAATTCCTATTGGGACTAGGCCTACTTTTAGCTTGAGGGGATAATAAAATCTTCCTACATAAATTCAATTCCTATTGGGACTAGGCCTACTTTTAGCTTGAGGGGATAATAAAATCTTCCTACATAAATTCAATTCCTATTGGGACTAGGCCTACTTTTAGCTTGAGGGGATAATAAAATCTTCCTACATAAATTCAATTCCTATTGGGACTAGGCCTACTTTTTTAGGCCTACTTTTAGCTTGAGGGGATAATAAAAGTCCGAAAAAAAGTCGAAAAAAGAGGATCCACTCTCGACGAGATTATTTATGTCCCGCGACATTCGACTAAGAACACTACATTTTAGCCCTCAAGCCCTTCCTTGTTTTGGATCAAAATTACAATTAGGAAAATTCCAAGATGGCTGCCAAGATGGCCACCAAAAACTCAAGATTGTCTGATTTCCTTGTGTGATACATGGATTTTAGGGTTATCTAGGGTGTAGAATCCATATTTTGGGTCAAAATCACAATTTGGAAAATTCCAAGATGGCTGCCAAGATGGCCGCCAAAAAGTCAAGGTTGTCTGATTTCCTTGTGTGATACATGGATTTCATGGTTATCTAGGGTGTAGAATCCATATTTTGGGTCAAAATTACAATTTGGAAAATTCCAAGATGGCTGCCAAGATGGCCGCCAAAAAGTCAAGATTGTTTGATTTCCTTGTGTGATACATGGATTTCATGGTTATCTAGGGTGTAGAATCCATATTTTGGGTCAAAATTACAATTTGGAAAATTCCAAGATGGCTTGCAAGATGGCCACCAAAAACTCATGATTGTCTGATTTCCTTGTGTGATACATGGATTTTAGGGTTAACAAGGGTGTAGAATCCATATTTTGGGTCAAAATTACAATTTGGAAAATTCCAAGATGGCCGCCAAAAAGTCAAGATTGTCTGATTTCCTTGTGCGATACATGGATTTTAGGGTTATCTAGGGTGTAGAATCCATGTTTTGGGTCAAAATTACAATTTGGAAAATTCCAAGATGGCCGCCAAAAAGTCAGGATTGTTTGATTTCCTTGTGTGATACATGGATTTCATGGTTATCTGAGGTGTAGAATCCATATTTTGGATCAAAAATACAATTTGGAAAATTCCAAGATGGCTGCCAAGCTGGCCACCAAAAACTCATGATTGTCTGATTTCCTTGTGTGATACATGGATTTTAGGGTTATCTAGGGTGTAGAATCCATATTTTGGGTCAAAATTACTATTTGGAAAATTCCAAGATGGCCACCAAAAAGTCAAGATTGTCTGATTTCCTTGTGCGATACATGGATTTTAGGGTTATCTAGGGTGTAGAATCCATGTTTTGGGTCAAAATTACAATTTGGAAAATTCCAAGATGGCCGCCAAAAAGTCAAGATTGTTTGATTTCCTTGTGTGATACATGGATTTCATGGTTATCTGAGGTGTAGAATCCATATTTTGGATCAAAAATACAATTTGGAAAATTCCAAGATGGCTGCCAAGCTGGCCACCAAAAACTCATGATTGTCTGATTTCCTTGTGTGATACATGGATTTTAGGGTTATCTAGGGTGTAGAATCCATATTTTGGGTCAAAATTACTATTTGGAAAATTCCAAGATGGCTGCCAACATGGCTGCCAAAAAGTCAAGATTGTCTGATTTCCTTGTGCGATACATGGATTTTAGGGTTATCTAGGGTGTAGAATCCATATTTTGGGTCAAAATTACAATTTGGAAAATTCCAAGATGGCCGCCAAAAACTTAAGATTCTCTGATTTCCTTGTGCGATACATGGATTTCATGGTTATCTAGCGTGTAGAATCCATATTTTGGATCAAAATTACAATTAGGAAAATTCCAAGAAGGCTGCCAATCTGGCCACCAAAAAGTCAAGATTGTCTAATTTCCTTGTGTGATACATGGATTTTAGGGTTATCTAGGGTGTAGAATCCATATTTTGGGTCAAAATTACAATAGCTCTCTAACAACATAGCCCACTCCTTTAGTTAACATTAGTGTTACTCTATAGTAGCTATAGTTTTAAACCACTATATATTTTTATGTGGGTGGTTTGGGGAGATAAGCTTTCGCGTTGGTCAGGCACATTGAACCAACGGTGTTCAGGTCCTTGTTGTTTACTGACATTATTCTCTTCCAAAGCAGCATTGGAACCAATACACATCTCAATGATATAAGTGAAATTAACTTATTGAAAAACAGTAAAAACAATAGTAGGCTTATAAATGTGAAAAGCACTTAACAAAAATGAATATTAGCTTTCAACTGAAATATTTCAAGCCCATGTTTACTGGTATTCTGCAATGGATTTCAGGCCGATAAAACAAGATCGATTGCCTTCCTGGAGAATTGAGTTAGAATCATCAACTGTGAAGTCATTTACAGAAAAGTTGAGGTCATTCTGACTGAAGGTAGTCACCATCCAAGTGCATGAGGTGAAAAGCCGATAAGCGCCCACCGCATCAACCATTCCTTCTTTCAGCCACACACATTTGGTGGACTCCCTTGTGCACACACCCTTCCTCGACCCCTCAGGGCCAGGGTCGATAATCCATTAATCCCCGAAATCCCATCGACCCGTCCCGCGGCGTCATGAACGTGCAGGGAAACCCTGTTCCATACCATGGTCTGAGACGTGACCGAAATTCAAAAAGATTTCGCCAGTGATTTTGTCGGAAAGGCGTCAAACTAGTTATACCATTGAAATCCATATGTTGGAGGTTGTGTAGTATAGATCTATATATAAGGACGTTAGAAATAAAGTTCCTGGAAAAGATACAGAATTCGCTTAGAATAGCACGATTCACCAAGATTTCGCAGAGGGAAAATCCTCAGCGTATGCTAGCTATTGGAGTTGCCGCTGGCGCATATTGACGCCTAGCTCTTATGGATATCGAATATTTCTAAAAGTAGGAGCTGCTGCTGAATCAGCTTTTTGGAATGGCGTAGGCTAAGAATAACACCCAGTACTTCGTTGTATATATAGTTTCTATAATTATATATACCGGTAGTCTTCTTCTGTCACATATGCCACAGACAGGTCCGAATGGATGTATAGTTTGGCAATGAGAACTTGGTTTATTTTCTTCTAGCATTTTAATGGGTGACTATATAAACACATATACAGTACAACGTTCAGAAGGACTATATTTAACGTTTATATAATAAGTACTGCATTTGAGACTACAATGCCCTATTGCTTATGTATCAAGCCACATCGTGTTCGGTATGCTGCATTGCTCCCATCTCATAGCAATCTGGTAAGGTCCTCTTTCTCCTAATAAGGTCTCTTGTATACATGTGAAAGGAGGACAGTGAACTGGGAAGAGGAATATGGCAGCAGAATAAATGCATATAGCCTTGTCCTGACAAAGTACCCTTCCGCTGAGTTCTTCTCATACATATATTATGGAAACATGACTCCTCACTCATCTGCCAGTCCCACAAAGGTTTTTCATATTCTATTAAAGCAATGGAGGGCCTGCACCTCTCTCTATACAGTATAGCTTCAGCCTGCAGTGATATTGCTCTACCTCTACATCTAAGGACTGTATGAGACGGACCACAGTATGAATATAATTCCACCGCAGGCACGTCGGGAACAGCAAAGGCAATTGGAATGACGAGTCTCTTTACCCAACTAATCCCCTGTCGCCATGCAGAGTACATCATAATGTTCTGTGAAATTCCAGCGTTGATGTTTGCTATGGTAACTTAAAGCGTTGGCACCAGTTGATTGATAGATCAAAGTGGGCATGGAGCGTAACACGGCTGCTATGGGGGAGCGAGCGTTTGCCGTGGAGTGATGTGATTGATATGGCCGACGTGCTGCTGGTCAAACAGCCTATCTCTGTGGATGAATGCTCATACCCTTGGTTTATCGCTACACTTGCTTGCTCCCCATTGCCTTATACATTTTAGCTTCATTGCCTGCTGGAATACTATGTTCACCCTCTCACTGCCTTATGACCTATGTCTGGCTTACAGCTGCTGTTCTGCAGAAATGGTGTTGCGGGTTGGTAGTGCAGTGCCAGTGATCCCCCTCCCTATATGATTTATTCATATCCTGCTTACTGGCCTTACAGAGGAGAGGAAATGGGGATAATTCTGTAGTTCCCCCATGTCTCTAAACAATTAATGCCATTTGTCAGTCGGTATGTAACAAAGCCATCGTCAATTGTGTATTATCCATTTGTGGATTAGGAAAGAGGATAAGCGAACTGGGAATAAGCAGATGCATAATCTGGTACAATTTGTATACTCGTTTCTCAGATACAGGCGTAGATAGGTAAGAGTGATTCTGGTCGATGCTCGCTGGTGTCCCTCAGAAGTTGCAATCGGTAGTATGTATACCAATATGAGGCACCGTCCTCTCCCTCGTCCTTCCCCTCATCTCGGCAAATACACCCCAACCCTTCTATGACTATGGACAGATTGCTAATCTAGCCACTAGTGTCCTGTATACATAAGTGTACACTTATTGCCAACCAATATGATACAATGCATTCCATCATCCCACTTATTGCATTCTATTGCCTACAGAGCCCTGCAATTGCTCACAAAATGCTGCTGCATTTCCCACCAAGCTGTCAGTGCTTATTGCTCCTCCACCCCGTCTACTTACCATATCTAGCCGATGTAAGTCAGTGCCAGCTAATCCACCGACCCTTGTAAAATTACCAGTTCCTCTCGCCAATGTTGGGTAATCTTGCATTGTCTATATATGGTTTACTAGGGGATCTGCCTTTTCAACATGTGGATATTGCTAGCGCCTAGCAGACATCTATATTTGCAACATGAGGCTTCTCGCTCTAATGGGCATGGCACGTGGCAGGTTAGCCCCGAGCAGCTCATAAAGTGTGCCTCGAGCCAGAACACAGCAGAACCGCTGAATAAAGATACGCCCCTAATTGATTGACCGAACACGGCGGCACCCACGGCTATTGGCACGCCTCCTACCAGCATAGACACCCTCCCCAGTCACCAGCCACCCTGCCCACCCATATCTTCCTCTTTGATTGTAAAATGGAAGCCCCTAGCATGGCTATGGTTAAAAAGGCAGTGTTACCATCCAGGGTGGGGCAGGCGCGGGTTAATACGAGCAAAGCCCGTAGTCTGTGGGTTCCAACTGGGGCGGCAGGATCCCCCGGGCAATGTAAGCCCTTCTTTCTGTGCCAGAACTAGGCACCACCAGTACAGTAACGGTAGGGTGGGGGTTAAAGTTAGCTACGTATAGGTCAGGAATTCCTGCAGGAATGGTAGCCAAGTGTTCTGAACATCCTCACACTGAAGGGCAGTAGTAACATAAGTATAGCTGAGCGAGCTAAGTGGCAAGTGTGAGGAGGGACTGGAGGTAAAGGGAGGGGCTAGAATCAGCTGGTGGTGCATGGGACAGAAGGGGTGGGTGACAATGTAATGCGGGGTGGACGGCTGGAGGCTGATGGGCTGTATACGTGAATCTGCTGTGGAGAGGGCCCTAGAGCAGAAGGGCATCCTGGCTATGTGAGCTGCTCGGGCTATGTGAGCTGCTCGGTCAGCAGCTGCTGGCAATGGCTGGGGTGACAGCGCCAGCTGCACCAGCAGTGTAGAGCAGTGGGCGTGGTGGTGGTGGCAGCGCGCGTGGAGCAGCACAAGGGGAGTAGTGTAATAAGGGGGGTAGGTACAACCTCCTCCTGCTGCCTGTATAGTGGTGGGTTGCTGCTACTACTCTGCGCCTACTGCCAGAGACGATGCTTAGAGGGGCGGCGGTGCAGCCGACAGGGAGGGAGAGGCGGATACCTGTCTTGTTGTTGTAGTAGTAGCGTAGTAATAGTGGGGTGGTCGGCCACAGCCAGCACCCAGGAGGAGCCTCCAAACGGAGGAGGAACGCCCTGAGAGACGGCAGGAGCAGTTTGTTGTCGGCGCAGCAGCACCCAGCTCCCCCACCCTGGAGGACATAGCGCAGGCTGCGGCGTCGGGCCCTGCTGGAGAAGTTAGCACCAAGGGTGCAGGAGCACTGCCTCTGGAGAACAAGGTCGTGTCAAGGTCAGCAGAAGAGGAGCCTGTCCACTCAGCCACTCTGTCCGTCCCCCACTCACCTGCCCTCCCTCCTCCTGTGTCCTTGGGGGTATGATAGTGACCCCTAGCCGAAAGCCTCCATTGTAACATTTACAGCGGGCAACCAACACCACCGACACACCCCCTAGTAACACACATACCGCCAGCTCCTGTATCTTAACGCCCTTCACAGTCCGCTACACCAGCACGCACCACTGGCTTGCCTGTCAGCCTGATCCTCCTGCACAGCCACACACTGGAGGAGTATAAGACACCCGGCCTGCATCCTCCAGCATCATTTGTCACCCTAACTGTTGCAGGCCTGACACCACCAGCTGATCTAGCACTACCTTAAGCAGTGCCCTAAGGGGGAGGGGTGTTCTACCGGAGGCAGTGATCAGTCAGGGAACCCATAGACACCGATCGATCGTCGTCCCTGTCTCTGACCTTGTACGGTAGCAGCGACTGCCTGGAGGAGGGAATGTTAGTTCCTGTTGTGGACACTAGGTGAGACTGGTACAGGTTTGTCCTTGCTGGACACGCTCCCACTACTGCTGCTGCTGCTGGTTCACACATGAGTTGAGAAGAGGAAGACAGCAGCAGGAGAAGGTGGAGCAATAAGCGGGTGATTTTCTGCTGGAGTGGATGTGGAGTTTGGGCCATGTCCGACTGTTCCGGTGTTGCATTGGCATAAGGGCCGGTCCAAGTACTCCTGTTATAGTGATTATGTGTATATAGTTAGGAGACTTACAGCTAGCTGTTACAATAGGAAGACACCAACCAGTATTATTCCACACTATAGGACATCAATTCCTCATTTACAGAAAGGAACCCACCTCGATGTGAGCCGAACTACAGGTGTTAACTGTACCTGTAAATATAGTGACTTTGCCGTTGGATTTCTGGATCCCTCTTCGGTATTGATTTTTTTCTAGTGATCAGTGAAACTACCGGAGGAGGTGGCTATTATTTATGACCTGTTTTTGTCAGACCTTGCTGTTGTTGGTGGGCTAGACCAGCCCCACATGGTCTTTGTTGTTGTGCTGCGCCTAATATATGGATCTTTTGATGGATGGAGGCCGCCCTTCGTTTCTAAATATACATATGCCGCGCGCGTTTAGCTACTGTGGAGAACTATAAGGATATAGCCATTCATATAGCTAGGAAAGAGCCGTTTGATGTCCGTTTGTAAACACGTGCTTGATCACAGAGAGTCATGCAATACTGAGTTGATGACTGGAATTATGAATTATGTTTGCCACTTTGTCGAATTGCCTTACTTGAACCAGCAAAGCTGACAGCGAGATAATTGAGAGCATTTGATTCTCCGCCTACACTCAGCAACAACCTACCGCTTAATTTAAGGAATGCGAGACTCCAAAACTATGCCCCGCTAATGTGTTCAACATTAATTTTCCCAATTACAGAACTGACTTGTCGACTTTCAGGCCTGCATTAATTGCTTCCCTTTCACCCATCACAAAAACGCCAGTCAAAGACTAAGCCAGTTAGTACTCCCAAGAAGCTGTTGGTCCCACTGTAATTGATTTGGTCTTTCACATGAGCGGCTTCTCGTGCACTTCAACTTGATTGTACTATCAGGAGTCATGCCATAGAAAAGTTCCTGAATCAGCGTAAACGCCTGGGCTAATTACTTGATACTGAAGAGTAGAGAGCGTCTTCGTCTTTATCTGCTTAAAATGACAAACGTGGCCACCCGCCTCGTCTGTGGTTCACCATAGAAACCTCCCCATCCCGTCGGGCATGGTAACCTTCACTCTTTGAGATTCTATTCTCGGTCGGATGCCTCTGAATGCCATTTTGTAGCCACTGTCCGCTTACCCACAGTTATCCACGCCAAGGTGTTTTGCATTCATTTAGTTGCTGACCTGGAGGAATGTCAATAACAACGTTGACATAGGTCATTGTCCCTGTGAATTATTGTTGCACATCCTGTATTAATGCGAAAGGCTTTGCTAATTGAGTGGCTCATCAAGTTTAATTCCTGCGTTCCTGATATGAATAACTTCCTAAATTCCTATCCAAACCACTTGCTGGAATGAACGATCTTGCCTCTGGATCTATGAAATACCCTCGACATTACTCATTGATACAGAAGAAGAAAAGTTGACCCTGTTTGAACTAAATAATAAAAGTCATCGTGCCAGGACACCATCAGTACATTGTATTCATGACCTGGGAATAGAATAACTGAGTAATCCCTACTCCTACTCCTGGGAGCACCACTAAGTACTCTCCTCAAAGTGCCAGACGCACCACCAGCATCTACTCTAAGTCTTTTAAGCATATCAAGAAGTTCAACAGTCTTGCCCTCTGACTACCCCTTCCCAATAACACTGAGTGTATATGCGCACTACGCTGCATACGCAATCCCAAAGTTCTACAGTCTTGAGCTTAAGTGAGGCGCGCGTGGTTGGGAGAGGCTTTCCTCAAGTGTGCCGACGTATTGGTTATCGATCAGCTCCTCTAGACTCCTGTACTAGTGCGTGAGGGGCAGTGGACCTGAACCTTCCTCCAGTTCTATACGGCCTATAGTTAAGGCAGCACACAAGCACTGCTGTTAGTACCCATTGTATATGGGTGTATGTACAGGAGTTTAACTGCTCTGAGGTAGTATATATATATAGGAAGGAGGCCCAACAACAGAGAGAGTCTTTGCCACTACTGAACACGGCTACCAAGGAATTTATGAGCTACAACACCTGAGGAGTACCACTTGTGTAAGCAGAAAAAGTATATTGGGGTCTGAGTGAAGTTTGATAACAGACACCTGATATTGCTTCACTCCAGGGCGCTGCAGGTACACACCCACTGACCCACCCACTGATAGTAGCCGCTACAACTGGAACATCAGTATTCCTTACCACGATCCGGCCATAAAAAGCTAAACTACCTGCACCTTTATCTGTGTGTGTGTGGACCGAGCTACTACCTGCTGTGTGGAACGCCTAATAACTGGTTGTTGGCATAGACAGAATCCTCCTGCCTGCACCTCGTGAGTGGGTCTGTTGATGTTTTATGAACTGCACCGCTCAGGGCGGTGAGTGGCTCCCATCAGAGCAGCCCAAAGTAACTCCTAGCGGCAACTTCCTTATTACAACAACTGCCGAGCAGTCCCACGCCTGCCGCCCACGATAGCAGTACAGTGGATAAGGATCCTGGAATAAGACTGCGGTTGGAAATTAGCAGCACTTGGGGAGGTATCTTCTATCTATACTAGCTCGTTATCTGTCCTACTCCCGCAGCCTTCACCATGTCCGTGTTGGCCAAGCTTAAGGGTGGCTTCAAGCGCTCCGATTCCAATGGGGATGTGCCAATCGCCGAGAAGCTGCAGGAGGAGGAGAAGGAGGAGTTTAAGACGCGCCAACGTCGCCGCTCCTCCATTGTCATGCCCATCACTGCCTACAAGGGTGTGAGACGAGCAAGTACCATCTCCACTTCATCCACATGTAGGTATTCCACCCTCAGAAGGGACTTGTGGCTAACGTGTGCCAAATACACCTGTTCGTGTTATGTTTTAAACCTTTGCGGGCGGCATGATGCCTTAGCGTAAGGCATCATGCCGTCATTGAAGGCTTAAGGCTGTGTATTCTATGGGTCACTATGATGCACCAATATGGCGTTGTCAGTTTGGTGCATGATGCAGACCCATCGGGAATGTATCAACCCTGGAGCGTCGGCATGATGCATGAGAATTACTTGTCAAGCCATGCATCATGATGGTATAATGTAATTGAGCAATATACCACCCTTAATGGGTTAAATATTTCCCCTCACATAGGCCTACGTGTCATTTACAGCTGTCTTACCTATGTTATAATGAGCGGGGCTTCAGCTTCTCCACCATGGCAGGTACCACGTAGCTGGATACCCCGTGAGAAAAAACTGGTTTACTGTATAGCATATGTGTCACATGGGGTATACAACCAACTGTTGATAATTGGTAATTAAAAAGCACCTCGTGCGGCTGGGATAGGTATATTTCCTTGTACATGGGCCAGCAAAAGGGATTAAGAGTAACGACTTGAGGTCACTCAAAATCCCCTTTTCAAAATAACAATATTGTATGAAGGAATAACAAAGTCTAATGCTGAGGAGCGCATTATAAATCATAACACTATTGCGTATAGCAAAGTCCTAATACTAGAGCCTGTAGAGGGATCCCTTAAGTCATCGAGTTCTTTACATCTCTCGGCGTAGCTTTCCTAGACAGTAGTTATTCATTGGCCCAACATAAATTCCGTATACAATAGGGCTTTGGTTCAGTGTAGTAAGGGCAGGGCCTTTGGAGGGATTATATTATCCATATTACAATTACTCCTGGCAGGAAAAACATTTACTCACACACAAAAGAAGCATGACGCTATTCCCACGGGAAAATATGTAGGCAATACGTCGCTTCTACTAGCAGATAGCGAGTAGATAGCTGCAGATATTCTGCCAGGCGCGACTTTGCTCCTTGGCTACGGAATGTACTAACGTTAAGCATATAACATACCAATAGTGGTTGGCTAACATCGAGTTCTGATTTGGGGGCCAAGCTCTAGCTGATCCCCTTTCTATACTGCCCACTGGGCTAGTGAGAGATCGGGGTTAGGGCGCCTGTGTATTTTTTCTTTCACATGTTCTTGGCCAGTATGACTGGAGGGTGGGGGGTGTTAGATTCGGCTCTCCCTACATTTTAATTGAGGGGTCTCCACTTTTTCCTAAGCAGCTGATGCACTTGGAGCAAAACCGCTTTAATGCCCCCCCCCTCCCCAACAAGTCATTGGAGAATATAATGATTGCAAATGTCACAACTCCTAGATACGCAAATCGAAAATATATATAGAACTTACTAATAGATTATATAGATATACTATACTATAAGTAGTAAAGGTTGGCACATTCATCCATCTACATTGTACTTGTGACATACAGTGCCTTTGTATAATGCATTAACAATATCTTTACACGACGTAGTTATACTTTCAATTGAGAAAAAAGCAGAATCTATCTTCCAGCACATCGGTTTTGTAAGTTGTATAGAGCGTGGCATTCCTTTCATTTACATGCGTTACTGACATAACAAAACGTGTTTCTGACATGAAAGCGTTCCTCTTTTAGTCACTGCAGTTAGCAATACCTGACATGTCCTATTTTGGTAATCAGAAATTAATAAAAAAAGGGAGCCTCATGGACCCCCCACCAATCTCCGTCTGTTATGCGCGGTCAGATTCCAATGGGCCCTTCTGAACCAGGTTTCTCATATTACCAACCCCATATTGCCTGTTGCTGCTCGGGAAAGGCTGCCCTTATATGGCTATAGGCCGAATATAGAAACCATTAATGGGACTCGTCTTTCACAAACAACCTGTCCGCATGATACGGAGTATCAATGCAGAGCCAAATATGAATGTATGTGCCTGCAGTGAGGTATACAATGTACAGCATAATCAAGTATTGCCTATATAAAAGGATATTTAACATCCATGAAGGCGGGCCCTGCCCACACTCACCTCTTGAATAACTGACGATGGGTTATCTTTCAACCGTTATCTATGATGGATTGAAAGTAAATCCGGAAGATGTAAAGTATTTTCTTACCAGATGGAGGTTTAATTCAGACATCAACATAAATGACTAATCTTGCATATGCCGCGTGCTAATCATGTTAACCATGTAATACAATTTGAGGTATACCTTTCAAGAGATAGCCAGCCATGTGTGCTCAGTGATTCTGATCCAAGTGACTGCCACAGATGCAATTAAGAACATTCATCATATGTACACGCGATTGTTGTATTCCTTCTTAGTTGGAATATTTTTAATCACAAGTGGTCCAACAACATGTGATGATGATGTAAGGGTGTAATCCCTACCATTACAGATGGATGAATACTGGGGCCCATGTAATGAACCATTAAGCCCAGAGCAGACTGGTTGGTTTGGGTGGAGCCCCACCCATCCCCCTCTGCTAGCCCACTTGAGAACATAGTTATTGTCCAGCAATATCCGAGAGAAAAATATATGAAGGGGCTATAATTTGGGATTATTCTGCTCTAAATAAGAAAACCATAACTATTTGGGTAATGAAGATGGGAGGCAATTACCAATAAGGAATGACACTGACTTCAGGTTGATTGTAGGTATAGGCTGATGGATTTTGTCAGGAGCCGCAAGTGATGTATATTTACATGATATATTTATACAATCAGCTGAAATGTCAATTATTTATCAGGTCACTGGGAAGGACTAGAACAGAGTGTCAGAAAGGTGAAAGGCCGAGCAAAACCAGGCTCTCACAGTTCGTCCTTCAGTGTAAACAGATTTATCTTCCTCTCATAAAAAAATACAATGATAAAATACAAGTAAACGTTGTAGTTGGTATACACTTGAGGTCATGTCCCAAATTGTCTTCCCAACTGCAAAAAGGCCTATCCATCCGCAGGTGTTGTATGCATACTCAATGTGAAACATAGGTCCACAAGACTGTGGTGTCACCTGTGTAGCTCATTGAAAATGCAGCTCTGTCAGTGTGTGTGTATCCTTCAGCTGATAATGAGAATTTAAGGAAGCTACTTGGCTGTGATGAGGCTCATTTGGCTCGATTGGTAACTAAGGCTATTGGTATAGGCTATGCTACAGGGCTCACTGTACCATGTTTAATTCCCCGTGGCAAGCATTTTAATTTTTCAATTTAGGATCGGGTATAGTAGGAGCTGCATATTACAGTAAATGCTGTCAATCACGTTCCCTGCTTTTCCCTGGAATTTCCACACTTCATTTTGTTAGTTCCCTGTACAGAAATAATAATGCCCTGCTTATTGTCAACCAGAAAGTGGCATCTTTCCTTCGGTAAGTGCTTCCAGAGAAATCTGTACACGCCTTATTTCTATCCACCATAGGCACCCCAAAAACCCGCTGTTAGTTAAGAGGTTTTGGGGGCACATATTTACAAGTCATGTCGAATACTTCCTTCCTCCGATGAGTGATAACAGAGCACTGAGTGCAAACCCATGGGCCTGCCAAATTACAGGCTTAAAATACGGCGCCTTAAAAAGAATCCCATTGGAATAGTACACTGAGCGTTGCATGTAGGAAAGCAACTGTTCCGCTTGATTTGGAGACATAAATACCTGGCTTGCGATCATGCCAGGAGAACTTCCAGGCGTGTAGCGACCCCCTGACGTCAGAGACGACCAGGGATGTATCTATAGGCAGAGCAACACAGCAGTGGTGTCAGAACGATGGGTGCAGCTCCCATCAGGGGTGAGCTCCTCTGAGCTGCTCACGGGAGCAACTGGCGGCTCATAATTCGGGGCTAAGTCACTGGGGCAACTGCCACATGAGATAAATAGCACTTGTCTGGGAAAACAGGTGCATGGAACAACACATAGCTGAGAATTCTCCTCCCTCCGATCATTCAAAATACCGTTCCTGATTGAGAGGCCTTTGTACGGCTATGTATCGTTTGGAATGGCAATAAGTCCATGGAAATGAGTACCAAGTCTATATGAAGCATGTATTATTTTTGTCTGCAGATAGGAATGCACATTATTACAGTCTCAGGTCCTGACACTATTAAACGATCTATTTTCTCTGTGGTCTGGTTGGTGTGGCTTACTTGTATACCTTGGTAGGCCTACCTTTGCTAGCCCGCCATTATGTATTAGAGATGGAGCTGCTTCAAGCCATGTGACGGATGCCCACATGTCGGAAGGCTGTGAAAATTTCATTGGCTGGTGCATAGTAGCCATCTACTTGTAGTACTAGACCCTGCCTCGATCCCTCTGCCTCCACATTGTAAGATGCGTCGTGTTAGGTCCATCCCCTATTCTTATATGAATGTGTACATTGCGTGCCAATTGGAATTTTATCATGCGTGTATTGGGAATTGCCTTTTATCCTGATGCACACACGTACCATACACATGAACTGCACTTCAAAAAGGCCACGTTCATGTCTATTGGGACTACAACTGCAATTAATGTTAACCATATGGGTACGTTTGTCACTTGTATATACAGTGTATATATATGGTTTCAAGTGTCGAATTGTACCATCTCCTACCTTGGAGAATGAACCTTTATAATTATTGTGTGTACACTATTGCTGCTATACTGATATAAATTGATTTTCCAGTAGGCTATGGTCAATGCTATGTTGAGCTATTGTGTCAAGCAGGAAACGATAAAGATGCCCACCTGTGCTTTCCCCTAGCTGGACACAGGTGTGGTGAGAAGGTTAATGAGCCCCCCCCCCCCCCCCCCGCGCCTGCCTCCCGGCCCGCACTCACACTGCAGAGCCACAACGTGGTTCCGGGATTGATTGCCAGGAAATTTAACCGGCCTAGAATGGTAAAAGTGCTGCCGGTTATTGATCGTTCTGAATTAAACAAGAAACGCTTTCAACATGGTGGTAGGGGTAATATTAGGGTTTAGAATCTAGCAATATATTTATGCACCTTAACTATGTGTTGATTATAGCCTGGTGTGATGTATATTAGTACACATCTCTAGGGCTGTACTAGAACATTATATATTATCCTGTACATAATATATAGGCCCATGGTAGACTGTAGATTGTCTTATTTAATTCACATATACCCATAGCAATGTACAATAGCTGGAGAAAATAAAACATGCCGTATAATAAGGCCATAGAGTGTTAATGGAAATGTGTATATATATAATATATGTATATATATAACATGGAGAGGCAATGTGAGAGCTCAATAAGAATACCACATTATCCTATTCTCCGGTAAGAGTGCGGCTTATTAATGGAATACATTAGAAAAAGGTGCGGGGGTTCTCGTGTATACAAGGGTGGAGAGCAGCACATTCATCACGCCGGCTTTAACGTGAGCTGCTCGCACGTCGAGGTGCAGGCAAAGAGTGGCTCATCACTACAGCTAATGCCCCCTCGGCACCCACTCAGTGTGGGAACATAACGAGCAGAGAGGGAGTAGGGGGAGGAAGGTGCGACTACACCATGCCTCCTCGTGATTATACACTGAACGCACATGCTGTAATACACGTCCATTGTGATTTCCTATACACATAGGAGATGCTTTACAAATGACGTCATCCGTTAGGGGTTGTGGTCTAATTCTTACCTGTGTCCAGCTAGGGGGTCTTGTACATGTTTTTTTGTGATGAATCGCTACCTGAGTTAAAAAATACACTTGTATAGGAAAAGTCTCGAAAAATAAGGTTTGGGGGTCGAGGGAGCTTTGAAAAAGGTAAAAAATTACTACTAGCACACTACATCTGTAGCTATCATACACTGCTATTTGCATACTACTGGTTTACAATTTCACAGTCAACGACGTGAGCAAGTCTGATAAAAGCCGACTTGTAGTTATAGGACCCCCCTCTGACTGATTATATTTGCCATACTCTACATCTCACGAGCTACTTTTCCACAGAGTATGGTGAAGTAAGATGATTATGATGCGGAATATAGAACTAATTCCCTGGAAAGCATATAGTGGTTTAATGATGGTGATCATATTACTCTAAATAAAATGTAACCCAAGTGTGGGCGAGGAAATACCGACATGATGTAAAATAAGATACTTACACTTTCTTTACTCCAATTCAAGTAAACATGTCTGGGGACCTGGTCCTGATACATGGTATGTGCCATAACAGTATTAGCTAAACCCGCTGCAAGGTCCAATAGCAGCTCAGGTACTATCAATTCAACATTGTCATTCCCATATTTTAGATTAAAGCAAAAATGGAAATAGACAGACATGCAGATATGTCAGTTTTCATAATGGAGAAGCCTCTACGTCAGTGTTATCTGTCGGTGATAGCTGCCGTGCCTGTAATCAGGTACACATAGAGCAGGCTGGTTAATACGGGCTGGGTGATTGCCATGAGCTGCTCCAACAGGCCCGCGAGCAACTCACTGCCCCTGTCTACCCACCCAGCACACCTCATCAACACACTATGTCACTCCGCTCGGAGAGCAAAACAGGTGTCTCAAATGTCACGTTAACTCTTTGTCCCCGAAGGGCAATCCCTGCCCACCATGGAGGAGCATGCTGCTCGCGATCTGCTCACGCCCACTTAATTCTGGATTTCAGTGGCAGGCAAGTCAGGAAACCACTAGGGATAGTTGCATGTGTGGGTGGGTGTTGGGGGGGGGGGGGGGTCTGTGGAAAGTATTATAGGTGCGTGGGTTCAGTTTAATTGAGTGGCATGGTAGATCCATGGACCGCTGATCAGATGTGGCTTACGGTAAGAGCAGCTCAGATATTTCCAATAAGAGCAGCTCAGCTCTCGTGTCAGAACGCACCGAGTAATCCCTCCCCCTGATAGGACATGTCAACTGCAGCCTACAGACCTGTTTAAAGGGGTATCGATTATGTAACACCTTGGCCACAGGATTAAATACATGGCTACCACCAAATAGACATCATGACATCTAGAGAGGAAAATTACACACAAAAATGACACATTTTCATATCGCGGGCTTGTCTGTATTCATATTCATTTAACTCAAACTGTAGTGTTAACCCAAGGGGGCGATCGTTCCTCAACAATCCCCCTGTACTTGTGTATCGCAGTGTAAGCGTTGCACACCCAGACATATGCCGTGGGGGGCCTCATGTTTTATACTCATGGTAGATACTGGTCCTTACAGGTTGGTCCTAACACATCTGTTGATTATAAATCATACCTTTGAGCTATATTGCCCCTTTAAAGGCCGCATAGTACTTTGATAAGGTATGCCATTAATTTTTGATGTGTGAACAGGCCCCGGGAGAATACTGCATTATGCTGACCCTTCGAGAGTGTATCAGCCCTATATGTTTGGCATGATAATCTACTCGCTAGGGCTGTTTTCATACATCATAACGATCAAGGTCATGTTAACACATAAATGCATCTTGCGGCCCTTAAAGGGTTATAGGCCGTAGGTCCAAAGCTATAACGTCTTCTTCAAAATAGACAAGACACTTAACTATTACAATGAGGCGTTAGGTTTGAACCTGTTAATGGAACTCTGGGGAACAAACAATGAAGCTGCAAATTGTTGGGCTGCTAATGGTTAGGTTGTCATCCGCCCTATTACAATTATGATAGTTTAGAATTAACGGGATAAATGTATACGTTCTAGTATCGCTGACTTGGCCAATGAATACGGCTTCTCTCTATCGAGACAATCGACTATATAAATGTCATTGAAATGTCTCCCTGGTAGTAGTCATTTCTGTTTATTTGAAGGACCCGGTGTCCATGATGTTGCTAGGGAATAAATTTGTTGTAGTGGCACTATGAGTATATGCTTACGTTTTACTGTTGTGGGCGAACGTAGCCAAATCAATCTAGAAGATAAATAAAAACGAATCGTGGTTTAAGTGGTGTTATTTGTCAGGGAAATCGAACAAAACGTGTATAACATAGGAACTTGGCGTTTTAATCAGGACAATGGATGAAGATATCAATTACCCACATGCAAATATAGGCCTATAATAGATCTGCTATATTTGCGGTGTCTTTTTGCTGCAATGTATAGTATACTATATAATGAGCGGTCTCTTTACCTAAACATGCTCTTCCACTATTATTAGCAGAGGCAGTATGGGGGCGTACTTTGTAAGCACTTCCTAATCTATAGCGATATTCTAATTGATTATCGTTGGAGTGTGGACTTTAGAATGGATTCTCATCGTCTTTATATCTCTATAAAACAGTTTTTAGGAAAATGCAATTCCCACTGCAGGCGGCTGGAGATCGTGGAAGTCTTTCCCCCGCTTGCAAAAGCATTCTGTAAGCCCTAAATCCTCTCTGAGAGTATTTTACCGCCTTCGCTGTCGAGCCACGACTCAACACAATCTGAAAATAATCACGTAGGTAGAAGAAGTGAGGTCGGCCTAGCGCATGGTCATCAATAATTTAGGCAAACCCCCTCTCAATCGATAAAGTTCCATCAAGGTTGGTCTTTGCCAAACAATTCTGCCAGAAGAAATCCATGGCAACCCACGATCACCCCGGGCTATTTTCGCTAAGTGAGACATTTCCTTAAGGGCATATTTATGATAAAAACAATAAATACCCTTATTGATTTAAAACTGATTTTTTAAATCAATTCATGTCCTTCGTATTGGGTGCTATTAATCTGACCTAACCTCCACCCACTTTATTGCCGTCCACATCAATATGATTATACTATCTATCAATTTAGCGCCCATGGGGAATCCTTAAACCAGGGTTATCCCTTATTATATCGACTTGCATATAGCAGCATGTTATACTGTTTTATATCAGTGTAATACTGTTATCTTAAAGCATTGCAAATGTTGTCCTATATCAATGATAGTCAAACCATACATATTCACAGGGGGCTCCTCCGCCCAGTATCGCTCAGTAGCTAAAGCCCCCAGGTGCATAAATCTAGGAGTCAGTGGTATCCTGCTCCGCTCATCAATTAGTCATGGGAGGTCTGCCCCGTGGAGCTCAGGGTCTGGACATGAAGGTAGCGTGTTGTCTGACCCTGGAGCTTATGGGGGACATGGTATCCCTACACATAATCTTATCCAAGGAGGGAATAGCAGTCAATATGTAATCAGAGCAGGCATGGCAAAAGGCTATACCGATTTGATCTGCATTAGCGAAGCTATATTTCCTATGGAATATAGTGTAACCTGCTCTGATCTTTAAAATGGCAGTGCTTCATAGAAAAGCTTCATACCCCATTGGTTTTAGTTTCATATCTATATTTCATACGTTGGCAACATGACTTCAGCCGTTACGCTTCTGTGCCCTAGTACTCTATTACTGCTACAAGAGGCTCTTTAGCTCATTCTTTAGTAAATTATGAGCTATTTATACCATTTCCAACATGGGGAGGGGGCGGTTTACCATCTGTATATGGATGACCAAAGTGTCTTCATTAATATAGTAAATAAAGTAATTTAAACTATGTCTTTCATATCCATCTTTGATAACCATCTTTTATATAAGAATGTCATCCTTCCAACGGTCCTACCAGATCATAATTTTGCAGATTGATTCTGCCATATTCAATTAGACCAGCTAGGATAACCTGCGAAAGTTGTTGTTGGGGCTCTGTCCAGTAAAGCTAAAGAAATGGTGAGCATGTAGAGCTAGTAGTGTATAACACGCCCATCTCCAGGCCGCTCACGTGGGGCCCGGATGTAGACTGGCCCCACCTACCCATCATGCCTCACAGAACCCGGCTGTAAACATGCAAAGTCATCAACACCCCGAACCGCTCAGAGAGCAGCTCAGTGAGCCACTCAGTGCCCCTCTCCTCCCTCCAGCCCCCAACCACCGACATCACCGCCATAGCTAGCATTTCTCAACCTTCCCAGTAGAACTGCTATAGACCATAGGCCATATTCAATATGCTTGTTACTAGGGGTTGTAGTAGCTTCCTAGTGTAACCTATATGGAAGGGTTTGTGCTGTGGGTTTCATATGGTCCTCCACCATGATTATGTATGAGCGGTTGGTAGGCTAACTAGATAAAAACCTACCCATAATTACATTAGATGGTCGGTATTCCATAATAGCATTACCAAGTATGTACAGACGAGTGCATGTACACATGTTTTTCAAACCCGGTGACCTTTATTTTGCGAACATGGAGAAAACATGTATTTCAAATGTCTCTGCCAGTTAGTATGCTTCTGAAAATAAATGTCGGCTTGAAGAGGCATGCGGCCATTGGTGTTTGTTGGCGGGCGTCAGGTGTGTAGTCTGGGGGCGTGGTGCCAGGGGCTGGGAACCATCAGCTGTATTGCTGTAGTAGCACCTGCAGCAGGTGAGGTGGGAGGCTATGGCCTCTTCCTCCACGTCCATGTGGCGCCTGGTGATGCCCTTTGGGGTAGATTCACCTTGTCGGACACATTGAAGCAACAGTTACTACTAGCGAAATAGGTGTGCGGGTTATACACATAGTGTTCCACTGGCAATAATGACAATTAAGGGAGTGGTTGGGTCTTGAAAAGGGTCCCAAAATAGGTGACGGCAGTTGTGAACGTTTGCTGTTTGCCTACATGTGCTGAGAGTCTGGGTTTATGTGTTGAAAGGCTGACATTCCCCAAATTTTAGCTGCAGTGATTTATCGTTCAAGAAGGGCTCAAGTACATCTTCACTCACTTAACATAGCCAATTATGTCACTTAAATCACTGTGGCCCATTAAAGTAGTATTTAATTACGAAATTAAATCATACCAATTGCTTACAAACAACAACAGAATGATATTCGTTTGATAATGGGGCGGGAAGGATTAACATGAAATATTTTAATGGAAAATTTATCAGGTCAATGCCCTTTATGAGAATAGTTTGATATATAACATATTTTAACATACTCTTTACATGGCTTGGAGAGAATGATTATGACATTTAATGACTATGCTATTGCAAGGGAAATACCATTACACAGTTTGCTGCTGAAGAAATAACACTCATTTTCTGATATGGAATGCCATACCGGACTGGGTTATCCTGCAGGGGATTTCTGAGATAAGGACATCGCCCAATAATAATAATCTCCGACATCACCATGTCTCCATGAGGGACACAGTAGCATCAGCGGCAATCCGGGTCCGACTTCTGCTGGTTGTGCGCATCCATTTATCATGATGTAATCTGGGCCCCCAAAGTCACCTTGGTTTGACTGACAGGTCACTGAATTATGGAGCTGGAGTGCCGCTGATATTGTCTCCTGCATTCTTGTCTGATCTGATACTCCTGGGTTTTATGCACAGGCATGTCGACTGCTACTGTCGGCCGCATTAAGAGCTGAGGCCAACGTTTACTTGGATATACACACCCCAATTTGAATATGATAAAAAGTGGCAAATGTCAATATCTATGTCTGGTGTAGTGTATACTGTAGATGGCTTCCCCTTTGTTTGAAGCGTACCTGTAGTGGTGTGTGTGGGGGGGGAGGGGGGTATTCCTGAGGCTATAAATAGTCACATATCCAGAGTTAGTACATTGTAGGTACCCGGCAATAATAAGGGTTAGACAGATCAAGTAGCATAACACAATGGCAATATACATATGACAATATGATATAGCCACAATTAAACATCATATGACATACTAGAAAGTCTGAAATAGGACAACATGAACAGCCATCAAGGACAGCGATTTCCAAGCTGCTTAGTTGGTAGTTTGCACGAGGAGATGATCCCGCTAAATGTTATCAAACGACTGCTAAATCTGCCGTCAGTTTATCTTTGTTATCGCTGGGGCACACCTATGTGGACCCCCCTAACGTACAGCAGAGTGACCTCCCAGTGTGTTTACCCACAGTTACCTGTGACTTAGAGATAACACATACAACTCCTGTCCAGTACCTCACACGTGCGTTCTGGCCGTCGCATTGAAGACAGTTCCCCTCACTACTTGAGTACACTGACGTGCTCATCAACCATGGATCCCCAAACCAGCCACTACGCAATGGATTTCCACAGCAGTCCCTACTCCATGGCAGACCATGCCTTAAGATCACTGGATGGTGGTGTTAAAAAGAGTCGGAGTAATACAAGTGGGAGTAATGCAGATAATACTACAACTAACAGTGGATGTAAGTAGTGGTGAAGTGATGAATGGTAATTCGTAGTGACTGACTCATACTTAGTGTCACCATCAACTTGGATTTTCAGGTTTACAGTATGCATTGTGTGTGTGTATTGTGTCGACAAACCCTTCAAGGTTCTATGTGGTATAGAATGAGAATTTATTAACTACCGCATATCAGTGATATCAAGCTCTGATGCATCCGGGATATGCATGCACCGATGGCGAATGTCAGTGGTACTATATATCTCCATTTATCATGAATATATCTGGCACAGCAGCTAAAAATGCAGATATATGTCCTGCATGTATAACGTGATGGATAGCATTCCAGAAGCGGAATAGGTCTTTATCTCTATGCGATATTGTGGGATTTCGTATAGGCCTAATATTGCTATTGGAAAATAACCTTCTACAAAATGTATATACATAGCTATGTATTCCCTTCACATGGCCAGAATGGCTACACCACTTTAGCAGCTAAAAATAGAATCCTGTAATAAAGTAGCACCCTATATCAGAACCATGCGAAGGGCATCACAAGGGCACTGTCAGTGTCTGGTAAGCCTCCTGATATGATGCCATGTATGCAGATAGACTGAAGGTAGAGGCATGAATATAGCCCCATAGGAACTAAAGCCATTACTCGGCTCCTTAAATATCATATATAGCTCCCAATGTATCATGCCTGCACTAAGTCCATCTGAGATGTTTTAGCATCAAAGGAAGCCTGTCTAAGACAGTGGTGGGGGGGGGGGGGGAGGAGGCCCAGAAAGGAATCCAAGTGGAATGATGGATGGGGAGAAGCTATGAGGATGAGAGGGGTGGTCTTAGAGGCACTGACGGATCATGTTCAGGGTGGGGGATCAATATCTGGGGCCACGGGTGGCCAGTAAAGCCTCATGTAGCTACTGGAGGAGCTCCAGGAGGCCTTCCTTCCTCCACGTGGACGGGGCAAAACTAGTCACCTAGGAAGGTGGTTGGGGCTGTCGGCATAAAGCACTTTTGATTTATTGCCACTGATAAGATGGATATGTCATTTGTGCTACTTCTTAGACATTAAGTAATGTGCGAGTGGCACTTATCGATTTGACATGCAATCTCCGCTACTTAATAAGCCTTGTAGCTGTGGTGGTCCTTCGTGTCAGATCCCATAACACGAATGGTATCCAAGTAAACAAAGCGGTGGGAAACATAGGACAGTAATGAATAGTCTAAGTGTCTTTATGAATATATAATCGTCAGGTTTTGTTTCTGGAACAAACTATAGTCTGGCGAGTTGTTGATGCTGACATTGTGATAAACCTATAGCTCAAGGCGTATCGGTTAACGTCAACATTTTAATGGGTAGAATGGATACTCCAGTGAAGACTCCAAAAGTAGTCATGATGCTAATGAGAAACAGCAGGCTGCTTTTTACTATCCACATAACACTTTATCCAACCAAACGTAGGTGATGTGCTCCGTATAAATTGGAATTTGTTATCACTGAATATATATGAGGAGAGATGCTATGCTTAAAGACATTGTGGTTGCCATTTTCCTGGTGGTCGTGGGCAAAGAAAGGGATGAATTCCAAGAGTTGTTTGTGAAGCAAAATGCTTACTTTGAGCACCTGGATGTCCGTATGAATGCCACGTGAAAGGTTCATCAACTTGGTCAGAGTGAAACAAAAATAGCTGCACTGAAAATCCAAGATATAGCTAAATAAGAAAAATGACATTTTAGTCACGGAAACTATTTATTAAAGTTCTGTTCCAAGAGGTCCGACATCTAATGTCTGCCTTTGTTAATTTCACAGAGTAAGAAATCTCGGTCAGTGGTTTGTGCAATGTCGTAACATAGTCTTAATTTACAGTCTATACCTTAGCATTTGCATAATGCCTCCTTTTACCTGTACAGTAGATATATAGGGAGTGTGATCAGATTATATCTCAGGTAGAGAACTTTACGTAAGCTTGGGTATTTATGTAGTTGTTTCTTTCGGCAAAATTCCAGGTATTCACTTACCAAACGTAATATATTAAGTCACATTAAGCACACTCAATGGGACAGGGTCAGAGTAACTAGGCCGCGGGTGTCGCACATGAACAGAAGCTATATCTTTGCTCATACATAAATAGTTTGACCTACCCTCGATCACCCATGCATCGAGTTGCTGACCCCGTCTTCTTTGAATTCTTCACACGTAGTGTCATTCATATAACTAGCTTAACGTCGCAGTTTAGCGAAATCCGTGTTTCAGCGTTTACCCTACGAGAGGTGAGATGACACTGTATTTGCTCACGTGTAGCTGTGTGTTGACAAGACAATGTTGGATTGAATTAAAATATTACCCTGTTAATGACTCCTTGTGATTACAACTCATGACTATATTGTATATACTTCATGCCAAGTATAAGGCACACAAATAGATCTATATAAACCTGCTGTTTTATTCTCAGCACCCCGGTGATAGTGGGTAATAGTACTGTTGGGTTAGGTAGGAAAAACAGTGCCAGTAGGTAGGTGAGAAAAGACGGTCTCATTTGGATGATGTATACCTACAGTACAGCAGGTAGTATGGGAGGGGCCGTCTGCTGTGTTTACACCAGGGCTTTAGTACAGCCTGGGGCGGAGACCTGAGCAGCTCAACCCACACCTAAGACGCTCAGCATGGGCGTTGAGCAGCTCACAGGGAGGAATAAGCACCTGGCGACGATCTGGATTCTTGGGAGGGCTCTGGGAATGAGAAGAAGAGCAGCCCAGGGTGTGATGTGAAAATATTGGGGATGGCTAGTATGTCCACCAGAGAAAGCACTGGCTGGTAGGAGTAGTTCTAGTGGTAGAAGAGAGGAAGCCTTTCCATCTCCCGCAAAGCTATAACTACAACTACAAGGGCATTGCAATATGGGCTACCAGTCCTATGCTTTTAACACCAGCAACCCGTTCACCCCCTGTCCACTGGAAAGCCCTGCCCATGCCGACCTCAATATGCAGCAGAGACGTGGGAGGCTTATCGATGGCATTGTGGTCGGCAGGCGACTGTGTGTATGAGGGAGAGGGGTTGTCGGTAAAAGGTAATGGGGAATGGCGTGAGATCGGCCACTTTAATGCACACGGCTAACCCCAGGTGCGCCGGTGGCCTCTTAGGGAACAGTATGGGAATACACCATCCTGAAGCTGTCTAACCTTATTGAGACTACAGTAACTCTAGGAATCTGCATGAAGGGGTATCAGGTGACTTATACAATATTTCATCCATTGCCTTAGGGTGGATGTCATGTCTCCAAATATAGCCCAACCCAAGGTGTGCGATTTATTTTTGCCAAATAAGGAAATACTCAACTCAACTCAGCCAATGGTGGCATTTCAATTGGCCTGTTAACACCAAATTTTCCGCATCTTTTAAGGTTGAGGAACACTGCCTGTGTTCATATTTAGTTATAGATTGTTCCACATGATAACTGTGGGACTGTTGCAAATGTAGTATCGTGGTCTAATATAGTCAATATACTGGTGCCTGGTTAGCTCTTTGTCTTACAATAGCATCTCCCAAGCCACCCATTAGACTCTGCATGTTTACACTACAGGGACTATAGGATTGAATGAGTGTAGCCACTGGGATGTGGCTTCTTCCCCTAGTAAACCAATTTCTCCAGCCGACCTGTTTGGCAGAGCAGTGTGGGGTTAATGGCGCCCAGCTGTCCTGCCCTGCTGCCTGCCCAGCCTCCCACAACCTCCCCCCATATCCAGGGTATATAACTGTACCAACTGCCTACCCTACGCTTCAGGGTCTCTACAAGGTATTAGCACTTTAAGGACGGCACAGCTTTATTCATGGATCATGTGTAGTGTTTGTGAGATGCTCATCGGCCCTGCATTAATGATTATGGTGGCAAATGAACATTAAGCCTTGAGACATAAAGTCATCCTTAAAGCCCCATGTGGCCATCACAAGTCCCAGAATATCCGTCGCCGCTCCACTCAAACTGTTGCTAGAGGGGCAGGAAGACATGGACGCTGGCCTGATGTCCCTTGTTTATTTACCATTGCTGTAGGATTATATAGATAATGCTAATATAAGAACACAATATCCAAATTATTTAACATTTTTCATAAGCTTTGAGTAGTAATAATTGAGAATATTCATAGTATAGACGCACACAGCAGCATTAGACGCAGTCTGAAGTCCAAATGGCATCTAATTGCAATGGTAGACTTCATTTTCGATAACGAGGTATAATTTGGCTTTCCCCTTGTCATGAAAGCTGTCTGCTATTGCTCCATATGATACGTTCCGCAGATGTATTTAAATTGGCCTGTAGAGTAGGATCCCTGCCATTTCCCGATCTGCAGCTTCCGTAATTACCGGGATATTAGTGTCGACGCTGTGACACATGTAATGGTATTAGCAGTGTAAAAAGGGGCCTCCACCCAGTCCCAGAGCTAATGAAAGGTACCTTCACCGGAATGGACCCTGTTAAATGTTAATAAGCCCATCCCAATGGCGCCCCTAAAATAAAGCCATCTCCCATTTATAACTAGAGTAATTATAACTGACGAAGTGAGGGTTAGAGGCAGTTCCCATCATCAAAGCAATGGGGCACTGGGCTGACATCTACTGGTAAACTTGCACAAACACTCAGCCTTTTGGGTGTTTCATGGGCGCTAGAAATAAACTGGGGCAGTTGCATATTATGGCAATGCCCCCTTCTGTATATGCTCGATACATGGATCAGAGATAATTAATGCGCCTATCGCAGAGCCCAGACATAAGTATGATTAGTTAGCAATTATCAAAAAGAAAGGTCCTTTATTGTATACATGTATTTAGTATAAGTCCTCAATACTCCGGTCATTTCACATTGCACCGGAACATTGATTTAATTAAATGATGCAATTAATCGTATCTAGATTGTGCCTCTACATGGGTAAAAATCGACACGGGCGACACGGGGCCCTTTTAAAATTTGACAGACACAGTCATTTTTTTAAAGCCTTAGTATATTCTATATGGTTAAAAATCGACACAGTGACACGGCTCTTTTGCTTAAAATCGACACGGTAAAAAATCTGGGTACCCATGTAGAGGCACTAGATTGATAGCACATTGCTATCATTGCAATTTAGCGTTCTTGTCTTAATTGAAACATGTTCAATGACACAAGCAATGATTAAGTACAAACTACTTTGGAAACGGCACTTCCGTAAGATTAATGTAAGATTGATTTAAGGTACATATTTCCAGACCTAAGGGCTATACACAACTGTCAAATCGATCCTCTTCCTCGTGAATGATTGAGTCAAGTAGGCCCACAAGCTGGGTTCTAATTAGTAGTGTGTGTTTCAATGCTCTAGCAGATCAACTCAATTTGCGGAACTGTTTTGGAAACACTGTTGGGGACATGCATCTCAAAGATGCCCCTCTCCCTTCTTATCTCCTCTCTAAATGCCTCCCCAAGGCAATTGTGGGGGAGTTCTTTGCTAGTGGAAACAGTTATTCCTGACTCTCTTGCATAAAATGATTCTTAATTGGATTCATTACTGACATTTCTCGGGTATAGTTTTTCCTATTATTTTATTAGACTACTTAAACGCTAACTTGCCCTCACATCCACAACCCAATATTGTTAAGAATGATATGGCACAGAGGGTTGTACGATCTGTCCGGCAATTAGGTTTGTTGACTCCGAGGACGTGAAGAATTAGGTATTCTAGTGTAATACAGTGCCAATAGCGAAAAGATGTGTAAAATAAGGAGATTTGATTATATCAGTATTATCTATGATGAGTGAAGGCAGATCACTTATTTATTGTTGCTTAATGGATTTAGCAATCAGCATTAATCTGTCTTTTATAAGATCATTATCCATATCAGCGTCAGTAATACCTATTATTTTATATATGCAGCAGTCAGAAAGGGTTTATCATGGTTGTTACGTAATCAGCATACAGATGCTGGTCTAGCTCCCAGAACTCTCTATCCAATCATCCAAGCAATTTCCTGAATAAAAACATACATGTTATTAAATACAAACAAGAGGTTGTTTGTCATGTGTTTGGATAAAGTCCCCAGGCAATGCAGGCCCTGTTTAGATTATGAAATTCATTAAGTGAATTGGTCACGGGCTATTGTTGTGGTTGTCCAGTCCTACCGTCCTCAATCTGTCATAGCAGACTATTGTTTCAAATTATATGTATTATGTCGATCAATATAGACGCATACTTTCTCATACAGACCTTAATATGATTCATACGATGTATGTGATACAGGATAACGCTGATGATTTTAACAACAGGCTTATACAGAGGATAAAATAAACTAATCTTTGCTCTTTTTTCTTTCAGCTTCATACACAGGAAGCTCATCGGATGAAGAAGATATCAACCCCAGGGAAAAGGATCAGGTAAGCTTATTTATTGTATAATATCCTGATAACAATACGAAATGGAAAGCCATGTTATGAGGTGTGAAATGTGGCAGAATCATGGTGACACTTTGCCCAGGCACGGTGTACACAAGCGTTATCTAGAGGGCATATTTAGATATATCAAGCGAAGTGTACACTACACAATACATTACCATTGCACCACTAACATATTTGATAGGACAATAAATCAGTGAACCATTATCTCGTTTCCCAACAAATGTAATCCTTCAGCGCTATTAATATTAATATTATATATTGTATATCATATGGGCGTATTGTACTTTCCTCTGATATTAGATAACAACAGTTTCCTATACAATCATCCTTGAAATAGAGACTCAAACCATTTTACTCTCATCTCTGCAGAAAAATTCCAATGGATTCAAGGACTTCTGTGTTCGGAACATTGAGCAAAATGCATTTGGAAGGCGTGAAATCGAGATTGCAGAGCAAGGTGAGTGAATGGGTGTTTTACATGTACGAATCTAGGAGAATCTTATATTGTGTTTTATGTATAACCGATGGGCAGAATTGATGTCACGAAATGAAATACATCAAACAAGCAGCTAGCTCTAAAGTGCTTCCTCTCACTATAGCATACATCTCATGTATAAATTTACATTTTTGTACAAGCCGAAAGTGAATTTCCTGCTCGTCCTTGGCCTACTTCAGAATAATATTAAAGCTGATGAAGTAAATCCGAGAGAACGACCCTTCAGACTATTATTAAATCGCAAAGAGTATTTTGTATTTTGCTCTTTGTTATCATGCTTAGGAGAGAAAAAAAACATTTCAGTGAACTAATGCTGGATTCAAATGCTTAGCACATAGCCTCTACAACAATCAAAGGCACATACTTTTTTTTTCTCACCGGATATAGTTACGGAAGAAATGAAATAGGAAAGGCGAAATACAATCCTAAAACAAAAATATCACATAAAACGGAGACAGCATTTCGGTAAGAAGATGTCAGTCTTTGAAAGTCTATATCCGGGGCATTATGACAAGGGACGAAACTATCAGCTGGCTTCATTCAATGCCAGCTTCCCTCTTGTTGCCACGTCTTCTTTCGAAATATACCCCTGTCCGCGGTGTTATCAACGTCCACATCGTTTTCTGAGAACACTTTTGGGGTGACAATGGAGGGTAATGTCATGAACTTGTCGGAGCCGAGACGGTTGGATTTCATTGGTGGTGCCTGTGAGTGGCGAGGGAGTCCGACCTCGGGCGTCACTGTGAGCCGCGGGTTGTGGTGAGCAGCAGTGGTATCGCCCCTTGCGTCACTGAAGAAACCCCCCGAGATGCTGTCGAAGAATCTGTCCTGTCGGTGGAGGAGGACGTCCATCTGTTTCTGGAGCTCCTTCCGCCGTCGACGCCGCACCTTCTCCCGCTGCTCAGGGGTGACTTCGGTACTGTTAGGCTGAACTGGCTTGAGCTCCCCGCCTCCCCCCATCCTGTAGGACATAGCCAAGTCTTTAGGCCGGGAGCCATAGTGGGCCTTGTATGCTAAGAGGCTCTGGTACGATTTGCTCACTTCCTGAGGAAGTAGCGATATGTGGCCCACACCTGCATGCCTGAGCGACTCCTCCTGTGCCATTTTCCTAACGATAAAGGCCTGCCTGCTGCCCTCCAGTGACCTGCTCGCCCATTGGCGCTGGGTCTTGATGGTGGAGAGGGTCAGCGCCAGTGAGTTCTTGGCCATGTTGTTTCGCTGGAAAATCACATTGTTTGCATTAGACTTTGGGACGTTAGTCTTCCTAGTTTGAAAACGTGTCTGCTGGTCATACATCGCAAGGTGCTTAATTATTGGGTAAACCGAGTTTAGATTGACTTAATAGGAGTCCAAGTAATGACGCCAATCTCACCCATTCAGTGAGAGCCAAATCTGTTTGATTGTAGATTGGCCATAATAAAAATGTCTTGTTTGGGTTTGAGCGATACAAGGCGAAAGTAGATTAGAATTGAAAATTATTTTCTTCATCATCATATCCAAATGACACTTATCAAGTAGAAGTCCATTCGAAAGGCCAAACAACAGCTTCTAAAATGTCACAACCTCATATTTACATCCCCTGTCATCTCAGGCATTTGAAGGCCATGTCGGCACGCCTAGTAATATTTCGGTTAGGGACTAATCTCAATCCACTAATCTCCTCATATTTTCTGATATCAAGAGTCATGCTCCCAGCGGATGAATATCGAATCCATATTGTGCGAATTGTCAATGGGTCCGATACGGCAGAGTGGGATTGCATTGCAGACACCAGCCGCCTTGTATTATCCGTTTGCCCTTTGCCTGCCTTGCCTTATCGCGTTCCCTGTGCCATTCTTCGCCTCCTCCCATCTCCCCCAGATGCCCCTAACTATCGCCACCCGAGCAGCACATCATTTCATTTGCGGCCAATCTGCTCTGAAATTGCCTTCTGATTTGTGGTGACCGCCTCATGCAGGGTACACTGGAGATGGTTCCTGGAGAGGGGGTGACGCTATTGGATCGTCTATTTACACGCCCCTCGACCTCTGGAGGAGAGTATACGGCTAGGGGTAGCAGGTGGAGGGGAGAGAATCAACGAGTAAATGAAGACCCAAGTGGTGAATAAACCTTCCCCAGACCGATGTAAAATGTGTGGCTAAACAATAGAGCTTGTGATGTATGATTAATAATACAGTCTGCAGCGGTCAAGGCGGAGGGGAATACCTTAGGGAGGGGTCATCTGAACTTGGCACTTTCCTCTCGATCATGCCAATCTCTCCACTCGGGCAAGAAAGCCCTTGACTCCCCGCTCCAGTATATAATCCGGGTCTTGGCCCAGGCCGGTGGCGTGAATGGTACTCAAAGAGCTCTGTCTATATTTTATGTGGACATGGCATGAGAGCTGTTCACCACCAACAATCCTCGAGTGGCTCTCTTAATTGGTTTCTGGCCGGGTCCGAGCTGCTCAGCAAGGTAGAGTCTGCCCACCCCGGCCTCCTGATGCGAGCATTACCCCTGCCGTTGTGGCTGCTCCTGCGGGGAGGTTGTCCTCCTGATGCAATCTGCACATCCATTAACAAAGGGGGCGTCACCAAGGCCCCTCGTGGTTAGCAATGCCATTCTGCCGCCATAGTAAGTCCATTGTGGTGCCATCAAAATGAGTGTCACTGCTCCAGGGTATCGCTCCTCAAGGGGAAGCTTCAAGGGTGCATGTTGAGGAGGAGTATAGGGAGAGGTCCGTTCAGGAAGCGCGGGTTCAACTTCTAAATGGTCCTGTTTACTGCGTTGTACTACAAGGATGAGGCACGATCAATTCTACCTCTCACACCACTGGGCAGTGAATTCACCCCCATCCCTGGGTTATAAGACGCGGCCAGGCAGGCGAACCCAACCTAAGACTTTATTAATGCCAAGGCAGTAAAGGATCTATACACCCACGTTCCTGCCTCTCGCCAAGAGCAATCCACCAGTCGATGTGTCAAGACGGTGGAATCAAATTCATCGACGACTATTGATGTCCAATATGCAGCCTTAGACTCAAAATATTATCATTGGCATATTCCGTTCAGAGCCGGCCAACCGCAAAGAAGGCGAATGCATTGGAGGATCCAGAGAAGTGGGGTTAAAAGACAGAAAAAGGAATGAGCCATAATAGCGGCAGGGGATTCGATAAGGCTCCACGCGGGCACACCTATTATGGTCTTATTGGGACTTATTGGATTCCTCCTGCCCTCATTGCCATCTCCTGTGGGACATCTTGTGGGTAGAAGGTGTCTGTAGTTGTTTGTATCGGTCTCCACAAGCAATACAATGTAAATACAGTGCCGTTTTTCATCCTACCAAATGTAAAACCTAAGTTGTGGCGGCAAGCATCGGAATTAGGGCACCATTTCTACTTTGGGCCACTTTCAATACAGTAATTGGAATGGCAGTCCTCCTTGGTAACATATTAAGCGTATCTTGTGCACTCCCGGTCGGAAATGTAGATGCCGTTCTCGAAATGTCTCACCCACCTTTTTTTCAAAGTAGTAGTTTCTCCTATATGCTTCCAGCCCCGTTGATCGTGAACTTAGGGATGATAGATTGGCTCGACCAAAAATATCTTTCCATTTACAATGTCTTGTTAGCTAGCAAGGCATCGCCTTTACAGATTCGAAAATCAGCAATGAATTGATCAGTTGACTGTGTAAATCCCGAAACTAAAACGAAATTCACCTAGCTTCGATAGGCATCCCAAGGTATGTGGGTTTGAGTTGAGGCCAGTTCAATATGGATGTCACAGCCTGTGTCCATGCAGGGTTCATGCCACAAAACACCTCATATTTAACACCCATACTATTCTGCGCATACATGAGAAAGACATCAGTAACTTCACTGTGGAATAAGGAAACAATTGGGAAAATGTAATAAAATCAAAATTAAACCAGAGTATATTAAGAATAATGTATTTAAGTAGTGGAATGTGTAATTACTCTATAAGTTTGATGAACGGCTGAATTGCATAGTTTTATGGTACATTTTGTAGACGTAGTATATATATAAACTTGTGTGGGTCGTGTAGGAGGTTCGTTAGAGGGGATCCGTTGTGGCCATTATCGCGGCCCATTAGACATCGATCTAGTAGGGATTACGCTTATCCAACACCTTAACTGTTCAACCCTACACCTCCTGTATACAACCTGTGCCCGACGCACCTTGTCTACACCAACCAACCCGTGCACAGACACACCTCTTCATCGATATTAATAAACTTATTTTCGCAAAAGGGTATCTAAATGGAGAGACGGGCGTCATTCGCAGTCCTCACCACTACTCGAGGTGACATCATATTGACCTACCGGTAATACCATTAAGAATAAAACGTGTGATTGCAAACTGATTGCTTCATTGGTAAATGTTCTAAAATAATGGAACTTTTTACGTGGCCTTGATCGTGCTGGAATCTGTTACATTTTGTGTTAAAACAAGCTGCTCTCAACACAGACATCGGTTACTATGGTTATCTCAGGTGGATGATTCAAATGAAACGTGTCCCCAACTTAAAGCTTGGTCACCGAAAATTCAACCCCAAAAAAACGCGCAAGCGTTTTCAAAAAGAACTGGATCGACGAGCACGAAATGGAGTGTGTTGGACGAGGAGGAATGAGTGGACAATGACACCGGAAGAGGCCTGCCTATTGAAAGTTCATCCGTTTAGAAATTGATTGATGAAGGACCAAGCCAAGCATCTCAATATGATATGGGAGGCTGTATGTAATAAGTACTCGGGACCACCTGCCTTAGAGATGATTAATTAATTACTGGACGTCTGTGTAATGAGTCCAGAGACCGGTCTATACTCATAGTCCTGCAGTACAAGAGGCTCTAATGAACAATTTGGCTGGGTATACCTCTGCTTTGGACAATTAGCACCATCATTGTTACTGGACGACAGACGTAGATTGTGTTAGCCCGTGTGTTACTCATACTTTATTGGAAGGAATTATAACCTAATGCCAACCAACAATGGTGGAGTAAATGAGAAATGGATTCTTAGATTAGTTATTTTTTGTTGTAACAAAGGTGGGATAGTAATGGTCGAAAGAAGTATAACCACTAGAGACAGCTTAGTTGCGCTTTTATCTTTTAGATCATGTAGGCCTATACACGCCACTTTTCAGAAAATACACTGCATAGCAACAGTTCTCAGTTGAAAAACAACCCTGCAGTCTGCACCCCATTCACAGATCATGTCATACTGAGCGTAGATGGACATGCAATGTTCCATTTTAACCCCAACTACTCCACCCTTCACCGCAAAATATAAATGGTATTCTCTGGACCATTACAGTGGCCTTGGCCAAGCTGAAAGTAGTAGATCACAGGAATAAAATAAAATGGTCCCAACTCGGTGTGTGGTTGTGTGTGTGGCCTGCCTCCCCAGACCTGCACCTGAACCACAAGTCCCCACCCCATTACCATTCCACACAGGGCGTTTTAAAATTGTGCTTTCCTACCGATGGTAGACTAGACGTAATATATCATGTTATACCATATTATGGTAAGGATATTGCAAAGGGCTATAGTAGGCATTGGCAGAGCTGCATGTAGATAAGTAATAATAATAATAGTGGCTTCATGGGATATGATAAAATGGTATTGTTCTTCCATGAGTAGTCTTTAGCATGGAACAGACCGCTTTAATGGTGATAAAACACTCATTGTATCGGCGGCATGCAGGTGGCACCAATGTTATGTCCACTGCATGGTATCTTCAATATGAGGTATTAGGTCCTATTCTATTCCCTGTATAGGTAAAGTATGCTGTGTATTGTGTATTATCAGTTACTGCAGGTGCATGTTGTCTACCTATATATTCTGTTATCTAATATTATATCCCTTTCCATGTTAGTGAAGAATACGTGCATGACATACTGCATAAAAAGAATACTTTATATATAGCTTGTTCTCATGTAACACATACAACATGTTTCCTATTGCAGAGATGCCAGGCCTTATGGCTCTCCGAAAGCGTGCCCAGGGGGACAAGCCTCTGTCCGGGGCTAAGATCGTCGGGTGCACTCACATCACGGCCCAGACTGCGGTAAGTAGAATCACCCCATCTCCAACCCCTCTCCTCACAGGAGGCAAAGCCAAAATAAAAATCTAATTCCAGAACGATCAGACACTGCATGACTCAAGATGACAGGCCGGCCTCTGCTGATGCAGACAGACGGGGGGTGGGACTGTGAGGGTTGTGAGGATGGCATTGGGGCTGCGGATGCAGATTGGAAAGGTGTTTTTCACCCTGTGGCGGTGCTGAATGCTTCCGGCACGGTGTAGCGAGGCTGTTTCAGTTATGGGACTAGGATGTATAGGGAAGAGGTGTCCAGAAATGGCAGTTGGTTGGTATCTGGCTGCCTATACATGATGCTTGATGTCAGAAATCTGATTTTCGCTGCATTTTGAATCGATCATCTATACGTGTACCAGATAATCAATGAGGGTTGAGATTTTTGAGGTTTAAACATTTTTATTTGGTTAAATCCAAAACATCTTATGCCTTTCAATTACAGCCAAACAGCTACGTGTATACTGTTTATAATTTTAATATTATACACGCCATATCATCGTACATAATATCAAATGGCAAGTAATAAATCAGTTCCGAATGATGCAACACTAAAAGTGGAAAATCCCGAGAATTCTCCACGCCGTAAATACAAGTGCATACATATCATCTCATAGTTATCGGGCAGTTAAGAAAGTGGATCTAATGCGTGTGGCATGGAGTATATGATCCAATCATTCCTGATGACATTATAAAAGATTCCTCAAAGTTAATCGTTTCAAACCCACTAGGTCGACATAAGACACTCAATGCTACATTTACCAATTTCATATTTTATGCGAGGTTAATAAAAGGACGAGAATGCTATTTATCATTGAACATCTCCAAGAGTTTGATGATGAATATACTTCTGGTATGTATAAAATGTTGGTCAGAATACTCCCTAATAGTGTGCGTGGGAGGACGTCAAGGTGATATGAGGGATGGGGAAATCAGTGAAAGCAGAATGTAAATACTATGTATGAGAGCTAGGATCAAATCCCTATGACCTGTGATAGGATGGAGGGCACCCATGTCATTTCTATTAGCAACGGTCTCATGGTGGCGGGGGGGGGGGGGGGGCTATGCGGCTTTTCCAAGATGGCATGGTCCAGGAAATAGCCATCAGGAGGTTAGGACTTGTCCCGTATGTAGCTCACCAACATATCATCTATGAATAATGATATACACGTAAGGCCGTTTTAACCTATAAGCACACACACTCTGCAAGTTTATATCGAGCTCGAAACCTTCAGACAATATTGATTCAGTATACTTGGTCGTAATCCCGTTTCGCTAAGATATTAACTTTACAGCTTTTTTATAAGGGATATTTGGAATGTGTATGATTGCTGATGCTACAAACCACCGTTTCCATTACACACTATGTCCTATTGAGCCTCTGACGCCTGTAAATTGGCATTTGCAGTTTCAGCACGTTAGATGTGGGGTCCTAGTGGGATTAAGCATAAATCTTGGAAGGAACGTCCGGCTCTAAGAGATCGGAATGGCGCCCCCTAATGCCCAATCACACCTCGCGCCCTCCTTTTACTCCACCACCCCTGGAGACAAATGTTAGAAGGCAGCTATAGGTCGTCAGAGGTACTATATCTCATTTCTTCTCATTTCCATGCCTTCCCCTCCCTGGTATAACATCTACGTTGTGATTTGGGGGAAAGATTATGCTCACGCCCTCTTGGTAAGATTAGTCGTAAATTATGAACAAATGCTTGGTCAAAGCTTTCTTATAGGTTCATTGCAAAGACTAGAACTATCGGATACATTTTGATATTTGCTACTGAGCAAGAAATATATTTAGGGAGAGACATAACTATTTGGTCTTTTAAAGGAGTGTAAGATTACAGGCTGTGGGCAAATTGTAACTTTAAACTACCATTGTTAAAATAAATGGGGGTGGGCGAAAGCCAGGGTCTTGTTTGCTACCCGCGATGAATAATTAAGGCTACTTTGATGAGGTTTTCCAAAGATATCTCTTTAAAAATAAATTACCCGTCCTCGCCTCAAATCAAGAAAAAATAGTATTAAAGAGAATCCCAAATCAAGTTGGCTTTCTGACGCTGGGAATATTTTATCCAGGTTGTGCCATGCTGTTGGGGTCTATGGCAGACGACATTTATTCGAGAAGATGGGATGTATGTTTACATTTATTCCCCGATAGCTGCTACTTCATCGGCGATAAAGGGTGTTTTATTGATCGCTGTCCTCCGGTGCCTGTCGCCATCTTTCCCAGCGAACCTTGGGAACCACCTTGAGATGTCCTCGAGATTATTTTCTGTCCTTTTTTGTGGCCTAAGATAAAAGGGGAGTGAATACATCGGATCATGGATATTTCGCATTATGGGGTGTATTTCTATCGATCCAGTCCTTCTGTCCATTATTATTATATATTGTGTATTAGTTATGCGTGACACATTAAAGCCAAGTAGCTTTCCAAGCAATTTGGCAGTAAAAAAACAGTCCTTGTTTTGAATTCAGTAGACCCTAGATTCTGAGACCAAGTGATATGATGTAGAGTTACCATTGCCAGTGTCGATATACATGGTTTGTACATGGTATATCAGTTAATATTTGCTACAATTAACTAAAGCCGCATCCTTCTCGAATGCCCCTAAATGAATTTCCTTAGGATGTCCCTCAGGAGAGTAGATAGACCTTTCTTACACTAGAGGTCATTCCCAGTTACCATTAGACCACATCTAGTGCAGTTAGTCATAGTAATGGTCATGATAGTCTGTGCACACGTAGAGCTATGGATTATGAAAAGAGTTGGTCTGTTCGCCCGTGTAGCCAAGGCTACTGACATTATGTATTAGCCCTTGGTCTGGAAGGTGGGTATGTGCGGTCAGAGGGCGTCCATTGGTCCCAAGCCCCCATAACTGTTTGACGTGGTATAGCTTATACATGGTCGGCTCTGACCGCTGTCCGCCCTTCACTCTGCCCTCTGTGCAGCTGCATCCAGCCCTGCATATAGACCAGAGCCTGCTCTCACTGGAGAATTATGATCAAAGCCAAGCAGACATGGTATACGGGTAGGCAGGGATTGGCAGCACGAGGGGTAGGCTGGCGCCATCCAGGCCCAGCGTATGAATCATCTAATGGTCTTGTTCATGTATGTATACTATCAAAGGAACCCTGAATGAGGGTGATTTGGCAGGGGAGATAATTGTATTCTTACCCTCTCATCAGGCAATTGTCTTTGGTCAGGCAATATCCTGTCTTATATGCACGGACGGATCAGATAAGGAGCTTGCCTCGGATTTACCAGGAACCTTGCACATTACTCTGCACGTATGCAGGCACCTCTGCCGATCGTCGGTCCACCTTTGGATGGACAGGTGGCGCTACGAACTGAACTTCCCCAACCGGAAGTAGTTTATCGACAGAGCCACCTTGCGACCTGTGTGTTTGATGAGTACAGGAAGCTGTGAAGCAATCCTGGGTTTCCGTGCTTCCGGGTACAAATTGCGCTGGCAATTCGTTTGAATGTCCATGAGTCCGTGGTAAGGCCAGGCCAGGATGAAACCGCCTAGAACAATAAGGGTAGTTAGTGCCTTTAGAGGACTAAGGCACGATATGGCGCAATCACCAGGCCTAACTTAAAAGAAAACACCACCCTAGTTTTATGATGACCTCAATCAATAGTCTTGGCATCAATTAAGAGTATTCCAACAGATTTAGTTAACCATGAGCTATTATAAGAGAGCACAGCAGGCTTATCTGCTGCAGCCCATGACGTCACCATTGGGGCAAATACACTAGGTGCTGCATTGTTTAAGCCTGGAGGCTGTAATCAAACTACTTTTGTGGGGTTCTAATTAGAAATATGAAATCTACAACATCATGATATACTGTAGGGCACTTCAGTGGGGTTATTTGGTGCTACTTGTCAAGAGAAATCTACAAGCAGTGTCAAAGAAACCTACAAGGGGCATCTTAGTGTAGACTGCCAGTGCTATACAGGCTCTGCTGGGGTGTGTTTGCCCCAATGATGACGTCATGGGCTGCAGCAGATAAGCCTTCTGTGCCCCCTTATAATAGCTCATGGTTAACTAAATGTGTTAAAATATTCTTTATTGATACCAATACCATTGATCTAAGCCGTCATAAAACTAGGGTGGTATTTTCTTTTAAGACTACTAATGGAACTGTGATGGGCTTGTGTTGGGGGTATGTATGTATTTCTCACCTCAGCTGATCTCCTGATATTTTACTTTTCCCAAAGCAGTCTTCCCCAGTGTCTCACACCTTCTACCATTGACAGGTCTTAAGGAGGTTAACCTCCTTGAAACCTGTGTACAGGAGAATGTGTAACATGTTGATCCAGGTGTTGGCAGCTCATCAATCTCACAGGTTGGAGGAGAAATACCAGCGGTCTAACTTAAGCATCTGTCGTTCTTGGCAGGCAACGCACAGAGTAAGAAACATGAAGGCAAAAAGAACTGTGAAAATTGCATTAAAATTGTTTTGGACAGAGATGAATTGATTTTGTTTCTACTCAGAAGAGAGAGAAAAAGCTGGGTGTTTTGGAGGAAATTAATTCTGACGCTGTCACAACAAGCTGATGATAAAAATAGAACCCATCAACAAGCTTCCTGCTTAAAGGACATCAGTGACTCTGACCAAAATCTGAAAAGCACTTCACATAGGAATAGTACTTGTGAGTAGCTCGCCGCCACTCTGATCTAGTTAATATGGGCCTTAGTGGAACTGCTCGAGCTGTGGGGCATTTCCGTGCCCCTCCGCCTCTCCTGGCAGCAGTTAAAGGCACGCATTGGCTAGACTACAAAGGTGTGAGCAGCTCGGGCGGTGTGGGTGAGTGTGAACTGCTCACCCACATATCGGTTTATCACGCAGCTGAAGGAGCAGCTCAATGGTGTGAGCTAGGGTTTGCCAAATCTAGAAAAAAAAGCTTTCTATTACCTACTCGTTATGATTGAGTTAGCACGGAGTTTTTTATATGAGGAAACTCACATTTGGCACAAAGAGAGTATCTACGTATACCGTAAAATCAATGAGACATTATCAGTCTAGTTCTTAAACCTTATGTTGACCCTGCAATAAAACGGCATACTGCGTTTAAATGGTTAAACTAAATATAGTACAAGCGTACCATTGCAGGATAAGGCCCTTGGTGCCCAGGGCTTCAGTTACCAGGTTCTATATCCGGGCAATTTGTCTCCGGTGGGTGGAAGTCCTAGAACCAGGTCTGGCTGTCAGATATTGTTCCCTAATGAGAAAAGCACGCCCAGACCTCTAGGTGTTGTGGCGCCATCTATAACCACAGCTGGCAATTTAGGATGACATAAATATTACTCCAGACAGGTTACCAATGTTTGTTTTGATATCTATGCAAGTGGTCCTTTAAGCATCAAATACATGACACTATGAGTGAAAGGGACGGAGATCTCGTGTTGGAAAGGCTGAGTCTGCTTAGGACACTATTTACTACAGACGCCCTAATGACCCAGCTGAAATTGTGCTGATCGTGCAGAATGGGCTTTGGGCCAATGGCCAGTCAGTGTCCGGCCAGTTGGGTTGTGGTTAGAGGTAGATATTGAGCTGTGGCCATGGGGAAGGAAAGATAAAGGACAAGATCGATTCTGGTCTACAGATAATTGGTCGGACTTACTGTTAACTAAAGTTGGGGGCAATTTGAAGTAATTCAATCGATTGTCTATAGTATCGATATGAACATTGATATGAACTGAAAATGGGAAAGTCACATACATTGAACAACTGGTTGTGGCAATCTTTTGTCTAGACAGAATTAGTTAAAATGTATTGTCTTACAGTAATGTCACAAAGTACCAGTAATTGATTTTTTTTCTCCATTTATCGGAAATCTCGAGACCTGAAGCCCATCCTTGGTTTTACCAGAGGAGAGGCGGCTACGCCTGTGGAGTTGCCATCAGAGTCTATTTGAGCTGTCACCTCTTTGTAGGTAATAGGCAGTCTGACGGCGTATCTGATGAGAGCCGCAGGGCGTTAGCACCTTATCTGATAGAGGCGACTCCAGGCAACACTTGGGGGCCCGGAGAGCCTGGACATAGGGCGGCTTTTACATGCTAGCAGTTCGCCATATTGCCAGTCAAAGCTTGTAAGCCAGTGAGGAATTTCAGAAGATACTGCTTTGGGAACATATTTTTAAAGTAGTTTCATATAAAGGCAAGAGATCACCAAACTACTACATGTAGTATTAATAAACTGTTCTCCGAGAATTCAACATAAATAGCTGGCCATCTACCCACTGGTTCTTTGGATGCGTCCTTTATATTCTTCATAATTCCATTTATCTGTAGACATAATCATTTATAAATGTAAGAGCAGTACTTTGGTATCTATTATTATCTGTCTATATTGCAGTATATAGTAACATTGTATGCCAGACGGAATATTCACCCTTGAGACTTGTTGAAGGTATTCCACTTAACTATACATATATATTGATTACTAACTTTGTCTGTTTTTGTTTTCTGCAGGTCTTGATAGAGACCCTTGGTGCCCTTGGAGGACAGGTGCGCTGGGCAGCCTGCAACATTTACTCTACTCAGGTATGTATATATATCACATCAATCTCTGAATATAATTACAATGATCAAAAGGCCCTCTCCTTACCTAAGACATTCCTTGACATGACCGATTGGACAATCAGCTGAAATGGACCGGCTATTACAGGTAAATCTAGATAAATATGTAAAGCTCGTGGTTGATGCTGGCTTTGAAGTCGGACCCTGGAGAGGTGTACCTTATATGGCTGTCCATAATCATGTGTAACAGTAGTGCACAGGACTTACCTGCACTTGTAACAACATCTGTCTACAACCTCAGACAGACACACTCACAGACGCCAGACCAACGGCTATGTGATATTCAAGAGACTACTGGTGGGGGTCTGGGGTGTCAGACACTGGAGGAGTTGTGTAGGGATATATACCGCACCACACAGACACTGATCAAAGCTGCTGCCGCCATGTATACATGGTACTGGACTTCATTACAGAGGCCTTCACTAAGCATAAACAGATTTCACCTAGCATAGGTACCTAGCAAAATAGGATCAGTTTTTCGGCTGTTTTTCCCGAACCCTGGCACCATCTTTGGGGGGTATCAAGTCAACCCTTAAAAGTCGAAAATTGCCTCTAATCTGCTTGGTACATATGGTCGGGTAACGTGAAACGGACATTTTGGTAGGAGGATAAACACAACCGAATCTAGGCAGCCCTTAATTAAGTGCTACTGGAGGAGGGGTATCCTGTGCTCAAAACCATCCAATTAGTTGTCAACTGACCGCCAGGGACATATCCTATTCTAAGTCGTCCTCTATGACAGCGAACAGTATATGGCTGTATTTTATCTATCTCAATATTGTGAGCAGCTTTAACCCTTTTAAGGACACCGTTCTCGCTTGTCGTCATGATGCATGCATATAGTAACTACAGGGTTGATAAACGCCCGAATGGTCAGCATCATACACTAACACTGTGCTAGGGAGTTACTCGCCGGCACTGCATTGGTGTATCATGATGAACCTGGTGTCTTTAGTCAACATGATGTCCTTAAAGGGTTAGAGCAGCAGCTTAAGGGTTGAGCTGGTCAATGCGGCAGAAGATTGATTTCAGTGAGCTTCTTCTAGCCAAGAGGATTATAAGATATCTTTGACACAATTTCTTACATATCCAATGACACCTTTCCATTGTGTTCCTCGAAATATGGAGAAGTCAGACATGTTCAATATCATTAAGGTTATATTGCAGCCAATGTGTGTGCAGGTGACGATTGTACCCGACAGCACAAGACGTCACATAGGTGTACATTTACAGGTGTAACCTTGAATGAGACATGTGTCATGTATAGGCCTACTGACGTCCGTGCTAACACCTCAGCCTTGAGTGGCACTCTCGCATATTGCTTTCATCATGTTACTTTTTTGATTTGATTAGGTAGCGCCATGGCGGGAGGGAATCAACCCAACTCGCCAAGATAGCATTGCTTCTTTCATAATGAGTCAATTAGCTAGTCATGTTCAGGGTCCTCATGCTTTTGACTTTTTTTTGGGAAGTCAAAAACAACAAAACGACATGTGCGCTGTACTTGTTGAACACTTGTAATTGTTGGGCAGGATTTTCTCAATCTACATAACACTAAAATTCAAAACGTAGTTTATTGTTCCCTTTTTAGGGTACGCTAGAAGCATTCTGTTTATATGGCCTCTATGACTATAGTGCTCGGTCACATGCTCCAGGTAGGGAGGCAGACATTACAGCCTTAATGGATAGGGAATCCCTGGAACATTTACCGCGGAGATATATCGCCTTGTGATTTAGTAGGACATTTCCCCCTGAGGAATTCTCTTTTGGGAAAAGGTCCCTAGGGGGAAATGTCCGGACACCCTTTCCATCTAGCACCAGTACATAACTCCGTAAGTAGTATATGGACATGGCTCTCTTGAGATGGCACCCCCTGCCTGGCCCATCCTGACTCGTCAATGACTGTTGGACTGCTATGTAAGTAAACCGCCCCCGGAAAATAATCTATAGATCTATGTAAGGCAGGCCTTAATGTTTGTAATGGGCCTGCGCGTCTTAGATGTAAGTGTTGGAGAATGGCCCTGGTACCCTGTTCTAGGTGGAGCTATATTTAGGTTGAGAGTGTTATTCTACAGCAGTATGTCTACCCTAGCGCCCCACCCCTCTACCCGAGGGCTTGACCCCCAACACCCATCCACCTCGACCCACCCGTCCTCCTCCAGTGTGTCGGTGGATCAGCTGTCGGCGCTGAGAGCCCTCTGGTGTACTGGAGAGGTGATCCCTCATTCACCTGTCACCATTATATATAGGCAGGTGCTGGAGGGGCCCGGGGGTGTACATGCTGAGTGGGTGGAGGGGAGACAACATGCATGTTAGCCTTGACATGGGGGTCGGCTGAGGATGGGGAGAACGTGACAGATAGGATGTAGGGGTTTATCAGGGGGTTGCTGTGGATGAAGGGAAGGAAGGGCAACCCCAATGGCAGGACGTGATTATAGCGCAAATGAGACTGGGATTACTAAAGGTTGCGCTGATCACGGTGAGATGGGGTTACCCTGTTGGCAGAATTACTGGGATAGAACTGGGAGAATGGGAAGTGGCAGAGGATGATAAGGGAACAGGGTGTGGTTGGTATTGAGATAATTCATATAATCTTTGCATGGTGAAATGTGAGCAAACCAGGCAATAAATAACCTTGAATAAGGGGTGAATGAGGCAGATAACAGCGGAGTGTGGGCAGTGCTATAGTGTGGACGTGTCAGAGGACGGGTGTGGGTGCCTGAGACAGGGGGGCTTGGTATAGGACATGTGGGTAATGGCGTCGATGGCTATCATATGTCTGCTGTCATGTCCCTCAGGGTAGCCTGCCACCCTGCCTCACTGCTATACCTGGTATCAAAGGCACAGACTGTCATGGTAGGGACATCTGGTACAACCACTTCCAATTCTATAAGTTGTCAGAATGGCACTCCTCCTATCAGAGTAATATGACCGCTTGAGAAGGAAGTCATGTTGAAGTTAAACCGATTGCATGCCACTATCGGGGGAAAAGGCTTTTGAGCGAAAGCGGAGCTCGCCTTAAAATGCGTTTCATGGATTTGGTGTGGCTTTCTGTATCAACAATGGTGTTTATCAGTTTTGATAAAGTGCATCCCCGAAAGGCGAGATCATTGAAATGACACTCTTTGAACGTTGTGTTAAGCAAATTCAGTATGAGTAGATCCAAATGTAGATAGCTAGGCCCCCCTATATAGGTCCATATATCTGAGTGACAGCTCGTCTAGTGTGGCATCTTCAGATAAGAAATGCTCACCCTACCCAAAAGACACCAAAGCAGAACTATCGCGTAGCTCCCGGGTTATGGTATTGAGAGGTAGAGTTTAAATACAAGAGAATTGCATTGCTCGTGTATAGGGAGAAGCTGGAGACCCCAATGGTATTCACCCAGCCCGGTTGCTGCAGGAATTTATCTGTCACTGTCACGAACGGCGGGGACTCCACTACATGTATGCCCAGCCCACAGCCCCACCGGGGCCGCCCCCAGGTGTTAAATGGAAGATTGTTTGAATAGGCTGCAGGGTAGTGAGTTTGTGGTAACATTGCCAATAAAAGAGAGCCAGTCCTCAGATCATTTTATCCCTCAGGTTATTCACGAACAGTGTTGAATTTATAAACGATGGCTGGGCCGTCTGTATGACGACGCTGTGTGTGCTGTATGGCCTCGTCTAAAGAGCCTATTGATTCTAGAATCTGAACTAGATGACATTGCCAGCAATGCCTGATTAAATGCCTTTCGGAACGATAAATGCATACAGAGACAGGTTGCACTAAAGAAAATATCCTTCTAATTGCAAAGCAGAGCTTACAGATCAAAGCTCTGTGCATTAAGGGAATTACTCCCAGCGCTGGATTAACCCCCACGTGGAGTATCCACTGTAAAGACGTGGCATCCGACATCTGACGTAAAACCCATTAGTCTACAGCTAGTCACCGAGGATTAAACACACTGCTTCTCAACTGTCAAACAGAGTCCTGCATCCTCTAGTGCACAGGCCACTAGCCACCCCCTGAGTGAGTCAAAGGTCATGCTGAATGTGTAACCTCAGTAACTCTGCAGGTACTGGGGGATGTGGGCTGAAGTCACATCACCTTAGCATGCCCCACATACATTGTACTGTAGTCTACATACACATAATAGTACACTAGGAATATGTATAACTATTTCCCCATGTTGAGATAGCAGTGGCCGAGATAAAAGGCCCGCGGCACCCACATTGCTTATCTCAGTCAGTGCCTTCCTGCCGTGGTGGGCCATATTGATTTCTGTACAGTCCCCTGGTTTGGGAAAGGCTCTGGCTGTGTCAGTGCGAATTGAGGTACACTGCGATCAAATTTTCATGTAGAAGGCGGAGAGCTATTCTTTCGCGTCACGCACGCGTATGAAATACGGGAATACTTGTGGATGTGGCATTGGGGCTGCTAGTCTTCATGTTCAGAGGCTGTTGTGTGCTTAGTGTAAGTGGTTGCTATTCCTGGGCCTGGCCCTCCTTTACTCTGTTGCTACTATAGACTGCGTGGCAGGCTTTATAACAAGAGCTCCCTTTTTACCAAAACCTGTACAATAAGGAATACATGTATGTAGTACCCATTGTGCAGATACATGTATGTAAACAATAGGGTCGTATACAATAGTTCCTCTTCCTGACATTCAAACCCTTCTTTTTAGTAATTTTTTTGTACCTCGATGTTGAATTCGAAATACTAGGGGGAAGAATAGGTTCGGTAATGAATCTTAGATTCTATTATGAACATTGACTCCCTTGCTGTATAGGATTTCTCCCATTAATTTTCTATTCAAAAAACAAAATGAGTGGGAGGGGATGTGCATTGTTTTGTTGAGGGAGCCCCCTCCCTCTGCTCATCCTACCCTGCCGCTTATAGCATGTCCTGTCTCGGCCAAGGTGGCTTCCTGTAGTTGGGGGGGGGGGGGGGCAGTAGGCAAGGTCACCACAAGGTAGGTTGTTGGGAGGGAAGAGGGAAGGATTAGCTCTGACATTCTGTCCTTTGGTGGACAAGGCCAGGGTCAGCCAGTGCCCAGATGGGGAGACAGCTGTGCCTTACCTTGCCGTGTCAGCCCCCGACAGTGCCCTTTCCTCTGCCTAAAATAGCAGCTAACATGGCGCCGCTAACATTGTGGCATCAGTACAGCAGTGTACGGGGGCTTACCAATATCTCTTTGCCATAGCTGTTTGGCTTTGAATATGGCTGATATCAGCGATCAGCCTCTACATCAACAGTGTTAAACGTCAATCTTGTCCAGTAATTCGGTGGTTGATGTGCACTGCCAGTTCCAATATACTACATGGACATTTTAATAGGTCTCTCAAGCAGATTTTCTAAAACAATTAGCAGCAACATTTTGTGGAACTTCCAGACAACAATACTGTCCATGCTATGTGGTCCACGGTATTCTCAGTAGAGGACCAGCACACCTTTACCACTATTACTATTACTGACACTATTCTACTTTGTCGTTTTATTACTGGACATCGATTCTCTCTCTTTGTAGCTCTATAGTGATCGATGCCCAGTTTTATACTTCAGACCAGTGGCTCATTTTGGCTGTTTTTTGCCTCACAGATTGCTTCTAGGGCAAAATCCTGACTAGGTGCCAATGTATTCTCTATGCCAATGTGTAATATGAGGGTAGAAAACACTGGAACCTCAGTTAGAAAAAATCCTACTGAACAGTTTTTGAGAAAATTAGGGTTTTGTTGCATATTTTTGGTGTTTTTAGTACATTTCCTACATAAACCGTGAACGCCAGCATTTCTCACTTTTCAGGTGTTTAGAATCAGAATTTGACTTTTTTTTATTCGCAGTAGGATTTCTGAGTATCGAGCCATTCTAGAAAAGCTATTCTTTGGAAAAAATACTTAGTATTTCTTGATGATATTCGTTGCACAAATTTAGGGTTGTAATATAAAAACTGCATTGTCATCCAATCAAAGTGTTTATGCACTGTTGATGGTCACCCCCTCCCACCCACTTCACTCTGCATTGAAGGAGAACAGGCAGGGGAGGTTCATGTGTCCGTATATAGCTGTTGACCTGGGTGCTGGGTGCATTTTTAATTTATGGGGTGCCAACTGTTCATGAAAGAAAAATCAAATAGAATATATTTTTTTTTAGTATCAGATTTATGCAACTACAATTCATAATAGCACTTAAAGCATTGTATTTGCATTAATATGAATAGTAGCCACCTTATGGGGTGCCAACTATTCATGAAAGAAAAATCGATAAGAATTTGTTTTTTATTCGCATTAAATTGATGCAACTACAATTCGAGATTGCATTTTAAGCATCTTAAATGAATGGTAGTCATCTTAAATATATGGGGTGCCAACTGTTCATGAATTTAAAAAAAAGAATAGAATTAGTTTTTTTATTAGTATCAGATTAATGCAACTACAATTTGTGATTGCACTTAAAGCATTGTGGCATGCAATGACTGGTAGCCACCTTGAATGTATGGGGTGCCAACTGTTCATGAAAGAATGAAAAGAAAGTATTTTTTTAAAGAATCAAATTAACTGCAATTCAAGATTGCATTTAAGCATTATGGCATTCAATGACTGGTGGCCATCTTGAACCTATGGGGTGCCAACTCTTCATGAAAAAAACAACTAAATAGGATTTTTTTAACAGTATAAAATTTATGCAACTACATTTCAAGATTGCATTTAAAGCATTGTGGCAGTCAATGAATGGTGGCCATCCTAACCCTATGGGGTGCCAACTGTGTTTGAAAAAGGTATCAAATAGAAATTTTCTTATATGAATTATACAAATTAATGCAACTATAATTCTTCATTGCACTGAAAGCATTGTGGCATTTAGTAAATGGTAGCCATCTTGAATGGGTTGAATGAAGAAAAAATCAAATAGGATTTTTTTTTTTGATAGTATCAAATTAATGCATTTACAAGTCAAGATTGCATTTCAAGCATCGGGACATTCAATGAGTGATAGCCATCTTGAATCTATGGGATGCCAACTGTTCATGAAAGAAAAATGGAATAGATTTTTTTTATTAGTATCAAATTACTGCAAATGCAAATTTGAGATTACATTGAAAGCATGGTGGCATTCAATGAATGGTTGCAATCTTGAATTTTTAAATGAACATACACACAGACATATTCATAGGCATGAACATGGTGTTCTCCTTCATATAGATATTCATGGATTTCTACTTCTACTAAATATAGATTTCTGTTGGAAGGATTCTGTTACATGGATGTCGATGTCCAGTTTTAGATATATATCCATATAGTGCATTGGAGTGCTATAATGTTGGACTGCTGTATATTTTAAGCCCAAACTTGAGCCCTCCTCCTATCCGTATATGGATAAGTCGCATTCACACTCCACCTACCTAATGGCTACCACTTGCTCTTAGGGCCTATTTACACCACCACCGACTGTTCAAATTAGATTGGCCCCAGCACTTCTGGGGAGGCTATGTCTGACAGGGGGCGTGGGCAGCTCTTACAATCCCGTGTAGAGCAACTCGGAGCAGCTCTCCCTCGTGACCCAGATTCCAGGTGCAATGGGATAAGTACGCCAACCGCATCCTTTGGGGCCAGGCTAAATGCAATTTGCCTGGGACGTCTTTAGGATGAATCGTCTTTGCGGTGGTGTTTAACGTAATACTAGATCCTCATGTCACAAAGACGTTTTGTGACATGAGCAGTGGAGGTGTTTCGCTGCGTGGTAAGGCCTAGCAGGAAGGCCCTTCTGGCAGGCCTTACGTGTGCATAGTACATACACAGTTCTATAAAAGTTGCAAATTTTGCAGGATTTTTAATTGGACCAGTTTACGAATCAGCAGAGCCTGCAGGGCAAGACTCATAATTCACCATTCCTAAATGAGTGGCAATTGTTGTTTGGTATGCTGGACGATGGTGGTGTATTTCTCATGGTGTGCCTGCAGTTTGATATGTTTTGGTTGGACAACTACAACTACATTTATTATCATAGTGTATTGGCTTCTCTTTGTTTTAATGTATCATGCTTGCCAAGCGATGGTAATTATACGTATGTGGAGCAGTTGGACAACAGTTTAACTTTGCCAATAACAAAATTAATATCAGTCTATTCACCGAACTGGAGGATTACCAGGGCTCTCTATTACAACCGACATGTATATTTGATTCAGGATGAGTCACGCGCTCATGTTGAAAATGCATCACTGAAATATGAGAGCTTGGCGCAGTTCTGTTGTTTTTTATGAGAATGATGTTTCATTGTATAATGTAATGTACTAGACGTCCATGATAAGATGCAATGTATCATATTGGATTTATAGTTTGAAATCCAAAGCAATTACCCATAGGACCGCAGCCTACTTAGTTATTGATTTAATTAGCAATCCATCAAAGGCCTTAGTAGCAGCCATTCCATGCAGCTGTTTAAAACACAGTTCAAAGCTTACAATTAGGTTTCACTCATAAGACCCCCTTGTTAAAAGAACTCCATCGATAAGAAACTCTCAGAAGAAGAAAAAAAAGTAACCCATGTCAATATTGCTTGTTTCAGAATGAGGTTGCTGCCGCACTGGCCGAGGCTGGTTATTCTATTTTTGCGTGGAAGGGCGAGTCTGAGGACGACTTCTGGTGGTGCATAGAGAAGACCATCCAGGCTGACAACTGGCAGCCCAACATGGTAAGTCTAATAACCGGCTCTACTCTAGCCACCATAAGCTGCTCTCTCACGTAACACGTACAGCTGCTTGGGAATGTATATAGCTTATTGTGCATGGACGTGTGTGTGTTGTGACAGAATCACCTCTTAGGCCTGAAGGTCGATCGCATCATTTCAGGTGTGACTGCATTTTTATAACAAGTGTAATTGAAGCGATTTATGAGAAAATGGCGGCCCAGAAAGCACTGGCGGCCATTTTGTCTCTTTTGTGACGTTAAGTTGAAGATGTGGAAAATCCAATGAATTCACGTCAGTCTCCGAACAGCCCACCGTGAGAAGCTCTACTCCCGCTGTTAAATCGACACTGCCGCTATAACACTGTATATTAGGCTCAGAGTACCAGTCCTTGCTCCACTGCGACTCTTCCTGGAGGGTTACCAAGACTTGGGCCTTTAAGACAGTGCACTTTTAGACTAGACAAGTCCATTAAATACGTCCTCTTTCGCTGCTAATGCAGTGATTAGGTTTGCCTAAGATGTGGCTTACTTGAAGTCGCTAGTAACCATGGTTACCATAATGTCTGTGGTAGCTCATAGGTGATATGCAATACTAGTATGAGTTTTTTTACCAAAAGGATTTTTTTCGAACACGCTAGATATTAAAACTACACAGACTATCAATTTCTCTAGTAAACTGACTTTCGGTATAATGACATAGCAGTTAGGTGTTTAAACACCAACCTTACATCTACTCCCTTTTAACGACACCCCAAATTCAGTTTCATCGCCAACTAAATTATATCATTCCTCACTATATATTCTATACATTTTCAGATTCTGGACGATGGTGGTGACGCTACACATCTGATGCTGCGGAAATACCCCAACATGTTCGCCCGCGTTAAGGGTATCGTGGAGGAGAGTGTGACGGGGGTGCACCGTCTGTATCAGCTCTCCAAGTCTGCCAAACTCACCGTACCCGCCATGAACGTCAACGACTCTGTTACCAAGGTGAGGTGCAGTTAGCATAGGGGGTGAGGGCAGTGTGTCTGTACTGGGGTAAACTAGGGTCGATTACAGTTATGATATATACTATGATATATTATACATGGTCAGGTAACTACAGGGCTATAAGAAAGGATGGATTTACAAATCTCTATTTTTTCCGACATATTTAGAAATATAGTGGTATTTAGAATGCTCTCATACATGGAATATCAAAGGCATGACATTTCATTTTTATCTACAAAGTGGTATTATACCCCTAGATCATATTGCTCGGGGGATCGGGGTCAGAAAAACAAGTTTCACCCGCTTCTGTGCTGGCCTTTGTGGCGACCGATCCACAGAGCCTTGGGATATGGAGTTGGCATGGTGGGAATGTCTGTAAATCGTGTATTATTATATTTTCATGCTCTCTCTTGTTTTAATACTATACTGTAAAGTGCATTGGTGTGCATGTGTGAGAGCAATTTTGAAGGTAGATGGCAATTAATGAAGGAATTAATCGAAAAAATGTGTCAGTTTGTTGTTTGCTGGTTTTAGGCACTGTTTTGGTAAAGAGGAGATGATGGTCTATCGTGAATTTAATATAATTGTCTCACTTAAAATGTAAAGTCATTATTATTTTCCTGTCTTTTAGTACAATTGTTAGAAAGAAATACTTAACAATACGAGCTGCAGCCCATGTGAAGCACGCATATTTCGGCACCGAGACCGCGTCGCCATTTTACATTTTCGCAAGAAATCACTTTGTCAATATTATCCTTCAGATAACACATTTGATACCAAGTATTTGCCTAAGAAAAGATGGGGTATATCTGCTGGCGTGTTTATCTGTTCAGTGGTCGGCAATTAATTGACAAAAAGACATTTTAATCATAAGCTAAGGTCTATCATTATTATTTCAAAAGTTAGCCCTCTTTCTTCCTCGTTTAGGCATAGGCCTATTTTTATAGATCTACCCAGACTCAACACGAACTGATTGGGAAATGACAATATCGCTTTCTCGTGTACATCGTTTAATAGGAGCGCATCGTTCAAATGGTCATTTTGATATCTGACACTTGTGTCTGTGACAAAGTTTAATGTTTCAGCCTAGGAGTAGGACTGAACTTCAACTTGATGATACAATTTGTATAATTGGTGTTTATTCGTATAGATAATGGTAATGTCCCCTATTTAGGCTATTATCGCTTATTCACGATGCGTCAAACTGCGAATCAAGACTAACCAACGTGCAAGTGATAGAGGTGGAAATTCGCATTTCGTATTTTTGAAATTTTCGGTTCTCTACATACCGTATTTTTGGTTGTTTCTAAACCGATCCCCAGAGCCTTGTGCTTTTTTAAACATGAATGAGCTATGAAGAATTCAGTAACACAGAACAATTCTTTCTTGTATAACAATAAGGCACATTACAATAATCATATCAAATGCACTGGTGACATGGTCATGATAAAGCATTTACTACCTTTCTCCGCTAAGTTGGAAACCTTTTCGGTTATGACCTTTCTCAGCGATATGAGGAAGAAAAGAAACCATTTCAAAAAGAGAGAATAAGACGGGAATAATGTTCACTACTGCCACTAGGTATTGCAGATAATTACCCCTGTCGTCGGGGGGCCTTTTATGTCGTGTAACGTTTCATTGACGTCACCTGGGGGCCCAAGACACACTGACGTCCTTACTTGTTATTTCAGACAAAGTTCGACAATTTGTACAGCTGCCGAGAGTCCATCCTAGACGCGTAAGTCTTGTCTATAATGATTATAAAGTAGTTGACTTTTCTGTAAGAACCTGCTTCCGACAGGGTAACCGTGTGCCCTTTACTTTAGGCTTTAGTAAGCGAAAATAGACCACAAGTTCACTGCAGCCTGAAGGTACTGGTGTCTGCTGATAACCCTCACTAAGTAAAAGGGTTTTGCAGACTGAATGGGTACGGTAGTCCATAATTGTATATTAAAGTAAAACCATACCAACTGGGGACAAATCAATTGATTGAAATTTAATGTGTGTAGTGTATTAAAGATTAACTCTGGGTCCTCCTGCAACATGTATTAAGATAATAACTGTACTGTTGTATTAATGTATCTACCAGCCTATTCCCTGGACGTACATTATTGACTTACATATTTGACCCTTGTTATTTTGTGTTTCTGCAGACTGAAGAGGACCACCGATGTGATGTTCGGGGGAAAACAAGTGATCGTGTGTGGATATGGCGAGGTAGGTTGTAGTTTTCTCTTTCTCTCTGCAGCACACACACAAGAGACACCCACCCACTGGGGGACACTAGGCTGTGAAGGGCACTGTCGTCACAGAAACGTTGACGTCACATACTGTCCTGCTAAGAGGAGGTCTAAGACACTTAGACCTCCTACAGGGATAGGCAACACCTGCTGCCGCCACCTCCTCCACGCCTGGCTTTATTGCACCCATTATACGGAAGTGATATATAAGCCTATATTAACCTGGTTCGAGTTGGCAAGGTGTGCAGAAGCGTAGAAGGTCCATACCAATACGTAGGGAGGGGTGATTAGTCTTGTGGATTACTTAGTAGTAGACCACAGTGCTTTCCTACCTTATTTCAGAGATTCTATCACGTCAATCGGCCTTTATCCGACCTTCGCTGTATGGAAGGAGCAATCACCTATCCAGTATTTGACTGGTGAATAAGCTAATACATCCACTTCGAATAGTTTCATCAATAACCAAACTGGCTTTTAAACAAAAACTGTATTAGACCAAGAGCCTTGCCTCACCAGGAAGCCAATTTCTCAGGAAAGTCTCTAAAAGTATATCCTATAGGAAGTCCATGGAGAGAATCCTTAGAACACCCTGAAGGTGGGGGCTATCAAAAGAAGACGCGGAGTGACGGGCTAGCATTTTCTGAAGGACAAAAGGCGGATTCCCACAGCGAGGAGATCCAATTACCCCTAAGCCAGCTCCCCCTGCCAAGGCTGATTGTACTGGCAAACCTAATGCCCGGCAATGCCTCATCTGGCCGCGAGCAGCTCAAGCTGCATGCTTTGACCCTATTTTCCTACGGGGTAGCCTTGCCAACCGCAATGCAAGAGTTCATCAACTATGTATGGCAACTAGAAGGTTTGGTCCCTGTCTGTGATTGTTTTGATGCCAGTGACTGGGAGGGGGATGTTTTTTTATGCTAGTGTCTTAATTTTTTTTTTAATCTCCGAAGAAGATTGTCCTCCTCCTTCTGCTCTGAGGTCAGTCACCGTCACTACTGCTATAAGCAGCTTAGCATCAATGTAGCGTGTATCATCAACCCTTTATGGGTCGCATAGTGCTTAAATACTTTATGCCCATTATCGTCATAGTGCAGAGCAACCCGACAGTGCTCCATTTAATTATCATGACGACTCTACCATGTTGATACATTCCTGAAGGGTCGATGCACAAATACAGCCCTAGCGAGTAGACGACAAAGGGGATAATACTTTAAAGCACTTTGCGGCCGTCAAAGGGTTAAGACTTAAGATGTCTCCTCCTCTATCCACCAAACAGCTTAGACTGGTATGCGTGTCGTGGCTCCAGGTGGGGGGCCTGGGATATATATCTCCAGAGGTAGGTCGGTCACTGTCCTCTATGGTGAGCTGCTCTAGCCGCTAGTGAGAGCAGCTCATGGAGTGCCTCCAGGGGTTGGCAGCGGCACCAGATGCTATCAGCCCCGCCCCCACCCCACACCCCCAGTAGGACCTAGCCCCATTGTCTCAGTCTAATTACTACTGCTGATTGCCTCGTCTCTGCAATGGGAGGAGTGCTGATGATGCCTTCTTTCATCTTCCTGATGGCACATACAGGTCGCCAAGGCAGCATTGAGGTTCGCTGGCATGAGATAGACGCCATATATACATCATTAGCTCGTTTGGATTGTATTTCTAAATCTAGTACAGATGCCTACTAGTTTGATATACATGTATTATGTTTATTTACGTTAGCACTGCGGTCTTAAAACAATATTCTCCATTGAGAATTACCCAGAAGTATCCAGAACATAACAGTGCAGAGAGTCAGAGGAGTTGCATGGTATGGCTGGTGACAGTAGTGGCTAATGCAGGAACAGTGTTCACTCTTCTGTGCCTGTGGCTGTGTCCAGTACCACAGGCAGTCAGAGGGAATGGAACGGGGGCAGGAGTACAGAAGGAATAGAAAGCAGTTGACAAGGTCAAGGCGGCCTCCAGAGGCGTAGGAAGCAAATTGTCATTGGGGGGGGGCCCAGGGGGGGGGCCCACTCGAACCAACTTTTAATGCCAGCTTTTATGCATGGTGTAGGGGGCCTATCATATACACACTTACATAAGATGGTATAGAAAAGTAGTATTTGACCCCCTTTAGTCCTGATTGGGGGGCCGGCCCCTCTGCCCCCACTTTTCCCTATGCGGGAGAGGTAAAAATTGGAAATATTGTAATTATATTACAGGGCTTGACAAATTTGGGGGGGGGGGGGCAAACATATTCAGGCCCCCCCCCCTCCTCAGTGATTGGGGGGGGGGGGGGAGTTCCTACGCCACTGCTGTGGAGAGATTAACCGGAGAGTAGTTAACGATATGTAGGATCTCTGGATCACAGCCCCCCCCCCCCTGTTTTGTAGCGAGCATTAATTGTAACGTGCTGATTGCCTGAGACTGTTCTCCTCTTCCATTCTGGTCGCAGTTCCAGACTGGGGCTTATGTAGAATGGTCTAATACACATGCCCAGCTAATCCCACCATGGCTTATATCCCTATCTGTAATACTACTGAGTATTCACAGCGTCAGACCCTCATCTGTGATACTACTCACAGCGTGCAGAGTCAGACCATCATTTGTAATACTACTCACAGTGTGCAGAGTCAGACCATGATCTGTAATACTACTCAGTGTGCAGAGTCAGACCATCATCTGTAATACTACTCACAGTGTGCAGAATCAGGTCCCCATCTGTAATACTACTCACAATGTGCAGAATCAGGCCCCCATCTGTAATACTACTCACAATGTGCAGAATCAGGCCCCCATCTGCAATACTACTCACAGTGTGCAGAGTCAGACCATCATTTGTAATATTACTCACAGTGTGCAGAGTCAGGCCCCCATCTGTAATACTACTCACAGTGTACAGATCCAGCTCGGCGCCTATAAAAAGATGTCTGTATAGGAAATGGCAGCAGAAATCGGATCCCAGACTGTATGATGGAAATGTGGAAATTATCAGCTTTTTAAAGCTAATATTGATGTAACCAGGCCAGGCTTTTAGATAGAGTGTAGAGGGAAAGTCAATAATCTCCCAAGTCCTCCGTTACAATATCCGTCCCCGTCACGGTGCCGAGCTCCATTAGTGGTCGTTATTGGAGTCAACTATAGCACATACGTGTAGTCTCATTCCATTGAATGGCTACCCGATGCTAAAATAACTCAAATAAGAATGCCACATTAAGAATAGATTTGAATAAAGCCTGTGTATATATATATATGGTTGTTAATATGAATTATATCGACTGCCTCTAGGGCATGAGTGGCATATTGGAGGTGCATTTGTATTAAAATTCCAAGGCCCACCACGGTCGAAATGATCAAACGTGTCCCATTATAGATGTTCTACACCGTCTGTACCCTTCACCAACATCCACCACGCGTTGTCTTGGAGAATTCCCTGCCTGCCTGCCTTCGATAATTTCTGTCGTTACACAAAACGCATCTCAACCCCTGAGCTATGAAAAGATGGCATTTGCATCTTAATGAGACACGGGATGTCCTTTTATCGAGCTTCATCACCCAAACTGTAATGGATGCTGGTAATGCAATTAGAGGTGCCGGTGCCTATGACAACCCTGGTGGTATTGTTATGAGGTTCTGACTGGGTGTTACAGTATTGAGATGGTGGATAGATTAGGACTGCTGTCGTGCAGAGGTCTGATTTGATGAGGGAGATTATCCATAGGAATTACAGACAGAATACGCCGCCAGTTTCCAGCTAAGGCTTGATGTGTAGTGGAAGGGACATGTTGTTCTCCATGGAGGAAATGGTCTTCTGGAAGTCTTCTGTAACGTAGAAGATATATGGCCCCTATACAGGAAACACACATATATATAAGAACAAGTAAATGTTGCCCAAATGCTGCCAATTATAATAATGCGTGGGTAAATAAATCTCATATTTCTATGACAAAAGAAAAGTTATGTAGTAGATACCCCACGAGTAACTGAGCGTAAATAACCACGACAGACTGGCTGGTGGCCTCAAAGGGGGTATCTGACTTAACCTTCGGTTATGTGAGGGTATGTGAAATAACCATGGCGTGAAGTGCTTTGTCTTAGCCCTACACCTTTGGTTAAACAGATTTATGTCTGATTGACATTGCATCTCTAGTTCGTACAGGTAGGAGTGTCATTGGAGGCCCTGTACGCCCTTGCTTTCATGTCGTTTGTTATCATTGTATCTTATAACTGCATATCTTATCTGAACAGACCTTTCCCGTTCATATTAGTAACACAACGTTGTATGTACTGCCACCTAACATCTCGGTATGTAACCAAGAGAGAGAGACATGGGCGTGGGTCCTATATTGGAGATGTACACATTGTATCTAACATTTGCCGTTTTTCTTACAGGTGGGAAAAGGATGTTGCGAGGCATTGAAAGGCATGGGAAGCGTTGTCATGGTGACGGAAATTGACCCCATCTGTGCCCTCCAAGCATGGTTAGTATCCCTTGTTGATTCGTGATATATTATAGGTATCTAAATTATATGATTATATCTCCAAAGAAATTATTGTATTCCCTATGTGAAAGTGCTAGCTATTCCTAGACACATGTGATTAATCTATGACAACTATTTTGCCTGTGGCAAACCTGCTCTAGTCTAGGTGCCCATCTCCCAGACTTCATTTTCTATACATTATTCTGGGATAATGTACTCTCAATATATCCTGCGAACGTCCCCCCAGGGTTGTCCTACCTAATGAAAAATGCTTTTTCTATTGCAGTATGGATGGTTTCCGAGTGGTCAAACTGAACGAGGTCATCCGCCAGGTAGACATAGTGATCACCTGCACAGGTAAGCTACAAATCCTTTGTTTGGTTCTTCACACTTTAAACAATGCCTCTAGGAATCATACATATCTTTTTTGCTGTCGTGATGCGCCATGAGTAAATGTTATTTGGTCAACACGATGCCATAAATATCCCACTGCCATAATTATGTATACAGGGATTTTAAGAAGTAAAAATGACTATTTAATAGCGTGCTATTTGTTTGAAGGACATTTTAAGTGTGGTGTATGTATTGGTTTCAGGTAACAAGAACGTTGTGTCCAGGGAACATCTGGAGAAGATGAAGAACGGCACAATCGTGTGTAACATGGGTCACTCCAACACGGAAATCGACGTGGTATGCTTTTACCAACCGAAACCCTTACATAATAAATTAGTCTTGGGTACTCAGAATTTTATTGCAAATTGTATAATATTTATTTGCCTGCAGATGGGTAGACAGCTATGGAGATCACAGTACGATGATATTGTCGATACTATTCTACCATGAAAAATAAACTATAGATCTAGATCTTAGCAGACTATCGTGCAATTACAAATATGTGTTTCACTCATTGTGTTATAAGTTCTTCGAGGCCAGTCAATTGAATTGGATCCCCCGAGCATTTCCTCAAAATTACATTCGATTATTATGGAGCATTAGTGTAATATTGGCCTTATTAAATAGTGGCAGAAAAGTATGACATCGCATATTAACCATTTTCTGTCCTTCCCCTAACAGAACAGTTTGCGGACAAAAGACTTGACATGGGAGCGTGTCAGGTCACAGGTGGATCACATCATCTGGCCTGACGGCAAGCGTATCATCCTCCTGGCTGAGGTAAGACTCACAGACATTTGTTACATGTTATAACCCTTTAAGGACTGCATAATGGTTCAGTAAATGTTCATTTGTCCTTAAAGTACATCCAAGCAGCGCTGGCGTACTACTGCATTCGTGCACCATACTGACCACTCCGTATGGTTGGGATGATGCATGGATGCAGCACTGGCGATAATTCTGACGCTGCATTTAGGATGTATGCTTCATGCCGTTAAAAGGGCATAGCACATTGCAGCAATATGCCGCAGTCAGCAATAATCAAGCTACATATGTACAAACAATTAAGTTGTCGTATAGTTTGTGGAATAACATTGTCAAACTGATTTATGTCAATAAAAAAGAATTTAAGTGAAATCTATAATCAGTCCATTTCTTCGATTTACTGGATTGTTTTTATAGTGAACTAAAGAACTAAAAATTCCAAGACAGTCTACTATAAGCTAATTCCCGTGGATAGGTTACAGTGTATTAAACGAGAAGATAGGGTTTGGTTATAGGTGGCCAAACTATTACCATAGACATGGGTGGCCTTGCTATGATTCGTGGGATACTTTATCCCAATGAACAAACAAATCTTAAAGCTACAATATGAATTAACTCCATGTTATGTCTTGCAGGGCCGACTTGTGAACCTGAGTTGTTCCAGCATACCTTCCTTTGTCGTTTCCATCACCGCCGCCACTCAGGTATGTAACTCAACACTTGTATAACCAATGGCAGTATCTAGCTGCTCTCAAGCTGGCCCCAACTTGTCCTCGGACGTGTCCGAGCGACATCGCTGGTATCTGAGGGGCCATGACTGCGTCACTCCCCCCGTATGTTGGGGGGGATCCCTACGCAGTACCCATCTACACATTTAATACCACAGCACCAAACGCACTGGTGCTACTTTAACCAGCAACCCTTGGTGCCAGCGATGACGCTCGGGAACAGAGGTCGAGGTGGAGCCAGCTTGAGCTGCTCTCAGTCATTGGTGAAGCCCTTATTTGTTGATAGGTGTTGACCCTTTCACACCTCCCACATGGCACCAATTCCCCCCCCCCCCTTCGTGTTATTCCTTATTTTCCTTAAATTTTCCCTGACATAGAAATAGCCAAAATTAGTAGGAATGGTTAACTCTTCTTTCAGGTTTCATCTCTGATTTATTAGATAGCCAACCTTTTGACTCTGCATATTAGGGAATACCTTCTTATTCCTAGACTTCTTTAAAATGAATTAGATGCTAAAGACCTTCCACTAACTTATTAGTACCTTGTGGTGGTTTAGTTTGTAGTTCCATACCCAGCTATAGCAAGCTATATCAGCGATCTTGGTCGTATATTGTTCAATCGGGGCTACTACCGGTACTTGGTTGGAATGGCTTACCTGATTGCTTACCATCGCGTTCATCTGAAGCCCATTTTGTGACATTTGCGTATGAGATAAGATAGCAACGTTTACGTGTGTTTTTCAGGCTTTGGCGTTGATAGAGTTGTATAATGCGCCCGCAGGGAGATACAAACACGACGTCTACCTCCTCCCCAAAAAGATGGGTATGTAATTGTGACTGGGAATTTTAAGTTTTTAATTTCATTTTTCAACTTTAAACATTCTTTACTGTGTCTCAATGGTACAATATTATTATCTTCCCTACTTTGTGTAAAAAAAAAGGAGAAGGAAGCTATGACTCCAGTAAGGATTTCCCATAAAATGTGAAAGATTTATCACAAAACATCAGTTTATTCCACGTCAAAACTAAATCATCGAATAATATTAGCTTATATTAATGTACACTGTAATACTTTAACTAATAATTGCTAAGGCTGACATTCACGAAAAAATCCAAGAATGTACCATTACTATTGTTTTCTTGCTCGTTGTAGATGAGTATGTAGCCAGCTTACACCTGCCCAGCTTTGATGCCCATCTCACAGAGTTGACAGACGAACAGGCCAAGTACCTAGGTCTCAACAAGGCGGGCCCCTTCAAGCCCAACTACTACAGGTAAACTGACTCACTAGTCCCATGTATTCTCTTGCTTTGTAAATAAAAGATCACATGGGGATGATGAATATGAATACGTGTCCTGTTTTTACAGTTTTTTTTAGTCTAGGGGGAATTTCCTCCAGAGGTAGGCCTACATGTAGTTGACATGTTATACAAGTTTCAATATACACGCACCCAGGGGTGGACAGGGGTCCAACGCCCCTTTGAATGTACCGTTATCTTTAAAAATTCAATTTGTGTAATAAAGAAAAGTTATAAACTTTCAAAAAACACACTCAAAAAAACACACTCCAATAGTATTTCCCTTCAATATGTGTAGTTGGGTTAAATTACTTAAGATTAGTTACATTTATATAAGACTCACAATGAAGCCATTTTTACATGTAGTTACACAGCATTTGCTGCTTATGTCTTACAGGTACTAGAAGGACCAACAGCCGCCGCCCTTCATACCAATTGCCAAACTGTCTTCTGGAATCTTCCACTGGTAGCAGCTGTGAACAAAACACGAAGTGGCGGCTAGTACTGATGATACGCCGTCAACCCGAAGCAAGCGGACCATCCAAGTTCACGCCCAGGACCCACTGATGTATACATGTACAATACTATTCCAATAAAGTATGCAACGCTAGAGTAAATTTTCTGATTGTGAAAATGGAAAGTGGCTGTAGCTTCATATGGGTATGAATAGGTATACTTCTAGGACTACAGATGGCGTCTGAAAACAGGCGAGCTACATATTGCATATCATTGATTGTTGTGGTATGAGGAGAATTCTTGTAGTCTTAATTGGCTTATATATTAGCCTCTCTTGGCGCTGGGTGATGATATGTTTTAGAATTTTGATTTTGAAAAAGAATGAAAAAAAGTTGTATCTATCTGTACCTTTCTTTTCTCCTACAAATGTGTAATTATTGGTCATTTTGCAAAGTCTTGCCACAATTAGGTCTGCGTACTGAAAAATGGTTAATTGTGTTCAATACAAATCTGTGGTAAAGGGGTTGGCTGACTGATTGTAGAACTTACATAGGGCTTTGGGAGTCAGTGGTTTATCGTACATTTCTAATATAGATAATTCTTAATGACTGCAGTAATACAGGTATTCCGTTTAAGGGTTACCTACCTAATCAACTAGCATCTATCATATATATAGAAAATCACATTCTTTTCAAGGAGGGTACTCGTACTGGCATTCAGTCCTATTCATATGTATATGTGGATTTATCGATTAAGTCCTGATCGATTCAGGTACTATTTGTAAATCTACGTTTCCTTCTTTGACTTGGATATAATGAGTTTAGAATTAGTTTTAGTCTTATATACCCGTCTTTTCAAACAAGTCAGCTGTGCTTATTAAAATTGCGACTATTTCCTTTCCGAAACCTTTGAGAAGTGCTCGCCATTTAGCACATTTTACCATTAGGAAAATATGTTTAAGAAATAGTCAAAAGTGTGTTTTTTAAAACAAAGGCATTATTAGAAATCACACCCTAACGCTTTCATTGTATCCGATGACTTTCACTCACAAACCCTTTTCTCTGTAAAATAATAGGTTACTTACATCCTATCCTGGGGATAGGTTGCTATTGTACATAGCACTATGGCCGCCATTCTGGTTCCAATAGTATGTATGATGTAAGGGCATAATTATAGTCTCAGTACTGTGACTGGAACTGGGCTACCGACGAAATAGAGTTCTTTATATGCTTTTAGTACAGTTCTTGCAGCTGCTACACTTAGAGATAATATGACAATTGTACAAAAATTATCATTACACATTGTTTCAAGATCTTTTTTTCATGAGGAAATGCGACCGAAAAAGCACAACAAATTTGTCCGGAAGCACATGTTATGGTTAATGAAGACAAATCTAGATCTAAAAAGGATAACGGTTTTATCTCTCTTCTGGGGTATTTCAGACAATTGTGAACCCAAATCTCGCATGTACAGTCACGTTATATTTGGTATAGACTGGATTTCTACATAAATGTGGTAAATATACAATGTAAGATATGGAAAAATCAAGAAATTAATAATTGATATCTGCACAGTATGTATCGTGCATAAGAGCAATAACATAGTCTTTCACATTTGTGGTTCCTATTGTTGCTTTGTATGATTTTGGATGCTGTGTCACTGTAGGATGAAAAGATGGCTGTCTCTGGGCCGTATACCAGTGTGATATCTACTCTATAGAGCGGCAAAGGCACACACCCGCAGATTTACCATCCAAACTACATCCTTCTAAGAACTTGTGATTTCTAATGTGATTTGAATATATCAGGAGGCTCGAGACTAGGGCCTGTTCATAGATAGGCCAACACTCTTCCTAGTTGCGCTTCTAAGCTAGATCGTCATCAATTAATGTGGTGGATTCTCGATGTTCAGACCAACAGGCCAAGAAACACATTATGTCGGACCACAAGCAAGGTAATCTTTTTGGCTCGAGTGCTGAAAAGTAATGGCGGTACATATTAGTAAAGCGCCAATTATCGAAGACTACAGGAAAACTAAAGCAGGGATTGTGACGAGTGAGTGACGATGAATGTGGGCAAAGAGTTAAATACTATTACTTTTTCATATGCCATGATAATAATTATAACAAATGAGAACGTGTACATAATTCTGACCTGTTGATGTTGATGATAATTGATGATGATGCCAAATCCTTGTGGAGTACTTTGGTTTATGATATAGAGGAGTGATGTCATGACCATATTCATGATAGAAATGGGATGAAGGGCAATCATTGTCTAAACTAGGACAACGCGCTGTACCTCTTACTGTGCTGTGAATTAAGAAAGGTCAAGCAAGTATATACATGCATATATATATACACAGGGGATTACTATAGATTCATGAAACTTATGGTTATCAAAGTAAGCTAGACGCCATTGAGTAAAACAAGAAAAAACAGAAATGAAGAACGCGAAGTGAAGAGGATGGAAATAACTAACTGGTAAATAAATACCCCCTCTGAAAAATATAAACTATACAAAGTTGTATTTCCTGTGCAGATTTTACTTGACAATAAAGGTTACTTACAATACGTGCCTTGTGCTCACTTTTTGTTATGGTCATATGCCTACCACATATCCCTGTTTATAAGCCGGGCTTCGAATCAGCGAATATAAGGTTGCCCTGTGTATAAAAGCCAAGTCAATAAGGTCACTATGTCTAATAGAAGCCGGGCTCCGAATATAAGCCTAGTTATGGGAAATTAATCTAAGACAAAACTTCTTACAACATTTCTGACAGGAATATTTATTAACCAATTTCCCTGTGGGAAAACTGGGTAGTTTACCTGCTACCGCCCATTGACTTTGCCTTAGCCGCACCCTCCATTCACTTTGCATTGGGCAGTGAACAAGGGTCCAACTGTGCATCAGCTTGACATCTGGTGGTTCCCTAGTCAGGCTTCTCCAGTCCTAGCTCTGTGTTGAGTGTCACTTAGGTAATAGTCCTCCAATCTTACATGTATGCAGAAGACCTGCCCCATTGCCCACAGTGTTAAAGGTCTCAGCCCCCGACCTGCAATAGCTGTATGCTTAATTGCTGTTGAAAATTACGGTGCCTGCCCTATCCTGGCCTTTCCTTTCTAGTACTACTAAGAATAGGTGACCTAACCCCCTGTTCTCCCTCCCACTCAGTTGTGCTACACTCTACCACTTAGTCGGGACCTTTACTACTAAATCCCCTCTCCTCTACTCCTGTCCGTGAGCCCTGAAACCCAGTTTTGCCAGGTCTGAGCAATGACCTGCAAGGGAGGGGGCACAGGAGGGGTGCAGTTTGACACCAAATCTAAATCGCAAAAAAAAGTGAAATTTCCCTTAAAACGGCCAATTTGGCGAGAAAGAAGTTCAAAATCACAAAAAAGTGAAATTTCCCAAAAACGGCCGATTTGGCGAATTTCCCTTAAAACGGCCTAATGGATTCTATTGGTACCTAATGGATTCTATTAGTATGATTATATGATATCAATTCCTGGCCCGTAATCTCCTATACTGAACCTGAAACTGGTTTTTCAGCATAGCTGCATCTATAGCTGCATCTTCCTCAACCCTCGTATGATTATTGCGGCATCTTAAGGCTAAGACTCGCTGGTCTCCTGCTTTCACCGGGTTGGGTGAGAGGTGCATACTGCCCAGAATGGCATAGATAAATTCATGCGTACTAGAACCGGAGTCTTTTCAGTTCATAATCTGTCTAATAGATACCTCACGGTTACAACGTCAAATGAGCTGACAGCTTTTTTCGATTGAGATCAAACTGAATTGATAAAATATTGTTTAATATGAGGTACCCATATCATTTCGTATAAAGAACTAGTTAGATTACTGCACCAATTAACGGATATAAAACTTAATTTCTTTTCCCCCAAATATTGTCTTTTTTTTCTTCTAAATTATAAGGCTGCAGTAAATAATAAGTATATAGACTATTATGACATGTCTATCAGCTATGTTGAGAAGGCCTACTGGAGGACAATAATGCAAAACTGAGGGACTTAAGGTTAATTACTTTCTTTTCTGAAGTACTAAAAATTAGAATTGGTAACGAAAATCTTAAACAACTGCGTTAGAATTAACTTTACACTATTTCATTACAACTTTATGTAATTTCTAAAGCTTTACGATAAACATGATAATGTGTATTCTTCAGCTGTTATCAATTACTTTCAAAATAGTCACGTTATTCCCATGTTCATGGACATAGTCGGCTTGGAAAAATTCATACTGTTGCAAGCCATTTGTTCACTCTCGATATCAAAGTTTCAATAGTTGAATAACTACTAAGTAGTTGATCAAAGCGAGCATCTTCTTGTTCAACTCAAACATCTCCTTGTTCAGATGGTTTATCAATATGAACAACTAGTTTTTCGATCAGAACAACTAGATGTTTGACTGAACAACTACTAGATGTTCAATTTGAAACACTAGATGTTTGATTTGGCCAATGCGATTTTCGATTTATACGACTAGTAGTCCAATTCAGAAGATCTAGGTGTTCAAATTGATTGAACACCTAGTTGTTCAAATACAACGACTGGGTTTTAGAATTGAACAACTAGATGTTCGATGTGAACAACTAGTTGTTTGATGTGAACAACCAGTTGTTCGATGTGAACAACTATTTCATCAAGTTCAAAAACTGATATCGAGATCGAGTGAACATATTGATTGCCATAGATGCCAGAGCACTCGTGGTGGTTAATAACGTGACTAACAGGAAACTACATTGGATATATCTTGGATTAATACCCTGTTATTTGATTAGCTTTGAAGAAGGCGAAGAAGAAGTGGTGTCCGATTTTCTGATTACACATCCCTCTAGTGAGTATGAATTGAACTAGTCTAGTAAATCCAAGATGGACATTTACTGCTAACATAACTATTTCATTTTGAAATATTTTAATTCCCTTTAATTTGAATATTCGCAATCTCAATTACACTATAGATATGCCTATGGATGAACTTTTTCGGGATCTTGCAGATTATTATGGTAAACCTGTTCTGATAGCTTCACATTATATGATACAGAGCACATGACAGAGAATCAGTTTTGTCATCAGGTTTATTCAATAGTTCACACAATTTGTTGAATTCACAAAATATAAATTAAGATTCATGTCAAAATTATCACATTCCATACGCCTTTGAGATCCAGACTCTGAATAAAGCGAAATAAATATCCTACGAAATAAATATCCTATGTTGCTAATACTACTTCTAGTCTCACTTCAGAGATACAGTTCAAGGCTTGGTGGTGAATGGTCCTGCTCAACCATAAATGATTTGTCTTAAGAGTTGTGGCTGTCCGAAAGATATTTGATTGGTACCAGAGGGGTACTGGACTAAAACTACTTGTATCACTATCTGGAACCATCAGCCATAGTAAGAGCCTCAACCTAATAATATGTAAAACCTTTTCGAGGCTTAATCAATTATCCAACAATTAAATATTTGACATGTTGTAGCTTGTGGGTGGTAAGTCAATTCATCCTTAATCGTTTAGCACTATCGCAAATATCATGAGATGATCACTGGTGACAAATCCTATGCTAAGATTTGCTCGATGACGGCTGCGGTGGTGAGTCCCTCAAGAATGTCCATCTGGTTGACAATGATGTTGAACTCCTTCCTAAGCCAGTTGGTTACGTCCAGGGAGATAAGAGAGTCCACACCATAGAGTACCATGGGCTGACCAGGATCAATATCATCAGGCGACATCATCAGCAGGTTGCCCAGCTTCTCCACGATTTTCAGCTGGAGGTCGTCCGATGACATGGTATTGTCTGAAGGTACATATAGATATAGATAAGTATTGGTCACATTTCACTGTGTGATGAGGAAAATGTTAGAAGTGGTTTAATGTTCAAGTGAACAGATAATATTAGAAGTGGTTTAATGGAATTTAAATGATAGATAAAATGGTGGCTATCAAGAGACTATCATGCTTAATTGTTATGATATATAATATATCGTACTATAATTATTTATCATTTAAATTTCATTCTGTGGGTTGAAATATGCTATTAGCGTGGCATATGTCTTTTAACTGTCCATATCTGGACTAGTGGCGGCCAGCAGTGACGTCACGGCGGGAAGGGCCGGTACTCCCCCTGGGGATTAAAACCAGTACTAACCAGTTAGTCCTCCCCATTGTAATATAGCAAATCATAAGAATAATCTCAGCTAATCAAAATAGATAACTCACCCTTCTTCTTGCCTCCAGGTGTAGCCAAGTGATGCATGCACATTGGGTTCTTGGTGAATTCTGATGCAATGTCCCAGTCCTAAAAAGTAAAGTCATTGTTTTGAATTAAAATGTGATTCTTGTAATTTATTTAATTGATTTAAATGCATATACATTGACAATTTGACAAATTACAATTTACACCATGATTATAGGCCTATCCTTGAAGTTATCTATAATGGATTGTATTATACTTTGATTCTGTAACTGTAACTTCTGTATCTTGACGTAAAATAAGTATTCAATAATGCAGATATTATATTAGAGAATGATAATACAATGGCTTACCTCATTAGTAATGGCAACAACTGGGGGTAGGTCTTTGTTGAGTATCTTGTGCAGGATAGCAAGGAATTCTCTAATGTGAAGTGATGTGCCTTTTGTGTAGGCCTTGAGGCCTTCGGATTTCTCACTGTCCTCCAAAAGTCCCACACCACGGATCCATCCAGCTTGCACCGATAACGCTGGGAGACCCTTTTCTCTCAATTGGACGGCCAATGCATCCAAACCAGCAGCAGCAGCACAGAAGCCGGATAGGGTTGGTGGTCCCCAGATGGCCTTGGAGGAAGACATCATGACGAAGTGATCCAAACTGACATGGGGCATCTCAGACATAATCTGACTGATGATCTGTGCACTTCTGACCTTGGTGTCAATTACCTGCTTGATGGTTGCTGGTGTGAGGTCCTCGAGTTGTCCCTCAGAATGGAAACCTGCAAGGTGGAAGACGCCCTTAACGGGTGGGAACCCATTCTTCAATAGGTGTGTGAATGTCTCCCTGACAACAGCTTCATCACAGAGGTCAGCCTTCACGTCGATGACATTAGCCCCAAGGTTTTGGATATAGTCAATTGTGTTTGTGTGGAACCAGTTGTTGGATCCCTTAGAGCTGATGGAAATGAGATGCTGGGCACCCTTCTCGGCCATCCAACGAAGCATTTCATTACCGATTCCTCCTGTAGCGCCTGTTACAATGTAAACTGCATCAGGCTTGAACATCTGCTGTGCCGGTTCCGGAGTCTCGGGGACGAATGTTTGTGGAACTTCGAAGACCAATGATCCATACTGAGGCTCTTCCTTCATGTTGCTGAATACTTCTTTGAAGTCATTGATCGGATGTTGAAGCTTAGGCAGAGGATTTACTTTTCCGTGCGCAATCATTGTCATTGTGTCACGAACAATGGTTCTGAACTTCTCCTCCTTGTCCTTGAGTGTGTTGAGGTTGATGGAAAGAAGTGAGCAGTTATTCATCAAAGCGTCCATGGCGACCTGGGAGTTCTGGAAGTTGGCTTGTGTTAGCTGACAGAAGCGGCCATCTGATGCCAAACATCTCATGCTGACCTCCATCATGTTGTCCCCGTTTGCAGCATTCAGGACAACATTGACACCACATCCATTGGTTAACTTCATGACATCCTGAACAAAGGTGATTGTAGTAGCATCTAGAACATTGGAAACGTTATGGGCTCTCTCGACAAACTGCTTCTTCTCTTCTGATTCAACAGCATAGATGATCTTTGCACCAACGCGTTGTGCCATTGCAATTGCTGCAAGCCCTGTAGTTTCTGATGCTCCCATCACCAAGATGGTGTCGTCAGATTCAAGGCTGGCCCTGTTCACAAGAGCATGGTAGGCCTGGCAGTATGCAGTGCATGAAGCGGCGCAGTCGGATGGAGAAATATTTTCTGGGCGTTTGAAGATGAACTGAGGGGTGACATTAATGTGTGATGCCATACATCCATCAGCAAAGACAAATACCTTGTCTGCCACCTTGATATCCGTGACTGCATCACCATGGGCTTCAACGACTCCAGCACAAATCTTTCCAGGTTTAAGAGCATTGCTTCTGGTCTCACTTAGAACCTCATTGATTTCATCTGAGGAAATTCCAACAGCTTCGATTTTGATGCGCACTTCGTTTCCTTTGAGAGGGCCGGTTGAGTTTTCATGGATAGCTAAGTCATTGAAATGGCTCTTCTCTCCTGCAGCTTCTATGATCCATTCAGTGGCTGGTGCCTTCTCAGCTCTTGCGAACTGTGGGCGTTTGATTACTCTCCTCACATATGCTGATTTGTTGCGGATGGCGATTTCTGTGTTGTTGTGAGGGTTACTTTCAAACACAGACACAATGCTTTGTGCTTGGTCTTTCACTGATGACTTTTCAACATCAATAATGAATCCTGCCATGTTGGTCACTGCAGACATTGCTGATCTCAAGAATCCGGCTGCTACGCTAGCGGATATGCTTTTGCAGTTCACTGAGGCATCCACTGTGATTGCCCACAGGTTACTAGATGGACGATCTCCTAGCTCTTGGCATACCTTGACCACCTTCAAGGTCTCAGCGAGGTCAGAATCCTTCTCATTCCAGAAAAGAACTATGTTCAGATGGCCATCATATGAGGTAAGGGCATCTGTCATCTTTTCAAATTCCTCAACCTTTACCATCTTTGTGGTTTTTGGAAGTTTTGGCTTGATGGCTGTTGGAAGGTTGCTGTCTCCCATATGGACGAGGACCCACATAGGCTTCTCTGATGGCTGTGCAATGATTTCTTCACTTTCCTTTGCCTGGAGCTCTAGATAGATGAAGTCGAGATCTGATTTACGTCCAACGAACAGAGAATGATAGAACTCGTTCGGTGTTGATACTGCTACGACGTCAGCAAAACCACTGCGCTGAATGGCATCCTTCCATCCTTTCTGGGTCAACCAACATCTGTCTCCGCGGTTGTCATCATAGATCCAACAGAGCTCAAAGGCACCAAAGATGATTTCTGATATGTTCTGGTTGTTTGTGGGCTCCATCACAATGATCCATCCATCCTTGCAGAGAAGGTCTCTCATGACACTGCAACTTTCAACGCAGTCTCTGGTGCAGTGAAGAGTGTCGAGGGCAACAACAAGGTCATATGCATTGGGTGTCATCCCCTGTGTCACAATGTCACGCTCAATATCAAGCTGATGGAACTTCACATTTGGGAATCTCTGCAGCCTTTCTTCAACCATGTGGAAGAAAGCGATGTTGATATCAGTGAATGTGTACTCAACCGATCCATCCTTCAGAAGATCCTCTATGGCTGTCAAGATGTACTCACTGAGACCACCAAGACGACCTCCAACCTCGGCCACTCTGACAATTTGCTTCTTCTTTTTTGCCTCAAGACAGGCAAGCCGCACGTTGTCAGCAATAGCCTTGTAGTATATCTTTGTGCTGATTGAATCTATGAAATAGGCCATCATCATGTCTGCCTGGAAGAGCTCAGCCAAAGCACATGAAGGATCCTTCAGTGTCTCAGGGAGGATCTCACCCATGCGCCTTAACATGTCATACTCCTGGAAGGATCCTGGATCTTCCTTGATAATCTTTTCCATTTCACTGGGAAGGTCTTCAAACTTCAGATTTGTATTGGCTGCTTTCGCCATCTGAACAAGCCTTGTGTAGAATCGCTGATTCTTCTCATGTACCTCAGATTCACTCACAACTGAAACTGCATGTTTGGCATACGCATCAACTAGCTCTTTCATTTGGGCGGTGCTCTTCTCAGCAATCTCAATCTTCGCCATCTCTTCTGGGTACAGGCTCGTCAGGTTCTGTTCTTTGAAGAAATCAACCACAGTTCCAGTGGATGGCATGCACCCCTCAACGGGTTGCCATTCTGTTGTGTACAGGCAAGAGCTTAAGTCAATGTTTGTTTTGGTTCCTGTAGTGTTCTCAGCTGAGAGACCAGTGACCTCAACCAGTACATTGCCATCTTCATCAGTGATCACGAGGTCAGCAGTGATTCCCCAGGCACTGGCTGATGTCAAACGAGCATGCACCATGAGTGCTGTTTTCCATGGAAGCTGAGCTATATGCATCCTGAGGGCGTCAATCTTCTTTACAGTCAGTAGGGTCTTGTTGTTTGAGAGAATCGCCATTGCCACTGTGAATGCTGCATCAAGGGTGATAACATTCAAACGTTGATGTTTGTCCATGACTTTGTGGAGTGATGCCAGTGCCTCTCCATCACCAATTTGGGCCTCCTTGACATTTCTGAACTTGTATTCATCCTCAAACTCCATACCCATTTCTGCAAACTTGGCATAGAACTCTTCTCCGGTCATCTGGTTCTTGCATCTTGTCTTGATGCTTGAGATGTCAATCTTCTGGGGTTCTGCTGGCTGTTCCTGGCTGTGGATTTCAATGCCTGCATAAGCAATGTCATCACATATGACTTGGACCTTTCTTCCATTCTTGATGAACTCCTTGGTAATACTGAGAGTTTTACGCTCAGGGATCACACCGTTCAGGTCATACTCTACTGGCAGGATGAGGTTGTCAGAGTTGAATTCCAGATTCCTCAAGACTGGAATTGTCTCATCATCAAACTCCATTTCCAAGGCATACTCAATGAGGCCTGACTTTGGGAATACAAGATCCCCATTGATGAGGTAGTCCCGGTAGTGTTGGAGGTTGTCGATCTTGATGGTGCCACCATATCCCCTCAAGCTGGCGTCTGCGATGTTGAGACGACGACTTCTCACATCCTCTGCTTCATACCTGAAGGTCTGGTGTTGCCAGGCATACTTGGGGAGCTGCATCCAGTGACCGCAGTTACCATGGATGTTGCTCCAGTTGACGTTGATGCCAAGGCCATAGATGGTTGATAAGGCCCTCAAGGTGGAGATCCTGTCATCTCTTCCTCTCTGTCCACAAGACATCATTCCAGCTGGTTGGATTTCTTCTTGTTTGGCGATTGCACGGATAGACGACAGAAGAGTTGCTGATCCTGAAAGCTCAAGGAAGACAACATTTTCATAGTCTCTCATGACACCCTGGACAGCTTCAAGGAAGTGAACGGTTCCGCGGATGTTGTCCCAGAAGTATTGGGCATCAGTGACGTTATCATGTTTCTCTCCAGTTCCGGTGACAGTTGAATACATGGCATACCTGTGGGGCTTCTGGCTCTCCAACTTTCCTTCCATCAGCTTGAGGAAGTCATCTCCAATTGGATCCATGTGAGGAGTATGGAAAGCACATAGCACTCTGAGTTCCTTGGCATTGTCAGGGTTTGCAGCGCAGAGGTCCTTGATGACTTGCTTTCCACCAGCCATGGTGATAGATGCGTGGGCATTCACACATGCAACATACAGATCCTTGGTCTTCTTGCAGAGTTCTTCACCTTCTTCTGGAGAAACTCTCAGAGCAGCCATTGATCCTGTACCTGCAAGGCGTTCCTGTTGAGTAGCTCGGTAGTACTGGACAATGATGGCTCCTTCTAGGCTGACAGTACCAGCAGCGTAGGCAGCTGCTACTTCTCCGAGACTGTGGCCAACAACACAATCAGCCTTTATTCCCCAGTGCTCAACGAGATGCAAGAGACCAACTTGAAGGAAGAGGATGGCAGGTTGCGAAACCAGGATCTCATTTGCAGAATCTTTGTTGTACTCTTTTCCTGCTTCCAGTGGGATGAACATGTTGTAGGTTTTGCAGAATGACTTACCAGAAATCCGTTCATAGATAGCATCACATTCATCGATGACCTTCCTAAAGACTAGCTCATCACGGTACAGACTTCTGCCCATTTCAAATGACTGCTGTCCTTGTCCTGGGAATACCAAGCAGATGCTCTTCTTCTCTTGGTGGATGGGGACCTGGGCTTCAATGATTTCCTCATGGCTCACCTTGTCCTGGTACATCTGGAGCTTGTTTCTGAAGTCTTCACCGGAATCAGCCATCACGAGTACCCTGTTACTGTAGTGGGAACGACGCGATGAGAGCCAGCAGAATACCTCCTCTGCATCTTCCTCTCTCTCATACTCTTGCCAGACCTTTGCAGTAGCCTTCAGGGCTGCTCCAGTCTTGGCCGTCAATGGGATCAGCAGCTTCTTACCTTTCTCAGTGCCAGAGCCTACATTCCACCCTGCGTTTCCGTTCAGATGCTCTCCGTAGCCTTCTGGGCATTTGAATTCTTCAAAGATGCAGTGAGCCAAAGATCCTCCGAATCCAAAGGTGTTTACCCCGATGGTGTAGGTCTTGTCCTCTGTAAAAGGCACCAACTTTTCTGGCACATAGATGTTCCATGCTTTCATGTCAATGGCAGGGTTTGGTTCCCGGAAGTGGATGTTGGGATAGACGACTCTGTTCTTCAACATCAGGGTAATTTTCAGCAGCTGTGCCATACCGGCAGCACATTCAAGATGGCCAAAATGACTTTTTGATGACCCTATGGCCAATGGCCTCTTCCTCTCAGGGTTGTCAATGGTGAACGCCCGTGCAATGGCTTCAGCTTCCATTGGATCTCCAACAGGGGTTCCTGTTCCATGAGCTTCAACAAAATCGACATTGTTCTTGTTGAGTCCAAACACATCATAGGCCTTCTGCATGACCTCTGCTTGGGCTTCAGTTGAAGGCATGGTGATACTCAAGCTGTAGCCGTTGTGGGCTAGCCATGTACCCTTGATTACGCAGTAGACGTTGTCTCCATCCTTAAGGGCCTGATCTAGGGGCTTCAGGATAGTTGATCCCATACCTTCACTCCTCACATAGCCCTTGGCATCTGCGCTGAAGGGACAGCTTATGCCCTCGGGGGAGAGCACACCGAGAGCACTGAAGCCAACAGTGACCTCAGGTATGAGCAGGGTATTGCAGCCACCAACGATAGCGATGGGGCATTCCTTGTTCCACAGGCCGAAGCAGGCATAGTGCACAGCGGTCAGGGAAGCAGCGCAGGCAGTGTCGATGGCCACGCTGGGTCCGCGGATATCATAGGCGTAGCAGATGCGGTTGGCAGCGACGCTGTGAGCCGTACCCGTGTGGGTGTAGGCGTTGAGGCACTTGGCGTCCTCGACAACGCTGAAGCCGTGGTCCATGAGTCCAACTCCTACGTAGACACCTGTGTCTTTTGGCAGGGATTCTGAAGGGATGCCGGCATCATCCAGGGCCTCCTGGGTGGTCTCCATCAGGTGGCGATGCTGCACGTCCATGTTGCCCGCCTCACGGGGGGACACGTTGAAGAAGGTGTGGTCAAAGTCGTGCACGTTCTCCAGGAACCCGGCACGCTTATTGCAGTGAGTGCCGACGTTGTGGGGGTCTGGGTGGTAGTACTTGTCGACATCCCAACGGTCGGCGGGGATTTCGCTGATCACATCGATGCCCTCTTCCATGACCCTCTCGAAGTCCCTGGTGGTGCGGACGCCACCGGGGAAACGGCATCCTGTAGGGCACAAAAGGTGAAGACGTGATGAATTTACATGGATCCTCGGTATCCGACATGTGTAAAAATGTTCTAGTGGCATGCTCAAAATATGATTACTAAATAATATAAATAGTTTGTTGTTTCAAAAAGGTTAGCAATTCATTAGCAATTCACACAAGTTCACTGGTGTCATACCTAAACCAACGACGGCGATGGGGAAGAAGCGGTCATGTTTTCCCTCGAAGTCCCATTCCTGGGGTCCGGTTGTTGTTGGTTCTTCCATGCTGCCCATGTTTCTGAAGATAAGAATACAAGACATATTATAGACAGGTTATAAAATGCTCTATGCACTCATATCCATGCAACAGGGACAGTAGTTAACCCCTTTAACGGCCGCATATTGCCTTTTGACTCGCCAGGGCTACATTCATGCATCATTCTGAGCCTTCGGGTTGATACACTCCAAGGTTCGGCATGATGCATAAATCTAGCACCGACGAGTTCCTCGCCGGGCTGCATTCATGCATTATGTCGATCAAGTACATTAACGCAGTATGCGGCCCTTAAAGAGTTAAAGGTTGCCCTCATCAACCTTTGCTAAATTGAACAAATTTGATCACCTACATACATGTATAGTAAACTAGTAGGTTTGACTATAAATGGTGAATATGCCCATTCTCTATGGCCACTCTGCCAAACAATTACCCTACCATACTAACTCATTGATACATAATTAATACATCGTGTCTAAGCTTCAGTGAAATATTTTCTCATGTAATTACAATGGATATAGAAAAAGTTTGACATATGATTAACCTCACAAATAACTAGGGGTGGGGTTTCGATTGATATAATTGAACTTAAAGCAATAATCCACACACGTCGCCGGGGTAGTTCCTGTTTCAAGTTCCCCATTTTGAAAATGTCCCTTTACCTATAGCTAAAATCTATGAACAACTTAGGTTTCCCCAACGTGAGCCTTGAACACAGCTGTCATTTTTACTTTAGTCTAACCGATAATCCCAAATATCAATTTATACTTGTCTCCCAAATGCCAAATGCATTTGGGAGACAAGCAGAAATTGGTAGCAATATACTATTGGATACTTGCAGTAATATCCAAAGGCATTTAGACACTCTAAGCGATCTGAGGACAAGACAACTAACCTTGTTGCTGATGTTACTTAATGCAGCTGTGGAAGAGTCCTCGTGCTGTGGTGGCGGTGGTAGCTGTGCAAGTTCGCGTCTGGGGCTGGAACCTCTTCTTCGGACAAGCTCAGAAGACGCACTCAGAGCATAGGCCGCTGTCCCTTTTTATATGTAGGCAGCGGACGCTGCAGATAAACGCATGGGCGGGGCGGGGTGGGGGTGGGTGGGGTAGGTGGGCAGCTGGTAGGGCGCGGTGGATGCGGGCCACGTGAGATCCACGCGCTGTCACCGCCTTCAGCCACGACATAGGGGTACGTCTTCAATGTCATGCCTGACGTGCGGGTGTACCGGCATGCCATGGCGCCGTGATTTTTCAAACTATTTCTTTACACTTATCATGTTCCGATGACCCGTGTTTTTTTCATGTTTATTCGGATGTATATTCCTGCGTTAACTTTGAGCTAACTTGGTTGGGGCCGCGAGAATGAGATCTGCTAACATGGTTTAGTTATTTATTTTATCATAATAAAATGGACTTACTAATGCCGTAGTAAATCCTGCCAACTTTTTCTATATCCATTGTAATTACATGAGGAAATTCGTAGCACAAATGACTGCCTAGACAATACGTATCTCTCATAAAAATCTAAAAGAAGCCTATCCCTTAGTCTTAAAAGTTTCCCCGTAACGTTCATGATGATAAATTTGTACATCTCAGACAAACATAAAATTCTCAAATTAAAGATAATCTCTTTTCATGTAAACATGCATCTTTTATCTGACATTCAAGAAAGAAGAAATGGTTTTGGCTTTTGGGACAGAGCCTCTTGATATGGGCATAATGGTATTACCAACTAAGAAACAGCTTGTATAACGTGAGGTCATAGTGAGATTATGTGAGATAAATTATGATAGTTTAGGATTTAAGCGGAAAATGCCTTGTCCAGGTATGCTGTGAATAGTATAGTTGAGCAGTAGTTTGGCAGTATTTACTACGGCATTAGTAAACATTAGCAGCAGAATCTACTGTTGGCTAACAGTATTAACAATGGTATTTTGGGGTTAACTGTATTATACAGTGTAGGGATATGTCATATAAGTGCCGTGCATTAGTCGAAATTCATTCATTCAACATTATTCCCTCTAGCTTTGGTTCAAATACAAAACTTAAAAAGTAGGGGGCACAACTCAAAAGGAGGGGACTAGATAGGGTTTAAAATAGGGAATTTGATAAGCGTTATATATGCGTGGGTATGACATCGATGAGAATCTTAGATTTGTTACCCCTGATTAGGTATTTTGCTCATTTAGCAAATTTGAGATGATTCACACATGGTTACTAGGCCTATGTCGGGAGCCATCCCCTCTGGAATTATGCCTGAGAAGTGTTTCTCAAAAGGAATATTACGATACCGGAATATACCAGGAAATAGTGGTGACTCTTTGTCATCCTCATCAGCTTTGCCTTACAGGTTGGCCAAGTTGGTAATCACAAAAGTTCACAAAAGTTGGGGGTCACCAAAGTTCACCAAAGTAGGTGATCACCAAAACCTCACCAAAGTTAGGGACGCTGGTGACCACCAAACCTCACCAAAGTTGATCACCAACGTGTTTAACTTTGGTGAGGTTTGGTGATCACCAACGTGCATAACTTTGGTGAGGGTTGGTGATCACCAAAATATACGTCACCATACGTCACCAATCATGGCTAAGGATCACCACGATTTTCTAGGTAGGTGTAGGTGATATTATAACCATTACACACATTTGAGCATGCAGAATAAAATATAACTCTAATACCACTTCATGAATAGTTATAGTAAGAGTGGCTTTGTGACTTATCGTAAACATTACTATATCTATCTATACTGGCCACCTGTTTGCATGTAATCGGGCAACGTATGATTTTCATTTTCCCTTCCATATTATTTCAGTTGGGACATGGATTTTCTGCCCGATCTCATAGATCTTAATTTTGATAGAGGACTTTCTATTTTTACTCATGAGTAGTTCCTTTCTCATATCACATCCATAATCTCGGGGAAAATGACAAAAATCATTCAAACAGGAGTACCAGAGGGAAGGTATAAGTGGGCATTATTGTTGTCGCACCTTTCAAAGCTCACTCAATATGGAATCAAAATGAAATGTATTTACCCCAACCTTAATTTCCGATGCGATCATTCTACTAATGAGATTAATCTATAATATTATATTTCAATTTGTCTACTTGTCTGCGGAGTTTTAGTTTACTCCAAATTGATATAAAATACCGCACTCGATCGCACTGTGGAATCATGCAAGGGTATCCGCTAGTCTGACACCTCCAATATAGGAGCCACTGCTGCATGAGTAGCATGTGGGTTCCCTGTGTCTCCACGTGTCCCTCCCTTTCATCCCAGCAGATACCCTGACCACCCACAGGTTCAATGCCCAGAGTGACAGATACAGCATGGCATTGAATTAGTGTCTCGGCGCTCCATGTGGGCGTAGGTGTGGGCAGTTACTTTATTCAACCCCCATACCTCAGATGTAACGCGCCCAGATAGCTGCCACGACCTTGGACATTTCCACCAAAATGGACATTTTTTCTGGAATTATACAGACCGCTAGAGTCTCCACAGTTGTCCATGGAACCTACCCTTACGATAGATGTGTGAGTAGGATGTGAAGGCGCTGACTTTAACCTACTAAGGTAGGTTGTGCTAGTGATTTTTTCGCACAATAGTTTATGAATTAACAGAGACGAGAGACTACATGGGCTTAGGAATAGTACAACTATTAATATTCAATTAATTAAATGACCCACTATTTGTCGTGGAAAGGTAGTTTGTGGGTTTAACTGGCGACTTGTGTGCTACATCTTATGAGTAATGGCATTTCCTTATTTCGTAACGAGCATTTGTAAATAACCATGTCAAATTTATTTCAGACCGAAATGGCCCTTTGTCAAAAGGAGAAAGCTACGGTCTCCTGTCGGGATCCTCCGAGTGTGTGCATGAGAGGAGTACTCCGTGTCTAGGCTTGATATGACATGGTCGAACCTGCGACTTAATTGACGTAGAAGATAAGTCCGCACTAACTTATGACAATCTGGGTAACCAACTAAAGAAAAATAACACTATAAGTTGACTTATGCTATTATCTCAACTATATATTTCAAATACGACTTTTTTTCGCTATGAATTCTACAGTATTTATCAACATCACATTTCTTACTCGCTCACGTGGTAGTTTGACATGTTCACCTAATTCAATCGCCAAGACCATTAAAATAACTATCATGGACAACTGGTTTTCTGGTGTGATTTACTGACTGTAGTGTATGTTCAGTTCGCTCTGCCACGGTACAGACACCTGCTTCCCACTTCTCTTCTCATTTCTTTCACATTTATAGGGCCCTAGACGGGGGTAGCTGTGTCATTTGTCGATCCTAAGAAAAGCCAATGTCCCTTGTCGATCCTAAGAAATGGGTCTTGTCCCTTGTCGATTTAAAGGGGTAGGTTTGTCCCTTGTCGCCAACGAAAAGCATTCCCTTGTCCCTTGACCATAAGGGCTAAAACAAGGGCTTGTCGCCTTGTCGAATTTACCCGTCTGGAGCCCTATTTATGCTTAACTAACTCCAACAACTACATAATATGTGCGCATACTAAAGGAAAGCTATAATCATAATTATGGTCTCCCACTTTTCAAATAGACTCCCATAACTAGCTGTATAGCTAAACCCATCTTTGGGAATCAGCTTTAGGGTGGGAGCATGCATTTGAATTCCATATACTGTCTGAATGCCAAACAAATGGAAAAAGTGGAAAAAATAAGCAATTAAAAAGTGCATATAATTATGTGGATCTACCTTTTCATATACCGGTATGTATAATCCCCCGTGCAGCACTCGATCAATAGAACACAATGTACCCTAGCCCGTGCTACATAACTATATGGTCACTTTTCACCAAATGGGTAGTTTGAGGAATTCAGATCTGTATAGCCTTTCAGAAAATCAAATAAGAACATCATTCTGTGTAGCAATTAATTTGATTGATTTGGATCATAAGCATTTTAAAAGAATAAATACTAGGAGGAATCCCATCTGATAATCTGCAAGAATGCATTGACCTGCACTGTCCTTGGGTATGAGACCCCCCTCCTATTCAACACACAAATAATGCCCATGATTATGCACCAAAATAAACCCAGCGAATTGAGCAGTCGAGATGTTGTCAGCTACTATTTCCATTTTTGGTGATTCAAATCCTATTGGAAGTTTGATATTTAGAAAAATACTAGAGTGAGCATTAAAGGTTATTGTTCTCCGTTGGCTTCAATAGGCCGAGCTCCCAATCCATTTAGCCTTTCAGAAAATTAAACTATGGGGTCATGTTGTATATCAAATTAAATCTAACAGTTAAAGCTATAATATCAAGCCAACTCACAGCCTAAATATCAATGATTAGATGGCTGAGCAGATGGACAAAAAACGCTGCCGAACTCTGTGTTCAACTCGTCATTTGATAGGTTTCCTAATCACAGAAACTTACCGGTGATGGATATGGATAGATCAGACAAAGAGCATTCCGGAAAGTATTTACTTTAGTCCGTATGACGTTTCAAACTGGAAGGATTATTTTTGAAGAAGAGTCACTTAGCCTTGCAACAGCTACGGGGAGCGTGAGAGCGCGCGGGGATTTCCACCCGTGGTGCTCTTTTGTGAGTAGTATATACATTTGTCACGTTGACGATGGTGACAGGTCGAGCTGGTCACTGCTATCCACTGCTCCATATAAGCCTATATCATACGAATCTTGCCCTGACTGGCCTGCAGGTAAAAACTTCCTGTGTTTTTGTCTGGCTAAAGTTGGCAATTTTGGAGACTATATTTTCATCATCATTATCACATGTATTATTATTATTAGTGGATTGAGAAAACCGTAATATTACTATGTCGCAATTTTTCCTTCTATTAATGTAGACACCCTTTTGTAGTTATTTCATTCTGGTCAGATACACCCTGAACCCACATACATGTACATGTACATTAAATGGTGTTGAAATGGGATGTGTTCATGGCCATCGTTCTATGCACAATGTGTATAGGAAATATATGGCCCAAATAATAATTGGTGGTCTAGAGCTTAGCGGACAGTGGACATCACTAAACAGGTCAATTCAGAACAGTTATATCAATTTTAAGCCGCGGCTTACTAAGACGCGAGACTTTACAGTATCAAAGAGACGGTGTGCAAACTGACGGTTCAGGGATGTAATAGACCTATCGGAAACATGAAAAACTATTTAGTTATCAATTATATATAGTGATGCATATATTTGTATGACTGTCATCATCTAATATAATTATTCCACCGCAGCTGAACCCCGCCCGCACGTCAGTCACATGTCACCCACTGTCTAAACGCTTCCACACACTGCCCCCATACTGTATTACCTTAGCAGCTCCTACCTTATTCTTACAGTTACATAACATCCTGTTGGACACAGTTCAGCCATCACATTTGGAGATGCTGGACCAACAATGTCCGCAACCCGGTGAGCTTCAGGGCCCGTAACTACAGCTAGTGACACTGATTTGACTGCTCCATATCTTATCTTGGAGAATGAGTAGACAAGGGTATGAATGGGAAGGAGTGCTACTAACTATCCACACGCATCTCTCCCCGTTGTGTGCATGATATTAGTTGTCATGCTGCTCTCAGTAACATGACCAACAACAACCGGATTTGACTGGGCACTGACAGGACACATAATTATATAGCCTTGTACCGGAGGTTTATAAAGAAGGGGTGGTGTAGGGGCAGGGGTTACATAAGAAAATGTGACCATGGTGAGGAGGACACACGCAGGATACGTGCCGCTATTTCGTTTTGCCACATTAAAGAGCGTTAGCAAAACGTTATAATTATAACTGTGTATAACGTTTTTTGTTGACTTGGGTTCCTTGTCGTTGGTTTTTGGAGTAGATAGGGTGCTTATTCCATTGGGCTTCTTCATGGTTCAGTCATGCCACACTGAAAACCCAGAGAAAGGAGCCTAGTCATTATGACGACCTAGGTTGTCATAATGAATAATGGCAGGTGCTCTGGAGAATGTTGTATGAATAAAGTCTCTAATTAGTTCACCTCTTAGCGAGAGGCATCCCTGTCACATATTTTGTGTACTCTTGATTGAACTAAGTAACATTACTTGTTATAAATAAGTTGCCAATGGGTGAGAATGATGGCCCCAAAGTGCACTGAAAACCTCAGGGTCGTCATTTTGACAATACCAAAATTGACAACATTGTGACGGTAGGCATATCTAATCCATATAGACCAAAGTTGTCATAATGACAACCTTAGGTAGTCACATGGATTGGGTAGTCAGAATGACTACCTTAAGGTTGTTGTTTTAGGTATTGTAAATTTGAAGACCTAAAGTCATCAGCAATGACAAGTCTCAACACCATTGGGTAGTCATTCGGACAACCTAGGGTATATCTGGGTGTTGGACATGTCAAGTGCTGCCACCCAGGGTAAATTGATTGAAGTAAATTTTGAGATATCATGAGATATAAACTGGTGACAGGGAGCAGAGTAGTCTCTATACCTTCAAGGCCATCATTCTCACCCATACACAACTTATAAGCAAAGCTACTTAGTTTAATCAAGTGTAAACCAAATATGTGAAAGGGATGCCTCTCGGTAGGAGGTGAACTGATTAGAGACTATATTTGTACACCATTCTCCAGAGCACTTTCCATTAGTCATTATGACAACCCAGGTCGTCATAATGACTAGGAACGTCCCTCTGGGTTTTCAGTGTGGTTGTGGTTGTTGTCGGGGTGGTGGTGGGTGTGATAGTAATTGATTTAGTTGTGGTAGGTGTGATAGTAGTGACTGTAGCAGTGGTTACCGAAGGAGATCCATGCCCACCAAATCGAGGAAAGAAATCATCATCTTTATCAAAATAATCATGTTTTTTACTGTCAGGTTTGGGCGGTGGAGGTCTTACAAAATAGGTTTTGAATTTATGATGATTAAAGACATGTTTGATGCGCTGAGGTGGGAGCCTTCTTGGTTTATACCTAACATCATTATACCTATTATTTGAAATATGTAGTTGAGATGTATAGTACCGAAGTAGCATGGACCAAGGTCGTAACTGCTTGCCTTAATATGTACGTAACATCATGCCTACATGTTTGGGGCGTGTGAAGAAGAAGCCCGAACGACATCATGCATAATTTATCTCGTAAGTATCCTCTGGCTGATCTTTATTGACCCAGTGAAAAGTACTCAAGGTCATGAGAGCAGACGACATGTTCAGAAATGTATCAGGAACAAGTTACGTGGCCAATAACCTGAGGCCAAAATTAATGAGCTCCGCGTCATAAACACACGCTGTAATGTAAAGATGAAGGTGTTATGATTTATAATCGTATTTTGCATAAGGCCCTAAACAATAAAAGGTGTGTTTCAGGTAACATGGGAAGAAAGACTAGGGTCGGTAGGTCGGATATTTATTTTATTTTATTTTTTTAACATTAAAGTACAAGCCATCCTCCGTGTAAACCCTTAAATATGACCCAAAAAGAAAATAAGAAATTTTCTTCAAAATTGTTTGGCCTAAATACCAACGTCACTTTAACCTGTATGAGCATTACCTGAACTGAGATCTCCAAAACCTCTAATACGGCCTGCAAATGACACTTAGGGTCGGAGTTATCATTAATTTGGCCTCGACCAAAGGCCTTAGCTATGTTTTTTTGCAAGGTTTAAGCTTTTCTCCGGCATTCAGAGATATACATAATAATTGTATGTATATCTAAGTTAAAGGGTCAGTATATGCGTGAGTTTGTCCGCCATTTCTGGCCGTTTTAGGCTACCTTTGACCCTGTTTTGTATGCTAGGACCCGTCCACATGTCTCCACACCTCATAGTATGCAAAGTATCCAACTCCTGTAGTACAGCATGGGCAGCGACCTGTGACAGCATGAGTGCCCCCTTAGGCATGTTCTTTGATAAACATGGATTTACACATGGATTTCTCTGGGCCAAAATAGCTGATATACCCTCGTCCCTCCATGCCCAACGGTTCACACTCCTCCAAATTAATCTAATACCCAACCCACTCTGATCACTTACATGTATGGCTGGGGTGGGGTGGAGGAGAAGTCAGTAATGTAATTTGTCGACATGTTGTGATGTTGAGTGTGGACAAACTATTTTGTGGACACTTTAGTCTTTGTGATGAAAGGCTGTGGAGAAAGAATTGTATTTTGTGGACACGTTGTGATGGTAGGCTTTGGAGATAATGCGATGTAAAACGATGTAAAGTTCTATAATGTCTATTGATGAGGGAACATGATATAGCTTAACTAGAATGTATTGCTTCCTTAAGGGTATTACAGACCATATTGACACTGGAGTTGAACAAGACAAACTAGTGTAAATGTGAATGCCCTCTGGTACGGGATACATCAATATTCAGAAAGGTCATGAGAAAATACATATAATTATGTTGAGTTCAGCTGTTGAATGCTATGCAGGGGTATCTTCTTAAACATGCCTCTTTTCTGGGGTTTGCCACAGTTATGATAGGAATTGGCAGTATTGGGCGGATTCTGTATGTTCAAACAATGGTTTCAATAGCAACAGATATTGTATCTTTTTATTGCAACCAATCATACACTGTTAAAAATCTCCCATAGAAAAAACGGTGATTCACTGGCAACAATGGATGCCAAGCTTTCACCGTTTATTTTAGCTTAAACTTTTAAGGATACCCTCTGGTACGGGATACATCAATATCAAAAATGTTTAAGGTAAATGTAATACAGGGCGAAAACCCTTGGGATTACAACTTAAGAACAGGTTGTATATCCCTAAATGAGGCTACTCCCATCAGCCTGGAGATTGATTTCACACCACAGGTACTAACCTGCCTGGGTGTGAAATCACTCTTATACCGAGAAGGCAAACAAATATCTCAGTACTAACATCTGTATCTCTCTGTTTTTCTCTACTTAGTGGTCTCAAACCACAACGGCATAAGCAATTCATGTACATGTTAAATATATATACCATTGACTGGATGCCAAATAATTACAGGCAAACATATATGCCTATAAGCCTTCAGTATAAATAAGATAATTTACATACATACATACATACATACATTTCTTTCATATGGTGATTTGCATAGAATTCTTATTCTTCTGTAATAAATGTGGCCAGGTGAGGGAAAACGTGCCTCCAGGGGGGAAATGGCTTTTCAAAGTTTATGTTACAGGCTTTAAAATGAGATATCTTGAGCTAAAATATCCCAAGTAGTTTTGCTGTAACTGCTTGTCAAACCGGGGTTGGTGTGTACAACTGAAAATGGCAACTAAGCTCTAAATCCACTATATCCTATTATGAAAACTAATAATGTAAAAAATACAGTTTTGTTGAAAAATAACCAAAGACATCTGATGTTTTTATCATAAAATTGGTTCTAGAGGGAATTACTGAGGTCTGTTTTCGATTCTGAGTTCCTTGTGAAATTTTCAAAAATATTTGTGGCAAAAAAATCCCATTTGGAATAATGGAGTGTTTCCATGGCAACCAGAAATTGCCATATATGCCAATTTTCCATGTTTCCATGGCAACAAATGTTCCTTTTACATTCCAAAAATGGAACGTTTTCAGTGGAAATGAAATAATTCTACGCATATCACTGGATTCCCCATAAAAAATTGGTCTCAAGCATTTTTTAGTATATTTTTCAGTGTTTTACCCATATACTGCCCCTTGCTGGCCAAAACCAGTACTAAAAATCCCCCCCCGGAGACACGTTTTCCCTCACCTGGCCACAAATGTGTTCTCAATTCACTACAATTATCCCCCACATCTGAATTGGTTGCATATCCAATTCATAAAAACATTTTTGTGACTGGAATCCATAATTATCATGAATTAACCACTATAAGACATAAATAAATGTCTAATATCACACTACAATTACAATCTATGAGCAGAATTCTGCTAGGACAACAACTACAGAGATATGCATAATATGCAAAAAAAATTATATTATATATATTTCTCATTGCCACACAATAGGTGTCTATGGTATCTAAACTACTTGCCAGTGTCCCACAAAGATTAATTATCTATTCATTATGACTATTCAATCAATCTTAGATTTAGACAGAATGCTGATGCTGTATTGAAAAAGATAATGGAGAACTATTTGATTTCTAACAGATTTTGTCCACTTTTCATAGTTGAAGCTTCAGAGATGCCTCCTCTGGAACTAGGCTGCCACCTAGTTGGAAAGATTGAACTTTGTATACTACAGCATTGCAGTGCAAAAGAAATAACAGTGCTTTACCGTAATAGTTTACAGAGGTTCACTGTGAAAGCAACTGGGTTGACGCTGCCTCACCGTGATATTGGGTAACAGTGATGCACCGTTAAATTTAACGGTGGATCTCTGTATAATCAATGGTAATTTTCAACAGTGTGTAGCATAGTAAATGTATCCTCTCCACATATTGATACCAAGATGCAATAAACTATTCTTTCCTTCATTATGATAGCAGTTGAAACGGGGGTAAAGCAATATTTTGGTAATTGTTGCACGTTCAATGTCAAATCTGGTGACCTTGACCTTCACCAAGGTAAACAAAATTATCAGCTGAGGGCCTCTCATATACTTAATTGCCATGTGCAAAGATCATGCATGTAGCTCAAACCGTTTCTGAAATGGAGCAAAACCCCTATTAGGGGCCCAGAACTATTAGACCAAAGTAAGAAATCTGCAACATGATTAGTGTACCATAATTGAATATGCAACCATGGAATTTGTTGACCTGACATAGGGTTCGTATTACATTTCCTGAAAGCTGTTGCACTAACCTTTCTCATACTAAACTCTTGTATGAAAAAGATCATAATTCCGGTAACCATAGCAACCAGAAACGTTCCATTTGTTAAAAATATCAAATTTTGCTTTAGATTGGCTGTACTTTGAGTCATGGAGGAACCCTCTATGGCAACAATGGAATTCTTGTATTATATCCCCAACATGGGAAGGATAAAAAACCTATTGAGATCAGTTACATAGTTTGATTTACAATTTTCGTATTGCATTAACAGATTTATGAGGATAACTAAAATGAAAGAGAATAATATCATCAGGGCAGAGAACACTCATACTCAGCCAGTAGGAAAACTTGGAATTGGAGATATTTATTTTCATTTTCCTTCTTTAATTACTCTAAAATTGTTAATATCTATCCTATAACAAATGCAAGCCTGTGTGTAAAAAGCTGAGGTCACACCGGAGACATTCGTTTGTCTCCCAGTGGTATACACTCAGTATTAATGTGATAGAACCATGTAGGACTTTAGGTATGTGCAAAATATGCCATTTTACGCCATTTTCATTCCACTGCATGGGCCCCTAAGGGTTAGTGGATAACCTTAAACAATATCATTATTGCCATGGAAACCATTTAAAATGGCCGACTTCGCACCATTTTCGGCAAAGTCGACATCAAAATACAGAAAGGTCATAAAAAGAAGGATGGACATATGTAAGATTCAGCTTGTTGAACGCTGGGTAGGGGTGTCTCCATATAAAGCCTCTTTTGAGCGGTCTGCCACCCCAGTGGGCACAGAACATTGAATCAACATTGTTAAATGGTTGTCAATGTTGATTCAATGGGGATGCAATGTTGATTCAACGATGGACTAAATTTTGTGCCCACTGGGACAGCCCTAATGGGGAGAAGGTATCATGCCGATTCGTCCCTGCGAGCCTACCACCGCATTACTATATGTAGAGACCTCTGCCCCTCTACTTGTCAAATTCTTGATGGGAATCCCAGCGGCCAGCGACAAAAAAGACCATTCTAAAATTAAAATTTTTGGGGAAAAAAAAGGAAAATACCAATCATCAAAATAATGACGTTTCAAGATAATGATCCATTTAGCCAATGTTGGGCTAATATTATGCATTATGATTGCACCAAGGTTGGAATTCTAATTTGTTTTGAACACTGGCCCAGCCAATGCTTGCCTGTGTTGGTAATGGCCATTATATGTTCTCATATGCCCAGCCAACACACCCTAGTGGGCCCTAGATGGGTCACAGATGGGCTGCCTTATGGGGCCCATATATGGGCTGCCCATCTTGGGCCCGCTTCGTTTTGACCAGGGCTATCAGGTGGGGCCCAGAAGGGCTTGCCCAGGTTTGAAGTGGGCTGGCCCTGTTCAGATCTAAGTAGGACCCAGGTGGGCTCCTTTATTTGGAGAACACGTAATTGGGGGTGGGGAGGGGGGGGGCGGGGGCTGGGGGGACAGACACAACATTTTCTTTAGCTATAAGCTTAGTTGTTATGTAGTTGATGACCATACATATTAAGAGCAGTTACCAACAAGTATTCAAGTGGGTCAATTAATTTATCTGCATTTAGTGTCATCTCTTCCCTTTATTTAAGGAGGAGAAGCAAAATGCATCCTTTGACTAACTACAACTCTGATCACATTGGGTGACACAGTCAGAGTTCCTGTGAGTCTGATCGTGATACCTGAGGGAGCCTTGGGATTATGTACTATGATCATAATCCTGGGGAAAGGTGTCAGTATCAGAATGCTCCTCATTTCTCTATTCGTATGCAAACTTGTGTGGACAATTTCATATAATATGAACATAATGTGAAAACTGTATCATTTCAATGGTTTTAAAGGAATTGTGAATTTATGGCTTATTGTAATAAAGACAAGAAAATGTCTATAGGATATCAAATCCCATGTGCTCTCAATGATGACATCTAGTGGTAAGCTCAGGAACAATACTTGCCCACTTAGCCCAGGCCTAGCCCAGGTGAAACCCACACTTTTGGGGAAAGGTCTTTGAAACATAATCATGAAAGTTGTGTTGGTAGAATTAGCCCAGAAAGTGAAGTTGGTGGGTTGGCCCACATGGGGCCCACCTGGCAGCCCACACCAAGCCCATGGGAAAACCCATGCAGACCTCAGCCCACTTAGCCCAGCTCTAGCCCAGGTGAAACCCAGGTAGACAACATAGCATGAGAAAAATAATTTGAACTTGCATTTTCTAGAAACAAGGGGACAAGTGAGGATAAATTAAAATATCTGCAATGCAAGAAATCCATTAACAACTAAGTTCAGTACATGGGCTCAGCCCACCTGGACCCTATCTGGCTGCCCATGCTGAGCCCATGGGAAACCCAGGGATACCTTTGCCAAGTTTGCCCATTTCCAACCCAGATGAAACCCACTTTTACAAAAACGCATATAATGTCAATTTAAAATGTAAATTAATCGAATATTTTCAGAAAAGAGTATGAATTGAAGGATTTGCAGTGAGAACATGCCATGTTGATATTCTGGGCTGAGCCCAGATGGGCCCCATCTGGAAGCCCAGACAATTACCAGTTAATACCCAGATATGGGCTAGCCCATGGTGCCCAGAGACACGCCCATATGGGGCCCATTTGGGTGTGTTGGCTGGGTGTTCAGGGGCGTGGCAAGCAGTTTCAAAGTAGTAGGGACTGAGGGTATTTTGACCCTTTTTGATCCCTTTTTACTTGACCATTTTGGTTTGACCTTTTTGGGGTTGGTCAAAAGTGGGGGTGGCAAGTCCCCCCCCCCCCTGGTTGCCACGCCCCTCCCCAACACTGCAATGTTGTAATATTAGTCTATGGCTGAAGATGAATTGGTGCAACATTGTAATTCACATGCTAGCTTATAGATTTTGGCTCGGTGTCTGATTTTCAACATAGGACCGATGGAGCAATCACCAATATTAGCTCTACACAACATGTACTGCTATATGTAAGACTGTCTAGTCTCAATGATTATTTCTTATATCAGTAAGGCCTACTGGCGTAGTCAAAAGGCCTAAAAGAACTATGGCGTCGCGCAGAGATGAATTAATGGACCTGACAACATTATAACTATACTTATTTAAAACATGAGCAAATTGTGTTCCAGAAATGTATCATTATTACAAAGTCCTATTATTTTCTGTACAGACCTAGATATAGGATGATAACATATTATTTTCAGGGATAAGCTGCGGATTCAAGTGTAAATATAGTCTTAGTGTTGATTCCATTCACAGTTGTTTACATCAGCTTACCTCATCACCGATACTTAGGTCTTAATGCACTTTATTATGGTATATCGCCCTACTTGGCACAACACCGTTCAACACCGTTTGGATCTTGTTATGCAAAGCATTGCAATGAACCTCATAATCAAGTCAGCAGGTAGCCTATAATTACCTTTGTGCATGGGAGAATTAACATAAAGACCTGTTGATGAAATAATCTAAAACCAAAACAGTGTTCATGATGGCATACCTTTAACACTGTGGTAATACATGCATACATAAATCACATTTTGATATACTTTGATATACGTCTTAGGTGTGACTACCACATCCTTGTCCTAGTGGGAGCTCCATTAACTACATCTGACTACCATGGGACATAGGCATAGGGATATTCAATGGTGTTTCCTTGCAGTTGTTGCCATTATATTTTGTGGTAAGTATATGTATCAAACTAATAATATTACTTATGTGATTTTGAGCTATAGCGACGACATGACAATAAGCATAAGTCTATCAGCACTGTCTTCAACTATGAGAGGGGACTGACGAATATACATACCAAGGAGTATTATTTCAATAGATAACAACAAAGGCCATCAGGGAATGGTTCCTCAAAAGAGGCCATCAGCAGTACAATCACCAAGTGGGAATTGGACGTATCCGGCCGATACAAGGAACATTTTAAACATAGATGAATACGTCAACACGTCAAACACAGTCCTGCTCCAAAGCCATTACATGCCTCACACCAACCATATTGCAGGTATCATCTCATCACCGCATTCATTTACATACAAAATGTACGGACCACGAAAGACGACTTCCACATCTACTACTACTACTACTACTACTACTACCGGGGTACTACTACCACTATTTACTACAACTGTTATATTACTACTACTACCACAATGTAGATATCCGTCCTGTAAGGGACTCGTGTACAATGATTCAAAGTTTATCATGGATACAGGAATAGTTATAGCTAGAGATAAGGAAACAGCAGAAACCCTCTCAACATACACAAACATTATAGATGGTCATTTCAGAGTAAAGGAGTGGTCAACGGTCAAGCTGTCCAAATCTCCTTATGACATTGGCCTCAATAAATGATGTCACTACAAGAAGAACCATCCATTACTAGTAGGCCAAAAAACGGTTTATTTAAGGTAACATAGGAGGAGACTCTAGGGTCGGTAGGTCAGATTATTATTTTATTTTATCTTTTTTTATTTCACATGAAAGTACTACCATCCCCTCTTAATACCCTAAAATTGACCCAAAAAGTATAACAATGTGGAGATTTCTTCAAATTTACATAAACCTGCACGTACCATGCTGCCTTACTATTTCACGTTATTTTCTGAATTTGAAAATCGTAGTCAGCTCTGCGTAAACCCTAAAATTGACCAAAAATTAGAAGAAACGTGAAAATTTCTTCAAAATTGCATAAAAGAACATAGGGTCGGTTGTGGGGCCTTTATCCCTCAAATTGCCCTTATCCCTCAAAATGGGACCCTTTTGAGGGATAAGGGCTTTTGAGCTTCAACAATTTGACAATTTGAGGGTTAAAGGCCCCACACGGTCCTGTTTTGATAGCGTCTGTCGGGTGACCTGAGACAAACCTTTTTTTTAATATTTGGCATCATCAATCTAGACTTTTATTGGACTGCATACCATGTAAGAGTTTCCACTCGAATTTATCCATTTTCATTCCTATTTGCCAGTTACTTTTGATTCCGAACTGAAGAAAAAATATAACAAAGAAAGTCTAACAATATACCTGGTCAACATTCATATTTGATCTCAACACATTCCAGAGATGAAGAATGGTTATGCTGCCTAACTCTACTAACATATGCCGTTAGTGATTCATACCAGCCCTCCCCCCCCCTCTTATTTGAGCTTGGCCCACCAGTCTAGAACTCACAGCCACCTTTAGCAATAGGTGCATAGCTCTTCACAAACTTAATTATGTCAGTAGGTAGCATTAATTACCGTTGTGTGCGTCAGAACCTGCATCATTTTAAAACTCCGCCTATGAGTTAATATAATATAGATCGAGTTTCCTATTTTATTTGTGTCCTAGTCATACAAGCCAAATTATTTTAGAGTATAGAGATTTTCAGCCAATTTCTAATAGTTGTTATATAAGCCGGATTCCTTTCTTAAATTGGTTTTGATAGGCGGAGTCGGCTTATGGGCATGGTTTTACGACAAGTCACATGCTGTTTAAAACAATCGAAAACCAAAACAATGTCCACTGTGTCAGACCTTTGACATATGTGACAATACTTATATACATATAAATGACATTCCTTGGTATACTTTAATCTGTACCTATACTTACATGGTACCATTTATCGTCCAGCAGCCGCACACATGTCTTGTTTTAACTCTAATAGTGGGATACCATGGGAGTTACAAGGAGAGATGTACAATGGTGCTGCCTTGCAGTTGCTACCATTATATTCTGTGGTATGTATTGACATTCACTGTATGCTCTAGATTCTACAGGCATTGCCTTATTAGGAAAAAAAACTTCTTGAATCTTTTACCCAGGCTGGGACCACTTGGCTTTAATTGAATGGTTGAATTCAAACTGCTTTCAGCGATGCAGGTAGGGTTACACCCATACACGAACCTAGTACATTCTATATACTATATGGTGGTCAAGGGATATGATAGTAGGGAACTGATATGCTACAGACAGATTCTAAGAATGGTAACTAAGGTGATTTGTAAGATAGTGTAGTGGGGTTCCGCCTGTCGTTATATGTTACGTCTATTATGTAGTACCGTTTAATTCTAATGTGACATCGGTCAATATAAGGCAATGTCTTCCGACTGGGTTGTACTATCATTATTGTGTTGTTATTGCAATATTCCCAGCTAACCAGCCCCACTGGGAATCAAGCCTGGGATCTTTGGGTTCTCAGTCCGACAACTTGCCAACTGAGCTACTGTGACGGCTAATATGTGGCTGTATAATGTAGACTATCTGCATCTAAGTAAAGCTGGAGGTATGGATGAGGGGCCCCATGTTACATGTTGATTTTAAAAAAAATGGTCATGTTGCATGTCTATCTCGCTCGTTAAGAAATGTCCATATCCGGTGTCACTGACATTTAGCCTTCAGTCACATGTCACTAGGCCGCATGTTGCATGTCAGTTTTAAAAAAAAGACCCTGTCGCCATGTCAAATCTAGGGGTCCTTCCCTATAAAGCTGTAGGTCTACTAAATAAAGCAAAGCCTGAAATGTTTGTTTCCAAACCATATGCAAACGTTTTAAAACGTTCCAACACAAACGTTTGTTTCCAAACCAAATACAAACGTTTTAAAACGTTCTAGAAACGCTTTTTATTAGCTGGGATTCTGATGCAGTTTCGCGGTGCGTAACTCACATGCTAGCTAGCTTAGGGGTAAATATACAACCTACTAGACTATATGTGACACGATCTGCGAAAAAGGCCCTTAGTGCAGGGTGCACTAAGGCCCCTTTTCCCAGTACATGTCACATATAGTGTTGTTGGGATGGGATCAGAGAGGACCTCCTGCATCATTGGTTGGTTTGAAAGCTATCCCTGCTTTGGGAGCTCTGTTAACTAAGCCGAGGCTTTTAGTGTGAGTGGACTTTGTGTATAGAGTGATATGATCACCCTGAATAAACAATTGGATAAAACTCTATCAACTGTGCTGTATCAATCTCATTTAGGCCAGACCAAAATGAAATGTTAGTCAATGGATTTCGCGCACCTTATTTTCAGAAATGGATTTATTTTTAAATTTTAAGTTAGCTCGCCTCATTTCTTCAAAAATTGAGAATTTTAAAAGAAATTCTTCCAGTAACTCCCCAGATCAACTGATAAATGTTTGTTTCGCGTCCACAAAGAACTTTTGTCAGAGGCTGGGTAAAAAATTTCGCTTGCTCGCATCATTTTTTGAAAAGTGCAATCCGTCGACCAAATTTTTTGGGTGTGGCCTTACCAGTCGCTTATAGCAATCGATAATCCAACTGCAATCAACCCAAACGGATTGCCAGACAGTTACAAAAGAACAAGGAGACCTTCCATACCAGAGACAGCTGCAGGGAGACAGCTGTGCACAGGGAGACTCACTCAGCAATCCGGTTATCCCAATGTAATTGGCCCTGCGAAACAACACCATGGACCCTGGGAGACATGTATTCCCATAACAAGCCAACTTATGTTTCTGTTTGTCTAAGTGGTTTCAGAATATCAGTTCTGATATGTCCAGCACAAACATTAAGTAGATCTCATTCCAACCCTGTTGGCACACATCTGGGAATTGGAGGTAATATGCCAACAGTATAAGTGACACGTCTGATATATCTCCGTCAACAATATACATAATTGCAACAATGAACCATCAATAAGCGCTGACTCTGAATGGACCTGCACCGTCTGGCTGACACACTTGGACAAGGTGTAGATCGATGGATCGTTTCTCAAGAAATATATCAACAACAAATGGAGAGCAACCATCGCTGAGTGCAAATACTACAGAAGAGTTCAATCGATTCAATCACAATGAGAAGGATTTAAAGCTCTTTCTTTGACAAATGACCAGCCTTCATAATCATAAGTCCTTCATGAAAAGGATAGTTACAGGTAGGTGATACTGAAGATGGACAAATAAAGGGTATTAATCAACAGAACTAGGTACCTACCCAATGGGCACAGAGCATTGAATCAACATTGATACATGGTTGCCAATGTTGATTCAATGTTGATTCAACGTTGATTCAACATTAGACTGGATTTTGTGCCCACTGGGTAGTACTTTTGAATAGGCACGATATATTGCTGTCATTTCAATGCATTGACACTTATAATTCGAGGCAGGTCTACAATTATCAAGTGTTTGTCATGGATAATGATAAATAGAATAACATGATGATAATGGTAAAACAACAAAAGGTTCAGGAAAAAAACCTGAACTTTGATTGAAACATATTTATTTTTGAAATATACTTTTCACCAAGGTGTCTCTGTGTTAAAACATTAACCCATCATCTTTTAACAGGTGCGCTGCATCTACAATATGGAACCGGGTTAGATGGTGAGACTTCCCAAAGTGACCCCAGTGCCCAGATGTCTGGTATCAGCCAGTATCCAAAAAAAGTGGAAAGCATTTGGTTCGGCATCAGCTCAGTACTCTAGGGATGGAGGCAGGAATGTCCTAAAGAGAAATGGTTTACTAATACCTGATCAAGTTGACCAAAAGATAGAGGGTTCTGATGGTAGTAATATCAAACCAGGTATACAGAGTTTCAATACGAGATCCAGGCGTAGCACAAAGCAAAATAATGGTAGGAATACCAGAGCAAAGAATGCAATGATGCACACATACATCCGGACTGTTCTGAAACCGAGAAATATGGGAAATACAAAATTCATCAAGGCAATTGATAGTAATGAACGACCTTTGAAGCCATCACCAAAAAAGGTACCTGCATGGCCGTTGCAAGGACAGTTAAATCCCTTTCCTCAGCAACAGGTAGAACTGGCTAACGGACCATCTGTACAGCAACAGTCAGGGCCGGTTCACTTGCTACCTGTGCAGCAACAACCAGGACCGATTCACTTGCTACGCGCCCAACAACAGTCAGGACCGGTTCACTTGCTACCTGTACAGCAACAGCCAGGACCGATTCACTTGCTACGCGCCCAACAACAGCCAGGACCGGTTCACTTACTACCTGTACAGCATCAGCCAGATTTGATCAGACCGCCCACTTCACATATCCACCAGGACACCGCACTAGATCTAGTACCAGCTGCACCATTGCTTCAACACGGACACGCCCATCAATATCCTCATTACTATTCAAACCCTTATCACCATCAATATCTTCATCACTATCGATATCATCAGCACTCTCAACATCCTCAACCCTATCCAGATTCACTAGGTATCACTACCTTCATAACCACCCCTACTACTACTACACCCACAACTACCACCCCTACCACTACTACGCCCACAACGACCACCCCTACTACAACTGCACCCACAACTACCATCCCTACTACAACTACACCCACCACAACCACCCCTACTGCTACTACTACTACACCTACAACTACCACTCCTACTACAACTACACCCACAACTACTACACCCACAACTACCACCCCTACTACAACTACAGCTGCAACAACTGTTAACTTGCCAGGTGCTATCGCTCCTGCCACTAATCCTGCCAGTGCCTCCAACACTGCCACTACTGCTACCCAGCCCATCGGAATCCAAGTTCCTGTAGTTGACCGTGAAACCCTAGACCTCTTCCTGCTGCTATCACTGCTACAAATTCCACCATTTTAAAGCATATGTGACATGTACTTGGAAAAGGGACCTTAATGCATCTTGCACTAAGGTCCCTTTTCGCAGACCATGCGACATAATTTTTCATTAAACAGTGGCGTAGGAAAAAGGGCTTCAAGTTAATTGGAGTGTGCCCCCTGCCCCCCCCCCCCCCGCCTCATGAAATTTGCTTTATACGCCTCTGTTAAAACTGTACCAAAAGTCGTGAGACCAACGTGCCTCTTGAGGGCAAATACCTTCTGCAAAATAAATTGGTTGATGTCCATTGCATCTAACTGCTGATGTTTAAGTGTTGTTTTATCAAAGAGAAATAGTGTGTAGCACGAAAGTAGTGTTTATTGAAGTAGACTTATCAACCAAGTCAAATATTATGGAAAAGCAAAGCAAACTGACAAAACGTATTCCCTAGTACATAACTATACACCCCTATACATTTTAGCATGTTTGATATCATTTCCTGTCAAAGTTTAGTGCACTTTAAAATGAGTTGAAAGCAGGAAGTTGGTAGATTTTACTGGCTGGACCATTCCATAGCACCCTAAATTATGAATGTGTTGTCATAGGTTACCTTGATTATTTCTAACTTCTGTCCAGCTGTATGTTCATTTCCTCCTCAACATTATGTTTTCTACATAACAGTTTAGATACACTGTAAAAAAAATTCCGTTAAAATAACGGAGATTCACTGGCACCACTGGGTGCCGGACTTTCACCGTTATTTTTACGGTCACCGTTTTTTCCTAAGTCACCGTTATTTTTACGGAACTATCACCGCTATTTTTAAACAAGAAATCTCCGTTATAAAACTTTTTAACAGTGATTCTCAGTACCGTTAAAATAACTGTGATTCACTGGCACCACTGGGTGCCGGATTTTCACCGTTATTTTCACGGTCACCGTTTTTCCCAAAGTCACCGTCATTTCTACCGAACTGTGAATCACCTTTATTTTAACAGAATACAAAACATCACTGTATTCTGATTCAGTGCCTAAACAATAATTGTAATGGTATTTTGTGTAATTTAACTGATTTGTCCCAGTGTTATTCAGTTCATTTATCCCCCTATACCTAACTCCATGCTCAATATGGTTCCAAACCCAATTTGGTACCAATCAGCAATATCATCTTAGTGTCAAGATGTGGGTTTGAGGGCTGTCATAAAGCCTTATAGAATGCTTCATGACACTTTGTAATACCAGTCCATGAGCAGAAGTCACTCTAGGATGGCTACAGAGCAAACCTTACAGCTGTATCTGTATATATATTTCTTATCACCACAAAAATGGTGTTCCTAGCATCTAGGTAAATCTCTTCATGAACCAAACTGCCGCCTGGTGTTATAAAACTGAAATCAATGAAACGTAGCTTCACCGTAAAATAAACTGTGTTTCACTGTAAAAATAAATGGTGTTTCACTGTGCTGGATTACGGATATTCAAAGTAAAACTGATTGATTTTACATTGCCTCACCGTAATCATATGTTATGATGAATCACCGTAAAATTTGACACTGATTCTCCGTATATTTAACAGAATATTTTTACAGTGTAGTAAGCATTTAGCCTTAATCTAAAGACATGAATAAATATATCAGCTGGATTCTTAACACCTTGCGTCACACCACACACTGTAAAAAATAGATGTACTTTTTACAGATTCACTCTGTAAAATTTAACGCTGATTCACCGTTATTTGGAATACAATGAAGCATCGTAAATATCAGCCATTTCACAGTGGATCCTTGTTAAATGCTAACCTGGTTTGGATTACAATGATTCAACGTAAATTCATTTTCTAATGTCAAATCCCAGAGGGAGCCACATATAGTGGATCCTGCCACAGGTAGGTGGCCTGGGTTGTAAGAAGATTTTTGTAAGAGAGTGTGAGCCCTTGAAGTGGAGTATGCATGTTGAAATAATGGTAATTTTCAATTAACCTATATGTTTGACAATTCAAACAATTCAATCTTGTCATAGGTTTGATAAGATACTATGATCACTTGATAATATCCAGAAGAAAGTAGCTGTATGGATCTATACACCTATTTTGTGATATCATACTATGCATATATCCCCACCTCTGGAAACTCTGGCTTGTATCAATGCTATACAGTAAAACCTCTTGTATAGGCCATGGCTAGTATGCAAGTCAGATTGCCAGTGTGGCATATAGGATCAGGGCAAAGTCAAAGTATGGCTCATCCGTAAGTTTTTAGATGTATACTACAGTAACTTAAGTCACCATAATCAGACTCCCTACAAGGCTTATAGAATATTCACAAAGTCTGTAATAGCACTGGCAATAACGCTGAATCTCTGTATATTCAAATACTCTGAATCTATTAATGGTGATTCTACATAAAATTAACGGTGATTCAACATAAAATTAACGGTGATTCTACGTAAAATGAACAGTGATTCTACGGTGACCGTCACCGTCAAAATAACGGTGAAAGTCATGGCACAAAAGTTGCCGGAGATTCACCGTCATTTTGACGACATTTTTTTTACAGTGCAGTCTTTGTTTCCATACAGGAAAGCTGTTCATGTTTACTGTTTGCTAAGTGAACTCCTTCTTAAGGAGATTTCCATGAGATACTCCTTATTCTGTATAGATGTATAATCCAGATTGATATAATGTCGACCTCACTATATGGGAAAGTTAGCATATAAGTCCTTTTATTTACTGGATTATTCTAGTTGGTACCTTCATAAGGGGGCTTTAGTTCTTTCTTGTGTTTGAAGACTGATGACACTGTTTTTCAGGAGGTTTTAGAGGTGCTTATCCGAATAAAAAAACTGCTAAGGTAGCCAAAGCCTTTAATATTCAAGCTACTTCCGCTAAAGGATAATCCATGCCACAAACACTATAGTGCCATTCATAATCTGCACTATACCTTAATGGTATTATATTACATCTTCCAGGTGTACTTTCCCTCCACATAGGAATTTGGCATCATCCGAACCCAGAAGATTCTATGGATAGTTCAGTTGGTCACCGGATTGGACAAGTGTTTGACGTCAAGAAGTTTGCCAACAGAAGGAAAACACTGCCTGATTATTTGATTAGTTCTGATATACCATCTCAACCCCAGGAGTATAGCAGAAAATGGAAATTGAAAGAATATCAGCTAACATCATTTAATGACAACCAGGAGAAAAATACTGCAACAGGTAAAACTGGTAAAGCAGGTGGATTCTTTTCCGATAAAGAAATGCTTGGTTTGTGGGATGTGAAGCTGAATGATAACATTTATCAAAGTCCTGCCAGTGATCTACTTTATAAATTATTTTCAAGAATGCGAAATTGGAATAAGAACAATAAAATGAGGTTTACACGTAGTCTCAAAGGGAATTACGATGAAGAAACTTTGGCTACGAACATACTAGCAGATCCAATGACCCCATTGATCAACATTGACCAGGTGCTAGGACATAGGAAACCCATAGATGAAATTCTAAGTGGGCACTATAGCCCCCAAGTTATGCTTCCTATGGCAAAAGCCCCAAACGTTCCTCAGTGGAGCTGGCTAGGCACAAACCTATATAGAAAAATAATGCGGATGAGAAAAGGACAATTAAAACATTCCCAACAGCAGCATGCAGGACTAATAAGACTACTCCCTCAACACCAACACCAACACCCAACACTAGTCAGATTGTCCCCTCAACACCAACGCCAACACCCAACACTAGTCAGATTGTCCCCTCAACACCAACACCAACACCCAACACTAGTCAGATTGTCCCCTCAACACCAACACCAACACCCAACACTAGTTAGATTGTCCCCTCAACACCAACACCAACACCCAACACTAGTCAGATTGTCCCCTCAACACCAACACCAACACCCAACACTAGTCAGATTGTCCCCTCAACACCAACACCAACACCCAACACTACTCAGATTGTCCCCTCAACACCAACACCCAACACTAGCCAGATTTTCTTCTCAACACCAACACCCAACACTAGTCAAATTGTCCCATCAACACCAACACCCAACACTAGTCAGATTGTCCCCTCAACACCAACACCCAACACTAGTCAGATTGTCCCCTCAACAACCAAGATTGTCCCCCAGGGAGAGACAGGGAGGACTAGATCTAGTAAGACCGACCTTTCAACAGCAGTATCCGGTCCAGCAGCCATTTCTACGTCTCCACCAGCATACACCTGCACTGCAATCAATACTACAAGCCCATGCCCAAACTTCTGGGACAGGTGTAAGTGTAAGGCTTAGGGGAAGACAACGGGGGATGAAGGGTATAATCCCTACCCCTACCACTACTCCTGCCACGACATCTAGGCCTAATGTTACTATGACCGCCACCAACACTTCCACTAATGCCTTAGATATGTTGTCATCTCTACTGGCTAGAAACGACCACATTGATGATACTGCCACCACCACTACAAGATCTAGTACCACCACATCTCCAAATCCTGTATTGAATCTAGAGCGGATTTCAATCCAGTCGACAAGGGTTTCCAAGGGTAAACATAGGCACTATCAGACCACAATCAACGTTCCTTCCCCATCCCGGAATCCTGTGATACCCTGGGAAATCCTGTTACAGGAGGAAGATGATACTGATAGCCCTCGGAGCCGCTACATCGAAGCCTATTGGGAATGGCTGAGGCTGAGAATGAATCCATATGCATCATATCGCCAAGAGTAGAGTCATGTGATGCAATTCTTAGTCAGACATGCATTGAATAGCTTAGCAGCTGTAATATTATAATGCAACCAAGTCTGCAGCAATGTGGCCTATATATGGGAAAGTAAGCTACCTGTTGAATGGACTATCATTAATAATGTGGCTCCAGATGGGTCAAAAGTGACCTGGCGACCTGGGCTGTTTTGAAGGCGACTTCCGACCTACAGCTATAAGCGACCCGACGACTTTTGGACAAAATTTACAATAGATTAAAGGGTCAAAAAAAGCGACTTTTCGACCTGTGCCCATTAATTTCGGCGACTTTCCGACCTCGGGGGGAGGGGATCTCTGCACCCCCAATCTTAGTCATCTTATGGCGTCTTGCTCTCTGACACCGTTATCTTGAATAAACTTTCTGGCTATCAATTTTGTTGTTCTAGTAGTGTTGATCATCTTCAAAAATATAAGAGCAGAACTTCCTTTTTAAGTGTATCTAAATTGTATCAGCCTTTTCTGAGTATTGATCGTTATCATAAAATTGCCCCATCTAGATGGAAGTGCAAGATGGTGTCGTGATACTTTCCGATGCAATTATATACCTCTAGATTATCGAGCGTGTGACTGCTTCACAAATGACTCAGGGTCAGGAGAAAATGTAGTAACCCAAAGTCCCAACCGAAGTCCCAACCGAAGTCCCAACCGAAGTCCCAACCGAAGTCCCAGCCCAAAGTCCCAAGTATCATACATGTATATATTGACATACGTTGATTTAGACAGGGAAGGCGTCTCTCATAGATCCAGAACAGTGCAAGAGAGCGTCTTCTTTTGCTGTTTTAACCGTTTAGCCTTCGATTTCGGGAGGGGGGGGGGCAGACTTGCAGAACACGTATGCTTGGCTATGCATGGACAGTTAGTGATTGTCCTACCTTGAATTCTAGTTTCGTTTCACTTTGCTTGCGGCTGCAACTTCAATGACGTGTTTTTAAGAGATCATAACTTGCAATCTGGGAAATGCCTGGAGGCTCTGTACATGTATCATCAACATCTTAAATATGCCTGGAGCCTGGAGCCTGGAGCCTGGATATTCTCCCTAACTCCCTAACATGGTGACCTAATTCAAGATTTGAATTGGACACATCAGTGAAGACGCTACACACCATAGTAGTGCCTCTACATGGGTAAAAATCGACACGGCCGTTTTAGGCCTTTTTTTAAATCGACGGACACAGATAAAAGTGGGATAAAAATCGACCTACAGAGATTTTTCTATGAAATCTTATATATGTAAAAGTCGACACAGTGGCACGGCCCTTTTGCTAAAAATCGACATGGCGACATGGCCAAAACTCTGGGGCCCATGTAGAGGCAAATAGTAAGTCATTTCATACACTACGTTGTCACTGAAAATCATCTGCCTAATAAGGTGTTCGCGCTTGGTATAGGAAAACATAATTCCCCAACCATACCTCTCCCACATAATAGGAAAAAGTTGGGCTAAATGGGGTCCTGGGGCCCTGGGCCCCCAATAAAGCTTTACTTCCGTAATAAATTACTCGCCCTTCACTCAATTGGTGCAGCATGACGACAGATTAAAGTGGCCATATCCCATGTTCCATCAACTCTTAAATGCTAATTCAATGTATTCCAATCACTGTAACAGTAAGGGGGGTCTCAAGGGGCTTCAGGCATATATATATATATTCGTTTACAGTGTATTTCAATGGGGTGAATAAAATCGTGCATTATTTTATTTCTACATAATAATCATTGACCATAATTGGGGGGAAATATCTTATTTCAGCACAATTATAGGGAATAAGAATGTATAGAATACATGGGAAGGGAAGTATGGATTTTATCCACATCCTAGATCAATTTTAAGACTTTAACGTTAACCCTTTAGGCATCATGCTGTCACGGTCAATATAATGTGTAAAACAGCCTGGTTGACTAACTAATACATTTGAAACAATATGATTTAGCTCTAAGGATTGGAAGAGAGAATCATCCCTAGGGCCTATATGTTATCTTCGGTACTATATAGAAGCTGCATGGAGCCCTCTGGAAAAAGCCCCCCTGCAGATTGCCCCCCCCCCCGGAAAATTGGCCCCCAGAATGTGAGCCCTTCAGATAGTTGGCCCTGTGATGACGGGCCCCTTGAATAAAGGCCATATGCCTGTCTCGTCCTAATCCAACGCCCAATCAAAACTGCAGGTTATAACATAATCAGTACTGGAGTACAAACCCTTCTCCTTACTCTTTCTAATGCAACGTCCAGTCAACCTATTATAACCTCCAGTCAACCTAACCTAACCTCCAGTCATCAAACCTCCAGTCAACCTAACCATTTTACAATACTAATCCCCTCAGAATGAATGTTATACAAGAGTAAACTGCATGTCAACTTCCTTCTATTCACATCATCAATGTTTCTTTATCAAACCTTATAAAAAACATTTTATAACTTTTGAGGGTTAAAACATTCAGTCTAAAACGGTTCATTAAAAACATGGAGTAATTGTTCTTTGCTGACCGGGAAGGTTTATGCTTGGTTATGATATCTGTGTGAAGTTGTTAGCGGTTAGATGATAGATGTTAGGTGATTGGAGGTTAGATGATCAGATGTTAGGTGATTGGATGTTAGGTGATCGGATGTTAGGTGATTGAATGTTAAGTCAGTTGTACAATGGACTACAATGACCTGCTCATTGTGTGACTGGACGTTGGATTGTTTAGAGATAATGCATGGGTGTTTGAAATAAGAAAGAGATAGTGACATTGGACGTTAGATATGGACGTTAGAAGCATGACCTGTTATCCTGGGGGCTTTTATTCAGCAGGGCTTACCATCTAGGGGCTGAACATCGGGGGGCAATCTCCAGCGGCAGATATTACGTGCGACCGCACACTCGATTCCAGCGCCACTAGGCAAAGCCTAGCCTGTCGGCTTCGCTGATGTCTTTGGGTACGAGTGTGGTGCGACCGGTGGAAGTCTCTGCCGGGGAGATTGATCGGGTGGGGGGGAGGGGGGGGCAGATTCTCTGGTGGCCAAACATCGGGGGCTTATCATCTGAGGGCCTATCCTCCACAGGGCTCCAGTACCGGACACCGTTATCTTCCAGAATTCTCCCACCTATAGCCTTTATTTAGGTGTTCTCACCCCTCTCCGGAGGCTATTTTTATCGGTCACGCTCCCTTATTTTATTTAGGAATTTTTAATACACTGTAGTGAGAATTCGCGTCGAAAAGGGCCATGATGGAGCTTATATTAAATTTTGGATATATAATAGCTGTTGGAACTCATTCCACTTAGATTTTGAGAAATCATTTTGAACCGCAGGCCCTGGGAAAACGCTCTATCACTGACAACCGTCCAATTATCCATCTCTTCATGACCTTCTGCGAAGGTGTGATATTAACCAAAAACATAAGGGCACAAGTGGAATCTGCCAGATGCCACGAGTGGAATCTGCATGTAGTTATGCCAACAAGTTATGTTTTTGATTTATTATACCCCCCCTCCCTTAAAATGTGGAAATATCATGTAACCACATTTTAATAGCGAAACTCTGTGACGGGAGATTGCCCCACCATAAATGAATTATTATTATCTGTTATTTTCGGGCTTCAAAACACATCACTGTCAGAACCGTTGGCCTCACATTCAAAATTCATTTTCCCAAAATCTAATTGACCAAATGGGCTGTAAAGCCAGGCCCTTATTCATACATGCCTTTGCATGACTCGGTCTTAATTATGGAGCTTTTTATTGAATAGTTTAGAAGAAAATCGTCATTTTCTGTTGAATTCTCTTTGGTTATTTTCGGGCTTCAAAACACTGCACTGTCAGAACCATGGGCGTCACATTCAAAAATATTTTTCTCAAGATCTATTCGCGTGTAAAGTTGAGCCCTCATTCATATATGCCTTTGGATGACTTGGTCTTAATTATGGAAGTTCTTTTTAATAGTGTAGGGGCTAGGGTTATACGGGGTTTTATATGACGGGTTCTGTTGGATGCTGCGTTGCGAACTCCGTCCGAACCCTTCAGTCCGACGGCAGGTGGCAGCACCTGCTTCGGGCTTGGGGTATGGACAGAGGTCGCTATAGGCTTCCGGTCTGCGTGTGCGCACGCAGGCTGGCTGCCTATATATACCCAGCATCCGATGGGACTCGTCGGTTACTCTTGAGCCACGCTGGTGAAGAGACCCCGAGATCACTGCGGCTATATCAGCCTACTGACCCGTTCCGAACTCTATAGGGAGTTCGCACCATTAGAGCTTTGCCTGTCTAGGTTCCTGAATAAACCTATTGATTCGCAACTTGTGACACTTGATCCGAACTGTGTGGACTTTGTTCTTTTACTTGATACTATAACAATTTCATAGAGGAGCAAAGTATCGTTTATTACAATAGTTTGGGAGAAAATAGTTATTTTCCTTTGACTATAGTATATATACGGGCCACCTTCCCCATCCTCTCCGCTCTCATTCAGAATATAGGGGGTGCAGAGGGGTCCCCCCTCATGTCGGATAGTCGCCGAAATTAAGGGCCCCAGGGCACTATTAAAATCCCCTTTTTTAGACCATTTATGCTTTAGTTAAACTTTTCCAAAAGTCACCTGGTCGCTTTTATTATTGCACCAGGTCGCCTTGAAAACAGCCCGGGTCACTAATTGAGCTTTCTACCTCGGCTCCCGCTAATTGAGGGACAATTGAGCTTTCAACCGCGGGTCCCTTTTGACCCCTCTGGAGCCACAATATCGGCCCAAAACGCCGGATTACACGCCCTAGAGCCGGATTACACGCCCTGGAGCCGGATTACACGCCCTGGAGCCGGATTACACGCCCTGGAGGCCATTTTGACATAGCGTGGGCATACAGAGGCCGTATGCCCACTGAGTGAGCATACGGCTTTCCTATACCTACAACACTGATAGACCGTATGGGGGGTATAATAATACACCATGACCAAGATTAGACCTGCTGTACAATCAGTCTATTTTAAGAACGTTGTGTTAAATAGCTATGCGTATTATCTTTTTTTATTCCCACGAGACACGGGGCACAACATTTGATTAAGTTCAGCTCCATCTTCTTAGAGTCTCTCATTCTCAGGTAGAGATAGGTTTGCGCGTCGTCTGCTGTCGAACGCTCAAGACGTTGTCGATTTCACATATTCTATTTTAAACCGTGGAATCTAGGTAGACGTTGCGATTAGTTGGGCAGAAACCACCGGAGCAAGGACGCTCATCCTTCCAGAACTGATAGGCATAGACTAAATTTACACTGGAGACTCTGTGTGTTGGTTGATTAGGCCTCTAAAACTCTTTTCATAGATTAAACTTTTGCACTAACGAAGATGCCAAGGCAACTCTCAAGTGTAATTTAACCATGCTGTGAATGAGGCCAACACAAGAAGGGAACTTCTGAAAGTAGGAATCCAACAAGCACTTGGTGAACGAAATGTGAGTAATGATATTAGGTATATGGAACAGCGATGAGTACACAAATAGGTACGATGTCTTAAATAGGGAGGCGTCATAATACGTTCTTGCTCCATTGTCGTTTCCTTTCCCAAGTTGGCGATTGACAACTTAGTAGCCTACGCAGTTGATGACTATGGCGGGCTCTGCCTGAAAACGGTGACTGCGACGTTCTATTTTAAGTGCTACAAACACCCTGGTAATTAGGTGCTCAATGACCCGTGACGATAAGGCGCGCATACTTTAAGGTCTGTATTCATGTAACCGTGTGAGTCGCTAACATCGCGTTCGAAGAATCAGTAGGGGAACCCTGGGAGAATTGGGACACTAAATTCGGCCATAACATGTTTGCTTGTGATTTCTACAATGCCAAAAATAACCAAATGCCTTTGTTTCATGAAGAAAGGCTACCAATAAACCTTTCATTTGGACTATTTAGATTCATCCTAGCCTGCCATGATTTCCGTCTAGGACCTTTTGAAATTTTGAGAAATTCCAGGGAGAACTGGGACACTTCGAGGAGAACTGGGACACTACCTGGGGAGAACTGGGACACACCAGGGAGAAGTGGGACAGTGTAAATAGTGTGATTATTAACCAATGAAACATCATTTTGCTTTACTTTACATTCAATATGATCATATGTAACATATAAGCTTCAGTCATAGGTCTGAGAGAAAAATAATTAAAGCACAATAAATCTTAACCCGGAGTGTCCCAGTTCTCCCCGATAGTCAAAAGTGTCCCAATTCTCCCTGCAATGAGTGTCCCAGTTCTCCCCAGGTTGAGATTTTTAAGCAAAATATTGATACAGTTCAAAATATGCTTAACTGTGTTTTTGTAAGTAGCTGGTCATTTTGCCATCTATCGATGCTACATAATGCAACACTAAAATATTTTCTCATTAAAAGGTAACCCTATGTAAATTTAATCGTCAGAGACCTGAAAAAAAAACTTTTTTTCCTAAAAATGTTATAATCTGTTATAGTTCTAAGTATAATGACATCACAGTAATTTTTTTTATCATAAGAAACTTAAATATTATTGGCCCAAAAAATGGCATCGGTGGTTATGCATTAAAGTTATTGGTTATGGGCAGAATACACAGTGTCCCAGTTCTCCTTTGTCCCAATTCTCCCAGGGCTCCCCTAATAACATAAGAAGAGATGGAAAATATCACCTGGTCAAAATGAGGAAATGCTTTGAAACGTATACATTTGAACAACGAATAGTTGAAAAGAACAAAAGTTAAGGTAGGCCTATTTCTCTACGAGACTATTCTGTCACTATTCTAATTGTCCCTATTTCACTAAAGATATTATTCACGGACTACACGTACAGTTTGGACTTAATATCGAAATCAACGCTATAATAAAATATAACCAAATAAAACAAACATCCCTTCAAAAAACATATATGATTATAAAATGTGTTCCAATTGCCCTTTGCATAAGGACCTTAAAATCGGATGGGGGTGTTGGCGCGGGACGTTGACCACGTGTGGACCCGGCCCAGCGTTAATTAAGCCACCCCTGGACCGCGAGGTAACACCCTCAACTCCTGCCCCGCTCTCTGGCTCTGCACATTCTACCTCCAGTTTGCTCCTCAAGAGGCACGTGTTTTGGTTGTTCTCAGATAGAGTAGAGATACGAGCGGACAAGAACGAAGCTGGACGTGTCTTCAAATGGCTGACGAATCCCCGGGAAGCAGATGAATATAACGGGGTAAGTAATGTTACGTTTGGTCGTTATGAACTTACAGTTTTTATGACTTATCTCATATTGTCCCATATTGTTCCTATGTGTTGTCTGTCCCTGCGGGCGGGGTGGGTGGTTGTGACGGTGTTAATGGTCGATGTATCATTACTAATTCAATAATTACCCATGACAGGGTTACTTAAGCATGCGTATCAAACCAATCATTAATGTGCTTTAATGACCTGGGCACACACGTATTAAGTTATGTGGTCAACTCTCTACAGTAGTAGGCCTACAGGTAGCCCTGTGTCGACCACTGCACGCGGTGTCCTACATTTATAGTATAGGGTAGTGGACAAGACGAGAGAGGTGCGGTCACCTCTGCCTCTTGTAGGTGATTGCATAGTTACATAGTTTACAAGTAAGGAGTGGATGAACTGGTTTTCGGGCCAGACACGTGGCATTGGTATTAGCGACCTGTGGGTGGCGTGTAGGTGGGTGGGAGGCAGGTGTGTCATATCTGCCTAGTAGTAATATTATAATTCGTATTGGGGACATGGCGTGGGACCAGGGAAGGCCTTACTAGGGGCCACGGATGAAGGATGGGGGTGCTGTCCTCTGTCGAATTTTAAGAAATGGCCATGTTACCCTGTCGATTTTACCGAATCCCCTATGCATGTCACCGATTTAGGAAATGCACATGTGACACGTCGCATGTCACCATCTTATTCCTCCTGTCGCTCTCGCGGTCGCATGTCACAAAGACAAAAAAATGGCCATGTCGGCTTTAGTTGTCCATATCATTTAGTAACATGAATCCATATGGACTGCACATGCATTACATTTGTATGTGTGTATGTGGTGTGTGTGTATGTGGGCGGGGGGGGGGGGGGGTGTTGAGTAAGAGAATAAGTCAGGATGTTACTAATAGTTTGTTTTAGACACTTTCCCTGTAGTAAATCTTTGTACAATAGTTGATAAGTCGCTAAAGTTCCTCTGCCAGATCCGGGAGTCGCCTGGGAAACAGCCCAGGTCGCAAAATATCATGTGGTACTAGACCCTAGAGGGCTACAGCAATACGGCTATTATTATGGCCATACCTTGGGAAAGCGTAATCGTATTACTAACGCTGTGCAATGCTCTCCTTTCCCCCCAACTGGAACCTATATCATATCCTCCTTTTGGTATAGCTGACGCTATTTAGACGCATTTTGCTGTAATCTAATTGGAACAGTGAAATCTACAACGTCAGACGTATTATCTAGGCCACTGCCTGAACGTCCCATGCACATGGCGAGCTGCAATCTCCACAGCCTCGAGCTCTCCAGGCCCAGTGCCGCCGTTAGGCGGTACTGGGCCTGGACAAATTTGTATCTAGTGAACACTATCCTACTTAGAAAATGATCCGGGATCCTGGATCATTGACCCAGGGTACCTGGGTCTCTGTGAGACGGTTTTCCAGCCCAAAATGCAGATTGGTCAGCTGAGTTTAAAAGGCTCTGCTGCCTTCCTTATCTCATATATCTGATTTAAATAAAGACATGGCGATAGATTGGAACAAAGTGTATCTCCCCCTTATATTTATTTTGTAAAGAAAATAATATTTGTAGCAGAAAAACGCTCTTGAAAAAAAGTCAAAAATACTCCTGAAATCAAGTCTTTGTGAACTAATGCTGAAGATAGGCCAGTGACCTTGAATCCTGACTTTAAAAGAGTCACGTTCACACAGACACCCATAGAGCTCAATGCTAAATAGGAGGTGAGACGTTTTTATGAGACGATTTTGGTACAGTTTACACTCTAAAGAAAGGCCTACTTGGGTGCACAGAGATGACAGAGAGCACTGGGGGTTGGGTATTGGGACTTGGGTATTGGGACTTGGGTATTGGGACTTGGGTATTGGGACTTGGGTATTGGGACTTGGGTATTGGGACTTGGGTATTGGGACTTGGGTATTGGGACTTGGGTATTGGGACTTGGGTTTTGGGACTTGGGTATTGGGACTTGGGTATTGGGACTTGGGTATTGGGACTTGGGACTTGGGTATTGGGACTTGTTTCTTAATGGCTATAGCCCTGGGTCACATGTGATGTATATCACACAATCAATCTTTTCTTAATGAGATAGCTCAACCACTGATTGGTTGGCCATGGTCACATGATCATGAATGACATAAATGTGTTGTGTATGGCCTCATGGGTTCGAATCCCACCATGGCAAAAATGTAGGTTCGTTTTTTTACATTATTTATGTAGCACATTTGAAGCATAAATCCACCTTAATTGACATGATTAAATCAGCTAATAGGTATGTGAATAGGAACATTATTTCAATTTGGGTGCAATTTACAGATATCAGCAGTACTAGTAATTAAGCCAGAGAGGGGTTCGAACCCACACCCCCATGGTTGCTGATACTAGTATGCCTATCCAGTATAGCAGGGTATGAGACCAGTGTAGGTACATAAGCCTAAGTAATCTCCCAGACTGTAAACGTACAGTCGGGGCCCGAGACTGCAATCTCCAGTGCCGAGTCGGGTATGGGAAGCCACTAAATGCCACAAAAAAAACTCGGGCGTATCGAAATGTTATTGCGAGATCTAACTTTTCTTTTCTTTTCTCCCCCTTATCCCCTGCCACGGATCCACCCTAGTCAATGGTACTGAGAAGATTTTAGTGTTTTTTTAACCGATCTCAACAAGTTGGTCTACCTCTTTACAGGACATATTTCAGGCGTTTTAGAACAGGGAATTTGAAAATGTGACAGCATTTATCACCAGAGCATATTTCTAAGCCTTTCTTTCCTGTGCCCTTCATTTATGTTTTGTGCATTTTGACAATAGACACTAGAAGAGGCACGTTGCTTGTCAAAATCCTTTTGAAAGAATACACGTATTCTCTGGATTTCCTCCATTCAAAGAGTACCGAATTCGTGTGGTTTTGGTTCCAACCAATATAATAGTCATTGGTGTGGGTATTGAAGGAACTAGGCCTACGACGGCTCACTATGAGTATGACACTGGGCAAAAAATTACATAATTGCAAAATTGTAACCCTCTATGCCCGCTGCATGCCTCTGCGCTCTCCTCTGGCTAACGTGGACACCTACAGTAGTACTTCTCGCTCCGAGTCTAGGCGGTAGTAGCGGTGCGTCCACTGAATTATCCTCTGGCCGCCCCTGTGCCCTTCCCCTGTCGGCTTTTGTACGCTCTTCCTTCACCCCCTGCGCCCTTCCCCTCCCACCCTCTATGCCCTTCTCTTGTCACCCTTTAGGTGTGAGAGTAACATTTTTAGGGATGAAAATTTGTCCCTGATCTCAAGTTTTTTTAATGTCACCTTTAACTGAGACCTATACTATAGGAACTTCCATTCAGGGACCTCTATTTGTACATTTCAAGTCTTAAAAAAAAACAGGTAGCAGGTTGGCGTTTAGTGGTGACAGGAAAACTTTAGGTAGGTAAGCGTTCAGGGCCGGGTTCATGGATGAGAGCGCAGTTTTAAGTAGGTATAATAGTGGTGAGAATGTAGCTTTAAGTAGGTTGGCATTAGGGGTGAGAGGGCAGCTTTAAGTATGTTATTGGTGAAAGGGCAGCTTTAAGTAGGTTGGTGTTTAGGGGTGGAAGGGCAGCTTTAAGTAGGTTGGCATCTAGGGGAGGGGGGTGCCGCTTTACTAGTTCAGGTAGGTTGGCATTTAGGGCCGAGAGTAAGTAAGTTAGTGGTGAGAGGGCAGCTTTCAGTAGGTTGGCGTTTAGGGATGAGAGTACAGCTTTACCTAGGTTGGTACTTAGCGGTCAGCCCACACCCACCTGCATGCTCGCCCACACCCACCTGCTCCCCTATACCCACCTAGGTGCTTTCCCACACCCAAACTCCTCGCTCAAACCTAGCGTGACATGATTCGAGGGTAGTCTTGAGCCTGAAATACTTTACACCTTCAATGTTTCAATCAATCAATTTAATCACAGTATCACCCTGACGCCGAGTCATTTGTCATGTAAACCACATAGTTAATCTTTCAAGGATGAACCTTTTCTCACTATGCTGCCACAACACTAAGCATTAGTGACAGTACATCAGGCTAAGCATAGATTGTATATTTCACTATTCATTTGGTGCTAATGTGGGCCTCCACCAATAATTGGGTATGATCTGAAGAGTGTAGCTATACAAGACTAAGCCCCTCTTAGTTCCTTCTTCTAGGACTCAGATTTCAGAATGACTTCTCCGATGATGCCCTTTATATTTTAAACCCTTCAACTATACTACGCAGAGACATGTCATGCTACACTTTTTTGTTCTGGACAATATCAAAATAAATGATAGTTCCATAATTCCCATATTCCCTATCTATAAGCAATCACCGAATATGGATAAACTTTTGACATAAGGGAGTGTTCATTTATTATTTACAGGGGGGGGGGGGGGGGTAGCAAAAAAGCCAGCGTGTTACTAAAGTTCAAAGGGGGGGGGGGGCGAAAAATTTTCGGCGCCTTCGCCTCTGCGCGAAATCTCACCACCACCCCCCTGTAATTAATAAATGAACACTCCCTAAGCTAACATCAACATATAGGCTGAAACGACGGTGAGAGATCTGGGGGATAAGTAGCCCTTTCACAGGTGGTTGAATGACAATACACTTACTATATCCAGTTACTAGGCCACAACTGTTATGATGTAATTGGAAGCCACATCCGGTATGGCACAATGGAAGCCATATATAATATGGACTTGTATATTATGCATGTTAGGGCTTTCATGGCAGGTCCTATATTCTAACTACAATTTACAGTTATTTCGGGCTTTATTTTAAAGGGCTGCCACATCCGATTATGGGATTTATTAATGTGTAGGCCTATTGGGGTTAATGGGAAGCCACCTCCATTATAGGATAAGATACATATATTCGGGTTTTGAAGGAAGCCACATCCACAATGAGATATTTCAGAAGACAACTGTTTTGAAATTGAATGGATATCTCAAAAAAACATATTGAAATCATAGATATAATGCATAATGTGTCAATTCTGTTATCGGTCTAGGAAGTGTGAACATTTTAGACCAATTGTGTCATAGGTAAGCCTTTTATGAAATTTAGCATGTAATCTCTTCTCTTGCAGAAATTGCTACACAGATGTCAGTATATCACCAAGGGCGTTCTAGAAGACATCAACCCCTGGATCATATCCAAAGAATGGAACCTACTAGGAGGATTTCCTTGGTGCCAGTGGCTTCCAATTTGTGCAGCAGTCTTGTAGTGGTCAAGAGGTCAGAGGCCTCTAGCAGTATACCCAATGTAAGGGTCATGGTGCCAGTGGTTCCTGTCTCCAGGATCTATGCCCAGACACCCCCTTCTACCAGTCACAGAGCACCTATCACAGCTTCTTCCCAGAGTGTCTCCAGGCCCTATGCCCAGACACCTCCGTCTACCAGTCAAAGAGGACCTATCACAGCTTCTGCCCAGAGTGTCTCCAGGATCTATGCCCAGACACCTCCGTCTACCAGTCAAAGAGCACCTATCACAGCTTCTGCCCAGAGTGTCTCCAGGATCTATGCCCAGACACCCCCTTCTACCAGCCACAGAGCACCTATCACAGCTTCTTCCCAGAGTGTCTCCAGGATCTATGCCCAGACACCTCCGTCTACCAGCCACAGAGCACCTATCACAGCTTCTGCCCAGAGTGTCTCCAGGATCTATGCCCAGACACTTCCGTCTACCAGTCAAAGAGGACATATCACAGCCTCTGCCCAGAGTGTCTCCAGGACCTATGCCCAGTCACCTTCTACCAGTCAAACAGCCCCATCCCCAGCATTTGTCCACAATAGGCACCAAGTCCATAGCCGTGTTCTACCTGCTGCTGGAGTGTCTACAGTCGGCCAGCCTCAGTTGTCACTATTCAGGACCATGGCCTATACCCAACACCCCAGTGAGGTCAGTCTATCATCCCTCGGCCGTCCATGGCAGATGGAGAGACTTTGGTACACCAGAAACCCTTCCGATTTCCAGATGACTGACATGCACCTCTGGCCACCACCCCGACTACGTGCCATGTCCCAGGGAGTAGGAAGAAAGGAGAGTGCTAGGATGGCTCATCCTGCCACCCTTACGCAGATACCTATCTCTGATACTAACAGTCCTGAAGGTGAGATAACAGGTGAGATAAAGAAGTCACAGGTGAGGTCTGCCGTGGTGCCATCACCAGCAGACGCTATCAAGAATAGGGCTGTAGTCAGTACAGTGGAGGGTGACAGTGATGACGATAGCAGTAACGATGGACTGTGTCTCGATGAAGGCTGTGAGATGTTTGATGAAGATCTAGAGCCACTGGATCTCAAGGTTCGTCCATCGCCGAGATCAGCACTGGTACCAGACAAAGTCGCAGCATTTCCAGGCTCCAGTATTTTTGCCCAGCACGGTAGGGGACCCAAAGTGGGGTGTGTGGCATTGGGTGCAACTAATACTTACAGTAGGACACAAAATGAACAAAAGGAAGAACTTTACAGTGCCGATGGTGCTGTAGATATGAGGATGAGGGTGCTATTGGAAGTAGCACCCTCAGGTGCTGAAGATCAGAGGCAGAGTGTCTGCGCCCCAAAGCGGACAAATGAATGTATAAATCCCAAAAAGTATGACATTACAGAGAGAAACATGTCAGTTCCTATCAAGAAACAGAGAAGGTACAAAAAAACAGTCAACAAAACAGAAATGAAACAAACAGTCAACAAAATGGAAATGAAAAATACTAAAGTCATGTCAGTCCGAATTTGCCATAAATGCAAATGTGACTTTAGAAGCACGCTGTTCCAGAAATGCCCCTTGTGCAATGCCTCCTACATTGTGGAGAACCCGTCAAAGGCCTCCAACTCGACTCTCTCTTGTCTCATCTCTTTACCGGCACAACTCAGCCTCAGTCAAAGTAATAACAGAGTTAGCATTGTTGCCAAGATAGAACTTCAACCTGGTACCATCTTAGGACCCCTTGTGGGAAGAACCATCGATCCCAAATTGGCTCCAACCCTCTGCAAACCTGAGAGTATATGGGTGACTGAGATGGCCACTTCAGGAATCACTCATGTGTTGTCAACAGAGAATGAGGCAGAGTCCAACTGGTTGAGGTATGTCCTGCTTGGTGATGGGCACTATAACACTGCAATCATCACACGACGGTCAAAGCTATTCTTTGTTACTACTGAGACGATTAGTACTGGTCAGGAGCTAGTGCTCCGGCCATACAATCCACTCATTGCTCATTTGAACAGTGAGCAAAACTTGCTGTGCAAAGAATGCCAAATTGCCTACACCTCGCCTCTGCATCTGGCCAACCATCGCGCCATTGTCCATCCACGGCCACCTCGTCACATGGCTAAGACTAATATTTCCACCACCACCACCACCACCAACACCAACACCACCAACACCACCACCCAACATAAGGGGAACGACACCAAGTCTCCTTCACCAAGGCCTGAACAATGCCCTGATCAAGTGAAGCCCCTCTGTCTATCAACCAAGAAGAAGAAGAAGGGTAAGGCCAAAAAGGAGTCACTCATGCAGAAGGAAGGTGTGGACCCCAAACAGGTGGATTGCAGGAAATGTCACCAGGCACCTCCCACTGTACAAGAGGAGGTGCTGCAGCACTCAGAACAACACGACCCGGATCTAAACCCGGATCCCCTTAAGTGTACATACTGTGGGAAGGTGTTTGAGAGGAGGCAGAGCTTCAGGAGGCATGTCATCTCCCACCAGACCAAGTCTGAGACCCTGCCCTCCCGCACCTGTAAGAACTGTGGGCGCCAGTTCTACAGCTCCTCCAACCTCAAGGTCCACATGCTCACCCACTCGGGAGTCAAGCCCTTCACGTGTAAACTAGGCGACTGTGCCATTGGTTTCACCACCAAGCAGTCCTTGCAGCTCCACTACATTAAGCGGCATGGCCTCAGCTATCAGAGCATGCCACAAATTGAGAGAGGCGTGCCTTTTACTTTGGATGGCTATTGCCAAAGCCAAATCGCCGACGGCCAATTGTCACCTTCAGACTCCAGTGTGGCCAAGGATGATGAGAACAAGTCAATAGCTACGTCGGAAAAAGATGAAACTAGTAGGATAAATAGCAATTCATCTGGCGAGTGTGGGAGCATAAGCTCTGTGTACGACCATGATGCTGTGGTAACCCCTGATGAAGGGCAGTCTTTACCTGGCATCCGAGAGCAGTCTTTACCTGGCACACAAGAGTAGCCCTTACCGGGCATACAAGAGCAACCTTTACCTGGTATACAAGGGCAGCCTTTACCTGGCATACAAGTGCAGCCTTTATCTAGCATCTGAACAGTGCATTTCACTGGCATACCAGGGCAGCCTTTACCTGGCATCTAAAGAGTACATTTCTTCACCTGGTATATAGGCTACACGGCAGCATTTAGTGGGCATACAAGAATAGCTGAAATAGAAGGACAGCCTTCATCTGACGTAGAAGGTCAGCCTTTACATGCTACAGAAGGGCATCTTTTACCTGATATAGAAGGGCAGTATTTACATGACATAAAATGGCAGCCTTTACATGACATAGAAAGACAGCCTTCAGCTGATATAAAATGGAAGCATTTACATGACATAGAAGGGCAGCATTTACATGGCATATCATATAGAAGGACAACATTCATAACATATAGAAATAGAAAGGCAGCCTATACATGACAGAAGGGCAGCCTTAACATGAACTACTGCCTCGCCTCTTTCCAAATATTGAGGATCATAATATTTGTAGCTCCTTATTTTACATAATCACATAATACTCGACACCGATTTGGATGTCCGTAAAGGTTTTCAGATAAGATTTTGTTTTCTTTCAGAGCTGAATTTAGAACATGAACTTAGACGTTTAGTATATTGCAACGCAGACACGATTTCTTATTACGTGGCATATGACTTGTTATTTGATGAATAGAAGCAATTGCTCTTCGGGTTCAGTATGTTTACTTGGATGCTAATTCATGGACCTTCAATTATTGGGTTCATCACTAGTATGTGGATTCACCAGTATCAATCATTTTGATCTCGTTTTTGACACACACTATCAATGTTTTTATTCATATTTTGAAGTTTTGCAACAAATGTGGATGTGCGTCTTGGACTATTTAGCTCTTAGTTTAAACATGAACACGGAAGAAAAGCATTTATTAAGGTGTTTTAGTGAATATTACGATTCCTTTATGTTGCGATATGAGGATGACTTGTACCAGTATTATATGGTACGAGTTGATTGATACGTGCGGAAACTAAGCGTTTTGAACTTCCTGGTACATGAAATATCTTGTAAATGTGCATTTAGATGTAAGTGATTCGATTTAAATTGACATTGCATATCATTTTGCATTATATAAAAAGTATCAAAGCTATATGTTGTCAAGCCGACTGCCTTTTTTCAGTAGGCCTACCTAAGACCATCATCGAAAACGCCACAGATTATATCCAGATATGAATAAGTAAAATATTAACATATCAGCAATATGAAATGTAGTATGAAATTCAAATTAACTAGAGATATGTCTTTTCTAATCACATCGAAAGCTCAAGAAAACCGATCCATATATTGGTGCACATGTAATTATAGGGATGAAAGTCCTTTCCCCCTACTTCCCCCCCTAAATCCATTATCATTCGCGGATTTCGTTGGGGTGCGCCTTCCCCGGCCCATTATTGAGATACAATTAAAATTAAGATAGAATTCGTTGAAAATAAAGACAACAACCTTACATTATGCTAGTGTGTAGATTTTATTATTCTCTCAATAGATATAGGGGAATATAGCATATTTTACACGCTGGCAGTAGCGGTCCCAGTCCTTCCCATACTTTTGGCGACAGCTATGCTCGTCCCTGCCATTTCGGTGGACGAGAAGGCCAAGGAAGTAGATTGGATAGAAATATGGCAAAATATTCTGAAATCCTACAATAAAGAAACAGGAGAAAATCGTGTCAATTACGATGAGTAGGATTCATCAATGTGTATCTAATGATAAACGTTTATAATGAAAACATCAATTGTTATCTCGATATGTTCAAAACATTTAAATACCTTTATAATGTCCCTGAAGGTCTCTAAATGCGCAATTCATATGATTACAATTTGTAAAATAAACCAAATAGTCCTGCCTTAATACTGAAACAAGGGTACCAATAGGGCTACATTATCAGTTTATCAGAGAACTCACCGCAGGGTAGTGACCAGGCAGTAGCCATGAGCAGATCGCCCAGATAGTTGGGGTGACGCACGTAACCCCACCAGCCTGACACTAGCAGTTTGCGACCAGACGCCGTCTGCAGAGTTTCTAGGTCTGTAGCCAAACAGAAAGAAAACATATTAATTCAAAGTATAGCAAGGACTAGATTTGCATGCAAAGGGAAAGCAAATCAATACACCCGTTATCATAACTGTGTCGTATACAATGTAGACAAGGGAGAGCAGATCTGAGGGATTAGGATTTGTCAGATATGGAACTTACGGTCGGAAAATATAATAAATTATGAAGTACAAGAAAATCTCGTTAAAAGGAGGGCATTGGGACCAGACATATAAGGCGATGAAAATATCCTTAAAAGGAGATTCTACTGTAATACCATTGTATTTCCGGTGATATATAGCGAGTAGTAATCTGCTAAAGCATAGGAATGACACAGACAAAATATATAAGCATATAGGCTTCACTACGTTTCACTAATATTATGATAACTTTAAGGACAGCTGCCGAAACACAACACTTACATGCCACACTAGGATGATGTGGGTCTTTACGGAAATCGTTCTTTTGAGAATTGGAACCTCTGAAGATCATATAACCCATCACTGAAATAAGACAAAGAATTATTCTTAGATAAAATTAATACAACACTGCATGATGTTTGATGCATAAAAGTAGAATAAAAATACTCTATATATTAAGACAATAATCGTACTAGCATACAGGTATACTTATTATAGGCCTTATTATATGCTCATATATATGTATGTATATATATACATGAACTTCAAATAATTGGTCCTCTAGCCCTATAGAGGGTGCTGCTCATATACCTTTGCTATAGCACTACTCACTGTTAAGAGCTAGGATACATAGCAGGGCAATGGTTGACCACTGTTGAGGGTGGTCCACCAGGAATCGTGCCTGGAGGCTGTAGAGGAAGGGTACCCAGGCCAAGTCGCCAAAGGCCAACATGAAACCGAAGCCATCATGGACTATGTCCATTGTAGTTAGAATACACTCCTGAATACAAACATGACAACAATGTGTTATAACATGCAGTTACTGCCACAGGGGAGAGGCAACGAACTACGGGCGGGAACTGGTAACATTATTTTTTGGTCGGCCTTAATAGATATTATATCAGCTAAGTATTTATCACTGAATAATGCAATATCTTCCTTTTACACCAATTGCTTCAAACATGTCCAATATATTCGTAATGCCAGTAAAAAGCTGCTTTACAGTGACATAAGTGTCTGGATAATAGAGGCAACCATTTGCTATTGTCTGGTCCATTGATATGCCTTATGATAATCGTCTTTATAGCTTGTGCTTATGGTCATCATTTTAACATAACTTACCATGTTTATATTAAAGGTCTTTTATACGTATATTTACATGTGTCTTACACTACTCTACAGTAATATTAGTCACCAATAAATGGTACATGTGAAGAGAAGACTATTTCAAAATTCTGTGATAACTCAAAAAGTAGAATATAACGTTTTCACATAATATAACAAGTTCTTACCTCAAACCACAGGGCATCAGCCACATAGAGTATGTGGAATGCAGAGACCAGTGCTAGTGGATAGGGCACGGTTCCTGACGTCTCATAGGCATGTGCCATGAATACCAAGTCAAGCATGGCCCAGCCTATCAGACCTGGCCGGAGCTCACAGAAAAACTTGAGATCCAGCTCTCCTATGCGTGGGTTTAACTCACGACCCATGAAGAAATCATAAACGAATACACCTGCAAAAAGAAAGTGCAGAACTATAGAATATAGCTAAGATATTCATAAACGGTAATCAGTATATTATCCTTCCATTCAGACATTTGCCTCACCCTTACCATGTATTGATCGTAGGCCATATATAATTAGCTATAACAATTATTAGTTGTGCTATAAGCTATTGATATACTAGTATTTGGTATGTAAGGACAATTAACATAGCCAACACTCACCGCTATTTCCCCCGGCAGCCAACTCATCATTTGGAGCGGATAGTGACTTGATGTAGAGACCAATTGAGATGAATGTAGACAGCAATATGGAGGCCGTGGCCATGGGGATGAACTTGTGATAGACATATGTGACATTGAAACCAGTCATATACAGAGCAATGAAGAGACCCACTGATATCCAAAAGGCGATGAAGGCTGTCAAAGGAAAATGATCAAGGTTGAATACATCAACAGCTTATAAATTATATAAGCTTATTCAGTAGATGCATTAGCTTTGTCACTCTACCTATCCAATTTCTCAGACATTCAAAAATGCTTGAGTAATAATTATAGCTCTAAAACGCATATCATTGTTTTCTATTTCTAACTGATGACCAGTACATTTTAAAGCCCCTCATAGGGAGGGACAGGCATACAACGCCATTTTTATGATGTGCTAGGGGATGGAGGGGGAGGGTGATGGTGATCGAATCTATGAGTTGACTGAAGGTAGAAAGCACGCCCCTACACGTTTGGGAGTGCAGAGGAGTCCCCCCCCCCCCCCCCCCGAGGTCGGAAAGTCGCCGAAATTAAGGGGTCCAGGTCACAAAGTCGCTTTTTTTGACCCTTAATCCTATAGTCGCTAGGTCGCTTTTATTATTGCCTTAGGTCAAAAGTCGCCTCCAAAACGGCCCAGGTCGCGAGGTCGCTTTTGACCAATCTGCAGCCACACGTTTACCACCCTACACTACATAGACATAATGTGAGATGGGCCGGCCTTTGATATGCTCTACATCTACCTAACTATGCATACTTACCATTACATCTGTACTTGAGCTTTCCCCCTGATTTTAACGGAAGTCCAGTGGCCACATGACCCACCGGAAGTAGTTGAAGTACTACCTGGAACAAGAACCAGCCTAGAACAATGGCGGCGGCCTTGGTGTCCCACAGGTCAGCCACCGTCGGTATTCTCGGTAATGGCAACAGCTGGCATGCATCCTGAAATATACAGATAATGATGACTGAGGTGTAGTACATAAAGGGGAGGGGGTATTACTGGGGGTATTAAATTATATGAGGAGTGTTCATGGGGCTGGGGGAGAGCTGCTTTCAACCTGGACCAATCCCGTTGGCTTTTATATCTCATTAAATAATATACCTTTCACACAGACACCTACCTTTGAACAGGCTAAGTTGATGGCATACACACCAATCGGTAGACCGGCTACCATAGCAGTCGCTCCAGGAACACCCCCAAACTCCAGCTGGGTGGTGCGCTTCATGTCTTTATCAGCCCCCATCTTTGGTACTGAAGAAAGAAAAACATTATAAGACTTAGGGTGATTAAACAAGAAATAATCCCCTGATGGCATATATATGATGACCTATACAATGTGATCTATTAGAATACAATCATTTAGGCACAAGTGGACAGACTCACCCGGGAGCGTCAACAAAATAATCTGTACAGTCCTAAACTTTCTTAAACTGTCCAATCTTAAAACGTTTATTTAAGATAATAACATTGATTTAAGAATGTTCTGTTTTGTATTGCCACCTAGTGTCACATACCTACACTATGCTAGCTGGGGTCTGCCTTTATAGTATATACCTACACCCAGATGAGACAACATAAACATCTAAAAGAAAAAAAAAGAAAAAAGGGGGGTTGGGGGGCAGAGCCCCCCATTACATACTAGGTGACTAGCCTATCCTACAATGGACTGTGTAGTCTAACCAGTGGTTCATGGGTTCATCACTGGCGCCATCTGGGCAAGAGAGGAGTAGAACCAGTTATCTTAAATAAATGTTTTGTTTAAGATAGTCCATTGACTTTAAGATAGTAACGTTTTTAAGATTGGCCTTTTAAGATTGGACAGATTATTTTGTTGACGCTCCCATGTGAGTCTGTCCCGTCGAGTGTCATTACTGGACATCGATTCTCTCTCTTTGTAGCTCTATAGTGATCGATGCCCAGTTTTATACTTCAGACCAGTGGCTCATTTTGGCTGTTTTTTGCCTCACAGATTGCTTCTAGGGCAAAATCCTGACTAGGTGCCAATATATTCTCTATGCCAATGTGTAATATGAGGGTAGAAAACACTGGAACCTCAGTTAGAAAAAATCCTACTGAACAGTTTTTGAGAAAATTAGGGTTTTGTTGCATATTTTTGGTGTTTTTAGTACATTTCCTACATAAACCGTGAACGCCAGCATTTCTCACTTTTCAGGTGTTTAGAATCAGAATTTGACTTTTTTTTATTCGCAGTAGGATTTCTGAGTATCGAGCCATTCTAGAAAAGCTATTCTTTGGAAAAAATACTTAGTATTTCTTGATGATTTTCGTTGCACAAATTTAGGGTTGTAATATAAAAACTGCATTGTCATCCAATCAAAGTGTTTATGCACTGTTGATGGTCACCCCCTCCCACCCTCTTCACTCTGAATTGAAGGAGAACAGGCAGGGGAAGTACACTTGTCCGTATATAGCTGTTGACCTGCTTGCTGGGTGCATTTTCAATTTATGGGGTGCCAACTGTTCATGAAAGAAAATTCAAATAGAATATTTTTTTTTTTTAGTATCAGATAAGGGAGTGATCATCTATTATCAACAGGGGGGGTGGTGGGTTTGGGGGGGGCAAAAAAATTTGGACCCCTCTTAGGGGGGGGGGGCAAAAAAATTTACCCTGTTTTGAGCCAAAAAAGCCGCGCATTACTATGCTTCAAAGGGTCCGCGCGCGAGCCGATTTTTGACCCCAGGGGAGGGTGTAAAAAATTTCGCACGCTCCGCGCGGAAACCCACCACCCCCCCCCCCCCCCGTTGTTAATAAATGATCACTCCCTAAATGTAATTACAATTCGTGATAGCACTTAAAGCATTGTATTTGCATTAATATGAGTGGTAGCCACCTTATGGGGTGCCAACTATTCATGAAAGAAAAATCGATAAGAATTTGTTTTTTATTAGCATTAAATTGATGCAACTACAATTCGAGATTGCATTTTAAGCACCAGGGCATTCAATGAATGGTAGTCATCTTAAATATATGGGGTGCCAACTGTTCATAAATTAAAAAAAAAGAATAGAATTAGTTTTTTTATCAGTATCAGATTAATGCAACTACAATTCGTAATTGCACTTAAAGCATTGTGGCATGCAATGACTGGTAACCACCTTGAATGTATGGGGTGCCAACTGTTCATGAAAGAAAAAAAGAAAGTTTGTTTTTTTTAGAATCAAATTAATTCAACTGCAATTCAAGATTGCATTTAAGCATTATGGCATTCAATGACTGGTGGCCATCTTGAACCTATGGGGTGCCAACTCTTCATGAAGAAACAACTTAATTGGATTTTTTGAACAGTATAAAATTAATGCAACTACATTTCAAGATTGCATTTAAAGCAGTGTGGCATTCAATGAATGGTGGCCATCCTAAACCTATGGGGTGCCAACTGTGTTTGAAAAAGGTATCAAATAGACAATTTCTTAAAATAGATATCAAATTAATGCAACTACAATTCTTCATTGCACTGAAAGCATTGTGGCATTTAGTAAATGGTAGCCATCTTGAATGGGTTGAATGAAGGAAAAATCAAATAGGATTTGTTTTTTTGATCAAATTAATGCAACTACAAGTCAAGGTTGCATTTCAAGCATCGGGACATTCAATGAGTGATAGCCATCTTGAATCTATGGGATGCCAACTGTTCATGAAAAAAAATAGAATAGATTTTTTTTATTAGTATCAAATTACTGTAACTGCAATTTGAGATTACATTAAAAGCATGGTGGCATTCAATGAATGGTTGCAATCTTGAATTTTGAAATGAACATACACACAGACATATTCATAGGCATGAACATGGTGTTCTCCTTCATTATAGATATTCATGGATTTCTACTTCTACTAAATATAGCTTTCTGTTAGAAGGATTCTGTTACATGGATGTCGATGTCCAGTTTTAGATATATATCCATATAGTGCATTGGAGTGCTATAATGTTGGACTGCTGTATATTTTAGAGGGGTAAATAGCAAGTTGAAGATTATGAGGTAAATATTTTGCAATGTCCCTATTTTCCTGTAGATTTGTCAGTGCTATCATCCAGACTTATCATACATCGTTGTAATAGAAACAGAAAGTCTGTTCAATATACTATATACCTATGTACCTCATGTACCATTAAAGAGTGTAGAGATGCAAAGCCATTGTCATTGCATTTATATGCTGTGTGATCAATTCTATATATTGGGGGACAAGATGGTTATCTTAATATTATAGTGATCAACTAGTTCATGGCTATGGCTGCCTAGTAAAGCAGTAGGTACGTGCACATAATGATATTAAGAACAGAAACCCTAGAGATAATAACCCAAAATGATCTGCATCTCAATGTCAAATTTCTAAGCTGGTCTGTAGAAGGGACATTCAACTTCTCTTACATATGCATAAGTTATCAAAGGTCCCAGACAACATCATAACCTTGGAAAACCCACGTACTAGAGCTGAGAAAAAAATCTGTTTTAAATTACCTATTGCCAAACTACGTGTCGTAGAACTCTTCTCATAAGAGGTGCGCTCCTTTGGAAAACATTAGACCTGGATATTCAGCAATTAGACAATAGATCAATGAGTAATGAGACGGACATAAGGTAAGCCCAGAGCATAAGCACAACTACCCTATTATTTGATTTGTTTCACGTTTGATTTAATCTAATGGAATATACAGCAGTCCAACATTATAGCACTCCAATGCACTATATGGGTATATATCTAAAACTGGACATCGACATCCATGTATCAGAGTCCTTCTAACAAAAAGCTATATTCAGTCTCATCAAAGTAGAAATACATAGGTTGCTATATGAAGGAGAAGGCCATGTTCATGCCTATGTGTATGTCTGTGTGGTTGTACATGAGTCTGTGTCCATGAGTGCCTGCATTCATGCTACAGTCATAGGGTGTTTTTAGGGAAATTTCCCTTTTTGGCGATTTTGATTTTTTTTTTCTCGCCAAATAGGGGTTTTTCAGGCAAATTTCCTTTTTTTGTGATTTTTAACTTTTTTCTCGCCAAATAGGGTGTTTTTAGGCAAATTTCACTATTTTGAGATTTTGAACTTTTTTCTCGCCAAATCGGGTGTTTTTAGGCAAATTTCACTTTTTTGCGATTTTGAACTTTTTTCTCGCCCATTCAGGTGTTTTTGGGCAAATTTCACTTTTTTGCAATTTTGAACTTTTTCCTCGCCAAATAGGGTGTTTTTAGGCAAATTTCACTTTTTTGCGATTTTGAACTTTTTTCTCGCCAAATATTAGGCAAATTTCACTTTTTTGCGATTTTGAACTTTTTTCTCGCCAAATCAGGTGTTTTCAGGCAAATTTCACTTTTTTGCGATTTTGAACTTTTTTCTCGCCAAATCAGGTGTTTTTAGGCGAATTTCACTTCTTTGCGATTTTGAACTTTTTTCTCGCCAAAAGCTGCGGAATCTGCCTCCATGCGTGATCCCATTGATGGACTCTGGATAGACCCATGCATAGTGAAGACCTACATAGTGGACATGAGGTCAAGTTAAAAACTGCAAGTCACTTGTTTTGCAACTTGCACTGAACTGAACCTAATAGCCCTTGACTGGATTGTCAACAATCAATTAAACTATGACCAAACTCCCTCTATTTCGGAGACCAAATACACTATCAAATGATTTAAATTTTTTCAAAATAACACCCTGTGTGGAATGGCTCGGTATTCAGGAATCCTACTGTGAATAAAAAAATGTCAAATTCTAATTCTAAATACTAGGGTGTTCAGGCCATTTTTATTGAGTACAAAAATGTTGCGTTTTTCAGGTGGGGTATATAGAAGAGACTTTAGATAAGAGAATGCTGGAAGAATTATAACTCTAGCCCTATTAGAACATGCTTGAATTGATATTTCTTTGCAAAAAGTAAGGTGTATTCGCAGGACAAGAGGGCTCTGTCTAACCATACAGTGGACTGGTCCAGAAATAACCCTCCCCTGTTATAGTGTGAGTGGTGGTGATCCAGGTACAGTGGAGAGTGCCTTACATAGGGAATGTACTAGTTTTCAGCAAAGGTAGATCCACATATGTGTAAATCCGGGGGTTATTTATTTTTCTATGACTTTGGAATTCAGGCAATTAATAGTAAACATAAATGGGATGTTAATGTATATACCTACACATTTAGACTTCCCTCTTGGAAAGGTGATTCCATGTGTTATAGAACATTTTGTGCTATATATTTAGGTCTAGGAGTCCGATTAAAATGTAGGATATCTCTAAATGTAGGCCTATATCATGCCAATACAATGTGATCATTTCTATATTGGATACCCAAATAGCCTCTACCGGAAATTCATTCTAATACAGAGTGCCTCTAGAGAGCTATCAATTAACACTGTCAAAATATAGGTCTACACAGGCAGCATAAACTTCCCAACTCCCACATACATAATTATTCTATTAAAACCACTATTCAACATTCACTAACCCTTGCAGGAACTGTTGTATTGGATGGGATGAGGTCATAGCTTTCCACTGATATCAACACATCCATATATAATGGCATAATCTAGGCATAATTAGGAAACTAGTACAGAGAGAATAGTAAACAGCTGGATGTCTGTGCCGTGGCAGAGCGGTCTGAACACCCTATAAATACATGAAAATTGAGAAATGCTGACGTTCACGGGTTATGTAGGAAATGTACTAAAAACAGCAAAAAAAGGCAACAAAACCCTAATTTTCTCAAAAATTGTTCAGTAGGATTTTTTCTAACTGAGGTTCCACTGTTTTCTACCCTCATATTACACACTGGCATAGAGAATACATTGACACCTAGTCAGGATTTTGCGCTAGGAGCAATCTGTGAGGCAAAAAACAGCCAAAATGAGCCACTGGTCTGAAGTATAAAACTGGGCATCGATCACTATAGAGCTACAAAGAGACAGAGAATCGATGTCCAGTAATAATGTCTCTGATGTATTTCACGAGTGGGAGCTGGGGCAGTATCCGATGAAGTTGGCATTTGTGTTTATTTTTTTAATTTGAAGCCATTTAATGAAGGAAAAACAACTGTGTCTTAGCCCATTGAATACGACCACATTGTATTCAATGGGGGCATTGAATATGGCCCTTTCAGTACTTAAGCATAGTAAATCTTGTATTTCAAAAAAATAACAAACCCACTACTATCAGCAATATTACCTCATGCTGAAAACACAGATAATCCAGATAGTCCCTCCCAGTACAAATAGCCCAAACAACCCAGGTTGTTTTAACTCATTATTACAGATTTAAACAGACCAATAAGTCCCTGATGATTTTTTTTTAGCTGCCCAAGGGAGTGTAGCGTTTCGCGTCGTCTACTCCCCCCCCCCCCCCCCCGGCGCTGCCAGCGGCGGCCGGGCGGGACCGGCAGCCGGGGCCGGCGTGAGAACTGCGGCCCTGCGCGTCCCTGTGCGGCCCCAATGCACCTATTATCGCCCCTGACATGGCCCTGCAAACACCCTTCAAACTCCAAATTCAAATAAAGTCACCTCACCTACTATAGTCAGTGCCCAAGACAAGACCTTTAGCTGTCTACTCCTCTTTGGAATAGTCCGGATGCTGCTGTTTTATATGTGTATTTTGAACAAATCACCAGCACCCCCAACCTCCATGTTTTTCCCATGCTGGGCTCTGGTAGACTGACAGCCAACTAGCCTCAAACCTTACCAACCCAAGCTTTCTGATTTACTGCTTAAATATACAAAGTCACCCAAATTAAAGGGGCACACTAGTTAGAAGTGACCTTCACCAAACTAGCCTACCTAGGCTAGTGGACCAAATCATAGTTTAAATCACTGTATTTTAGCAGATTAGAGGACCCTGATCTGAACTGAGAAAATGGCTGAAAGGGCCATTTTGGCCCTTCCCCAGACCCTAGTTCTTTTCACTCCTATTCTAGCTTATTCTCTATAGATTTGCCCAATTCAAGTGCTGTTCCCCACTAATGTGGCACTCTAGATTAACATGCCACAACTTTCAATTTGCTAAATATTACCATTATTTTATAATAGAGAAGTTATAAATACTGGAACCTGATTGGCTGGATTCTGATTGGCTGGGACTTGGTCACGTGATCATCCCAGCCTGGTAGCATAAAAGGGAGGGCTCCCACCCCAATCAGGCAGAACCCACCAGGCTCTCAACCCCACCACACCCCAGGAGCAGCTCACTATCTTCAGACCACCTGCACTACCTTCAGACCACCTGCACTATCTTCAAACAACCTGCACTCCTGCACTTTTAGACCTTCAAGATGACCCCTTTAGACCTGCACTTTCAAGACCTAGGAACCTTCAGAAACCCATCTTTAGCCAACTCTAAAACCATGGAACTTTATTTCAGAGAACCTTCAAACCAACTTTAGATCAAGAATTCACCGGCGCCCCCCATCACCGACACTTAGAAACCTCGATCCACAGACGTACCGAGTTTTACCCGGGAAACCGAGCATATTCATCACTTTATCGTAGAACCGTGGGCTTAGCGGAGTCCTGGCCCAATGTATTCGTCACTTTACTTTATCACGGAACTCGGGCCTAGCGGAGTCCTGGCCCTCCTGTACACTTAGAGATAGAACTTGGGCTTAGTCTTAAATCCTGGCCCCTAGATTTATTCAACCGAACGTCGCCCAGCATTTATATTAGGCCTACCGCGTGCCGATAGACATCTACTTATCCTTCATACAACTATATTATTATGTCTAGAATAAAAGAGCATTTGAACTGTAATTTTACTTGTTGTCATGTGATCCTTACCTAGTGTTAACGCCATCCTAGTGGTCCGAACCCCCGTGTCTCGAACACACCTCTTTTGACTTTAGAGAACACAACGAGAAGTCAACCCTTCCCTCCCCCACTATACGATCGGAGAAAACGCTACAGAAAATGGCGCCGTGACCAGGATGGCTAAGTCACACTAGTGAGGACATTTGATTAACTTTTTCAGTCAGACTCTTTCCTAAAATTACATAGGCCTATTTTTGCTGACAGACTTTTATTCTACCCGCTGCAATTATCTTCAGGAACTTATTTCTTCACAACCAGCAGTATGAGCTTCCTAAGTAAGAGTTTTACGGCTGTCAGAAGTTTCTTCTCTCCCCGGGCCAGCCGATATGAGAACGAACCGATGAGCGAGTCATCAACCTTTGAATCTGAGGCTGACCACCTCACCGAGACTCCCGAGGACCAAGGCTTAAGTGACAGCATATCTCTGTTCCTGCCAACCCTCACAACGCCATGTAATGCTCGACCCGCTTATGAGAACCTGCACCGAAGGAAGGCGAAGGAACCGATTCGTTACAATGGTAAAGCTGACCTGCTTGATTGGCTCAGTCACTTCCGGAGCATTGCTGTGTGGAACAACTGGGATGATCAGGAGTATGGTCTGCAGTTGGCTTGTTCGCTCGTAGAAGATGCACGTGAGGTACTCTCCTCCATACCGGAACACCTTCAGTATGACCGAGAAACGCTTGAATCATCACTACGACAACGGTTCTACCCTCCTGGGAAGGAGTACTCGTACGCTCTTCAGCTTCACAACCGTGCCATGAGTCCCAACGAGAGTGTCTCAACATATGGTGCCACCGTTCGACGGTTGGCCCTTCGAGCATACCCTGACAGCCCTTTGAGTGAAAGGGCCCTGATGGACCACTTTATACGAGGACTCCCGACAAAGGACATGAGGCGCCATGTGCACGTCAGCAAGGTGAAAAGCCTGAATGACGCCATAGACATGGCCGTGGACTACCAGACATTTGATGACTCTGAGAAGGCAAAGAAATCACAGGTGGCGCCTAAGCCCCCGGCGGTAGAAGCTGTGGCCACCGAATTTGGAGTCCAACATTTTGAGAGGAGCCAACCTCGGCGACTAGCTGAAGTCCAATGCTATAGGTGCCGGAATTATGGGCACTACGCCAACGAGTGCAACTCATTTAGTACAGGCTCACCGAACAGGCCAGTTGAAAGCTGCCTCCAGGCTGTTATTGAATCAAGCGGTTCAGGCATCCAGATGGTAGCCACTCAAGCTGGGCAGCCATTCAACGCTTGAAGGAAGAGATGTGCCAGCACTGAAACTGATGACGACTTTGGTTATGTCCTTTTTGATTGGTGTGATATCCATTCACCAAGCATGGGACATGCCCCCTTCTTAAGACTGATGGAAGCGATACGAGAATAGGTGCCTACCGAGTGCAAGATGGAGAGGAGATGGTTATCCCCTAGTAGAAGAGAGAAATTCACTGGTCATTGGATTCTGACATCATGTGCTGCTGTAGAGTGTTAGGCAGTGGCAGATGTCACATACAGACTGTCAGCGGAGAGGAGGGCAGTGCTGGGTGCACTGTATGTCGATGTCACATACAGACTGTCAGCGGAGATGGGACAGTGCTGGGTGCACTGTATGTCGTCACATACAGACTGTCAGAGGAGTTGGGACAGTGCTGGGTGCACTGTATGTCATCTTGTTGCAAAAGAGAGTAGCTCAGAAAGCTGAGTTCTGACAGTGTGGACTGTCGGGTAGAGCATCCCCGGAAGGGCAGTGCTGCATGTCACTCTTTATGTGGGAAGATGGGGACCTCTAGACAGTGTTTACCTGCCAGATGATTCACCTCGTTACCTTACCTTGACTCTGATGTTGGTACTGGGCCAGTTTTTTATGTGGGCTCATCGTAGAACTTATTTTTATGAAACTTGACTTGTGTGTATTATTAGGATTAGAGACAAAGATGCTGATTGCTGCAACCAACTACAGGTAGCAGTAGAGGAACTGTTATTCTCATCGTCCATAGAAGAGCTTCATCATAGATGTCACCTTCATCGGATACTTACCTTCACTGCCTTCATCCAACTGGCCCTTTATCATACTTTCCCTGAGTCTAAGATAACACATACATCTTAGTACTTACAAAGTTTTGAATGGGTCAGGAGAACTTCATTTGACTACACTACACCACTAGAGACCCGATTTCCCAGAGCTGGTAAAATAATCTTTCAAAGAAGTCGACTTCATCGTAGAGTATCCAGATGCGGGGTCGCATCTTTTCAAGAAGGGGTCGGTGTAGCGTTTCGCGTCGTCTACTCCCCCCCCCCCCCCCCGGCGCTGCCAGCGGCGGCCGGGCGGGACCGGCAGCCGGGGCCGGCGTGAGAACTGCGGCCCTGCGCGTCCCTGTGCGGCCCCAATGCACCTATTATCGCCCCTGACATGGCCCTGCAAACACCCTTCAAACTCCAAATTCAAATAAAGTCACCTCACCTACTATAGTCAGTGCCCAAGACAAGACCTTTAGCTGTCTACTCCTCTTTGGAATAGTCCGGATGCTGCTGTTTTATATGTGTATTTTGAACAAATCACCAGCACCCCCAACCTCCATGTTTTTCCCATGCTGGGCTCTGGTAGACTGACAGCCAACTAGCCTCAAACCTTACCAACCCAAGCTTTCTGATTTACTGCTTAAATATACAAAGTCACCCAAATTAAAGGGGCACACTAGTTAGAAGTGACCTTCACCAAACTAGCCTACCTAGGCTAGTGGACCAAATCATAGTTTAAATCACTGTATTTTAGCAGATTAGAGGACCCTGATCTGAACTGAGAAAATGGCTGAAAGGGCCATTTTGGCCCTTCCCCAGACCCTAGTTCTTTTCACTCCTATTCTAGCTTATTCTCTATAGATTTGCCCAATTCAAGTGCTGTTCCCCACTAATGTGGCACTCTAGATTAACATGCCACAACTTTCAATTTGCTAAATATTACCATTATTTTATAATAGAGAAGTTATAAATACTGGAACCTGATTGGCTGGATTCTGATTGGCTGGGACTTGGTCACGTGATCATCCCAGCCTGGTAGCATAAAAGGGAGGGCTCCCACCCCAATCAGGCAGAACCCACCAGGCTCTCAACCCCACCACACCCCAGGAGCAGCTCACTATCTTCAGACCACCTGCACTACCTTCAGACCACCTGCACTATCTTCAAACAACCTGCACTCCTGCACTTTTAGACCTTCAAGATGACCCCTTTAGACCTGCACTTTCAAGACCTAGGAACCTTCAGAAACCCATCTTTAGCCAACTCTAAAACCATGGAACTTTATTTCAGAGAACCTTCAAACCAACTTTAGATCAAGAATTCACCGGCGCCCCCCATCACCGACACTTAGAAACCTCGATCCACAGACGTACCGAGTTTTACCCGGGAAACCGAGCATATTCATCACTTTATCGTAGAACCGTGGGCTTAGCGGAGTCCTGGCCCAATGTATTCGTCACTTTACTTTATCACGGAACTCGGGCCTAGCGGAGTCCTGGCCCTCCTGTACACTTAGAGATAGAACTTGGGCTTAGTCTTAAATCCTGGCCCCTAGATTTATTCAACCGAACGTCGCCCAGCATTTATATTAGGCCTACCGCGTGCCGATAGACATCTACTTATCCTTCATACAACTATATTATTATGTCTAGAATAAAAGAGCATTTGAACTGTAATTTTACTTGTTGTCATGTGATCCTTACCTAGTGTTAACGCCATCCTAGTGGTCCGAACCCCCGTGTCTCGAACACACCTCTTTTGACTTTAGAGAACACAACGAGAAGTCAACCCTTCCCTCCCCCACTATACGATCGGAGAAAACGCTACAGGAGGAAGGGAGATCAAAAGCTCCAGGAAGGGGACCCAGAGGGATTGTTGACTTGAAGTAATACATACACCCATCTGAACTATATTTGAATCAAGTCTACTAGGGTATAAGGGACACCTGTAGGAAGTGTATTGTTATTTGGACCTTATAAGGAGACCTTCTTTATATGCACTGGTCCCAAGGTCCTCCTTATAACGAAGTTTTACTGTATACTTTATGTTTAACGTTATATTGTGTGTCAATGGTATCACGACTCTATTATTCTCCACCAGAGATGCAGTACCCCAGTGAGTGTTAACGAGCCTGAGGGATGGACGTAATAGAATAGAAAATTGGTAATACATGTACATGTATTTGTCATATGAACATGTCTGTAGGGTATCTATAGGCTAGCCATGCCATGCTCATGCAAGGTTCCATGCATAACACATGCATGATAAGAAACCTAATATATTAAAGAGGTAATGTACCGTATACATGTCATAGACTCCTTCTACAAAGCTACTCTATGTAGCTAATATTATAGCTGTGCCCTGATAGGCATATACGAAAAAATTTACAGCTACATCCTTACATTATTCACCCAATACTTACCACAGCTCTGGCAGTGGTTACCGGTTCTGTATTCCCACCCAGATCACACTATAGTGATGTTAGCATGGTCTGATGTCTGCTGACCGATAACAACAAGCCTGTCAGTCAGTTACATAAACATGTGGTCTCCTGAACCCTGACCTTACAATCTCCTGCCTGAACTCTCGATGCTCTAACATGAAGGCATATGGCATACTAGGAGATGGTTGCCTGGGAAGAGTGGAGAGTGACGTGGTCACGTGACACACAAAATGTCGGCTACCTGAGTATTCACTCTCCTACTTTGCTGCTGTTTGATGGTCTCTGCTTGGAGAGTGATGGCCAATACCGCCAGAGAACATCCAGGTCTGAACGCATTTGGAGGCTTGAATCACATTACATTGAAATGTCGTATATCTATTTTCTTCGCGAGGACTAAATTCACTTGGGGTCTATTTTGAGGAAATGAATTCATTGCTGTGCAAAATGTATCTAATTCATAGGCAATGTTGTTATTGCACACGCCCTTTGGGTCACTTATTTTTAGGCTAGAAGAGTCTCAATTTTGACGATTTTGGAGACAACTAAAATCTTAGGTAATAAAATGCCATAAAAATAATTCATTAACGCCCATTGCGCTTATTACATCTAATACGGTATATCTATATCTGAGAACTTCTATCAGGAGTATGACTTTAAGTTGAGATTATAGTCGAAAGTTTTGGTCATATTAGTTTTCTTTCACGAGGTGGGGGGGGGGGGGGGGGTATTCAATTACAACCAAATCATGCATTCATACATCACAAGGCAGACATTGGAATACAATATTTTAATTTTATTTCAATTTTATACTGGTACACCATCACAACATATACCGTCATTACTGCCATGCGCAGCATACAATATACATATTCCTTTCATCGTTGGACTGTATAGAGCAATATGTAACTTAACAATTAAAACAAAGCATCTTGAAAGTGGCCATATTACACTAAGGAAGCTGTTATTTCCACTATGAAGTAAGCATTGGACGGAACTGTATCACGCTCACGACTTCCCTTACAGTTTTGAGTGCATTAATAAATCGATATGGCTAAAACTCAAGATATATAACAACAATTGACGTATCACAGAATTTGGCACTATATTAACCACATTTCACCTGAATAGATAAATCAACTTGAAGGACTTGTACTTATATTTGGCATTGTATATATGCAATATAATTTAACGTTATTTTTTGTCTATATATATACAGCTAAGACTTATCTGGAATAGATGCTTTTTGTGTTGTCATATTGGTTGTAGAATAAAGATAAAAGTACCCAACACCTAGAATATTTTCATGTAATCTCTCTCACAGAAATGGCTTCTACACTAAAAGGACAATGCGAAAAATATGTACGAAAATGAGCGATGAGTAGGATCCAAGTGGTCAACAAAAAATATGTTCAATTGTGCACTTATAATTATCATTATGGTCGTACTCCTTTGACATAAAGGAACGTTCTATTCATATAACTAATCCGATGTGTAGAAAACTGAAAGTTGGGCACCCACATGGAGATAATGGATATTGCAATGCTGTTATAGCGAGGAAATTAAGAGTCTCACAGGTTACAGTAGTTGGGATATATAGACCTACATTACCAAACATTTTGACAGATATTATTTTGGTTTTCTAGATCTCGATAGGTTTGGGTATGGGTTTACGGATATGACGCATCGTTGAGCCTGGCTCGTTAGGTTTGAATGGAGCGTGTGAACCGTATGGTCTGGGGATGGGTAGGTCAGCATCGTCGTCTGGAATGTAGGCATTGGGGCGTGGCTCGGCTGTTGTTGATATACCCCCCGGAAGCTGGTACTGTTCCTCCTCTTCCACTGCCTGGAACACATAAGGCACAAAATACAGTTTGATCATACTGGTTCTTATTGATGTGTGATTTCAATATATTTTAGATATCCGAAATTTGTTACGGACATTTGAAAAACTTGATCAGTAAAATTAATGTCACCGATGTAACTGACACTACACGATTTGAAGAATTCAAAAATGACTATTTTTGTTCAAATCAGAGATTAGATACTGTAATTCTAAGGAAGGCTGGGAATGCACAATACCATCTTTGATACACCAATTCCCAAGAAACCTTTTGGATAAGTAATCCAAGCCGAGTGCCTACCATTCTTGATGCTTCCTTGTCTGCGAGACGGCGGTGATCGTCTCTGATCTTGCGCATCCATTCGCGCTCGATGACCTCTGTGGGTGCCTCGTCCTTCTCCATACGGAGGTAGGCGTGCTCCAACTCCGCCTCTCGTTCCTTCACCTCCTGCTGCAGCCGTAGTGCATGCGCCTGGTGCATCGACAGTTCAGACACCATGGCCATCATCTTACGCGTCACCTCCTTGATCCTCGACTGCTGCTCGTTCACCTGAGTAATGTTATGATTGCAATGGAATTCATTATCAAGAAACTGGTGTGTGGTTTTTTTAAGAGAGTTTTTTAATTATTTATTTTCAACAATTAGGCATCCTGAGGATCACAGACTCTTAACAAGGACTATCAACAGAAAGAATGTTTCGGGGCGGGGTGGGGCATAACATTGATTTATACATGCAGATTGCAAATGGTATGTCCAATTCAATGTTGTATAACGGAACTATACCGTTTTGGCTAGGTTGAGTGTGTCGTCCTTGCCCGCGTTGACCTTTCTGTGAACCCGCTCCACGATCCTGCAGTCCTGCTCGAAAATAAGGTCTTTCTCTAAAAGTTGCTCCTCCTTCTCAGCCAGGCGAATCTCCAACTGAAAGTACCAGAATACATTTGTTGATGATACCATCCTCGTGCTGTTGTTCGGGAGAACATGCTCAGGTAAATTTTTTTTCTTAAAATCGTTGAAAATAAACACAATAATTCTTTGTTCTTTCTTCTCAGTTGCTCTGGATTCGAATATTCTTTTAGTTTGCCTCTATGTTGCCTATGTGGTAGTATCTCTAGATATTTTCTACTTTCATTTTTCGGCTTGGTTTTACTGGCTTTCTCGGCCTCCTATTGTCAACATGTGTTGTAATAAACAAAAGCGCATTAGAAATGTTGAGATAAATAGCATCTCAATAATCTTGTAATTACCTCCTCCAGTTTCTGTTGAGCATCTGCTGGGCTGAGATCCCTGCCTTCCAGGAACCTGACCCGCTCTGCGTCATGGGGGTTCTGGATCAGCTTCTCCAGCTCCATCATGCGGTCCTGGCATTGTGCCAACTGTACATTCAGAGAGAAATGGTGTTAATGTTTTGTACTTTTCTATGATTTATGATAGGAACAGGAATACTGATTTAAGGTTTAATTCCAGGAGAATTATACACTGCTCTAGAACTTTTTTTTTTTTTTATTCCCTTGACGATGAAAAAGATATTCCTTGGTACGCTGAGATGTCTACATTGATCAGAACAGTCCCCTTGCCAAACCACACGAATTTATGCATCTCGCCGACCCTATGGGGTTGATACACTGTCGTGCATCAAAGAGGCAAAGCACAGTAAAACACAGTGCGGACCTTAAAGGGTTAATGTCTCAAATCATACAGTTAGATACTGACCTGTATTTGAACAGTGACAAGCTCTTGCTCCAGGTTGTGCTTGTTAGGTAGGGATTTGCGCAGCAGGTCAACGGCTCGTTTCTCCTCAGCAAGCTGCATCTTGAGGAAGCGGATCTCCTCCTCGCGTGCCTGTAACTCCACGTCACCGTTACGAATCATCTGTTCCTGGATGTTCACCTTCTCATAGAAGATGCAAACCTCCTCGTCACGCTCAATAAGCTGGATACCTCTGTTGTAAGAAGCATTTAATAATCATTTTAAATTTGTCAAATTTGTCAAATATTATTTATCACGTTTCGAGGGAAGATATTTTTCAAAAGTCAATCACTTGAAATAAAACTAAAAATAATGTTGTTTTTTTACCTGACAATGTACGAGCAGAAAACGAGTCATTTATAACGTAACCATACAGAAGTATAACTCTTCTTGGTGTAATTTCCAAATCTATTTGACATGGGACACCGATAGCCGCCAGTTTATCTGGTACAAACTTATCCTTACCGGTCGTTCCTGTTCTGCACTGCCTTTTCATAGCGCTTCCTCTGGTCGACCATGATCTCCTCATTCTGGTTGATGAGCAGGTTAAGTTTGGCAATGTCCATTCGCTGCTGTTCCTTCTTATTACTCATATCATGCTCAATCCTGTGCTGTTTAGCCACCTCGTTCCTCAGACTGTCTCTGATTGTGATGGCATTCACATGTTTTAAGCGCTGCTTCTGCAGCTGACGGTCTTTTTGAGATACGGCAGTCCGCAAGATTTCTATTTCATTTTGGAGGATTTTTATTTTCTCTCTCATCTCGGCTGCTTTCTGTGTACTTGTTTGAATGAGGTTCACACACTTGTTTCTTTCATTTTTGATAACATCGTAAAGCTTGGCAAACTCCTTTAGTCTGAAAAAGAGGGACACGTATTGATTATCAAAAGCTCTCTTCTATAATTAAGGAATGGCCTATGGATAAGTTGCGACAAATTGCATGTTACTCTAGTTTATGATGTCATATACAAATTTATTTTATGATTTTTGCATAGTGCTCAGTGAAGCCTACATTTTAAACTAATTCAAGACTTACTTTTGTTGCATTTCTTGGTATTTTTTCTGTTTATCTTGGATCTCTAACTGTTTTGTTTTAAGGTCTTGTACAGCTCTATGGTACCGCATCTCGGCTCTCATGAAGTCCCGGGCTTTTTGTTCCCTTTCATCATTCTAAAAGAACACCATACTAGCTTAGTTACATGTGAAGGCTATTAGTTAACCATTATTCCTGAACTTTGGGTATTACCATTGATGATTATATGACTGACTTTAAAAATGTTTTAGATTAATAGCACTTTAACAAACTTCCATTTATCACCTTTCTCGGAAAATTGACAATTGACGAGCCTAGACAAATGAAGTGTACACTTGTGGAATAGTCAGCGCATTAAAAAAAGTCTTACCTTGATAGCTGCGAGACGGGTGAGTTCGACCACCTCAATGCGCAGATCGCTCTGTTCATACAGCAACCGTTCCTCCTCTGCAATACTTTGCTCCACCTTCACTGTCTCGGTTGCTGTTATTGAGTTCTGAAAGGTAACATTTTAAGCTAAATTAAAGTTGAAGGGAGGACCACCCTAAAAACGTTCATGAATGATCTCCACCATGGTATATAGTTTGCACATAATATATTATATAGTTTAGCTCTATGAAATTACAGTGTATCTCCAATTTCAGATGACGCTTAACATTTGGATATATCAGGTATCATAGTGTTTTTTTCTCACCTGCATACTGAGTTGGCGTTTGTTGGCCTCCACCTCACGCTGAAGTTCTTGTCGTTTTTGTAATAGTGAACCATCATCCTTGGGCTGCATGTCATTCTGAAAGATGATAGAAGGAATTCTACACTTTGTCCTAATTTATGTAGGAATTTTACCCCTGCCTAATTAAATTGGATTGTGAAGCGAGCAAGGGACATTCCCATGGCACCTTTACCCAGATAGCATAAAATAAATCCACCTTTCTCCGAACAATTATATTTGTATTCCCACATTTTTAATATCTTCACCGACTATGCGATATGACCAATGCAGCGGTTTTAACTGCCGTTTTAATACTAAGTTTTAGAAATGCACGTGTTTTCAGCAAGAAAATAATAGCGGGTAGCATTGCATGCACTGACCTGGCCCTTGACTTTCTCATGGACCTGCTGGGTGTGAGCTAGTCCATCCTCAGCCACCTTCAACTGCAGCTCAGCCTTCTTCCAGTTACGCAGCTCACGGTCCTTGTCGCGCATCTTACGTGTGTGCGAGTCGTGCATCGTCTTCTTCTCCAGATTAATATGGCGCAAGTTCAGGTCAAGGGTTGCTCTGAATTCCAAAGACATATATTAGATGGGTTAAATAAAGTTAATGCTATGATGTCTACTATTTCAATTTAAAAAACGAAGTGGTATCACAAACTTCTGGATAGATTACAGTGCTTACCCTGCTTATGGTGGCTCTCTAAATCAAAGAGAATAAATCGAATGGCGATTAATGATTTTTTTAAAGTGACATATGATGTGCTCACCTATCCCCCATCAACACGGCCTCCCGTTCCTTGGCATGTTCATTGTCCCTGACAAGGACCTGGAATTCCCGCTGTTGATCCTGAATCGAGCTTGACTTCTGGTCCATCTGCTCATCCAGTCCAAGTTTCTCATCAACCAGCGACGATTGACGAGCCTAGACAAATGAAGTAATTTATATTTATTTATTGCCATTTACTTCATATTTCATTCGATCACTAAGATAATATGACTGATTTGCAAGTGAATCAAAAAAAGATTAACTTAATAATCTATATTAAACTAAAGAAATAATTTTCATTAGAAATTCTTTCGTGGTTTTATTTATAGATTTTCTTTAGATCCGGATTACTAGTAACAGACATTTACCTGGAGCTGACTGAGCTCGGTCATTAAACTGTTCAGTTCTTTTTTGAGCTCGCGATGCTTCTTTTCAGCGTCATTCTTGTGTCGCTGAACACGATCTGCCTCCTTGGAAATCTGACCTGGTTGTGTGTTCACTGCCACCAACTCACTCTTAAGGCGTTCATGCTCTTCATGTGTTTTCTCAAACTCTTTGCTCTCTTTCACCATGAGCCGAGTCTTCTTCTCAACCTCCTCCTTTAGGGTTTTCGCTTCGGTCTTACGCTGACCGATTTCTTTTTTCATATCAGCACACATTGTCTTCAGCTCCTCCAGCTTCTTTTCCATTTCCTATAAGTGAATTTAGCAAACATTTATGAAATTCTGTTTTACAATTCTAGTAACTGTTGCATAATTCTCTGTCGCAGAACTTTACTTTTTTTGCTTTTCTATTTTCAAAATCGACTTCAAGTGACAGTGTCAGGTCTTGCTTTTCTATTTTCAAAATCGACTTCAGATGTTTACATTGGTTACAGGGTGGATACTTTGGGAAATTGATATATTTGTAGTATTATATTTGGTTAACTTACCCCCTCTTTTGGCATACGAGAATATTCCCTCTCTATCATCTTTTTCTCTTCTTGTAAGCTGCAAATAAAACACCAGTGAATATCAGAGTCGATCTCAAGCCCCTGTATAACAACAAACATAAAATATGGATAGCCTTGATATACAACAGTATTAGCAAAAGCCTAAAGCTGTGTTCATTAAAAGTTTACACAACTTTGTATTTTAAAAGAGTATCACCCTACAGCACTCAAGTCTCTAGGTTTGTGTACTTTCTGATTCTATCATACCCACGTACCATTCTATTTTATAGTCGAGTTGGTACTGCCGCTCGTCTGCTTGTGATAGGTCGTTATTCTGTTTCAGTAGCTGCATCCTCAGTTTGGACGTCTCACTGTTAGAGTTCTCCGGGAAGTCGTCTGCCTTCTCCAGTTCTGCTTTTTGACGTTCCAATTCTGTCTGAAAGTCTTTTGCTTGTTGCAGTAAACTGCTCTCATTCTCTCTTGTACTGAAAAAGACGAGAAAGAAGTGAGCATGGAACTAGAAGAAATGATCATTCTAACTTCTACAGTAATTTTTATGCTAGATAGCAATATATGATTTTCTATGATACTCCAGAAATGTACTCAAACCAAGCATAATCATATATAGTATATTATACACATTTAAGTCACAGTATAGGGGTAAGACAAAGCATTTCACACCTTGGAACTAGTTTTTTTTCTGTTATACATAGGTTAAGAGTTTTGTGACTATGAAGGCACCAGCCAGTCTGTTATGTTTTTTGTTTTTTTTCAGTTTTTTTAGAGCTATAGTTATACTTGTGGGTTATCCCTTATGTATATTTTTACATTTTCTATTCAGACTACATATGAGGTCGTGCTACAATAAACATTGATCTATATATCTCCCATATATCATGATGTACATGACGCCCAGCTCCTTCACAACGATGCTGTTATGACTTTTAGTGCTTAACACAGCCATGCGCTGACCTTTAAATATTAATTTTCATGATCAACAACAATAACACTGTCACCTGCAACCACAAAGACGCAGCCTATGAAACGAAAGAAACACAATTACCTCTTTAGCATTTCGTGAAGTTCTGTATATTTTGCCTTGAGCATGGCAACTTTTGTTCCTGTTAGACTGCCATCTTGAAACAACTGAAACACAAAAATAACAGGGAAATTCAAACTGATCTCAAATGTTAAAATCTTGTATGAAAGTAGGAGAATATGTAGATGTATATGGTGCAATGTTCCAATTTGATATGTAGCTCCTTTATACTGTACATCCATAAGGTGTATTATGAACATCCGTTTTGTTCTTGATAGACAATAGACAAGCCGATGCACTGAGGGAGGAAATAGCAATAAACAGCGCCATTTAAAATATTAATGACAAGAAGACATTTATAGCATAGTGTTGGTGACATGTACCGGTACTTATCAAATATTAATTCCCACAACTGTTAGATATTGATCTCCAGGTTGTATTATCCAGACCACGTTCAGTGACAGGTGTGACAAAGGATGGTTAGGTTACTATTGTAAGACAGATCAATATTTAATATGCCTGGTCAATAAGTGATCTTGTACGGTCGACTGATAGTCTAATAATCATGCGCATGTTTTCCATCCTCTTCTCATTTAAACCACACAATTATGCATCTTATTTAGCTTTTTTTGCTACTCCCCATAAAGTAAAGAAAGAGAACGCCATGTGCGGGTTATAGGAATGGCTCAAAGTCTAATTGCGGTTTATACGAGGGTGCTATTAGTTTATTCTGTGCCCTCATGGGAAGGCGGCATGGAATATGGCGATTCTAGTACATAAGCATAGTAACTCTCGTATTCACCAAACATGTACTTGGTACTTACATCATCAAGGCATTGGAATGCAGGACTGGCTGATACTTCCATTTGGCTTTCCTCCTGCATGATGACTCGTGGCGGGACGGCAGATATGGGCGCCGTATACTCCGCGGTCTCCTCCAGGGCTTCACCCTGGTGTTCTTCCATTGTTCCATCAGTGGCAGCCTCTGGGGCTCCCTCTGCTGCTCCATCGGGTTTCTGCTCATTGTCACTCATTTTGCCTTTTTTTCACCCTGAAACAAATTGTATACACCCAGTTATGAACAGCCAGTTATGAACTGAAAAAAGTGACACTTTACTTTCCCTGTAAGAGGGGACCAAATTGTTTTTCTTTCGCTTTATTACCAATTCCTTAGCCTTAGGGAGTGCGAATTTTTGAACAACACTCAAGAAGAGGAGGATGCAAGGAGAGGGGGATAAAAAATGTCAACTCCTCTTGGCCGTTTTCTTATTATCTTTTTTTTTTTTTTTAGCGAAAAAGCCTTTTTCCTGTGCGCTATTATGTAACAACAGAGCGCCCACCTGTGGATGGAAAACAATATCGACTCAATTAGAGGGGAAGGGGAAATGTGCACACATGCACAACATTTCACCGCCACCCCTCAATCCCATTCATTAAAATTATCGTCCATCCTTAACTAATTGTGTGTAAACTTCTTTTTTTTCTTGTAGGCCTAGAACATGTACCGCCCTCGTCGAGTTATGAGTCAGCCTAGGCTAGATCAGTGAATGATTGATACAACTGTGATGAACATAGTTTCTCCGAAAATGACGTTATCGGGACTTGAATCTGGGGCCTCCCACTCCGAAGCAGGTGCTCTACTACTGAGCGACATCCACTGTCACATCAGATAGACTGTGTCTCACGTAACTGGATCGGTATGGTAGAGAGGGGGGCAGGATTACCCGTATGATACCACTTGCAGGTTTATCACCAAGGCATGAGTCATGCGAGCCCCTACACTACTCCCCACTAGCTTCCATCATCTATGCTAGATTAGGATTTCCCAGGGGGTTACCAACCCTGGGCTTTCTCTCCCTCCTAGAAAGGGCTTTATCAAGCAGTTCCCAAGTAACATGCCCAGCTGGGGCCCAGTTGGGTTTGCCTTGGGCAACCTTGGGCTGGAATGGGCTGCGTTTTGGGCTGGGCAAATCCATGGGCTTCAGTGGGGCACCAGTTGGGCTAAGTGAAGTTTACAACATGCTTTGTAAATATCCACAATATCTTGAATCATACTCTCCATTAAAACGATTCCAAGTATAAACATGTTATAGTCACTTTTGGGTAGGAAATGTATGATTGGGTTTTAGGTGGGCTTAGACTGGGCTAACTTTCACTTCCAGAAATGCTTTATGGTAGTCCCTCACAATGTGAATCAAACTCTCCTTTTAAAATAAAAGAAATATGAAATTTTATAATGATGATTTTGCTGGAAAATCATAGTTGGGCTTTCTTTGGGCTTGACATGGGTTTCCCAGCAAGTAGTTTAGAGCATTGACACTAGAGGGCTATGTGGTTCTAAGCGTTGACACTAGATGGCCTCTCTATACCATGTAGAGAGAATTCCTCCAATTCAAGATAACTTCTTCATAGATACAATAAAGCCAAAATGTGTCATGTAGTTAATACATGTATGTGAATGAAGGTATTTCAATACAGTTTGATAATATATGGAAGTTTCCATTCTAATTTGTAAATCAAAGTAGAAAATGAAGTATTCACCTGGGTCCCGTTTCTCCACAAATTTGCGGAGCTCCGCAAATATATACGGATGTCCGCAAATATATACGGAGGTAGTATTTGTATGCTTAAGTACCAAAAAGACATAATTTGTGGAGCTCCATAAACATATTTGCGGACGTCCGCAAATTTACGGACGTCCGTATATTTGTGGAGAAACACCATCCTGGAGACCCCTATAATGTGGTTAAAGTAACTACAAGACATGGACCCACATAACCTGAAGGCATCAGCTGCAGATTTGATGGCTAAGATGAAATAGTATCTAGCCACTTGCACAAGTCTCATCTTTGGTGACTTAAACTTGATGAATACATTTTCTATCTTCTGTGTAGAAAATGTATGACTTGAAGGGTTTCCGGTAGGGATACAAGAATCCTACCTTGGGCCAGCCCAACCTGTGCCCACCTCAAGCCCAGCTATATATTAGTCATTAAATCAATGTAAGGGAATGTATTAATTAAAATTAATTACTGGACTGCCCTATTATGCAAGTTGTAACCCTAAAATATTTAAGTGGGGCCCATTCAGGGCCCTGGCAGGGCCCAGTTTGGGCTAGCCCACTTGGGCCCGGTCTGGCGCCCAGTGCCCGTTCTCGCAGGGCCCCAGTCGGGAAACACAGGTGGGGCCCAGTTTGCAGCCCAATCGGGGCCCAACTAGGGCCCAGTTTGGCTTGCTACTTGGGTTACAGAGAGTCCCAGCCCCCGTATAGAGGCACCTAGCACCAGGCATTCTCGGCCACTGGAGACTGAAGGTCCCAATGGGGCTTTATCAAGCAGTTGTTTAGATACCCTGGCTTCCCAGCGATGGAAGCTTTCCACACCATTCCGATTCAGCCAATTTGTTGACTAGACTCCATGCTTAACTCCAACTGTCAGTAATGGGACCAACGCTTCACAACCTGCTCCTCCAATTAGCTAACGGCCAGCAGCTGGCCAATACCGTATAGTCAACATAACACGGAGTGCGCTCGGTGGCTACGCCAGTGTGAAGGACATGGACCGTCATGGTTTCTCTGGAAATGATGTTTCTTGGAGACAGCGGGATCAGCGGCCTCTCACTCCGAAACGGGTGCTCTACCACTGAGCTACATCCCCTGTCACATCAGATAGATCATGTCACGTGGGTTTATCACCAAGCCAAGGCACGCAAGCAATCCGAGCCCCTACACTGGCTACAGTGGCTACACATTACTCATTAGCCGCTCATTACTGACATTAGCCAGCGAAACGAAAGCCATTCACCTGTTCAGGTCCTCAGTGTTGTGACATTTGTTGTGGTCGGTCCCATTCCCCTTGGCATCAACAGTCATTCAGTTGGTGACTGAATCATGTGTGTCACTCGACGCCAAGTCTCATTCAACTTCAATCAAGCCATTCACTTGCATCGACTGTGGGGCTGCGAGCCGCCGAGCGTGGCTTCACAATCACAATCACAGACAGTGCCAGTAGCCGAGTGCTACTACCTAATAATTCTAACCTTGTCGAAGATGTACGGCTTGGTTAATGGGCTTAATATGATGATTGTTATGTTATGATTCTCACAATGTAAGGGTAAATACCTGGCATGAGCGGGTGGTCTTGGAAATCAAGTTTACTCCTCAATTCATGATGGTAGGCAGATGTAAACAAATATGGCGCCCACAACAACGTTTCTATGGCGACTGCAATAGTATGATTTCGTATTCAAGAATAGTAACTAAACATGCATACGCATCATATCTAAAACTATTAATATAATATTTCAAAGGATAAAATAGTATTTTCAGTAGTATTAAGCTAAGATAAAGAATTTAAAGATATATTTTTTCGTATTCAATGTGTTGAGGACCCTACGCGACTACTAATAATTCAGAAATTATATTATAAAATAGTGATGGGAGACATACACTGTTTACCAATCCATTTTGAGAATATAATATTGCTAGAATAATGGTATACATTGTAATATTTTCTTTAGATGTGATAGGGTGTATGTGTAAATTAATTTAAAGCTGAATATAATTAATTAACAGTCCTCGCGCAGTTACTGTCATCCTGTGCGGCGCCGACGCCATACTTTTGTTTTGCCGGGTGATTCGGTTGCCAATCTCGAAGTTTCCGCAGCATACACGCAAAAATGAAGATCGAGGAGGTAAAGAGTACCACTAAAACACAGCGGATAGCTACACATAGCCATGTCAAAGGACTGGGACTGGACGAAAATGGATATGCCCACCAAACGGGAGCAGGTTTGGTCGGACAAGAGCTCGCACGTGAGGTAAGCTACGCCGACGACAACCGTCAACAAACCACGCACTTGCCGTACCACTGACACTGTTGCTCGATCATTTCCATCTTGATCTGTCATTTAGATATTGAATCGACATGAAATAACCATAGACTATGCGACAATGGCAACTCTTCACGTTCATGGTCTATTTTACATACAAATGTGATCATAAATACTTCGATTTGAAGACCGGGTCATAGCAGACGGCAGTGTGTCACCTCCGTTGACAGGCGTTGTGACAGTGGTTGTGACAAGTCAGAACTCGAGCAGACAAGCCCAATCCAGAAGCAAGGCTAGACAAACCTTTTATGGCTTCTTTCTATGTACAATAGGGAATAGCCTATGATAAGCATTGAACATACACCGCCGATAAGTGTTTACTGTTGTGGTCTGTCAGTGTAGTCTTCTGACGTCTTATAAAGTTATAAGTGTTAATATATTTCTAAAATCCCTAAAATAAAAATGATTTTAGGGAGTGATCATAATTTCAAATTGATATCTTCCTTTACCCATGGTATTATTTTACAGAGCAAGTGCTTTTGGTATTGATACCGTAACCTGAACTCACGAGCGTAAAATTGGGTGTCGGGAAAAAAAAAGGGATTCAGTTCTGAAGGAGTAGTGAACAGAGACACACCTTTCCTCGTCATACACATTTCTCAGAGTGAGCATAATTTCCACAACTCAAGTCTCAAGACTCACTCACTCAGGGAATGGGGGAGGGGGGGGGGGGGGTTAACTTTTGTGTGGTTGCGCTGATATATTTCATCTCCCTTTTTTGTTACCTAGATTAGTAACGAGCAGGCTGTTTCACTGAAAAATGTGAAGTCCTTAACCCCCCCCCCCCCCATCCCGATCGACATTTCTTTACCCCCGCTGTTGCTAATACATGATCACCCCCTAAAGGGCCAGGCAAGGGATGGGAGATGGACCAATGGCAATGCACATGAGCCGATGAGCTCAAATAAAAATTAAAACTAATAATGCAATTATCCAGTGGGACAGATTTAATTATGTTTAATACGATCATGTCACATGATGGCATAAAACTATATATAATCATAATGCATACCGGGTATGCCGAGATTTAGAAGCACACCTAACATAGACAAATAATGACACACACCTTTAAACGTTAAATTAAAGTCAAATCTATTTAGCTTTAAATGCTCAAAACGGGAGGTCTTTATCATATCTACTTCTAGATTTAGAAAGAATTATCACGTTGGTCTAAATTAAGAAAAAAAACTAATTTATATGAGTGTTTTGACCTCTTCCTCTTGGTGGTTCCAAAAACGATACTAGATCTATATTAAATTGGAGGGGAGTACAACTATTTGGACCCCTGTGGGGCCATCAGACCTACAAAACAATTTAAAAAAAAAAATCGTGTGTGTGTGTGTGGGGGGGGGGGGGGTGTCCAGCCTCGGCCAGCGTCTATCCTACCACTTGGATAGGCTGGGAGTGAGCTGTCAAGCATCATCCTATCCCAATGCACAACTTTCAATTATCCTTTGATCTAGATAAGAAGCCGTCTGTAGGTGGGTGTGTATTAGCCAATACACACCCATTTGCGCCATTAATCTGGCGCAAATATGTATCAAATGAAAAGAAGCTCTGCTCCTATGCCATACGCAGCCGAGCCCAGAGTATGGGAGTCCAAAAATCGGGGTGGGGGGGGGGGTGGTGTCACCCTATTTAGGTGAAAAACACTCCCTAATAATAGGGCTTAGCCTTAAAACAACCAACACGTGCTATGGGGTTGGTGGTCCGCGGGCGGAGAAAACGTTTGGATCCCTTTCATGGCCATGGGGGTTAGAAAAAAAAACCAAAAACAGGCCCCTTCGGGCTTCGGCTGAGATCCAAAAAGAGATCCCGGTTATGTCTGATATGTTAAGAACATTTCTTCTCTTCTCTCACCAACAGGCTGGAGGTATTATCACAGAGATGATCCGCGCCAAGAAGATGGCAGGTCGGGCTGTCCTCCTGGCTGGACCACCAGGTACTGGAAAGGTAAGAGAAAATTCAATAAAGCATACGGTATGAAATATTCTAATATCTTCAATTATATTCCTGAAGTGAAAAGATATGAACACTAAATCGGTTCAGACTTTAGGTATAACCCACAGATTTGCTAATAGTAGAAAAACCTTATATAACACACTAGGGTTCTGATTCTTGTATAGCCAGCATGTAGTACAAAAGGGTTTACGGTAATAACAAAGTTAAGATTATGGATTCTTCTTTTACTATAAATGAGAGTATTACTTAAACTCGTTTACTAGCTCAGTGTCATGACTACTTTCAAAGAGGTGGAAATAACTTTCCGGCACACATGGACAATTGTACATTTTCTAATCGCAAAACCTCTTTCATTGCAGACAGCTATTGCTCTTGCAATTGCCCAGGATCTAGGCAACAAAGTCCCTTTCTGTCCAATGGTCGGAAGCGAAGTTTACTCTGCAGAAATTAAGAAGACGGAGGTACTAATGGAAAACTTTAGGAGAGCAATTGGTAAGTTAAGAAAAGAAGCTACTAAATCTTCACTGTGCACATGGTGGACCGATGTGGTCTTGCCTCACTGCGAAAAAGGAAAAAAGATGAAATACATACATGACATATTTTGAGAGCTTTTCGCTCATTTTCATTTGTCCTACTTTTAGAAATACCAATTTTATTTTTAGAGATGAAGTTAAATCTAAATTGATAATCAATGTAGTCCCAGATGACATACCTTTGTGTAATAAGGGAATTGTGTTTTTCCTAGGTTTGCGTATTAAGGAGACAAAAGAAGTATACGAAGGAGAAGTGACAGAATTAACACCAGTAGAAACAGAAAACCCTATGGGAGGTAAGAGTTACATTATAGAGTAGATCATCAGAAGATCATATTAGAAAGACTGCTTTGAACATTGAAGGCACGAGAGTCTAACACAAGAAAAGAGGCACAGTCCCCACAACATGTGTAAATTCATTGGCTAGTGCTTTAATACATGGCCATATCTTTGCTTAATATGATAGGAATATCTAAAAAAAAAACTCTTCACTTTCTTTCGCATGGCCGGCTATTGCGGTCAATTCGGCAATACTGTAGTACATCTTTATCAAACTTTCCAGTCACACATTTAAGTGCCTGTAACTATTCTATGTTTGTAGGATACGGTAAAACAGTAAGTCACGTCGTAATCGGCCTGAAGACAGCAAAAGGAACAAAACAATTAAAATTGGATCCCTCTATCTACGAGAGTTTGCAAAAGGAGAAAGTGGAAACAGGCGACGTTATTTACATTGAAGCCAACAGTGGAGCAGTCAAGGTATGTTTTTGACAATTAACATAGAATGCATAGTCTGTCAGATCTATAAATCTAATTGCAATCAGGAATATTTAAGGAATAAATGGTGCGTTATAGCAGTTTTTTTTTGTATCAGTCAAACAATTAAGATTACCAAAGCAACTTGTCAGCTGCCATTGGCTCCCGGGCCAGTATTAGTGTCTACCATCTCCCTGCAAGGGTTCAAAATATACTAAAATTTTATATATTTTAATTTTGACAGAGACAAGGCCGGTCTGATACATTTGCTACAGAGTTTGACCTTGAGGCTGAGGAGTATGTCCCGCTACCCAAGGGTGATGTACATAAGAAGAAGGAGGTCATCCAGGACGTAACCCTACATGACCTTGACTCAGCCAATGCCCGGCCACAGGGCGGACAGGATATCATGTCCATGATGGGCCAACTCATGAAGCCCAAGAAAACTGAAATCACAGGTAACATTTCTGATTATTAGAAATAATGCTAATGAATTGATATAGATGTAGGCCTACTTTACAACTACCTGGTGTATTATTATCACACATGCAGCAGATCATCTCCATCGCGGTTACATAAAATCAATAAAGAAAATCCGTATAACCTGTATCGCGCATATAACTAGGACCTAGAGTTTGATAAATTGGTATAACCTGCACATAGGGTATAATTTTGGTGTATGGACCTGTGTAGTGTCTAATTAAAGCTAATCAAATTAGAGCTAATTATCAAAATGTGAAATGCGGGAATTTTACTACCTTTCCGGACATCGTCCGCATGCATTCAAATAGATATTCTATCATTACCTGATATGCTTGTCTTATATTACTTAGATAAACTACGAAAGGAGATCAACAAAGTAGTCAACAAATACATCGACCAGGGTATCGCTGAGTTGGTACCTGGCGTTCTCTTCATTGACGAGGTCCATATGCTGGACATTGAGTGTTTCACCTACCTTCACAGAGCGCTTGAATCGACCATAGCTCCCATTGTCATCTTTGCAACAAACCGTGGAAAGTGTACCATCAGGTATGTATCTTAAGGCAATTTTCCATACAGTATAAATAATCAATCTATTTAAGGCTTGATCCTAAGCCTGTCCAAATTAACTTCTGCCAATTTAATGGCTTAACCATTTACACTTGCATATAAGCCGCATCCCCGAATTTGATAAATTCTATAAGCAGCACCTGGAGTTCGGAAAACGCTAATTTAGGACCGTTCTATACATAAACATGTACTAGCAAAAACCCTCGTGTAAGCCGCACCCTGATTTTGGCGCTTTTATTTGTGTGCAATCCACGGCTTGTACGCAAGAATTTACGGTAGTACATGTATTTTAGGAATGCCCAAACGTATTTTTTAACTGTGATGTCTAAATCACAAAGTCATAATATCTTTACAGGGGAACTGACATGACAGCTCCTCATGGAATCCCATTGGACATGTTGGACCGACTTATGATCATCCGGACACTACCCTACTCCCAAGAGGAGATGGTGCAGGTAGGTCCACATAATGGCAGGCATAATTTCACATGTATTGTCCTTTAGAAAAGAATTCAAAGATATATCAAACCTTATGTTGAAAATAGTGTTTTGAGCAAATAAAGACAATAATGTATTTTGTTACTCTCCTGACTCCACGAGGTAGGGATGCCGCTTGTCATACGTTAGTCACAATTCTGATGTTTACCCAGAATCAGACGAGTACAGAAATTTTGAAAAACTTGACAAACTCAAGAAAATGTTTCATTATTTGACTGTACCAGGCATGTTAGGCTACTTAAAGTCAATTATCAGCTTTGCGGACACTTTTTAGGAAAAAAGGGTGCGGGAGGGCGTTTTTTATTGTATTTTGTTTCACTTTTTTCTGGAGGTGCGGGAGGGCCTTTTTCTTTTTTTTCTAGAATATTGATGGTCTGCACATGGAAATAAGGTCAAAAATGCCTTTTAAATTACGTTTCTACCCCAATTAACGGCTGAAATATCAAACATTTTGCAACTCATACTCTGATATTTTTTAGATGCGGCCTTTTTAGGCCTTTTTTTTCTCAAATGGTGTAAAAAAGAACCAATGCGGCCCTTTTTGAAGGGTGCGGGCGGTGTCCGCAAAGCTGATAATCGACTTTAAGTGGCCTTAGACATTAGGGTCTGCATATACCATATTATAAATTCAGTATGATAAAGCATTCGATAGTATAACATTATCCTTAATCTCACAACAGATCATCAAGATCCGCGCACAAACAGAAAACCTAGACATCGCTGATGAAGCTCTCCAGCTGCTGAGTGAGATTGGTGTAAAGACGACACTAAGGTAACTTCTTCTTTTTTTTAAAACTAAATACCCCCCCCCCCCCCTATTTATTTTTTAGTTTCTATGTTTTTGTATTACCAGTATTATGTTCTCAGCCGTCATATTTGCCACGTCTTGCCTATTTACATAGACTGCATAGAAGTATGATCCATTCTAGAAGTTTAAAAATACCCGTGTCCATTCAACTCATAAAGTAAGTACTTTTATTATATCACAATTCATGATATGGATACACACTATATATAATGGTAGTCTAACTGCTAGCACCTTGGTTTTTGCAGATATGCCGTGCAACTTTTGAGTCCGGCCAGTCTTGTCTGCAAAATCAACGGCAAAGAAAGCATCACTGTGGAAGAAATCGAGGAGATCAACGAGCTATTCTTCGATGCCAAATCATCGGCAAAGATCTTGGCCGAGCAAGAGGACAAATATATGAAGTGATCAAAGACATTAAACCCTAGTGACTGGTCAGGGTACTATTACCTGACGTTAATACTGCTACCACCCAGTAGGGAACGGGGGAACTAGTGGCCTTCAACTGGTTCTCAGAGCATTGGGGCTATGCTTCCATTATAGTTTGGCACAGGGAAGCAGTATACAATGTACTGTGCCCCTTTGTGTTAACATGTCTAGGCATGTAAAAGGTTACACACTGAGAGTGTAGTAATGGGATTGAGATCAAAGGTACAAGTCTAAGGAGCCCAGACGTAGTATTCTTATCTTGTCAACTGGCAGTGAGGTGTGTACAATCGATGTGTCCATCAATGTTATCATATATGAAGTCCCTTATCATTTTGCAAATAAATCTCACCATTTCAGTCATCGTATGTTCGGTATATCGACACTGATTGGGTTGTTAGATGTGCGGGTACGTGTATAGTATTGACGGTATCCAAACTAAAGACCAGAAGAAAAATCTCACTTATGTATGTCTTTACATTCTCTTGGGGAATGGGGGAAAGGGGGGGGGGGGGGGGTTAGTGAAAGTACTGGATTGCATTCCATCAAAAAGGAAATAAAAATTTTGTACAAAGATCTATGGCCTCTTTATCATTTCCCTCCTGATTCAAGCTCTGCAAGACGTGTATCTATGACTATAGTCTAATTATGGTAACAGATATTCCCTGGATAGTCAACTCCCGCGGGTGAACCGCGAACCAAACCTCTAGTGCGGGTTATGTAATATTCTCAAAGTCTAGGTGCGGGTAATAAGAGGGTATTTGTAAGTATAGTACAGTACTTAGTATTACTAAAAAGGCGATTTTCAGACGCCAGGTGTGGGTTATGCATTTATCCCAAGATTGGGGTGCAGGTTATACGCGAGGTGCGGTTATACGTGGGGGGCGGTACAAAACGTTGGACCCTTGACCCGGTGTTCTAGTGTTCCCATGCATGTGAATCATTTCGAAACTCACCGTGAACATGAACTACAATTTGTAATGGAAAAGATATTGCTCTAGGAAAGAAGACCGATGAGACAAGTGGACCCGCACTGTGCCTTCACTTGTCCCCTGGCGGCGTTCTCTACATCTGCATATGGATCCGCACCACCACTATCTTTAACATCTCCAAAGAAGGAGCACATTTTAAGGGTCCCATTTTTTCTACTATATGAAATCGCTATACCACAGTTGGCTGGGAGCACAAAAAAAAGTAGCCGTGGAATTCCGCTATTAGACAGCCATAGCCCATTTTATTGGTCTCAGTCTGAGGCACGCATGGGTTAGCTCTCCCACGTGAGAGGACAGACGTTTAGAGCGTTATCTTAATAAGAAAATTAAGACAGTCTTAATGTCTTAACGTTAGTTCCTGCAGTGGCTGGAGACTTGTCAGTTAGGTCATTGCTGTATATATCGGGGGCTCTGCCCCCGCTCCCCCTTCTTCTTTCTCTCGTTTTTTTTCTTTTTCTGGAATAAGATTATGCCAGAAATGGCGATTTAAGATTAGACATAGAATGGGCGGCAGTTTGTCCCTTGTTGCTCTCAATACATGAGTTTTATGGTGATGTAAGATTTCCAATGGTATACTTTACTCAATATCATTGAAAAATGTAAATGCCACAGGGTATAGCCCCGCAAATATACTGTAACCTAAGATGCACAGAGCGGATATTTTATTTATACACGCATAAATATCTACGTTTACAGTAATATTATAAATATCAATGAGAATTATTAGACTTTCTAAAACAGATGACAAATAGCTGCAGAGTAGTTTTTTTTCAGTATTTTATTTTTTATTAAGAGTACATCCAGGGAGGTACCCCCGACTTCATTCACGACACGGACAGCGCGGTGGTCACCTCAGGCATATCGGGGCAGGTCATAAGACAAGGCGCCTCCACTTCCCAACTCAAAGAACTCCACATATATAGTACCCATCACCTACACCGCAGTGTATTAACATTCTAACAGTTCTAAATACACACAAGTGTATTAAATTTTGGGGAAACTAAGTTTCAGGATTGCAAAATTATACAACATAAAATCGGGTTAACATGCGAGCCATAACATTAACAGGGTTTTAAAAACGCGAGGAAACAAGACGTTTTTGGGAAGATTCAAACCGAAATGGAGTTTTGTTTAAAGAGTTTTAAAGTATGGGAAAAAACGATCAAAACTGGCCTGCCCCGGTTTTAGACATATTCTTACAATTGGCGCCTCAATACTTAGGTATCTGACTACGATAACCACATACCATTCCTCAACCATACACTCATTCACAAAGACCTTTCTTTCAATAATTTTCTTTTATATATTGTACATTAAGTAACGCAAATACAATACCGTCCTTCTTCGTAAATAGGATAACACATTCACAAAGTCTCCGCGTTCATCCCTCTCACATTTAATACGATTGTCCGGGGAACTGCACAAAAGTATCCCCTTTAGTCTGTTTTATCAATTCACTTCTATTTTTCAAATCCATGATTCTTGTGACAAAGGGCATGTCTGAGCAGCAGAAGTAGTGCCTCCTCTTTCGCTGTTCAGCTTTCATCCTTGGAATTCATAACCGACTCGCCTCTCTAGTGCTACTGTCAGTGCAGCATCCAAACGGAGGCCTCTCTGCGGTGGATAAGTTAATGCATTTTACGACTCCTCCGTGGTAGGGATAAAATGTACCAACGTCCTAATGTTGTAGTTATAGTAGAGAAAATAGCACTATAAATAATAATGTCTCAAACACACAGCTTAGAAAAGTAGTGTGCTCATGCCGCCCATCTCGCTCTGTTCCTTGACGAAGATTTCGAAATACTGGTAGATGATTGTTACGGCAAGCAGGATTCCAGTACCGCTTCCAATGGCGCCTGGAATGAAAATGGATATGGTTAGCATGCTATGTTTGCAGTTGTTTATGAAATTAGGGGGGCAGACAAATTCAAAAATGGAGGGGGGGGGGGGGGGGAAGAGAGACGTTTAGACTGGAACAAATAAATTGTGTGGGCGTTGTTTCAAAAACATCTATGAGCTGGGATAATGCTAGGATGATTTTTTCTGTGTTTGCCAATTTTTGCTCTTTACTATAATCTTTTTTCCCCTTTACTATAATATTTATACATAAAGTTGTGGCAAGACCTCATTAAATAGTGATTAAAGTTAGACTCACCCATGAAATCGGCAAGGACAGAGAGGGCACCGATGCAGAGACCACCAAAGGCTGCAGCTGTGGGAATGTAACGGTTAAGCTCGTGGATCATGGACTTCTCACGATGTCCACGCATCACCATCTGTTGCTCCTTCAGTTGTTTGGCAACCTAAAACGGGAAAAATGTTAAAATTAGCAAAGAACATCAAAAATCGTTTATGCAGCAAGATTTTACCAAGTACCAGTATAAAATATGGATCGATGAAAAACGTGCACGTCCAACATCATGTCATTTACACATAGAGCCTGAGTCCTTTCTTATATCTACTTCAGTACCATCATATCAGAGGAACAATGCTTTGTTAAAAACCCATATCCAATAGGCTATCTAGATACACCACTAAAATAACATTTAAAATTGATAACTTACATCCTTAGCACTTGATCCGGACACCTCAATCCAAGTTTTTGAGAAGAAGGCGCATGATCCGAGCATGAAGACGATGTAGAGGACAGCGTGGATGGGGTCTTCGCCCACGTGCGACAATGTCTCGGGAGGTGACAGGTAGTAACACAAGCCGCCAATCGGGTACGACCGAGCAGGGCCGCCAGAGCCGACATCAGCCCACACACCGAGCAAGTTGACAATGAAGTTGCCGCTGAATTTGGCAGCCAACATCTGTAAATTGGAATATGGGAGGTTAGAATTTTAATCAAATAATCAATCCATAGCAATCTTTTTAATTTCTAACTAAATAAAATATTTTTACTTTTCATTTTTCAAATCCAAGCAACTTCTTTGCTGTTGTCACAAGTAAGGTGACCAAATGATCACTTTAAGTTAAATCAATCCCTGGAACAAGCAATGGGTAGCTAAATTCTTTTTAACTTCAATCTGTAAATAGTTCTTAAAATACTAAAGAAATGTATAGAGAAAGTATTTGGTGCACGTACCTGAGAAATGACGTACAAGTTGGAGACAAGCGCGCTCTGGAGGATGATGGGGATGTTGGAGGTGTAGAACAGTTTGATGGGGTATGAGCTGTATTGACCTCTGTAGCGGGCAGACTTGATGGGCAGATCTACACGGAATCCCTGTAAGGAGAAAATGTCAGAGATTAAAACCTAACTCCCTAAACAAAGTTTATTTTTAATATATACAAATCATTCAAATTCAATTAAAAGTTAGACATTACACGTTATTCAGATAAAACTGGAAAGATTCGCCAATTTGAATATATTTGGACATGACAAATATTTGATGAACGGCAAACATTGAATGGACTCTAAATCAAGCATGCTTACCTGGAAGTATATGACAATTGCAAAGACGAAGACTGTGGCGAGAAGGTTCATCAGGTTTGGCAGGTTTTGGCGGTAGAAGGCCTCACGGAGTCCGCGGACCTTGTCGGTACGGGTAGCGAGCAGGTGGAACAAGGCAATGATGGCACCCTCAAACTCTGTGCCTGTAAACCAACAACAAGATTCACATCAGAAAAAAGACACCTTGTAGTGTGGGAGTAAGTGTAGCAAATACAGAACAAGTTTTTTTTAAATATTCAACAGTATAACTTTAAGCATGTTAACTGTGAAATATTGTCTCTTAATACATCTTAAGAATTTTAACACATATTATCAACCTAAATCATGGGAAGCATATTTAAGATGAACCTTACCTCGGCCGGTATTGACAGTTGCAGGAGAGAAGGCCTTCCATACAATAGTTTCACAGATGTTTGTGGCAATGAAGAGTGAGATTCCAGAGCCGAGACCGTACCCCTTTTGGAGCAACTCATCGAGCAGTAATACAATCAGACCAGCAACGAACAACTGCAAGAACATTGTAAAAACACACATATAGTTTGGCTGCATTTTAAAAGCATTACAGGGCATATACGTTGTAGCTCGAGTGTTCTAGAAATACGAATTTCATAGCGTCTCATTAGGATTCAAGATATCACAGCTAAGAAAATAAACTGTGGAAGGAGTGGATCTGGTATCCATATACCGTAAATTCTCTAGCCGCGGCTAGTGCGCGATTCAGGTCCCTGGTTCGGCTTACTCGATCGGCCCAGAGTTGGGGTGTGGCTTATACGCGAGCTTTGGATAGTATGGTACAGTACTAAAGGCACTCAGATCGCCAGTGCGGCATATAGAATCGGCCCAAAGTCGGGGTGTGGCTTATGCGCGAGTTAGGCTTGTACATTGTATATATACCCTCAGATTATCAATTTTGATATACAGTAGAATGATCTAACATACCTGAATGATTATCAACAAGCACACGCCAGCACCGATCTCGGCGGGGTCGCCATACATGCCAGTCATCACATATACGATAGCTTGTCCAACTGTGATTACCATACCGAACACTGTAAACGAAGAAGACAGTCAAAGTTAGCATTGAATATCAAAGTATTTATTACAAATTGAAAATGTAATATATGTATTTATTTTTTGGAAATACAAGATCTCCTATGCTTAAGCACTGGATGGCGACATTCAATGCCCCCCGTTGAATACAATGTGGCTGTATTCAATGGGCTAAGAAAAAGTATTCTTTCCTTCATTAAATGGCTTCAAATAAAAAAAAATAAACACAAATGCCAACCACATCGATACCGCTCTGATGTATTTCACTCGTGGGGGCTGGGGCGCATCCCACTCAGCCTGCGGCTTCGTGGGATACTGCCCCTGCCCCCACTCGTAAAATACAACAGAGACGGTATCAATGGGCGTTGGCATTTGTCTATGTATACAACTGCATACACACCATCTTGATCTTATTTACTTGTTGCAATTTTACCGCTTTAACTTCTGTAGTATGAATGCTACTTACGTTTCTGGGCACCGTTGAAGAGAGCCCGATCCTTAGCAGTATCACCAACTTCGATAATTTTGGCACCAGCCAACAGTTGCATGATGAGACCGGACGTCACGATAGGCGAGATACCCAACTCCATAAGTGTTCCTAGAATAGAATGCAGAACATGCAATTGAGTATTTGATAGAAAACAAACACGCTGCAATATACATGGGGTATGCCTATGGTAGGGAGTTTGATAAATTTTGAAAAATGAGTTAAAGAATACATATTGGTTCCATTAGTATAGATCCCTATGAGAGCTTTTCAGATCTGTAAAGATCAGGTTTCTACCATACCTAGATCCAGATATATCATGGTGAATGCATCTGAACATATTTCCTATTTCTGTGATCTAGGCAGGATAGGGGCACCTACACAGCAGCTGGGGGTACTGTAGCACTGGCCCTATGCACCCCTCTAACTCAGACTGAACAGGTCAACTTAAAATGGCTAGGGACAGCATTGGGCAGTGACACACACATCTGAATTTCACATATGTCTTCAAGAACACAATTACCAACATCCCCATGGTAACAAGTTTTAACAAGTCATATTTATTTATTACATTTTGACATGGAGAATGTCACCATAATATTGTAGGCCACAGCAAACAGAAACTCTTACCTTTCTCCACTAATGGCTCCATTCATGTTAACTACCATGATATTGTGATTAAAATGAGGGGTTTGTGTTTTTTATAGCTCAAGAAATGAATTCAGGGGGGATATTTTTATGCAATGCACCAGTGGGTGTGCTATTAGGAAGGGTGCATATTGGATCACAGAAACGGGCAGACTACAGCGGCAGCGGCAGCGCTATTTTGAACTCCCTACCTATGGGGTAGTGGTAGTAGATAGAATACACAGCTGGCTTCATGTGTTGTGAATGGGCTACTTAAACAATTGACTTTGTTTACACAAGTAATAGCACTGGCTACATGCCCTTACTTGTCAGGTTAAAAATAGACTATAGGACATTCTTTCTCACCTCTGTTGGAAGCGAGGATCACACGCATCCAGTAGAAGGGATCGGCTGAGTCTGAGGACATGATGCCGAAGAGGGGTACCTGTAGAAATACATGTCACACATTAGGCATAATAGATATAGGTGGGGAAACAACTACTCAACTTATCCTCGAATCAAGCATGGCATTACATAAAATGAATGATTAAAGACAGCATTTTCACACAAATTGTGCATATTGAACCGCTTTAAGCTTGAGTTGGCTAGAACCCTAGGATCAAGGACTTACCTGGCAGCACACCAAGAAGATGAAGAGGGTGATCGCCGTCCATAATACCTTCTCACGAAATTGGATCTGTGGGGGGAAAAATTCATATACTTTTCACGTTCTGCACTTGGTAATAAGGAAGCAATTGCATGAGCTATTCTTAATTGGCATGGCCCCGTGCACAGTAACTGTGTATACGAGATACGTCCATATGGTCATGGATTGATGGGGATTTAGATCTTAGGCTTTATAGCTTCAATCAATTGTAAAGAAAACATTGTTTGTACTGTAATGATAGTAACATATGGTGTGTTTTGAGACTTTTACTCTTTGCAATTCTAGCTGCTGTTCTCAAGATTTTCTTAACATGATACCCGTGAATAATTCTACCGGGGTATTAAACAAGAAAACAAAACAGCAATTGTCTCTGGCTATTACAAGTCGACTGCAGTGTACTTCTTTACTAAGGAAACTTCACTCAGAACATGCCGGTCGTGCCGAAAACGTGTCAACGTGTCCCCGGTTAGGCCGGTACTTGGAGAAACCACACACACAAATAAGACTCACCTTGCGTTCTGGCTTGGCGATCTCCGGTAAAACCGAACAGAACGGCTTTACGAATTCGAGGAATTTGACTGAAAGGGAAAAGGGTATATATGTAGGTAACCATTTAGCACTAATTGCTTACATTCAGGTAAATACAGGTGAGATGTGCCCGGTCCAACGGGTAGGGGGGTAGCCACGTAAGCAACAACACTCCCCTCTTCGTGACTCGGGTAAGGCGTTACCGGACGGTACCCAAGCCGGGGCCGGTGGTCGCGCCCGGTATCCTTACCAAAGTGAAAACTAGTGAAATACGGCAATTCGGCGTTGGACAATGCAACATATACTTACTCCCCATCTTGCTGGTTCAACTGTTGGTAGTCTACACTCGTAGTCCGGGGACAGACAGGCCGAAAACGGAGACTTGTGGCTGCTGTTATAGACGGCCAGCTACTGAGTTTCCAACATGGACGATAAGAGAAAGCAGTCACGTGACGTGTCGACGTAAGCAAAAGACCTCCACGTTGTTTTCGATGTGTAAGCAGAGAATATTAATAATCAAACCTATGTCTATCTGGACTCTTATTTGAAGGTTTAATGTCTACATATATTTTGCATGAAAAATATTACATTAAATTAAGAAATTTACAAAAATGGACAAACAGACGGAAGCGCTGAGGGGATTCTGGGATACTGATCTGGCCACAACTTCCGGCAGGTGCGTCGCGAATGTAAACATACCTCGATTTTCACTCACTTTTGAGCTACTTCTAAGGTAACTATAAACTGTTATCATCATTCATTATGTGAATGTAGCTTGATATGTAAAAACTAGGCCCTTCTCCGATAGAGACAACGCGGATCAGATGTGTATTGGGCAATACACATCCGGGATTCAGACCACAGCACACACTTGAAACAATACAAGTTCATGAAGTTGAGTTTGAGGGGGGGGGGGGGGGGGGGGTAAGAATGGACCCCTTGAGGCTTGAGATTGAAAGAAGGGGGGGGGGGGATATCTGGACCCCTCTCGAGGGGGGGTGGGGACTGAAAATATGGTACAAGGCCTATTTATAACTTTATACCACTCAGGGGCGGATCCAGGAATTTGGGAAAGGGGGGGGGGGGAGGGGCGCCGTAATACCTACATAGCGATGACAGCCCCAAAATAGCATCTCACCAGAATTACACAGGGAATAGCTCAAAAGAAGGGCCTTGAAAGCAGCTTTTCAGAGCACTTTAAAGCAAGTTAAAATTCCAACTAGAAGAGATTCTATGGCACTTTAAATATTGATATTGTAAGATAGTTTCTGCCATTTCTCGGTCAGCATATTTATCAAAATATTGAGATAACACCGACACTTAACCATGCGCTGTGCGCGCGGCATATCTGCACCTTTGTACATAAACATATATAAGTGGCATTATATAACTAGATGGATACATATTTTAATTTCCACAATGAAGTCACCAAAAATGTAAAAAACTAGAAAAAGAAAATCTCATTTACACTGTGGCAAATCATGTTTAGCTAATTTTCGCTGGACTATAGCCTTACAAAAGTAATTTTTTCTTATTCCAAAAATGATGCAGAAGAGCCCTGTAGGTTCATCAGGCTTCTTGGATAAATATTTTCCTCAAAAAATTGTCTCAAACTTCTGAGTCTCTACATACTCATATCTTCTGAACATGTTGGCAGATTTATCTCAAGTAAGTCTTAAACTGTAGCCTGATATGTTGTTATATTGGTATTAACCCACTGTGATGTGTAAACATACATTAACACCCTTTATCTCACTGTTTTCTGCTGAAATTACCCTGATTTTATCCAATATTGATGCAGGGCAGCCCGGCAGAAACCAACATTTTCCCAACAAACCATGGATATATGCATATTTTAGATAATTATTTCTATAAAACTTCACCCACCAATAGATAGATCAGGGTTTCCTCTTTAAGTACATGCCACCCACTTGTGATTCTGACATACAGAGCCATTTCTATGGCAAATTTACAAACACCTGTTTAGCATAGTGGCAGATACAATACGCAACACCCGGGAATTGGACTGTCATCGCTAACCTACAGCATTTGGGGTGTTCAACCATCTACATTAAAATTTACCAAAAAATAGGGGGGGCGCGCGCCCCTTGCGCCCCCCTGGATCCGCCCCTGCCACTAGCTGCATGCAGTATACAGTTACTATACAAGAGTGAAGAGATGTGAAATGCTTTGACATTTTGTTACAAGGCCCTAGTCTAGGGGCCGTCCATAATTGACGTCACACAGGTGGGTGTTGGACCGAGTGTGAAGGGGGGGGGGGGGCAGGGTCGGATTCAGTGGGGGCGGGACCCGGCGTGCGCCCCCATATTTTTCTGTACATTTTAATGTAAAAGTTTCCAATACCCCCAGTACATTGCCTATATCACGCTCCCCCCCTTTCCAAAATCCAGGATCCGCCCCTGGGGGGTGTCAAGCCCAGCGTCACACTTTGGAAAATACAAATAAAACCTATTTTAAAACGTAAAGCTTTAATAGAACAGTTAGGGCCAAGGTTAAGGTTGTTGCAGATTGGAGATTCTATCAGCTATTTTGATTGGCTCCAATTAGTGTCAATTCTGGAGTCAGCTACCATGTTTAAATCCCAGTCTGATACAAGCCTGTGTTATTTGTGTCTCAATAATAATCCAGGCGCACATCCATCTGATAGTTTGTAAGCACCATCCATTGTCTAAAACATAGCAGCCTGCATCCCTTGGAAATTCTTTTGAAGGTATATCGTTATTGATAACCATTGGACCTGTGACTTTGCATGTCCTAATGTACAGGATAAGCTATCCAAAATAATGTACAAGGAATGTTGATTGTAACTGGCATCCATTAAGTTAGTCACTTCAGATGCAAAGACATGTGTTACTGGTCTCCTAAAACCTGAGGAGACACAGGATAACAGTGGCACACCTGTTGTTACTGTCAACACTGTTAGGGATCCATGGATCGAGGATCGCTGAGCCAAAAATTGATTCTAGTAGGGTGGAATGTCATGCACCTTAAATCAATAAATTACTACTAAGGGAGTGGCCATTGTTATATCGCCCTCTACTAGAGGAGGATAAATAATGAGGCTCTAGAGGTCTCAAGAGGGGGAGGGCGGAAAAAACCCTACCCCCCCCCCTACATTGTTCAATAATGACCACTCACTATTTATAGGATTTAACTACCGTAAATCCCCGACCTTAAGACGGCCCCACCTTGAAGACGACTCCCTATTTTCAGATCAAAATCTGTCTGGTAGGAAAAAGACTTAAGAATTGTTTTTTCTTTGATCATATATCATAAAACCCCCGCCTTTAAGACGATCCCCCCTACTTTTCTTTTTTCGTCTTATTTAAAAGGCGGGGTTTTACAGTAGTGCTATGGATTTGCCATCTATTGTAGGGAGCGTTGTGGGACATTTATGAAATTGGTTATTTGAGCGATACCATACAAATATTCATTTTTTTTGTTAGGATTGATTTTGAGGCCTTTTGTAGGACAGGCATTAAAAAAATGAGTCTAGATCGGATTGAAGGTTTTTTAGAGCAGCCAGAGTGTGATGAGTATAAAACAATATCATCAGCACACATCCTAATTTGTGAGTACTTTGGAGTGTCGATAATATTATTAACAAAAATCGTGAAGAGGGAGGGACCAGGTACTGACCCTTGAGGAACGACAAATTGAACTTTTCGTAGTCAACCTTTGTATACTGAGATCTGTCCTGGAGATACGAAAGCTTTAGATATATCGATGTAACATATAGCTACAACTTCTGACCTATCTTTAGCCTTGAACGAGTCCTCAGTAGGATCCAATATAGCATCGGCTGTACCACAGCCCTCTCTAAAACCATATTGTAAAGGGGATAAAATATGACTCTCCTCGATGGTGGTAATAAAATGTTTCTTAACTAATTTCTCTAAGGTCTTGCTTGGGAGGGGCAGAATAGAGCGGCCTCCATTTTTGACCAGTCAACAGGAAAGGTTCCAAGTTTAACTAATACATTATGTTATATTGCCACCAGGATAACAAGGTAACTCTGGCCAGCAACAGAAAGGACCCCACTGCGTGCTTCCAAAGTTGTCACCAAAGTAAACCCCATAGACAGCTAGGTTGCTGCCATCTCAGAGAGAAAATAGTTGAATGCTTAAAAACAAAATAAAATAATGTATCACATCAACAGGCTTTAGGTGAACATACTCATAATAATTTAGGCGTTTTTCCATTTACAGATCACCAACACATTGACGGACACCATGGGAGGTAGCCAGTCCCAGGCACTAGACAACCAGCAGTTGGCCAAGTTCGCCGTTGATGGATCTCTCACAAGCGTCAGGGCTGAGAGAACCAAACCCCAAGATGACAAAAAGATTCAAACCATGACCCGTTTAATCACAGCTAAAACCATGCGGAACCAGGAGCGTGAACCAGAGGCCTATGAATACACTATGGTTAGTATACAAGTACTTTCTAAAAACTTTTACTTTGTAACATTTTAAATAAATCTTTCTTGTCCATACATGTGTTCTGTCTAACGCCTGTTATTTACATGATATCAGTCCGGTTGTGTAGTATAAATGTACAATATTCATTGTAGTTTCAATGCTGTAGTAGTACATTATCGTGCTACATATGCGTCGTGTATCTATATCGCTATTTCTATTTGATATTTTACTAATTTTGGAATATATCCACAAAATGGGGTTCTAGGAAATTCATTATGCTGTTTGACATGTAAATGCATCATTTGGCCAGTGGATGTGCCGGATAACATGTGGCCCGCCCTCTGGGGTAAACAGAAAGCACTAAAGACCCGACCCCTATGTTGGCGACACCTAGAGAGTGAGAAATGAGTTACAAAGCAGGTGTAGCTTCCTTCAACCCTGTTTTACTTTTAGGCTACAGCCTACAGGTAGACGCTATTATATAAGTCAATTGTTATAATTCAACGCGGTATTCTCACAAAGGGTCTACATGCAGCTTTTCTAGTCAAATAACGGATGGCATGTTAGTGATTAAAGTGAAACAAGGAGTGTTTTTGTTTGTTCTTTAATGTGAGGCCCCTACCCCCACCACTCCCAGAGTGGTCTCCGAACAAGAACCTTTGATCTATAGTAAACAGATACGGCATATTAAAAAGGTGTGAAATCAAAGCGCCCCACGCTTATACTACATTTGTATAGTACCAGGTCGCCTGAAAAACAGCCCAGGTCGCCAGGTCGCTTTTGATCCATCTCAAGCCACCTGTTTAATACCCCTGTGTCCATGCCTGCATGTCCTTTTACATATGAAGTAATTATAGTACATATACATTGTATTGTATTATAATGTACATAAACAATACCCAATAATATCCTATCTAACTTTTATTTCAGGAAAATATACAGTTACTGAAGCACTTGTTCAAGAAGATGGACCCGTCAGTGATGCGGACCTCTACCCAGACCACTCACGGAGAGGTGCAGCTCTCCTTTAAGTATGAGGCTACAAAGGAGCTGCTCATGATCAAGGTCATCAAGTGTCGTGACCTTAGCGCCAAGGATCTCCGCGGCCACTGCTCCGATCCATACGTCAAGGTAAGGGTTCAGCGTTAAATACGTTACTCGGACATGTTTTTGTGGACAAATGTATGATTTAAAAAGTGCCTATATGCGGAGCTATATTCATTCTGGTTTCACTCATTAAAAAGCTGTTAGGGAGTGGTCATTTTTTTAACAACAGGGAGGAGGGGGGGGTCGGGTCGGTGGATTTTCATGCAAGTGAGTCGCAATTTTTCGGTTCCCCGCATGGCCCTTTTCGGTAAAAAGGGGTGCAATTTTTTTTGGTCCCCCCCCCCCCAAATCCACCAGCCATCCATCCCCCTGTTGTTAAAAAATGACCACTTCCTTATTATAAGAATCTCTCAATTCATTCAACAATCAACCTCTTTGTTACATGTATTTAACTTTTTGGTTCTCCAGCTCTTCATGTACCCCTTGGTGGATGCCAGTGAAGCACGTCGTACCCAGGTCATGCATAAAACTCTAAACCCCACCTACCACGAGATCTTCACCTTCCCACTGCTGGATGAACAACTTGCTAATGGAACATTGGTTGTACAGGTTAGTGTATAGGGAACGGAGGAAAATGTAGGAGAGAGCCATATATGCAGAATGCATACATGTACGTGTATCATAAAATGTTGATATCACATTTTCCATGATCAGTAATTGCTTAATTGTGTCCAATTTGTATATTCATGGATACATAGACAAAACCCCATGCCATTGACATACATGCACATCATACTTCACAAGTTAAAGCTGGGTCATATCACACGATGCCTAAGGCTGAGTGTGATATGACCCAGCTTCAACAAGTGATGTATGATGTACATGTATGTTCATAAGGGGGGTTTTGCGTTTATTATATGGCCCTACAGTCTTTAAATGAAGAAAATCCACAAATTTGCAGGCCATGGAGTATGGCTACACCGTACTCCATGGAGGCATGTAGTACGGAGCTCCCATAGGCTTAGCATAGAGAAGGCTGTACCACCATGTAATAAAATGAGATAAATCGCAGGTAACATATACAGAGAGTAGTTGTCCCTATGGGGGTCGAGTAGCGTCTGCAGAGACGCGGCGAGTTGAGGAGAGACACGGTTCCCCCCCCTGGTGTGTATTGGATGAACTAACTAAGGTCTGTCCCAAACAATATATAATCATGGACCTGTACAATACACTAGACTGGGCTCCCACACCTAAGCTCCCCCTTGGTCGCCACGCTATTGTTCTCTTGTGGGAGAGGGGGGGCGGGGCTGCCTGTCACAGTATTAAAGATGCTTTATTAAACAATTAATTTCTCCGGCCCACAGCGTTGCACAGACTTAAGTAAATACTTGCTGGATTTGAACACAGGCATAATCTCCTGTTGGCCGTGTCTATCCCAGGATTAAGGAAGCTTTCTTAAAAAACCGTTTTCTTCGGTCCAAAATGTGGCACAGATTTAAGTAAATCCATGATTAGGGCATTCCAGAACTGTTTAGATTATCTGTACAATTCCATGATATAACCATATTCCCGGGCGGGAACATGCCACCCATATTTTCATATTGAATTAACTGCATATATTGACAAAAATGAGAGTGTATCCTGGTCATAGCTCTAAAGGTGTCTGAACGTATCATAGACATCCCCTCTATCAAATTGTATCCATATATATTTTGCTATAATATTTTGCTGATTAAAATAACCACGTATTTCTGTTATTGGCCGGCGACGGAGTCCCCGGCCATGGTTAAGGAGTTCACTTTTCCGTAAGGTTTCAACAGGAACTGCGCGTCCATAGGTTTAGCATTGGCTCGTTTGCTTTATGCACCCTACAGGCACAACCTCTATGGTCTCCCACCCTTCAGCATTGCACGCCGCCAGAGTGATCCTAACCCTGCGTCGTCTGCTCGTTCCCCTTACGCATTAGACCTTACCTGCAACCATTCTATATGTTTTTCACACGTCTCACCCAGAATGCACTGCTCATTCCGGTCTACTGAGCTTTCAATGGTACAATGTTTTCCTACATGCGCCCTCAATGGTTGGTGATCACACCTGAGCTGGGTGCCGTCCCTACTCCACTACCAGCGAGTTTAGCAGTCCTACATGCGCCCTCAATGGTTGGTGATCACACCTGAGCTGGGTGCCGTCCCTACCTCCACTACCAGCGAGTTTAGCAGTCCTACACGCGCCCTCAATGGTTGGTGATCACACCTGAGCTGGGCGCCGTCCCTACTCCACTACCAGCGAGTTTAGCAGTCCTACACGCGCCCTCAATGGTTGGTGATCACACCTGAGGCGGGCGCCGTCCCTACCTCCACTACCAGCGAGTTTAGCAGTCCTACACGCGCCCTCAATGGTTGGTGATCACACCTGAGCTGGGTGCCGTCCCTACTCTCTATAATGACTTCTCTACACTAGTGTGGGTTGTAGCATTGGGGCCCTTGATCGTTACCCTCACACATACTCACGTATATATGGGTCTAGTCCATTGTAACAGGTAAGGGGTGGAAGGTGGGCGTTACCAACATTTCCCTTCTCTTTAAGCCTGTGCGTATAGGTGCCTCAATGCGCAAATTGGGCATTTATTCACCTGGAAGAGTCCATTATTACACCAAAGGGGTGAAAGGTCTGCGCAGAGCTTTTCTACTAATGATGAGCGCCTTCTGGAGTGGACCATTGTTTGCATCATGACCTCTCCACACTAACCCTTTAAAGACGACATATTGCTTCATGTAATCAGTGGCGCAATCATGCATCATTAGTGCATTAATTATAATTATAGACCAATGTATGTAATCAAGAATCATTGATGGAAGCCGGCCACCACCCCTATGGGGTGGATTTCCTCGATCATATACCTTTAAATCCTAGTATAAATAGGTGTGGGAGAAGGATGTTATGGACAGAGATGACCTGATTGGGGAGTCCATCATTCGGCTTGGTGCGTTTGACTTCCATATGGCACCCATCCACACCGCCTGGTACACTCTCCATGCCGAGGTAGGCATAACATCTATAGATCTGTCTGATTTTGGCTTCTCACAATCTGACTTTAATGTAATGGATCCCTGTTCGTTTCCATCCCTGTTTAAAAATAAATGACCAGTCCACTACCCAAACAATAATCCGAACTAATTATAACACAAATTGAGAAAAGATTTGAAAAAAAAATTCAGGTGCCTGAAAGTATATGCATATTTCATACTTTGCATATACATAGAATATTATTGTCAAGTATACTTTATTAGCGAAACCCTTTCTCTCAACATTATGTAATGCTACATCTTTTACTATTCAGACGGACCTCCACATTACTGGCGACGTTGAGATCTCCCTGACCTATGAGCTGCCGAGCACACTCAAAGTGAGAGTTCACCGCGGTAACAACCTCACCAACCTGTACGAGGAGGGCATGCCCAACCCCTTCGTCAAGATGCAGATTCCCGGTCTGGCTGCCGTCTTTGAAACTAAGGTACAGCTCACTTTATAGTTTTGGTCATGCCTTGTGGGCTCATAATAGCTCATTATAAGACAGGGAAAAGGGGGGATGTGGTTGGCTGTTTTGCTGACAAGGGGTGAGTGTTTTTAGCTCTATTTGTCTCCAATCTCCAAATGCCCTTGACTACCGTAAAACATCACGTGTAATTACTAAGGATTTTTAGGGAGAGAACCATTTCAAAAGGTGGAAAGTAAAAGAAATATCAAGAAATAGAAATCCGACCGGGGGCGTGCTTTGTCAACCTATGTTACTGGAAACTAGCCCTTCTTTTATTTGGCCTTCAGACATGTCTATGAAGACAATGTTCGAATATCTTCATTCACACTAGAGAGCAGCACTGTGCTTCCATAAGCGATAAGCTTTCTGCCTTGTCCACTAGGTAACGCCACTGTGCCCGACTCTTCATCGCTGCTAGGGTGACTGGCACAGCACACAAATATTTTCAAAGCAGCTTCTGAAGCGTAATTCTATACCCATGGTCCAGTTTGCCCGATAAAAAATCTTTATAAAACCTGTTATTGTTGGTATATTCATGCTTATGTATTCTATATTATAGGACTGCGAAGGCACCGTAGACCCAGTCTGGGATGAGACATTTGAGGTGAACTTACCACAAGAAGAGTTTTCTGAGAGGTATTTACAGCCTTAATACCCCCTTATTACGCGTGCAGAATGTAGTTGGACGTACCCAACCAATGATCGCAGAGAATCTGATGGGTGCTCTCTTGCACAGTAGAGTCTCGGCCGTGACTAGCAGAATGATGATACATGTATTATGTATATTGTTCTTGCTATTGCGGTCACGACATAACTAACAGTTTAAGGTTTGCATGATGCTTCAATGCATCATGCCCTTTGTCATCATGATGCATGCATGCAGCCTGATTGGTAACTCACCCCTACAGAATTGATCCCACGGATTTATAAACGCTGGGGTAGACTCGCTTGGGGTGCGTTCGTGCATCATGATGACAGAAATATGGCTACAGAAGGCATAGCACAAAACTATGCGGCTCTTAAAGGTCTAATACCATTGTAAGCACAAAATCCATTGCGTGTTTGCAAGGTATAATACAAATGAAATAACGTTGAAACGTGCAAGGTCAGATCGGCCAATACTTTATTGATGTGTCAGAGATAAATTTCATTGTAAGTTAAGATAATTTAGAAAAACAAGTAGGTAGACTAATCTTACTAGCCAGATGGGCCTGGCTCCACTTTCTTAATTGTCAAAAGATCTATGGTCTTTGAAAGGGGGTGAATAATTGATTTACGACTGATGGCTAGATTTAGTTCACTCTAATTGCCCAACAGCAGGTAGACCAAGTGAATCCATTATGTTCACTACTTTAACCCTTTAAGGACCCCATACTGTATCAGTGCGCTATGCCCTTTATGTCTGAATGCAGACCTGGCGAATAACTCGACAGTGCTGCATTCATGCATTCTGCTTACCCTATATTAGGCTTGAAGTTAAACTCCGAAATGGTCGGCATGATGCATTTTGATGCAGCCTAGGTGAGTAGACTCGCCAGGGCTATGCGGCCCTTATAGGGCTATTACAATTACAGTTCGCCTTAAGTGGTGCCATCCAGGGAAATGCCCATTTGTAATATTAGCCGGTCTAGACGTTTTCCATGAGTTTGCAGCGGAACGTGGTGAAGTATTACATGTCAGTCCCCGACAATAATACTACATTTTGCTGATAACCCCTCCCCAACCACCACCACCAAACTCTCAATAACCACTTCACAAACATGGATGCACGTATGTACGCTCTCAAATAGTTGTAATACACGTACCGACTTTTCATTTTCTATAGGTACATCATCTTTCACGTGATTGACCGCGCCGACCTGGACCAGAACGAATCTATGGGGCAAATTGTCATAGAACTCAGCAACTTTGACCCTGAGGCCGGTTTCCATGGCAACTTTGAATTGGCTGATCTGGTAAGATAATTTGATCGACTCAAAGTAAGGAAAATCATAATGCTTTCAGCAGAGACACACCCAACGGCTGAGAAAACAAATCAACTGTTCGCTCTGCATTATAACAGATTGTATCTTATCATTCACTTTCAGCAGCATTTGGTATTGATAAGCGATAATAGAATAAGTTTTGACTTAGAATGTTTTTCAATAATATTTCAGAAAAACAGTGACAGGTTGAGGGCAAAGTGGTTCCAGCATGCAACAGTGCAGGAGTTCCGAGAGGCCTTGACTGCGCATGTCCATTTCCGTCAACCCAAGTTTCTATTTCAGAAACACGACGGGACAAAGGTGGGTTTAAAAAAAACAGTTAATTCTTTGCATTCACGATGATATGTGTTCAGGATGGACATGGTCGATGAACAGACTTAGGTATCCCAATAAAAGAAGAAGTGTTTTTTTTGTATCATTTTTCCCTATGGTTTGGAACCCAAAGACAGCGGATCCATGATTTGGCTCTACTATTTATCAAGATGATAGACTTAGAAAATTCCCAAACAATATTATGATGCAGAAAGACCCAGCCATTTCTGATCCCATTTACTGAATGATAAAGACTTTAAAATCGAGTTGATGTCTTATCTGAAATTGAGTAGGTGGAGATTGGCTACTTACATTGACATTCATATCCATAGTTTGTGCTGGCACCACCAGGTGGATAAGTGGCGCTGCGGTTGACCACCAATCAGACTCACTATAACATCCATATCCAACTCACAAACTATTACACTACACTACATGCATGACAATGAGACCAAGTTCCACCATGATAATAATGTCACTCAAGTGTTGTAGGGCCTAGAGGTGGCAGCACCAACACAGAGGCAGTGATGAGAGGTGCTGACATCTAGTGACATGGAGACTACACCAATCTCAGGTGCTCCTTGTCACTTTATCATATTCTGTGTCCACTTGTTTATGTCATACCTGTATTGTGGGCCTTAGGGTTTGGAAGTACTCATTGCAGATTCATCTCTTGCAGATGTTGTCAGACTGAGAATAGATCAACGAGAGGTCATATTTATATACATGTACTGCTAAACTTTGAATCAAACCATTCATGTTGGAATAAGTAGAGCTGTATGAAATACATGTACAATGTGGATGGTTCTCTTTGATATGTAAAATGGCCTTCCTTTACTAAAAGCCATGGCTTCCAATATGCATCTTATTACACCCTGATCGTGTTTCAGGATCGTGTAAGATACACTATTTACGTTAAAAGCACTAATTATGGACAAATCTACCTTTAAACACATTTTGTGTGGTCAGGTTTTCATATTCAGGGGCAAATGGGTAGTGATTTTAAGACTTTTTGGCTTGGATTTTAGATTAGACCTTTTTTGAGGGTTGGCATTCATTTGTTTGTCTGAAGAATGTTGCTTACATTTCCTATTTTACTAATGTCAAAAACATGTATGACCCGGCCCAGTGAACACAGATTCGATGTAAATTTAACGTTGATTCAATGTTGAACTGAGTGTTGTGCCCACTGGGAGCGCCAAATGTACTCAAAGTTTAGGGATATTGAAATATGAAAACTTCTGCATTTTCAATATTAAAGATGACTTTTTGGTAGATCCAAACGTATGTACGCACACATCAATTCATATTCCGGTGCATATTTTAAAGCTTCCAAGGGATTTTGGTCGATAATTCAAATGATTGAAAGAACACAAAATCATTGAAATATTTTTTCTTTTGTGAGAGGCCGCTGGCTCAACAACTTTATAATAGTATTGTTAATGAAGTAATGCATTTCTTTGTCACACTGTCCCTACAATACACAGACGGCTGAAATTGGAATTTTCTCAGGTGGTTGGGAGACTGGGGGGAGACACTTGACGCATGAATTTCTCATTTATAAACGGTGCCATCTCCCTTTGTTGGAGTCACTGTGTCCCCCACCTATCTCACTACTAGGAGAGGCCGGCGGCAGGGCCCGACCACGCCTCTCTGACAGCCAAAGTCAAAACATCTGGCTTGCAACACGACAATAATATCTCCTTATTACAGACCCCAGCAGAGCACAATGCTGCCGGGGTAGGCGCTCATAAATCATGTCCACCATTCTACTGGCACCCCATCTTTTCTCTGGAGTCTTCCAGGCTCGGCCCTTGGTTGTTTGTGTTTATTTCTGTCCTGAGTCGGAGTCAGGAGACGTTGAGCCCTGGCGTGGCCGGGGTCTTATCGTCTATCAGGTCTATACCGTGAATTCCTCAATTAACGCCGAGGACTGAGCCGGCCCAGCGGGCAGATGGCCAGCCACTATCAGCGGCCTTCATCGGACAAAAGGGGGGCGTTGAGGGGCCGACCGCGGGCACGGTATCTCACCCCGGCCCGCTCCGGCGTCAACACGCCGGCCGCGCAGGTCGGCTCTCACCGGCGCCGACCCGCTCTCCACCCGACCACCAGGCATGCCAAACGCCCCTGTTGCTGCCATATGCCCCCTCTGCAAATACTGGGAGTTTGGCTCTAAAGTCACCTGCTTAACTTCCTGCAACTCAGCCCACCAAGGGCAGAGGTTCTGGCCACGTCACACTCTTTACAAAAGGCCACACCCTGGCCTCTGCCCCTGACACGGGCATTGTCATTGACATAAGTCCAGAACTGAGAAAGTCCTCAAAACGTGGCTTGTGCTGGACATTTATGCTTAGCTCCCCCCCCCCCCCCCCCCCACCTCTGTACACCTCTCCCCACCCCAACCCTTTTGAACTCAAAGTTTGATAGCATATTCGGGCTGAGAACCAATTTCTCAATTCTGGCAAAGATGTGTTGTACTAGGCTTGACTTGATCACCTGTGCAGACCTGACATCTGTGCCTGTGGGAATCCAGACCTCCCCTCATAAATTTGTAGGGAATGTCCATCATCATGTCCCAAAAGCTCCAGAGGGGTCAAAAGCGACCTGGCGACCTGGGCTGTTTTCCAGGCGACCTGGCGACCTGGTACCATAATTAAAGCGACCTGGCGACTTTTGGACAAATTTAGTTATGGTAAGAATGGTCTAAAACAAGCGACTTTGCGACTTTGGGCCCTTAATTTCGGCGACTTTCCGACCTGAGGGGGGGACCCCTCTGCACCCCCATACGTCTGACAGTGAACTAAGTACAATAGACCTATAATACTGTAAAAACAAACAAAAAAAACTCTCCATTGGCGTCTCAAATACATGTCCCAGCAAATATAATCCCTCAATTTTTTAAAGGTTTTTATTGGGTCTAACAATACATTCAAAATAAGTAGTAAATATGAAATGTATTAATAGCCAGTATACTGGCGCATTGCCTTCCCTCCACTGGCACCCCTAATTCCTTTTGCTACCCAATTGCTACCCCACGACCATACAAACATGTATATATGTGCCCAAGGTTGCACATTAGGGTATTCTCAAATAAGTGTTCAATGCCAAACAAAATCTCAAGCATGGATGTGCCTAGACACTATTTATACTTCGCAGCAATCAGAGACCATACATGCAGTGATGACATGAACAGCATTATAACTTTGGTCCAGTTAATTCATTGTCCAACTTTATACAGATTCATCATTTGATTCATTCTATATACCGTTAGTAAGTTCTAGTGCAGATACCGTATACATTTTAGGGAATGTTCACAAATTAAGTCACCTATTTTCAGACCCACAAAATTGCACCCCAAATCCAACAGGGTCAATGAACCACCCCTCAGAAAAGTAGTACATATACACCATGTATCATACGTTATCAAATCCTATGACACTTAAGACACTTGGCACCATGCCTGGCCAAACGTCTTAAGTCTTTGATGTGTAGGATTATAGTGTCTGTCATATTGCTCTTGTATAACAATGACAACGTTGACAGCTTCCCTGTCGCTTGATCCAATGCCCCTACAATCTCCATGGAAGTTCCATGCTTGCTTAATTAAACATCACCTCCATCTGAAAGACTTATAGAGCATTCCAGCATGGGTAAATACACCAGTTATGGCATACATCTGACCATATCCTACACCACACCATATATGATTTTGAATAATGTACCATGTATCGTGTCAGGTATTTCAGTGCAAGGCATTTGCATTTATAGTCGGTAAGGGGTATTGTTCCGAAAGAGTTCCAGAGAACCGCACACAGAGAGAAGAGATGGAGTCAAATCTGGAGAAAGAGAGTCACAACGGGAGTCCCACAAGCTGAACTCTAACATGACTCTAACATGACTCCCGTTCTCTGGGAGTCATAGCTCTATGACTCCATAGGCATAACTGCTATGGAGTCATCTCCATTTGACTCCTGTGAGACAGGAGTCACAGGCTGATGGACTCCATTGGGGGTAGTCACAGGTCATTCGGGAGTCATAGCCAGTTGACTCCCATACATGCATAGTGTGCATCATATATGCAACTAGGTGCACAAAGAAAAGATATGGAATCACACCAGTGTAAATGGAGTCAAGACATGTGTCAGTAGAGCTGGACTCTACAGTGATTTTTATTGTATTGGAGCCTACGCCTTCAATTTTTTTATCATGTTAGAGTTGCGGAGTCAGTGCCAATTGACTCCCATAGGAGGAGAGTCAACTATTGACTCTCAAAATTGTATCTTCCATGTAGCACTAGTTCTGAGTTCTTCCACTAGAGGCCCTCATGATATAATTTGTAGAGTTTTATCCTCAGTACAGGATCTTTCATAATGCTTCTCGATTAACCCTATTTGTCTGATAAGGTAAGAACTGAGTAAAACTCATGCTAATAGTGGGAATGTTTGATGGACTAAAGAAATCTATTTCATTATGTGAAATAGACCAAAAGAAGGTACTGTAGAACCATAGACACCATTTCTGTGGGTAAACGTTTAGGCTTAAGCATTGCCACTGTTTCCTCTATGTATGGAATATAAACTTAATGACTGAGATTAAATACATGATGGTGGGAAATCTCAGCATCTTTCAATCTGATGGTTTCCTGTCATTTAATGATAAAGCCAGATGTTCAATCAATTTGACTCTAACAAGAGTCAACTCTAGAATGACTAATGTTGGCTAACTCTCCTTGATGTAGAGTCAACTCATTTTGACTCTCTTTCAATGCATGCATCTTGTGACGTTTGAACAACGAGGGAAAAAGAGCGAGACATCTATGCTGTTTTAATATCTGTAGAGGCTGACATGGAACACTAATCTAAGTACCCACTAAAGGTCACACCTCTTTAGCTTACCCGAATAAATGTGTAACCGTGAGCACATATAGACATGTAAGTACGGTCATGGGGTGCCATACCTGCTGACACCGTGTGGAGGTCAAATACTTTGCATGAGGCTCCCCACTGATGGAAATGCGTTTTTAATGTGTGAACTGGATGTCAAAGATCCCAAAATGAGCATCAGCCTTATGATCAGCCCCAAACCCAAGCCCACATGAGGGCATGCTTGTCTTATACATCAGCATTGCATGTACTTATTATCCAAGAAGTTTGTAATTATTTGTTATAACCTCTCACAGACTTTCTAAACAGAAACTATACAAACAAAAGCACAGCGGAAAAGATGGGTTGCTAACCTGCATAACAAGCAAGAGCCAATGAGGAACATATACCTAAGACAATGCCCCATGGTCCCCTATAATCAATGCATGGGAATGCCATTTGCATATACCGGTAATGATCCCTCGGTCTCCATATAGGACAGAATCAATATAAATACATTCCTGACCCAACCAAAGACAGTTGATGATATCCCTAAGAATTACAGCCCATCATACATCAGCCAGGGCCATCATACAGCCACCTTAAGGCATATTACAGCAATTGTGGTCCTATTCCTTTAAAAAAAATACACAAAAAAACAACAACCTATTCCTCAGTCGGCGGTTGTCCCCAGTCACTACCCTGGATCCCTAGGCCATTGGCATGGCCTTACCCTCGGCCTCCCCCACCCTTTGGACCCTGCGGCAGTGAATACGTTCTCACGCCAATACCAGTCCTCTCTCCCCTCCCACTCCCTCTAACCACACACCATTCACATTCACAAAACATCTCTTCACAATCAGAAGCCCATCCCCAACTCGGAATACATATAATTAAGATGCCCCTGTGATAACTATTTCTAATGCTGCTGGCCACAAAAGAGTCCACATGTATGCAGAGATAGCTGTTATACACATGCATGGGTTTCTTGGGGAGGCAGGGTCGTGGTGATATTTACATGTTAGAATGGCAAGGAATTTAGCCCCGGGCATTCACAGGGCAGCAGAGGGGGTGGTTCCAGGGGGCGGTGACAGGGGAGGGCAAGGACCTTCCCCATGGGACGTCGGGTTGGGTCCCACGGGGCAACCCTAGCCAAGCAGTGACTCGTGTACTTCATACGCAAGCCGCCAGGCCTTGGCAAACCCACCACCCAAGTCGTTTAGGATGCATGGATAAATATTGAATTATTCTATAGAAATTTTGAAGAAGAGTTATGGTTGAGAAGAATTAAGGGGAGCGGGGGTTTCAACTGTTTTTTGTTCATCAATATATGGCTTTGAAAGCAAGAAAGGGTGCATATCTAAAAATGATATCAGATGTTACCCAAACCCTTTGTATACCCACATAAATGGTATTGAGGTGCCTGGTACCTTGCATTCTGGAAATTGATGTATGTGGTATTTCTAATTATCACGGTTGATTGATCTCGGATACACTGATATACCCCGCTGTGCGTTAACGTCCAGGGGTTTCGGAAGCTACCCGGTATTTCCCTTTCGAGAAGGGGCAATCGTAAGACAATCGGAGTGCGAGCTAAGAGCTGAGATACCTGTAAGGGGGAAGGACATTGTATCTCGACATCATTTCTAAGGTCATCATACATAAAAATACAGATTTCCAAAGCCCCCAATAGAATGTATGCAATGCCTTAGCATTTCCTTCTTTTGTGCGGTGGGGAGGTTACTCTGCACCCTCTCTCCCCCCCTACTCCTAAACGCCTGAGATGGAGGATGCCCTTCAACTGTATTCGGAAAATCCTGGCTGGTCATGTATCCATAACATTGAGTATAAGTGTGAGTGTGTGTGTGGTGGGTTTGAATGGTGAGAGCAGGGGGGCCGTCATAGTGTCTACAGCACACAAGATACACAAGACGTCAACTGCTTCATGATATATTTAATAGCGGAATAACTACTTAGCACCGCAAATATTCATCGGTAATGGTGACTGATTTATGTCGCCAATTACTCGTGCAAATTGCACAGATCACACACTAGAAACACTTAGGTAAATTGCACCATCACCTTTATACTTGGCTACCACCAACTGGGTTCACATAGTGCTGTTATGTTATCTTGAACCACCATGAGAATATCTTTGTTAAGAAAGTGGTCCATCTAATATGGGAACATTCACAAGATGACCTTTACCTTTTTGTGACCTTTTTGGAAATCTTCCCCCGCCCCGGACCCTATCTCGCATTTTGGGGAAGGTTTTCCTATACAATTATATACATACCATGTCAAGTGTTGTCACCAAACCCAAATACCACCATCCCACCCCCTGGCTGGTGCCGTTATTGGTGGACGTTCTCCTTGAGAATAATGCAATACAAGGTCAACGTATAGGTATGTTTGGTCTTGTACTAATTAAAAAAACATATATCGTATTTGGGAATCCATCTATTGGTACTGGATAGGGCTGTAATCCAGCAATATTAAGAATAGAGATACTATCTGAAGGCACAGGCAATGATGCCTTCTCTATTGGCACATTTCTATGTACCTTAAACTAGGATAATAGCCATGCTATACACGGTGGTATTAGTTTTGGGGCAACTGTCAGATGTTATTTTCCAGCAGTGCCATTGTACACATATACTTTCTAATGTGTATCTTTCCATGGGGAATATCTAAAATCGATGGTTGATGTGCTTTGTTATATAACGTTCAGGGAAGCTATATTGATACTTTCATGGTTTGCTCCAACAACATTTAGGTAATAGGCCTTTGAGATTGACCATGATGAAATCCCTCACATCATTTATCCTGGCATCCACCGGTTTTTATCTGAGTTTTTTTTAAATTGGAATACATGGTGTACATAGGTCTATTTTAGTGATGGTTGTAAGTTTTTGAGGAAGGTTATGTTCGAACTGGCATCCAATACTATATATGTAGTAGGTTCCATTCATGAGCAAGCCGGTTGGTATTGAAGGCTTTGTCTGGCTGTTCTAGTATGGACCATCTCGTGTTAAAGGGTACGGGGGTTACGAAGGTACAATGTGCAATTTCTTTGTGAGATCTCTCAGAAGAAAAACGCTATCTACATTTTCTGATAATTGCTTTATCATGTGCTGGCCAATTGACTTAATCTCAATCATATAGCCTAATCATTTGAGTTGCTGGGTATAGGTGGTGCAAATAAAAACCTGCGTATACATGTATGATTATGATCATGGCCAAGTGGGCCCCTGCATAGGTAGTGCGGAGTATGCATATGGAAATAACACTGAGGAAAACGTGAGAGTCCTTGTAGAAAAGTTGCAGATACAAGGAAGGGGGCAAAGGGACAATGCATTATTTCAATGGACAGGATATGACCACCCTGGAGGATGGAGGTTTAGTTGGAGCAGGAGGGGGTTGGTCATGGGATTGTCTGAAATGGGATAATCTAGCTGGAAATGGATAGTCCGAAATGGCACGGTCTGAAATAGGATGATTTCATCTAGAAGGACATACATTTCCCTATATACATGGTTTTACTTGATTCTACTCATCAATAAACCCGGGCAATATACACAAAGGAAGTTCACCTCATGCAAATCTATGGAAAAAAGGACACGCTTCTTCAAGTTATATCTAACTTGATTATTTTCTCCCCCCTACCCTGCCTTTGAGTCACCAGCAATATCAAAAACAGATTCAATACTTTTCTCAAGTCCCCACAGTTCAAGTGTAGACTCTTACTATCCGTGGGTTGATATTGGGATTGCTTTCACTTTTACGTACTTGTTGGCTAAAACAATCGTAATAACAATATGCATACTGATACCATTTTTAAAAGGGAAATTTGTGGAACAACTCCATTCAGAAGATTTCTCAACAAACATATGGTGTAGGGTACGATTCTTTGGCGTTTTTTTCTATTGCGAGGTGCAAAAATGGTTGTACACCTTCCCAAGGTACCCTATAGCCTACTCACTCACCAAGCTGAGTTCTTGTCAAAACCTGTGCTATAAGAACTGGGGGGGGGGGGGGGCATCTGCAATTGCTTAGAATCTCTAACAGGCTCTTCATAAATTCAACACAGTGATGGCTACCAGGCTTCACCCAGCGGTATTTGGAACAGTCCACGGATGGACGTACAAAGAACTCCCGTGGAAGTGCAGAGGCAAGGGGGGGGGGGGGTCTCATTCCACCATTGGGTGGTGTGTGTAAGAGAAAAAAGTTCTTAATTGACAATAACCAGATCAGACATGTGCATCTCCCATTCGTCAGCTCTCGGCTGTGGCGCAAATAGCCACACATCGCTCGATGTCCTCTATCGTGCCCATCGTAATTCAAATTGAATTGTGATTTAAACGGAAGTGGGCGACGCCCTTCCGCGTCACCATTATCAAGATGTCAAAGGATGTGTGATAGGCGACTGGGAGACACGTCAGAACCGACCGTCATCCTGACGTACTCGCGACGGATATCAGATGAAAACGAGCCTCTTCTGACAGCCTCGCTCTGACTTTTTCCCTTGAGCATGCGCACAGCGTCGACTCCCTTGGGTAACCATCTCATTATGATTCGGAGCAATCTATACGGCGGTGTCTTTCCTTTTTCCCTTTATTTTATGTTTGTCTTTTTCACAAAGCCCAGTGGTTGGTAGCCATGTCTCATTGGTCGTGTAATTCGAGGCTGATTTAATTAAATCAGTAACGCATCCCTCCAGTTCTTTATGTCAATAGGTCTATGCCTTATATTTTCCCAAATATAGGACCTCGTGTCGTGACCTTCTACAGTTTCAACTAGATAATGATACCTCTTGCCCAACACCCATAAATGGCTCTAGCCTGGCCGACTGTCCGGAACTACTGACCGTCCCAACGTGTGTGTGTTAGGGTAGTAGTATATGAGATTGGGTATTTGCAGCAGGCTTCGCGGGCCGTGACCTACTCAGGTTGTACACCGTGGAGCTGCTCAAGTATATATGAATATAGCCCCAATTCTTATGAGGTTTTCACGGCTGACTATCATGTGCCTCTACATGGGTACCCGAACTTTTGACCATGTCGGCGTGTCGATTTTTAGCAAAAGGGCCGTGTCGCTGGGTCGATTTTTAGCTACATAAGAACTTAGAGAAAAATGACTGTGGGTCGATTTTTAACCCTTTTTTCCATGTGTCCGTCGATCTTTAAAGAGGCCGTGTCGCACGTGTCGAATTTTAAAGGGCCGTGTCGCCGTGTCGCGCGTGTCGAATTTTACCCATGTAGAGGCACTATCATGTCGCCTGCCAACATGATCTAACGTGTGTGAAGGGGGGGGGGGGGGGGGCAGCATTGACTATTGCAGAATAAGTCCGCACCCATTGAGATGACAACAGCAGGCATGAGACAACAGTATGCATGAGACATGCATGTACTGCAGCATACATGAGGCAAACTGACCCCCGCCCCTTTCCTGTTTTTGACTATTATCATACTGGCATGGTATTTATAGAGGATCAGTTCTCAATGGCCGTATCTAGTATATAGGCGCGTAGTTGCTCTACCCCCCGTTTTGTTTATAGTTATAGACGGGTTTGTTTTCATATTTGAGTCACAATAATTACAAAATATCGGCCTCCTTATGCGACGTCCACTTGCGAAGGGCTCAATAATCCTAAGGGTCTTCGATATTATACGGCCTATTATCTATGCGAAATCTTCTCCTCGTGAGCAGGGGAGGGGGTACCGTTGCTGCTTACTGCTTACTCATTTGCCCCAAATCACTTCATTTCGCCACTTAAAATGCAGCTTACTACCCTTTTCCATCACGTAGTAGCAGCACTGTTTGCCTTTTGCCACTACTTGGCACACTTGACCATCTCGTCACACTCAGTGACCCTGCACAGGCACCCTCTTGTCACACACTGCTGCCTTAGTGCACCGGGTACTATCATGGTTGTGTGGTTTTAATGTCTTTTTTTTCCCTGCCTCACCCACCTTTATTTAACGGTACATATATAGGCCTACAAGTACACTTCGGTCAGCTAACGCTTTTGCACCGATCGCCGTGGCACCATGCCATTTATCAACATTCAGCCACAAAGAAACACATCCTCTTTACTCCCCCTATTCTTTATAACATTATGCCTCCTCCCACATTGCAACCTTTTACATTGTGATATGTGCAGTGCGATTGCATCTCACCTCCTTATTCAACACTGCCATTAAAAAGTTCAGACGAGGCAGCAAGCACATCCATGGAGTCCTCACCCTATAAAAGACACATATCTGTTCAAATCTCAACACACGAGTGTCCCCAAACCTTCTCTGTGTAACAGAACCTATTTCCCATTTTTACTTTGCCCTTTACCGAATCCCATGCCTTCTTTTGTGTTGGGTGGTTTTGGGAGGGGGCAGCGTGGCGGGTCGCTGTCAAGGTTTATCGGCGGGCATTGTGCCCCGGTCGGCCTGGGATTATCCTCGTGTTCATTGCCGGTTATTAGATAAAGATGGTCAGGCAGATAACACGCGGATCAATCATCGGCTTATCGCGCCCCTGACACGTAGCTTTCTAAGGGGACATCGGCGGCCCGCAGAGACCTTTTCCCAGATCACCGCCTTCCTCTGTTCTTCTTCTTCTTCTTCCCCCGTCCTCCCTTCTGTTCCATGTCCCATTTCTGTCTGTCCTTCACTCACCCATGTCTCTCCAAAGCAAACCACCCCCGGTTTGCAACACAGGGGGACTATGTAGCCCTTCTGCCATCCCTTCTTAATGGTTGACTCTTTAAGGGCCATACAGTGCTTTAATCAGGGGCGGACCCAGGAATTTGAAAAGGGGGGGGGGTCCACCAAACACCAAAGTACAGAAAAGTGACTCGCCGCGACTCGCGGCGGATCAAATTATCATTTAAAAAATCTAATTTTTTTACCAGAAGGGGGGGGGGGGGGGTCCGGACCCCCAGGACCCCTCCCCCCTGGATCCGCCCCTGTTTAATACACATTGCCATGTATCGTCATGATATGGTACAGACTCGCCAGGGCATTCATCCATCATGACGAGCTAGGGCATAATCCATTTAAGCAAGGTGCGCTTTTAAAGGGTTAACACCCTACATGTGTTTAGCCTCTCTGCACACCATCTACCCTGCTGGACCATGCAGCTTATTGGAGGAGGAGGAGTTGCTCCATGTTAACTAAACCTATAGACACGCAGCAAGAAAAGGTGACAGAAGTTATTGAAGTTATTGATACCGGTTTTCCCCCTCACTTTTCTGAGTTTAAACTGACAAAACTTATAAATTACGTCAGACAAGCGTTGTTCTTTTTAAAAAGCACGTAACAACTAGTCTGAAAAAAGTCATCGTTCTTTCCGCAAGAGCCTATAGCAAATCAAGCTGACCTTACGATCTTGCATTCAATTGCATTAAAAAAAACCCGACAATTTAAGGTTTCCGTATCACGTTTCCTGTTCCATGAGCTACTCCCTTCTTGTTACATGCGGGACACTATAGTGCACCCTGATATGTGAATAGACTGGGGTTTCCCCCTTCCTAAAATCAGCTAATAGTCTTTTGTGCTCACCCTTCTACATGTGCATTATTCAATTCATAAACACATTTTTAAGCAATTATCCTCTAATTCCTGGAGTTGTCATGACACCCCTTCAGTGGGTACATCACTTCCCCAGGCCTTTAACTCCTGTCCCTTCTAATGTCCATAGCACACGTGCCTGTCATACCAGCCGTCACCCCCCCCCCCCCCCACACACACACAGCCGTCACCCCATCCCTGTCACCCCTCCTGCTCATCCTTTACCATTGCCCCCCCCCCCCCTACTGCCTCCTCCCCTCGCCCACACCCCTCATGTCGCCCTTGCCCTCCTGCGCTCTGCTGTCACCCCCTTGCGGCCGTTACGACACCCCAACAATTAAATACTGCCCTCTCCTGTAGGTCGTACTACCTATAGACACTTAGATTTACCTCCATGTTTTTAACGACACGATTGTCCAAATCTACCCGGAAAATATATTCAGAAATCAAAAATAATATCCTTTGTTTACAGACATGTATAATGGCTCCAGATTTTAAGTATGTATACTGCATGTATAAATTGCCAATATAACAATCTTCAGCATCATGGTGACCACGCTAAGTGTTTGTATTTGCACATGCATGATATAATTGAGGACCCAATTAAAACATGGTTAAACATGTGTATGGATGTATAAGTCCTTCCTTGGTAATATTATTTTATAATCGAATTTGACATGCTTCTATGAGAGTATACATCCCCACACCGACATCTCAATATAACTACAATGAGTCATATGTCGTCTTCACACACTGCTGTCACCACACTCTTTTATCATAAGTGTTAACCTGATATTTTTAACCAGGAAATATTGATATGCCAACATTGGACTTAGCGTGACTGCACCATATGTGCCTCTACATGGGTAAAAATCGACACGGGCGACACGGCGACACGGCCCCTTTAAAAATCGACACCTGCGACACGGCCCCTTTAAAAATCGACGGACATGGACACATGAAGTAGAATGTATACTAATGCTATGGGTTAAAAATAGACACAGTGACACGGCCCTTTTGCTTAAATTCGACACGGCGACACGGCCAAAAGTGTGGCTACCCATGTAGAGGCACCCATATGGCTGATGTAACTTTGATGTGAGGGTAAATGTGACAGTTTCTCTTTATATTCAAGTCATTTTGCCACTTATACATAGGTCGTTAGTGTAGTTTACACGTCCTAATACTTATAGTATGCACGGCCCAACGCCTTCACCCTTCAACATTGCACCCTGTACTCAGATCCAGTACGCCTTCAGTCTTTTTTTGTGGGGCACTCATGGCAGGGGGTACCTTCCTTTCACACACCCTGTACACTTGTATTTAAAAAAAAGCAGCAAACTACTGTATGTGTGGCAGGGGGCTCATTTTTGGCCGGTGTGTTGGTGTTTCATTATGTTGGTTGTGTGGTACAGGTGGATGGTAATTAGCTCATTGATCCCCCTGCTGGTGCCGGCTGTGCACCTGGAGGAGACTGGCACCAGCTTGTTAAGCTAGGGCACCTGGAGAGGGGGTCGGCTCCGCCCCACTGACTCCATTGTCCACCCAGCCACAGGTAGGGCCCAGTCTATGTAGGCTCGAACCAGGGGGACAACAGTATCATTCCAGGGTCCGATTTCCCACCAGGGTCGACTTTACCTCTGAGAAAGGTAATTCCACACTGGGAAATTGTAATTATTATCATTTATGGATAGCATGACGAAATTGAGACACCTGCTAATAGACTATAATCAGTTGCCTATTTGGATATGACAGTGGGGTAAATTGAATTTGTAGAATTGGTTCCCTTGAGGCAAGGGCCGCCCATTCAAGATGTGTTATTAAATGTTGTATAGGGTATAGAGTTTCTTCTCAGATGGGCACATACAATGGTAGACCTGTCATAGGAAAATGTGTGTATTTTCAATGAAGTTTCAATTTCCGTGTATTTTGAATATTCCCTTTATGGAAGCCCACCCACTGATCTATGGTATGTATGTAGCCGTATTGGCTCCATAAGATTAACTCTATTACTTCAAAGATCTATAAGTTCTATGGTGCCTTTGGGAAATACCCTCTATAGAACAGTTCAATGCACAAAACTCGTATGCGTTTTGTCCGCGTTTTTTCAACCCAGATGATTAGTTTGCAGTTTGAAGGTGAGACAAAGGGGTGAAATGTGCTTTTAGCCAGGCCAATGACACCAATATGCCACCAACTCAACTGTGCGCTCCAAGCGACACCTGGTAGCAGCTTGTCCCATAATCACCTTGTTTAAAAACACCATCATCAGTGCTGACCTGCACCAGATGGTTCTAATGCACTTTTACCTATTGATCGATGTTTTTTCCCCTGTTTTTGCCTGGATGTTTTGTGAACAGAGAGTAAAGCACCCATTCTAAAACCTGTTTGCCCCACTCAGCGGTGCCAGCGGCCAAAGGTGTGGGAACATGCTGGTAGCACAGCACTAAATTTAATTGATGAAATTGGGAACTGTTACACTATACCTGTGTTGGCGCCTGCTATTCTAGGCCAGACTTCTGCTGATTCAACATTTCATATCTCTAGGGCTGTCTATGGTGAAACCCCTCAATGAATGGGCTATACTGATGTATTATACTTTATATCTCTGATGGACATACATTGTATATACATTGTATTGTTTATATTGTGAGGACCATTGTATACATAAAAAGTTACCCATATAACCTATTCATATTTATGTTAAAGTATTATTGCAAACCCCTATGTCAACTAGTAAATGTTCACTATTGATGATACCAGGTGGAGAAATACGTAACGTAATTTGTGCACGATCCCTTAGATTAAAAGTGTGTGCAATTGTGTACATGTCTATGTTTCTACATAGGAACTAGATGATACATGTAGTTGCAATATTGATGAATTGATGGAGTTATAAAACCAGCCTTCCTCTTCTTCCCTTTGATTGTCATATTGTGTTGTCATGTTGTAGCATATTTGCCCCTTCAGGATCCTGCCTATGTTATATCAAAATATGGTGGAAAAGGGCAAAGTGCTGACGCTTTATTCATGAAGCCCATAGAATAACTTCAGTACATCCTTTTTGTCTTCCAGGTGATCCGCGTGACAAGCCGTAAAGCCGGATCTCAGGCCAAGCTGCGCATCGTGGACGGTATCCCTGTCTATTAAACTCTTAAAGGGCAGCACTACGCCCTTTGTCGTCATGATGCATACTACCGTTAGTAAATACAATCATAGCGAGTCATTCGCGGGTGTTGCATTCATGTCTAATCATGGCGTCAAATTAACATGAACTTTGGTACAGTCTGCCTTCCTTAAAGGGTTATCAATGCTACAGGCAGAACTAGGGACTGCCTTCCCCTGAGACTCCATGGGTAAATCGGTTGGATATTTATCTCATCAAAAGTTAGGGCCTGTCCAATCTATAACCATTGTAGATCCTGGAGTCTCCTGTCTGGAGCCGTCACAGATTGTTACCTGGATGATTAAAGTCCACAGGAGGAATACAAATAGTCTTTTTGGTGCCACACCCAGTTTATGTATTGGCCTCCCACGTCTCTGTGTCGCCGCTTTGGACAACTGTAATATGTCATTGTATAACCTAATAAGGAAAGGTGTTTCAGGACCTAACTGTGATATATTTGATTTTCATGTAATGTTTTGGGGTATCTTACATGTAATTTTAATCATCTTACAAATGTACAATAGCCATGTCCTCCTCACCTCCCTGACCGTCGGATTGCCTTTCTCCCCTCTCTAAGACTCTATATCTATCTTGATATGTGTATATACATATGTCTCTCAGTTTTTCTCCCCCTCTTACTAGCATTGCCTATATCGTTCTGCCGGCAGAGATGGGAACCATTGTTTCATCCAAATGCGCGAATTCCGCTTGTACAAAATGTATACCCTTTGTACATCTAATGTAAATTGAACATATGATATGTAGTGAACAATTAAGGTATTCCGGAATGATGTATCATCCATGTCTACCCCGTATAGACCACCGTCATCGGTACCACCTGTCTCTGTACAACCTGTGTATGGGTTAAACACCAACTAAAAAACGACATAATAGTAACTGCTGATGGGCTGATGTATCATTGCCAAGACCACACAGAGCTGACTGAATTACAGACAAAAGCGCTGAAACTGTTATCTCAATTAATCTACACATCCAAGTGAGACCTCTTTGAAATTACCCAAGTTAAGACAAGGCCATCCATCGTCCCGGGTAGTAGGCAGACACAGATGATGTACGATGACACCTACATCAGTCATCTAGTGCTGACGACCTTTGGAATATTTGATTTTTTTATCATTCTCTGATGGCTAGAAAAATGTCGTCTGCCTGCCCTTCCAAAAGCAGTGTTCCCTCTGTGAGCGTTCGATCTTTTTTATGTGATTTCCCCAATGCTTTGTCTAATCGTGGCGTGGTGGTGATTAATAGCTTTTAATTATCGTAATGGCCACAGGGCGGCGTCTGTTGTAGTTTTGTGTCCACTTATCAGGAATCGCGCCTGACATTTTAGAGTGAGTGTCTGTGATACAATGTAACTGGAGGTTTATGATAACAGTGCTAGCTATCAGATTCTGTGGGTGGGCGGTGAGGTTGGAGATATCATTTAATTGTGTAATTAATATGAAATTCTATAGTTTGTGGTTGAGACGAAGCCTTTCCGCGTTTGTCACTGTCAGTGTCGTTTCAATGGTGGTTTACCAAAGGTAGAAATACTAAGGTTGTCATTGATAAGTTGGCCCCAGAATGATGTGTCTCTTATCTATGTTGATCCATCTCTCTTTAATTAGCCACAGGTCAAATTGATTAACTTGCACAAAAAGGTTCAATATTTTCCTTATTCATTATTGAAGGATTTCATACAGTTATCAACCGTTCTCCTGCCGTCAGATTCCCCTCCATTCCAATTTAGTGCCATTATTTACGACGGACAATTTCCAGACCTTTCGCGGAAGGCGATCATAAGGTTTTACTTGAGCGAGAATAATTAAGTTTTTGTAATTGCGGGGGGTCCCATGGGAGGCACAATTCCAAAGTCAGCAGATGCTTTACAGGACCATATTTCACGTTCTTTACTCCGATATCGCTACTTCCACACAGGAACAGCCTTCTAGAAAGAAATGAAATGAAATATGATGACTCCCTTGAGGAGCCAACCGCGCGAGGTCGTTTTTTACCATCTTTTGTATCTAATTAAATCATTAAGGATGTGTCTACTATCTTGTCGTTGATGAATGGATAGTGTTGAGATGAGATGGTAAGAAAAGACCGGCCCTGTCTATCAGTACTCTTATCTGTGTGCCACCCATCAGCCGCCCTTGATGGATCTGCCTACAATCAGACACTGCTTGGGCAATGGTTCCTTAATTATGCTTATATTACTTCTGCGTATTACATACAATTATATATTTGGTATTTACTAATGATGATTTATAGTGATTCATCTGGTGATGATACTGTTGTATCTGCATAAATTGATTTACTATATCAGATTATCCCAATATGAGGAGAGTTCTCAGTATTCTATCTGTTATCGTTTCTGATCAAACTCCAGCCAGCTACAAACATATCAATTAGATATTTTGCTTATCAATGGTATATACTCTCCTCTACTTTATGTACCTCTGATAACCCCGTTGAAAGTTGAAAAGTGTGTAAATCAGAATGTTTATCCTGATAATGCACGCCTGCAAACTGCATACAACACAAACAAACCCGCATGGTAGACTGTTACATTGTACTGTTTTTCTATGAAAAAGTTTTGTTTAAATCGTTATTAACATTTTCCTCCTTTTATAAAGTGCTGAAACACTATGCTTGATATACTACCTTTGGGGTATGCACTGTATGTTTCTAGTTTCTAAAATAAATGGCAAAAATGTAACTGTATCAAAGAAGCTAGCCTATGTGATAAAAATTTTATATAAAGTTATGTGTAAAGCATATATGATTTGGGATTTGATGTAATAACTTACAGTGCTAGTATAGCTGCACTTTTTGTAGATTTAATATGTCTAGAGATACAATGAATGTATATACTAAGATCTACCAAATACTGCGTATTCCGTCCTAAATAGACGATTTTTCCATACACCAGTTTATGTGATACACTGCTGAGCTGGCCTTAGCATCTTTTCTAATGTTAATAAATGGTAGATACTTTAATATGAGTTGTTATGTCATTTGTTATTAGTTGTACAATGTACAGACAATGCCTATATTTCAATGACAACCTTTATCATTGGGTAATGACGAGCTTAATTAAGTCTCATATCAAAAGGTAGACTGACATCTAAGATATAAAGACACAATAGCCATATCATTTCATCATTCAGACAGCAGTAACAAGTGCAATTTAACATAATTATTACATTATGCTGTATTTTTGTGATGCAGTGACCAGAAACGCATGGTCTAGACCTTCATCAAGGTGAAATAATTATGAGGTATATGGCCAATTTATTCATTTCCTCTCATACAGCGAGAGGAAATAGCCGCTTGGTGGCACTGAAGCATTCATTTGCGCTGGTCTTAGACCAGTCTTTTTTACACTGTACATTGCTCTACTGCCCACGCGGGAACCAGCGTAGGCGTCGGTCTGACGGATTGTCGTCTGCTTTTGCTCTTCCGGTGCTGGAGGGCTTTGACCTGCGTCCCCAGCGTCGGCGCACTCAGCACAGCCGACAAACTTAACCAGTCAAACTTTGCTCGACCCCTGACCAGGCTGCTGTCAGTGTGGCCGATGCTGGTTTCAGATTGGTCGAATTGCGCTGTCGGAGCTTGCTTCTGCCGACGGCCGCGGGGCGGCGCTAGGGGTGAGTGGGTAGAAGGGCGGCGCGGTGGGGCGGGCTGGGCCCCTGCTCTGACCCCCGATACCATCGAGGCCGCCACAAATCTGGCCCACGCGGGACGCCGGGCTCAGCCCCTGCTTCAACATGGCGATCTTATCGAGGTAGATTTATCGGGGGCGGAGCGCCCCGCCTTGTTCCGTGTTAGGCCGGTTTCATCAAAGTTGCCGATTCTATCAGGCCGCACCGCCCGCTTGCATCATCCGCGCCCGGGGTTCATTTGGGCACGGGTCGTGGGGTCGCGCCGCGCGGCACGGCCGCCATGATTGACATGTTCGCAGACTGTATTTCACCAAGACCACCTTTGTTGCCGGCCGAGGCGTGCGGACGGTGATGGATCGGCCAAGAGAAACCCCTCCGCCCTGGCCCAGCCCACCCCAGCCCCACCCTGGCTTTACCCCAAAGGACCGCTTGTCCGGGGACTTGAAACGCTGCCGTCTTGTAGTCGACCTGAACGCCCTTTACCGCCGGCCGAGTAAGGCCGATGACATGACGTCACGACGCGGCTATCTGCACCTAGCTTTGTTGCGCGGCCTCGATAAGAACCCCCAAAGACATGGCGAGTTAGACCTAGAGCACAGGCCTGATGCCTACTCGATAAAACACTCCTTTTTTCAGACCCCCCAGTCTAAAGGTTGTGCACCAAGGCTGAAACCCCACCATCCAAGGGCGGACAAACTTAAACTCCGCATCCACCAACATGAAAGGCACTACGGGCCATTACACCGGGCCGAATCTCAGCCAGCCTCGTTTTCAATTCGAGGCTGGTCGTACACAGGACCCGGCCAGGTCCCCTAGGACCGGTGCTCCCCAAACCCAATTTAATTCCTGCCGATTGATCTGGTCATTTTTGAGCCACTTTCATCAGCGGCTGTCATTCGGTGCGGGATGAAAAATGGCCGCGGGACTGTGACTCAAGATGGCCCCGATGTGTCCTGATCACTTGTCCGCGGCCACCATCGACAACTGCAGATTCTACACGGGCATCAATCGATAGGGTCATAATACCAGACCACACATAAAGCCGACCGTGAACGTGTCCGTCCCTAACTGACCCGCAGATAAAGGTCGTCTGCTCCGTCCTGGATGTCGTCTGCCAAGGCTCATCAAAAGCGCGCGCTTTTGGTCCTGCACTAAATCAGACCCATGGACTGTTTACCCCCCCCCCCCCCCCCCCCACAGGGCTTGGTATAAATGCCACACAAAGGAAGCCCTACATGATTTGAATGGGTTTAGCTAGGTACAAATCCCGGGGGGGCCACTCCCTATATGATCTATAGTAACCATGTGCGTACACAAAATCCCGGGAAAGGGGTGCCTTTTGGGCCCCACTGGCGGGTCCGGCCGGACCCGCCATAAGGAGTCCTTTTTGGGCCATTTTGGGGCAAAAGGGGTATGTTTTTAGGCCAAGAATATCCAACCAAAAAGTCTAAAAATTCCTGTTAAAAGGGGTATATGTTTCTTGGAATTTGGCCCAAATGTAGGGTGGTATCCCGCCAAAAGGGGTCCAATTTTTGCCCAATCTATGTGGGTATTCCGCTAAAAGGGTTCCAATTTTGGCCATTTTAGAGTATCCCGTAAAAAGGGGGTCGGTTTTGGCCAATTCAGGGTGGTGTCCCACTAAAAGGGGGCTGGTTTTTTTCACATTTTAGGGGGTAATCCCGCCAAAAGGGGGGTGTTTTGGGGGATTTTTGTCCCGGTAAAAGGGGTCCTAATTCAGGGTGATGTACGCACATGGTATCCATAACTACGAGAGTGGCCCCCCCGGGGTACAAATACATTAACAGTCACATGAATGACGTGTCTTTCCGTCGCTCTGACGCGCTACAGTGTAGCCCGCGCCTTAGGTCCTTTCCTATACTACTTACACGCATTGAAACGGACTGGCCGCTCTTCCCATATCGGGCCACGTCATTCTAAGTCATGTCCATCTTTGTTCAATGTAGATCTTCTATGCTGGTTCCATAAGTTAAAGTTGCATACCACCTGAAACGTATATTAGGCCACTCAAAAAAAAAAAAAAGTTTCTCATCACCAAGCAATGAAAAATATGATGAGGGCGTTTTTTATTTAATTTTTTTTTTTTTTTTACTCGGGGCAATTTACATAGGGAAATTTGGACATTTCGCGATCAATTTTCACATTTTAGTAATTTGGAGTTTATTGATCAGCAAAAGTTGTAACAATGCAAGTTACACCTAGCTGATTGCATTGCTGACAGCATAAGCTTTAATTTGATACCAAATTTGCCAATATTTTGGCAATTTTAGCATAATTTTCCTCAAAAATGTAAAAAAAAAAAAAAAAAGTTTTCCCCAAATCATGATTTTTATGATGCGCGCGGTGATGAGAAACAACTTTTTTTTTTTGAGTGGCCTTAGTCACAAAGAGGAATCTCCCTTTCTCAATAAATGTTGAGTAACTAAATGCAAATATAAGCAAATATATTGTAAACCCTAGCTAGTCTCTGCGTATCTATGTCATCGATATGGTAAACAGATTTGGAGTTTGACTACGGAATACATAGTACCTCTGATATATAAGAGGGCTTTTATCTACTCAGATTACCCTTAATTGCCGCCTCTGTACCCAGCAAAAAACGCCAATGTAACATTGACTATTATCTCTGTGCTCTATGTTATATACGTGTAAACACCCTGTACCCAAACCAGAACGTTCGCACATCATATAAAACCCAGGAAAGAATATGGAATTCATCAATAATTAGTTAATAGTGTTTTATTGGGTACACATACCGTAACAGCGGTAGCACCACATAATGTTGAGTCGGTCATATCACGACAATAGTGATTCGCTGCACTGTAAAAAAAATGTCGTCAAAATGACGGTGAATCACCGGCAACTTTTGGGACATGACTTTCACTGTTTTTTTAACGGTGACTGTCACCGTCAATTTTACGTAGAATCACTGTTAATTTGACATAGAATCACCGTAAATTTGATGTTGAATCTACGTTGATTTGACGTTGAATCACCGTTAACCCCTTCACCACTGGGTTTCCTGTAACTCAATGCAATTTTGTGCAATATATTGGCTTACCGGGTGGAAGGGGTTAATAGATTAAGAGTATTCAAATATACAGAGATTCAGCGTTATTGCTAGTGCTACTACAGACTTTGGGAATATTCTATAAGCCTCACAGGGAGTCTGATTATGGTGACTTTGGTTTTTGTAGTATACATCTAAAAACTTACAGATACATACAGCTACTTTCCTCTGGATATTATCAAGTGATCATGGTATTTTGTTAAATGTATCACAAGATTGAATTGTTAGATTGTCAAACATATAGAATAATTGAAAATGACCATTATTGCAACATGTTCACTCCACTTCAAGGGCTCACACTCTCCAGGAAAATCTTCTTACAAACCAGGCCACCTATCTATGAAAGGGCCCACTATATGTGGCTCCCTCTGGGATTTGACATTAGAAGATGAATTTAAGTTGAATCATTGTAATCCAAACCAGGTTAGCATTTGACAAGGATCCACTGTGAAATGGATGATATATACGATGCTTCATTGTATTCCAAATAACGGTGAATCAGCGTTAAATTTTACAAAGCAAATCTGTAAAGAGTACATCTATTTTTTACAGTGTGGCCATGTTGATATTCATAAATTGATACACATACATAAAGGAAATGGTTCAAACACACACCTAGAAGTCATAATACTTTTGGCACAGGAACAGTAATAGACAACGACTCCCTCAAGAAACTTCTCTTTGTAACTTTGGTTTCATGTTACACCAGTCAGTCAGACATATAAAAAATACCTCGGCATTATGACCTGAAAAGCGCAGGTGTTACCCCATCTGATAACGTTGGCAACATGTATACGCGACGTCCAATAATAATTCCTATGGTGACTATAGATTTCTGAATAATGAGGTCTTACACAACACACCTTTAAAGTCTCCCTTCCTTTTGTTGACATTGTCATCAGTCATATACCAGCGGAACTATAGAAAACAACGGGAGGCCTTCTCATAACCCTTTGTGTACTGTGTGATGTATATTATCAATGCTTCAAGCTCATGTGTTGGTATTGTGCAGCAACGTAGGATTGGCATGATGCATGAATGCATAGCATTAGGTTACTCATTTATATTGCATTCATGCATCAAGCCGAGCAGGGTAAAGGGTACATTAAATCAATATGCTGCCCTTAAAGGGTTAAAACCAGTAGGTCCTTATTTATGCCTATTCTTCCTCATGGCATGTTGCGTCAGTCCTCTAGCAGTCGGAGCCCTAAAACGTTATAAGATAATGGGTGGGGCCCTTGACCGGGGGCCTCCATTAAAGGTAATCATGACACACTAATGGCTCCTGCCGCCGACTTTAAATGTCACGTGACAGCTTTATTGTGGGTCTTCACGCAGTCATGCATGACTGACTAGCAGCTTGTAACAGCAGCGCCCTCTCACTATAAACGCATTTACAGCCCATTTTGAAATTCACTTTAAAGTGACGTCTATATTAATGACATAGGCCTGACGCTATAAGAATGCCGCCTCTCTGTCATTGAGAATAGTTGTATGAGTTTGGGGTGTCTTAACTTCAGTTGAAATATATAGTTATATTTGACATTTGTCAAATGTGTCTATGGCAATATGGTTTCCGAGCGGTATTTCCTCTTTTTTTTTCATAGCCACGGCATTTACTATCAATCACCCTCACACTTATAATAAAGATCAAGAAAGGACTGCCATAAAACCAACTTACACATATTTTATTATAACAAAGTAGCTATCATTTTTACACACTTTAAAGAACAAATGTGAATCCGATGTATACATTTACAAGCTCAAAAACAGAACTATCTAGGATGTCTAGATGTGATGTATAGTCTCAGTTTTGGATCGATGACATGCCGCAGGCTGCTGTCTATATGTATGTATGTATGTATATGCGCATTTAATCAGTACCAGGCCAACAAAAAGTAGACCGGGGTCAAATGAGAAAACTCTTCGTTTTTATATGTAGTCTTTGCGTGTATTTGACACTCGTCGATCCCAGGCGGAGACAGACTGGTGGTCAGACTAGCCCCCAGCTATAGCAAATCACAACAGGTGCCTCTGACCAGTGGTCATCGGCTGCATGCTCTATCCCCTCCTTCGGCCATCAGTTTAGGAGCGGCCGGCAACGCTACACCCGGGCACATCAAATACAAATCTGTTGACACTCAAAGTCATGCAGACTCCATCACATCAGCATATCTTAAATGAACAGATTTGTAATATCATCTGGGCGTACATTACTTGTCGATGTATTGACATTTGGGACCACACAGGTCGCTGGACGCCGCGCGGCCCCATCTCCTTTCAGCGAGGCGTCCTCATTAGGGAGGATCAAGTCCCTCCGGTCGGGTTCCCAAAGTAATTATCCGCGTAATCCCCGGCAATTCTTGGCCTGTTTGGTCCCGACAGGGCGTCCTTACTTATCTATAATGATCCTGCGTTAGAGACGCGCCGGAAGTGATGCCGCCGGAAGCAGACGACTTTCGGCAGCGGACGCAGCGGCCGGTTTTGGCGGGAAAACCCTTAATCTGCGCGTGATTGAAGATGACGTATCTGGTGGTGACAGATCAGCGGTGTCAGCCTCGTGTCCGTGTGATCTATGACCTTCACGATGTGACCGCCAGATGGCATTGCCGCTTGGATGTCGCGTCATAGCCCTCCTGCCTCTCGGCCGCTATACGCGATGTTTTTCTTTCGTTCAGTGTCGTCCGCATGGGTCTGCAATGCAAATGAGATGCAGGGTCTTAAATCATATTACCACCAGCTTAACATGTTACACACAAGTCCTTGTGGCAAATGAATACTTTTATAAAGTAATATATGGCAGATTCATTTAGAAAGAACTTAAAAAGAAATATTGGTACAGCATGTGATTCGAGCTGTGATTAATGCAAACCATGCTGATACACTGCTAATAGGTATCTTATGTTGTTCTAGCTGTGTCCTTTCACATTGAGATACACAGCTTTTATAACTTCAACTCTGATACATGTAATACCAAGGTCTGCTAGTACATGTATATATGTTTTGGCTTTTTAACAAACAGGGTAGGGGAGAGAGGGGCACGTTGACCACCTGGGCACGTTGAACCACATGCTCTCTTTGCTATTCATTTGGGAATTTTCCAGCAGTTTGCCTACCAAATTACCCCCTTATATAGACAGTTCAGAGCAGCAACATCATATTTATTTTGGGATGCTGAGGAGAAGCTCAGACAACATGAAAGATTTAAGCCATTGAAAGTAATAATTTGCAATTGTTGAACTTTTTTTCTAATGTTGTTACAAAACATTACTGGCCTAAGATCTGTATGGAGGTCAAAGTATATATCTGAATGCTTGTGTAGAACCCGATTTTAGTCCTGAAGGTGTTATGTAATTTAAATTAAATCAACTTTATCGATCATGGTCGGCATGGGGTACATTGAACCACAAAAACTGGGGCACGTTGAACCATGCTCAAAGTATTCAAAACACTGTCTTGAAGGTCCACTTCCATTATTTATCACATACAAGCCTGTACAATGCATTGATGGACAAAGTATCACCACTTTTCATCAGAGGGCAGACTTTTTAAGGTCCCCTTGTCAGTTTGTAGGCACTAGATGAGCTGATTTTGCTAAGTTCCATCTATGGGTCAACCACAGGCTAACCCAACAAGTAGGCCTTTTGGTTAAACCACCCATAGTAAATTAGAATTAAGCCACACAGAAAGAGACACAATATTAATATACACTTTTGTTACACATGTACGAAAGAATGCATGTTTTGTTAGTTGTGATAATAAATTATTTCATAGCATTTTCATAGTGTGTTTATTCTCATATGTTTCTTTTTTCAGAAGCAGAACAGCCTTTTATATCATAAAAGAATATAATTTAAGATTTATATGACAAGTGCAAATAGCAGCAATCCTCTGAAGATGGTTTATATTAACCTAAAGGAAAATGTGTAAGGCTCTAACCCAGTGACTAAACTAGAAGCTATAATTTAATGACTTGTATGCATCAAATATGTATTTTTCATATTCAATCCTATGCAAAAGTAACAAAAGCAAGTATGTCCACCTTAACTTTCAATAATGAATTCATATTTCTGATTGTTTGAACCATTCAAGATATGTGGTTTAAGGTGCCTCAGTGGGTGGGTCAACCTGCCCAGGGCATGGGGCACATTGAACCACCCAAAGATTTTATTTTCAAAAAATCAAAAGAAATACAACAAATGGCCATACTTGCTTTGCCATGGGTCGTCATATAGCGCAATGATATAAAGTAACTGCTAGATACAAAATCAAAGTTCAGATGACCTTGATAAAGTCAGGAAAAAAATAAATGTGCATTAGTGGCTCAACGTGCCCCTCTCTCCCCTACATAACGGTTAAAAGCACAGGGAGAAACAATAAACATATGATATATAGGGGTTTGAGATAAGTTTGTGAATCACACCTTGAAGGGCGGGGCAAGTTGAGTCTTACATTATTCCCACTGCATTTATCATTAATCATTATACACAAAGAAAAATGTATGTGTAGGGGTCAGCATTCACCCTGTCCCCTCCCCTGCAGGACACAAAATGAGACGCTGAAGTAAGTGTTTAGCCTTGTACGTTCAGTCATTCATAGACGTCTCTTTTTAGAGATTGACCAGCATGTTGTCATGGCGACTACGCAAATGGTGACCGATCCTCCCTATTATCGACCCCTTCCCCGCCAAACCCCCACCATTCCATCCCTCCGACGTCGTGTATTGACAGGCAGCCCTTTCCGGGCCCCGTGCCCACCATCTTGTTGTCTGTCAACATCTGACGTTGCTAGATGTCGCACATGTCGCCAGTAAATGTCCACATGATTGATCTCCGCAGAAGCTAGTATCCCGCTGTAAATCTGACTTTTTTTTCTACCAGCAGTGTGTGACTCGTATCTATTAAATTTACATATGACACTGTCACTTATTTTGTTATCTTTTTATGAATATTTACCTGCTATGATAATTTGGTTTTGGTATGGTTGTACGTACGTGTGTATATGTGCATTAATGTATTCATTTATATAGATACACTGGACTCTTAGCTATGATATACATGCACTTGCCCTTTATATACCACCACTGTTCATTCAACTGTACTCTGGTTTAATTTTCTTAATAAAATGCGAGATTGCCTAGATTGCTGTCTATCATGTCGAGTCAATTGTACCATTAAAGCAGCTCAGTATATATATTATTGCGATAGTAATGGACGTTTTTAATACAATGGGTTTACAAATGACGTCATCGGCTAGGGGTGAGGGGTCTTTGGGTTTAGTCACGAAACATAACCCGGGCCATGTCATTATAATATCATTTCCTTGAAATAAGAACATAATTTTTGGCATTAGTGTAGGCCAATTCATCCAAAACAGTGCCCGGGGGGGGGGGGTCTTGAAAAAGGTCCAAAAATAGGTGACGTCATCTGTAAACTAGTTTATTTATATCTTATTTGTCCGCCACGCGAGTTTGAATTATTTTTGGCTGTAGTATATATAAGCCAATTCGTCCGCCACGTGAGTTCATTTATCTTATTTTTGAAAAAAATAAAATTGGCGGTAGTGTATGCAAATCCGTCCAAAACAGTGACGGGATCCCAAAATAGGTGACGTCACCTGTAAACATTCCCCTATACACTTGTTTCATCAGCCATGTTCCATCAGGGGGCGCCCCTGTAGAGCAGCCTGCTGCAGGGGCTAACTCCTTACCTTGCCCCTAGGCCCCATACGTTTAACATGGGGGCAGAGACACCTCTCACAATATGTCAATAATCATGTATGTAAAAATAATACTCCCCTGGCTCAGAAATGTCTCGAGGGAAATAGTGTACATATATAGGCCTCTGATATTGGAACAATATCTTATGTTAGATATGATTTAGATCATCATAAATATGAGTGTCCTTATAACTGCTGAAGCTAAAACCATAAAAAGCGGAGGGGTGCAGGAGGGGGTAAATGGGGGGTGGGCAGGTGGGGCTTCTCTCACCTCCCCCCCCCCCTCCTTGGCTGACCAAGAAAGTGTGGGTAACCAGATCTGCCCCTGTAGTCAGAGAAAACTACACAGGTTGACACTAGCGCCATCTACTGTATACCACTGATAAAACCAGTGTATACTGGACTTTTGCTTTTATCCCTCTGATGTTCGACCACTAGTGAGTTTGTGTGTAGGGGGTTTGTGTGAAGAATTAAAAAAGAAATATATATATGGATTTGCTCTTTGGTCTATTTGTCTACCAGAGTGGTCGCATAAGAGGGGTGGTCGCATGATGGGGATTTTTCTTACATTGAACTATAGAGAAAACTCGTTGGTTCTTTCCGAAAATGGTGGTATTGGCGAGGGCCGTAGCAGAGGGGTAGTCATGAGGAGGAAACCTAGCTGTCATATATATCTCTGATCTGAGAGAGTGATAAAGTCAGAGGGAGGTGAGTTGTTACTTAATGACACTTTGAATCAGTTATTTAACAGATGTGAGGTGATGGTATCGCATTAATAACATTGTATTAGGAATTAGGACCTCCCAGCATGAGGCGCCGTCAAATCCTCCGCTATTCACTATATATTGGGCGTGGTGATTAGTATAGGCCGTTGTGTGTGGATATTGACACTGCTCAGCAGTAGAACTATAGGGGTCAAGCTGGTTGCCCAGTGGGCACAACCATTACTTGACATGGTACTGGCGAGGCAAGCACTGATATCAGCAGCAGTCCCACGGTACCAGCTAACCCCCAAGAATTCCGCTTGTGACCTATACTGAATCTGGCATGCAGGAGCATAGCATCTAAGTGTGGATTAAGTTGTAGAAGACACCCGATTAACTTACCCATCAATAGCCATGATCAATAAGCGTTTCTTTGTTTTCATTTACTACAGAGACTGCACGACTCTATCAGAAAATGTACCGCCTTACTAACATGTCAGAGCCAGTATTACTTTAATCCTTAACATTGACATGGCTGTTATTTAGAACCTTTGTTGCCCTCGTCAGGTTGTTCTAGATAAAGTATGTACTATAGATTAGTACTAGGAGGGTGGGTGGTCATCGACACTGGTCAACAGTAGAGCTATAGTGGACTTGGTCTGAGCAGTGACATCGTATGAGTAGTACTGGGAGAGTGTGGTGTGGATGTGGACACTGGTCGACAAGTGATGGTATCTTATCAATGAGAGTGTATTGGGAATTACGACCTCCCAGGATGAGGCCTCATCAAATCCTTCGATATTCACTATATTATATTGGACGTGTTGTGAGTAGCACTAGGCCGATGGGTGAGGAGATGGACACTGGTCAGTATTAGCACTATACTGAATCTAGCACAAAAGCACATGTCCCGTGATTACTACAGTCAACTCCCTCTATTGCGACCACCATTGGAACTATCTAAAAGTGGTCGCAATAGTGGGGTAGTCGCACTGGGGGGAGTCAAGGTTATGCACAGAAATGTAAGGAAGTTTTTGTTTCTTATAATTGATTTCAAACCATTATAACATTGCATTAGTATGCAGTGCTTAAGACCATTGTTAACAATGTGTATGTCAGTAACTCGCCAGTGCTGTATGCAAGCATCATGCCGACCCTATGGGGTTGGTGCACTCCCCAAAGGGGTTGGCATGACGGTAATTAGACGGAATGTACCATTGCATGAGAGTACCACTGTCAGAATGTACCATCACCTGGTCGCAATGTACCACTCAAATGGTCGCAATATACAAGTATCAGGCCTCTAAGTGTCAATCAAGTTGTAGGGCTACACATCTGACCCATTAACAGGCATCAATTATGACCCTTGCCCCCTATTGATTTCTCATTGGCATCACGTTTTATAACCCACAATGGGATGCTTCAGAGACTACACGAAACTCAATTACTGTCCGGTTATTTAGTCAAAGACAGAACATGTATTGCTATAATCCCTCGTATGTCTGTATTATTTGGTACGTTGTCGGCCTCACCATGTTGTGATAAATATATGTACTAGAGGCGGTCAGTCATGGAGCCACACGAGGTGTGAGTAGTACAGGGAGAGAGGGGTGTGGGGATGGACACTGGTCAGTAGTAGAGCCATGCTGGGTGTGGTGTGAGTAGTACAGGGAGAGTGGGGTGTGGAGATGGACACTGGTCAGTAGTAGGGATATGTTGGATGTGGTGTGAGTAGTACAGGCAGAGTGGGGTGTGGAGATGGTCACCGGTCAGTAGTAGGGATATGCGGGGCCGGATATGCTGGACATGGTGTGAGTAGTACTAGGAGAGTGGGGTGTGGAGATGGACACTGGTCAGTAGTAGAGATATGCTGGACGTGGTGTGAGTAGTACAGGCAGAGTGGGGTGTGGAGATGGACACTGGTCAGTAGTAGGGATATGTTGGATGTGGTGTGAGTGGTACTAGGAGAGTAGGGTGTGGAGATGGACACTGGTCAGTAGTAGAGCCATACTGGATGTGGTGTGAGTAGTACTAGGAGAGCGGGGTGTGGAGATGGACACTGGTCAGTAGTAGGGATATGCTGGACGTGGTGTGAGTCGTACTAGGAGAATGGGGTGTGGAAATGGACACCGGTCAGTAGTAGGGATATATTGAATGTGGTGTGAGTAGTACTGGGAGAGTAGGGTGTGGAGATGGACACTGGTCAGTAGTAGAGCCATACTGTGGTGTGAGTAGTACTAGGAGAGTGGGGTGTGAAGATGGACACCGGTCAGTAGTAGGGATATGCTGGACGTGGTGTGAGTAGTACTAGGAGAGTGGGGTGTGGAGATGGACACTGGTCAGTAGTAGAGCCATACTGTGGTGTGAGTAGTACTAGGAGAGTGGGGTGTGGAGATGGACACTGGTCAGTAGTAGAGATATGCTGGACGTGGTGTGAGTAGTACAGGCAGAGTGGGGTGTGGAGATGGACGCTGCTCAACAGAAGAACTACATGTAGACTGAATCTGACACAACCTCTCTGTGACACATTTCCCGACAGTATCAAATGCATCAATGAAATTGCAGACATACATCTGACTTAATTACCCATCAAGAGACACTATCAACATATATTATTAACTTTGGCCCTGCTTGGTTATCATTGACCTCCATCTTATATCCCAAGGTGGGATGCATCAGAGACGGCAGGCATCTCTCAGAACCCGCAATCAGTGTGAATAGTAAGTCATGCGGAACTACATGTAGCGGAGGGTGCGGACATGCACAGTAGGCGGTGGTGTGAGTGGTGTAGTATTTTTCTTAATCCTGATTCGCATCGGTTTCCAAACTTAGGGCTGTATGATTGAACGCTTGCCATCGTCAGTGGCCATTTGACTCACTAATTGGACCGTAGACAAAAACATGAGATGATTTACATAGTACATGTATATATATATATATATATATATATATATATATATATATATATATATATATATATATATATATATATATATATATATGTAGTATGGTCAACAGAGACAAAAGGCTTTTGTAAGTTAGCCTAAGCCATACCCTACTATCTAAAGTGGGACCCGTTGAACAGCTAAGATGTTATGTGGCTGCGGTGTATATTAACGGAAACGTGATTACAGATCTGTATACGACGTCTGCAGATGATAAACAAAATTATACTTTATCAATCACACATACTTTTATGAACATATACCAAAGTAGAGAACGAACTGCCTTTATCGCTATCTCTCACAACCATAATTCATCTACAATAATACATACAACATTATCTATTAGATCAATACCATCAATATAATACACACACACAAACCCTGCATTGAAGAATAAAATGATTAAAAAATGACAAGAGGCAGCTGTCATTGACTGTGATCTTGTTTAATTTGTTTGATATGATCTGGATGAGATTTGGCCTGCACTCTGTGCTATCTCTTAGCTAACAAACCGGCTCTCATCTCGTTCATTACCCTGCCCTCCTGACGTCTGCCTACAGATAGCACCTATCTAGAAGTGTATCCATCACTTTTATAATTCCCAATCGTTTTATTGCGGCAATAATGCCCAGTGATAGTGTCACAGCGTCGATTTCTTGTAGAAAGATTAAAAGTCTTGCTGGACTTCTTCCTCATACCTGAAAATTTCCGTGATAAGACTATGCTCTCAATTAAGTTGTGTTATCTAGAAGTAGTCTGATTGTTTCTGTCAGATTTATGTCACTAATTAAACATCTTCAAATGATACAAATTCTTAATCGGATTTCACGTCATATTCAATGGCAGTGTGATTTACGCTCACCTTCTTAATCTTATTGACTCTTCTTTACATGTGCATATGATAGTTTGTGGTTAGCGCAATTGAAAGTACTTATACTAAACCAAAAGGAAATACGCATATTCAATGAATTAATTGATCTATAGATACATTGATTTTGGGTATTCATGACGGCCTGGGTCGACATCTATTCATACCCAATTTACTGTAGTCGAGTACTTTTTTCTTTTGAGATAAATAATATGTAAAACGTCGTGAACTTCAGAGCAATCTGACCTTGTTTCTGAAACATAGTCACTCTTGACATGTATATTGCTGTCTCCTTTCATTGGGATGCTACGGTGCCAGTCGCCCTTCCCGTCACATGCTCGGCAGTTTCCTTGGGGGTCGGCGCGGCTGCTCAATGCTAGCACTTCCGGTTACCCTAGGCCGCGCTGTGTGCCATCGTCGTCGACGACCGACGTCGCGCGGTCGGTCGTCACCGCCTAATGACGCCATTACAGGTCGGGGGTGGTCGACTCGTCCTCCAGGGAGCGGAGAGGGTGCCCCTCCCAGGGAGCCTGCCCTCCATGCCCCCCACTTGAAAGGCGGGCGCGCATGATAAATCCGCGCGATACGCCAAGACGGATTGCCACCCACTGCGGCTGTGGACCCGGCGGGGGTCGGGGGGCGGCCGCCCGGGGGATGTTAGCTGGTGATTTATCCGTCTCACGGGGAGAGGCCGCCCTGCCGTCCGGGCGGAAGGGTCGGGCACGCGCCCCGCGTCCCCCGGCCTATCGGGCGGCAACACGCCCACCCCTCTGTACCCCAGGCCTGCTCTCCGATTGTAATTACCGCCATATTAGCCCGGCCAGGCTGGGCCGGTGCAGCGCGACGCGGCGACCTGTCCTGCCCTCCGCCCTCCAGACCCTCCTGCCGTAGACCTCGCGGGGGGCGACGCGCGCCGACCCCACCCACGGCACGCGGCGCTAATCAATCGGGCACAGTTTTACACCCGTGTCGATAAGAGCCGCCCCCGTGTCAGCTCCCCCGGCACCCAGCCCTGCCCACCTCCAAACACAAGGTCTGGCCGCCCAGCCCTAGGTCGGCTCGTAATGAAGTTGACAACGGGTTGGGATCAAGGCCTCCTGCTGACATGGGACAGCTCCCTCCCAGGAGGAGAGATACTGTGTATTAAGCCGTCCTGGCATGTCTGATATAATACCCAATCAGTCTCCATACTTTCTGCCCTGAACCACACTTTCAGTGTATAAATGATATACCCTATTTGTCCTCTTGTTATGTCATCTCTCTACCAAATGATGATACTTTATAATTATGTTAATGATTCACTGGGATTCACCTCCCTCTTGTCTGCTCAAAAGACAATACATGTACGGTATAATGCTAATCCCTTACAGCATAAGCGATGGAGCTCCTTATCCCAATTCAATGATGACCTCATCCCAATAGGTTGAATGTTGAATCTCTCATTCCTCTTGATGCACACCTGAATGAAGGGCGGACGCAGTACTGTTCTATTCACAAATTGACCCATTCCCATTCTACGCAAAGGGTTGTCCCTTCCTCTACATTATGATGCACACTTATCTATCGGCGTATTCCTATGCTGTGCACGTCATGAAAGGGTAGATTCATGCACTACTCACAGAAATGCCCATTCCTATACTACACAAAAGAGGGTACATGTAAGCCTACACACTACGAAAAGCCAGCGTCATTGTCGCTAAAATCACTCTCACCTGAAACTCAGGCAGTGCCTGACAACTCAGACATACCTATTTCGTTACTACTAACGAAGGGGCCCATGTGTGCACCACTCGCTGAAGGGCTCATTTCTATATTCCACTCACCCACAAGCACATTCCTGTATATTCTTCAAGGAAAGGCATAATCCTATACTACTCACAGAACGGCCCATTCACGGAAGGGCCAATGCCTGAGCTACTCATTGTATGGCCAATAACTATACTGCTCCTCTATATTATGATCAATTATCGGCCTATTCCTATACTGCACACGGAACTGCTGATTCGTGTACTACTCACGAAAACTCACAGAAACTTACAGAAATGTATTTTCCTATACTACTCACGTGGCTGTGGCTACTCACTGTATGGTCTAATGAGAGGTCTGTATCTTGAGCACTCACAGAACGGCCCATTCACATTCTACTCACCATGGAGAATATTCATATACTTACTCACTGAAAGGCTTATACCTGTACTACTCACTGAAATTGCCATAGAGGAATATAATATTCAGCACAGCGGAAGACATATTATTTCTGTATAACTACTCACCAAATAGGCCAATTGCTGCTCACTGCCTGGCATATTACTTACTATACTACTCACAGAAGGGCCTTAGTGAATAAGGTTAGTGTCCCTTTCCTGTTATCCTCCTTTCAGGCGGAGCGGATCAGAGTGGAATTGCGATATCCGTTTTTTAAGTCACTTTAGCAGTTCAGAATAGATCTTATCCAAATCAACACCCCAGCCCGCTTGATTTCCATCGGTACCCAGTGCCCTAGGTCTCAAATTTCCCCTGGCAGGTTCGCTGGTAACAGTCCAGATCGATTGCTTTATGTGTGGGCAATTCATAGATGATTTGAAATAATAGCCGAGAATCTAAAATAAAATCAGTCCACACCTCTAGGCTTTGCGTTAAGGCCGTGAGATGCAATTTTCTGAGTGAGACAGGACTGTATATAGATGGATAGGGTCTGTAGGAAGTTGCTGTATTGGCTGTTGGTATGTTATCACAAGCAGCGGCGCTCTATATGTATCATTTAAACCATTTAAGGACAGCACAGTGCTTCAATGTACTATGTCCATTTTACCGGCACGGTGCATGAATGCACCACCGCTAGTGCTACATGCATCCGCTATATACCAGTCATACGGGGATACACTCCAAAGGGTTAGCATAATGCATTAGTGCAGCGCCAGCGAGTTACTGGCTCGCACTGCTTTGGTACATCACTACGACAAATGGACATCTTGCCGTCCTTAAAGGGTTAACAGCAGGGGAGTGGAGACAGATCTGAATACGTTGAATTACAGATGTATGAGTAAACTGCGCCTGGTGTAGTGGGTTATGGCTACATCCTTTATTCTAGTCTCAAAATGTAGGAAGTATCGAAGCGTCAAAAGTATAATTCATGTATATCAAAGACTATATACCCAAAATTAAAACCACAGGCCATTCATACACTGTGCTCTGTAGTGTGTTTTAATGTCCCCATAAATAACCCTCCCTTGAGCAAGGCATTCATTTCTGTTGGTATTAAACTTAGAGGTGTAAAGTTTTATTGGGATGTGTGGTCCCCACCGCACTAAACCACTTTACCCCCACCACTAGATACAGTCCAGGCCTTTTGTTCGCCCTAATCAAAAACACCCTGACAGTGGTTCAGAGAGGAAGTTGACTACATCTTTGTACAAGGTCGTACACAGACCAGAGGTGGTTTCAGATAAAATCTTTCCTCTGCATGGCAGAAGTTTGCAACTTCCTATTGGCAAGCACCCTGAGTGCTTGGGACTGGGGCTGCCATCCATTACCCTGTAACAACATTTGTGTCGACACATTTGTGGGAACCCTATGGCCTCTGTCCCACCCAAGGGTGCAGACCACCCCCATACCCATCTCCCATTCGCCTTGAGTCGGTCTCCAGTGCCTGGGTGAGGTCATGCAGGGCCGACAGGGCGACCCTTCCTGGCCCCACACCCTCCACATCACCAGGCCCGATCGCGCGATCACTACACCAAGGAAAATTGGATTTTCCTTCAGAATCTGTGTGTATTAGTTCACCAATGTCTCCACTAAGATGTCTGCTGTGATCTGTCGGGGTGAGGGGTACGATTGTCTCCCCTGGGGTTAGTTAGTTACATTGAGTGCAGTTGTTTTGGGGTGAGCGGGTGGGTGGTGGTGTGGTGGTGTGGGTGGGTGAAAGGAACTGTGGTTTGGCCTGCATGCGCTTTATGAGGATTCCTAGGTTATGGCGACTGCAGACTCATTTGGCCCTCTACTCTGCATTGTATTACATAAAGGATGTCTGCATCCAGTCCCCACCAATTGATGATAGTGCATGCTAATACACAGTTTGGCTAAAACAGAGCGAAACCAATCAGTTTTTAATTTGCAAAACTCAATAGTGGCATGGATGACTCACGTTTGTTGGCTATCAGTGATGCATCTATAATAGAGGCCATCAATAACCAGAGGAATAAGGAATATTGATCATATACTCATTTCCTTTTAATTAATTAAACGTTGTCCTACTTCTATATGTGACAATGATATAGTACTATTTGGGAATTTTCGAGGAGGTATCCTTTATAAAAACGTGTTATCATTAGGGATGTGAACGTGTGAGACTTATCAGTGAATATCAATCTTAGATAAGTTTATGTGCATCGATATTCCATAGCTTCTGTCATGGAAACCACTCTAAAAGATGACTATTCTGCATTTCATGGTGAGTAGTTTCCCTCTCAAACGTCATGTGTGGGCAAGTAGCCATTGCATCTGCTTGGTTGAAAATAAGTGTCCACACTTTTTGTTTGGGGGAAAAGCTCGTCCCTTGTTTCGCCCTTTGCCAATTCTCAATGACGAACGTTTTAAACAGTTATAATAGCTTAATAGTGGCTGAACATAACCACACAAGTATCCCAAAAAGATTTCCTTTCTGTTGATTTTCCAATTGATATCCCCCGAGGATGTACTAATGTGTACGAGGAGTGTATGCTGATAGGGGTATCTATGAATATCCTGTTTAATGCAACATCTGAATTAGCTGTATCAACAGTAATTATCATAATTTGAAATAAAGAAAATATCTGTGCTACATAATAGGTATTAAACCTTGTGGGCGCAATATATATATATATATTATATATATATATATATATATATATATATATATATATATATATATATATATATATATATATATATATACAGTTGTTAAAGGTCGGTGTCCATAGGGTGAGTGTGATGTGGTGTAGTAGGTGACAGGCGTTAACACTTACCCATTTACTACTGAGGTTAGTATAGCCCCCCCCCCCTCACGCCGTCAACCCAAACAATTATACTAGTCCCTTTTTACATGCAATATAATAAGACAACTTCAAACGTGCATGAGCAGCATAATCTAGGTGTAAGTCATTGTCAGAAACACTGTAAGTGGACTATTATGGGGAAGATGAAAACATGGTTGAAATCATTCTGATATACTTGAGATAGGCATATTAGATATGACAGCTTCAAAAGTGCATCCAGGTACAAATAATCATTGGCAGTAACAATGAAAGTACATGAAAGGTGGCTGTTATTATAAAGATAAAAACATGTTTCAAATCATTTAAAGATATGAGAGTACTGGGGATACTACACACTGACCTCTTCTTATACAATTAGGACACACTTTTATCATACCTTACACTATTTTGTTTCCGCACCAAGGCAGAGCAGATGTTGCGTTTATTGAAAACCTTACGTCATCAAACTGCATCCCTTGCCGCCTCACAATCACCCCAAGCACTCATCCCGACACCCTAACCTTTGACCGACCATCCCTGTCCAGCTCATAGGGCACCTGGTCGGCGTAACCGCGCTGAGGGAAAGGATAAAAGATGACCCTAACGCTGCAGGTAAAGGTGCATAGTGAGGGAAGGTGGGTGGGTAGGTGGGGTGGGGGGTGGGGGGGGGGTACAGTCGCCTACCTGTCTGCTGGTGGGCTACCGTTACACTGGCTGCTAATTACCCCCCCCCCCCTCCCCATACTCTCCCGACCTTACCAGCTCCCTCCCCTCCTCCCTCCATATATATACCAGCAGCTAGGTAGGTCTAAAAGCCTCCCCCTACCTGCCACAGACAGAAGGGTGCGAGGAACACCTCGAGTACTGCAGGTAATTTGTTGTGAAGAAGACCTGAGGATGTATCTACAGGCGGCTAATCAAAGCCCCGCTGCACCGTGCGCCGATGGGAGGTGGAGATAAGCACTCAGGATGCATTAGTCAAAGCCTCCAGGTCAAGTGATAAAATATGTAATGTCGTGCTATGTGAACCCATGTGTCCATTCTCTGGCGCCGCGGTTAGTTAAATCGTTTGTGTATTTATTTGACTGTCTACAGTGTCTGTGCCTGATCTATATTATAGCCACCCAACCCGTCCATCTGTCTGCCCGTACATACCTCTATCTATATACCCAGATAACTCTTTAATGGTCACATAGTGCTTGAAAATTCCTTTTATGGCCATGATGCATTAATGCAGCACTGGCAAATAACTGGCCTGTTCTACATTCAAGAATCTTATTAACCCTATGGGACCGATACACCTCCAAAGGGTGCATGATGCCTTCATGTATCATGGCAACAAAGTGCATAACACATTGAAGCACTCTGCAGCCCTTAAGGGGTTAGTCCCATGCTCACTTCCCAGTTACAAGGGTCGTCAAATGATTATCATTCCAGAGCCAGGCCCCTATTTCCCTTAGAAGCTTTACCATTTTGTTTGGTAGCTCCGTACAGCTCTGCAGACCTTAATAATTAAAATTAAATTCACTCTTAGATCAGGTCCTATAGTCATAAGAATGGACAATTATGTTCAATTGTCATTCCACCATGCTATTCACAGGAAATGGAGCTGAAAATAAAGTTTTTGTTCCATTCACATTCCATACCAAGAACACTAATGCTCTTTAGGTTTATAAGCTTTTATTGCTTCTCAGTATATATCTCAAGATGATCAACACAACTAGAACAACTGAAGTAAGATGTACATGGTGGCATGTTTATTTACAAAGCAAAGGTCACAACGTTTCGCCAAAGTTAGGTTTCATCAGTTTTAAAACTTAGTCAGTAGTGCCTAACTCAGGTTAGTCATGGGGGTATTACTCCTTGTTAGGCTAGATAGTCTCAAAACTGCGAGATAGTCTCAAAATACTATAGTTTTGTTAGTATCTCGCTACCCTCAGGCTAGATAGTCTCAAGATTGCGAGATAATCTCAAAAGGCTGCAAGATAGTCTCAGAATTTGAGACTATCTTGCAATTGTCAGGATAGATAGTCTCAAAATTGCGAGATAGTCTCAAAAACCTATGGTTTTGTTAGTATCTTGCAACCCTCAGACTAGATAGTCTCAAAACTATAGTATTTTGAGACTATCTTGCAATTTTGAGACTATCTGGCCTGAGGGTTGCAAGATACTAACAAAACTATAGTATTTTGAGACAATTTTGCAATTTTGAGACTATCTAGCCTGAGGGTTGCAAGATACTAACAAAACTATAGTATTTTGAGACTATCTTGCAATTTTGAGACTATCTAGCCTGAGGGTTGCAAGATACTAACAAAACTATAGTATTTTGAGACTATCTTGCAATTTTGAGACTATCTAGCCTGAGGGGTTGCAAGATACTCTCAAAATTTTGGGACTATCTAGCCTGACGTGTGTTTTGAGACTATCTCGCAATCTTGAGACTATCTAGCCTGAGGGTTGCAAGGTTGTCACAAAACCATAGTATTTTGAGACTATCTTGCAAATTTGAGACTATCTAGCCTAACACTCCTCCTTATATGACTAATTCAGTTAAAATGACGAACTGGTATTCAAAAACGACTAATTGTCTAAACACAAAACACACAATAATTGGCAACCTGGTTTGAACCTGGTTTGAACATTTCTGGTGGCTATACACGTTAACAGGGTTTTACATGCTGACGAACTGGTCATATTCAATTACTTTTTACTATTCAAATTTATATTAGGTTCTTACATTACTAATTTATAAGTCTCTAGCGGGGGTATTTAGGGGACGTATAAACACTTGTTCTTTGGTAAGTATGACATCCATATTTCTGCAAATGCTGCTTTGAGAGAAGTTAATGGTACTGTCGCTCGAGTTCTATGAGCCGCTTTAGAATATTCAAGTCAAGTCAATGCCGCTTTGTGACAATTCTAGAATAACATATAGCATATGAGCTGTAAATATGTATTTTGTGAAGTAGTTCAGAAGGCCATCTTCATGATGACAGATCAATAAAATAAAGCAAGCGACGTGACTCTCAAAAGATAAGGTACACGTAGGTACACATTTTCACTGAAGATAACGATAACGTCCTTAATTCCATACATAAAACGACCTAATGCTTTAGTCAAAACGACTAAGGTTAAGCCAATCGTTACTATCGTTCCTAGAAATGATAAGGCTTGTGTGGGTTAGTCAGTGTTGGCTGACTTGACTGATAGGGATCGAATAAAAATAGATAGTTAGCTGCTACTGACTTTGAAGGTTTTGAGCATAAACATTTTCAGTGTAAACACCACTTATGGGAGAAATTTGATGAAGTCAATATATGCGGTTGTTACAATGTGAATATGCCTGCAGGTTTGTATGCATAAGTCGTTTGTGGACCCTGCATATTACAGTGACATGGTCCGATGATTAGGACTAAAAAATAAAGTTTATCAAATGGACCAAAATGTCCCCTATGATCATTTGCTACCTACTTTATTCAATCTCATTTCCTATATCTCAGTTTAGAATTCGACTGATTATGGCTCAATTACTATTGTAGAGGCTACATGGGACCCTTTATTTATGCTCTTATTGTCCATAAATGACTTTTTCACCTGTTCACTGAAATCCAATCTACCCATCCATCTATTTGGTTTCTCAACAACGTGTGCGACACGAAAATGTAGTTTTGGAAATATCAAAAGCATAGAAATATAGCAATATGGGCATATCTGGTGTAAAATCTATGAGTATAGTGTCAACAATGAGGTAGAAACAATATGTAATCTCACAGTTCTTTTATATCATTAACCCCGTAACTACTAAACTGTCGGAATCTCATTTTTTTAGTGATGGATGATAAGAAAGCATTTGTAAGAAGCCTTCAATTTTCGAAGCTGTAATATTGCGATACTGTCCAATCTTCAGGTATTTCTGAAGTCATTCATAGCATTTCTCTTTTCGAATTCCCAACCGGTGCCTCCAGATGATCTTCACTACAAAGAGATGCTGTTAGTAGTGTTGGTTTTACCACCCTGGGGTTTACACAGGGTTTTTGGCGGGCTGGCCTCTCTCATGTCTGAGGTCTGTTTGCCCTCGGGGCAAATTGTCGTCTGCACGAGGAGGCAGGAGCAGCGGCCGCCAAAGGTGATGAGGTGGGCTCATGTAGGCTGGATACCCCTTAGAAGGAACAACACCTCTCCAGTGCACACATTCCTTGTACCCTAGGGGCACTGTATACACCTTTCCTCGAGAGAACTTCCACATACATGCCCTTATATGGTGATAAAAACAACCCCAAAGATCCCCAAAAGCAGTGCCTTACGTGAATTTGGTAATATTGGGAAGATGAAGGACTTCCTCGCGTGTTACAATAGACACATACACGTCCTCCTTGTGCATGTTTTAGTACCTGATTGGTTGAAGGTGTATTGATTAACACAAAAATAGTTTAATTCCTCATGGAAGTTTTTTTGCAATGCGTTTCTGGCTCTGCTCATTGAACTGTTTCCTCATGTTTCAAACTTCGATTCTAGTCTTTAAGCAAGTATACTTTGCCCCAGGAAAACTAAAAGTTTATAAAAACATGTAGTCTCTTGCATTTACTCTACCCTCTTGTTTTATCAGATATTACTTTGATAGTTCGAGATATGTTAGCGGAGGTTGTACCTGCATCAGGTCATAGCTTTATATTCTGCCTTACATTCCACTAAATTAAGAATTTGATTGATTAATTTTTATTTCAACAAAAGTCAGAAATATTACATTACCGTCATGCATGTAGTTTAGAATAAGATGATATAAACCTCATATGAAAAAGAAACACGCCACATAATTGTTGATTGCTCCTGTCCACTATTAAAATTGATTTCACATTTCTTCATCACTTCATGTAAACTGGCATAGTTTAAGTATCATCAAAAGCTAGACTTTAATTAAGACATTACCGCAATCAAGTGTCCGGATACAGACAGACTGGCGCACGCCCGTCATAATAAGGGACTGTGCTTTTCAATCAGGGGAATTACAATCGTCTTAACATGTCTGAATTGGATCCCATTTGAGGAAATTAGGCGCGAAGCCTCCGATTAACTTGCAGACACCTAGTATGCAGGGGGTCAAAGGTCTAGCAGCAGTACCCCCAGTTACACCTGTAATTGTAGGTGTGTTTATATGCCAGGCGCAAGGTTACGCCATGCTTTCATGACTTGCCTCCATATATCATCTACACTGTCGGAAGGCTCATATATAATACACAAGCCCCCCACCCCTACCTGGGCCCAGGCTGGGATCAACGCACATTAAGCCTAGAGAATGTGTACCCCATAAAGAGTGCGGGGGGGTGGTGGTGGTGGTGGTTCAGTGGATGGACTCGTAGGCTCACTCGTCGTTCTGTTTACTTGGGAGGAAGAAAGGGTGATATATCTCAATCATGATTAAAGTCTGAGGATGATGAATGGTGGGGGAAGGTGTCGGGTCTGCATGGGGTCCGTTTGGTACACAACATGTAGAGAGTATAGGCCTCGGGGAGGGTGTAGCAATACGCCTAAGTGTCATGAAATATAGATACACATCGATTGAATAGTATTGTGCCCGTAATTGTCTGCGATTCCACCAGCAACAACAAATTCTAATTGCAGGATGTGAATTCGGGTAGACTGCGGACGTGTAAATATAGTTAGGGAGCGTTCACAAATGACGTCACCTTCTATAGTGAGTAGGGGAGGGGTATTTGGGTTTAGCAATGAAAAGTGGCCTGGTCCATATTGCATAGGCCAATTTGCCTAAAATGATGACAGGGGGTGAGGGGTCTTGGGAAAAGTCCCAAAATGTGTGACATCATTTGTAACCGTCCCCTTGTATTCCTACTGGATCGCCTCTTAAAAAATGTAAGTTCAGGCTATCCGTTTTTTTTGTTTATTAACTAACAGAACTAACTCTAAGCCCGCTTCACATGGTACCAATAAAGTGTGGGGTGCGAATCAAGGAATATTACTAAATGTATATACACAGACAGACTTCTATATCGAGTGTTGCAGAGGAAGACTATGAGGCTATGAAATAAGGAATGATCTAGGTTCACAGGTATTGATTTATTGATTTATTCCAAGCTATATAGATGAATATACTAAGGGGAATGGAGGAAATAGAATTTTATACTGGACCAAAATTAACGAAAGATGGAATTAATATGGCTTTGTTCCACATATGATATCATGTTATATCACATTAATCATTTGAATTCCATATACTGTGTACGTGTGGCACTATAACCAATTAGGACCAAAGGGCGAACTCTTCCATCCAGATAACCCACACATGTACCAGGGAACCTGTATAATGATTCAAATGCATATCAACATCATTCACCATATTATAAGTGTCAGCCCATATAAATCAGGTACTGCCTCATAGACACATGCTATAGGGCAAATTCACCATGAGTCAGACCCATCCCCGAGGCGGACATTGAAATGTGTAGTTTATATCGAGTGATTCTTTGTTGGAAAGTACTACACTTGAACTTTACCATTATTCATAGATAAAGAGCTTATAGAATGCTCTGATACATGTACACACAAATCCAAGTGTCCTTCTAGAGCTATGTGTCCGACTCCAGGTGTATCTACCCCAACCCCTAAAAATAGCCGTGTGTATACCATGCACAACAATATATTGGAATAATGATTATCTCGTCGACATGTCATATACAGTGCACTTATCTGATTGGCTGACGGCCAGAGGATCACTTACATTCCAATAGTATAGTCAGGGGGTTAAGCTGTACATGATGCCACGGCCCTGCCACTCTCCCACCCTGGTGCTCCTCCATGTATATGGCTGCCAGACTAGTGGTAGGGTGGGACGGCTCCAGTGTCAGCCTACAAATGAAGATGAATGGGTTCTAGTACAAAGCAGGATTATTATAAGCAGTTAGGTGTCTAGTCTGTCTGACTGTGACTAGACAGTTATGTGCATTTATACTGGAGTTGTTAAAGACATCGCCCCACTTTTCCTGACTCTTCCCCTGGTTATTAGGTTAGCACTGGGCATTGTTTTACATGTTCCAGTGATAATATCCATATATATGTATATATAAAATAACAATGTAGAAGGATATACATGGGACGACTCTCGGAATGCTCATCGGCAGCATCTTTTGGTCTCTACCTATGATGTATCTTGATACAGATTGACATTTCTAAGAAAGGAGGAACATAATTTATTGGCGCCTGACTCTATCCGCAGGGAGTGAAGAGCATGTGTGTATCATTATAATATTATATAAATGCCTTTTATCATATACCAAAATCTATTTCAATATATAACGTAACCTTGACTACAACAGCAAAATAAAGTTTTATTCATAACTTCAACATGTTCATAACAAGATATCGCTATATTTTGGCTATGGGTGTGCCTTCAACAGGTTATATAAAATGGTTTGCAAAACAACCTTGGCACATATGCTCCCCCCCTCGTATAATAGTTAAATAAAGGACCACCCACTTGTTTTCTAATTAAGGTAGAGGTATAGCTAGCACAACTGATGAGACCAAAAAAAGGGAATAATGTCTGTGTGTGAAAGGGGTGAAGGGTCGGGTAACAGCCCGGGTTGTAGGATATCATTGCATTTTCCCATGGAGTCAATAGGAAATATAAGTCTAGGTCTGCATCAAAATTGATGTCCCACATGCTGAGTGCACGAAGGTGAGGCGATGGATCGCGTATCCCATATTATGGCAGCTCATGGTCCAGACCATGAGCTGCCATATGCAGCTGTGGTGTGATGCCAAGTTACTTAGCACTGATGGACCAGGTTCCGGTTGTATGTAGCGGGAACTGGTACATAGGCTGTCATCTAAAACACTTATCAAAGTATCTATGTCACTTTGAATTCAATTAAATCCTCTGATTGGTAGTGGACCTACAAAACAGTTCTACACAATTTGGCGATGGATAAAAAAAGCCTTGTGCTCTGACCCGGTTCAATTTCTTTTTGTCTTAACCCATTTGAGGACTACAGTGTGCTATTTATCGACATGATGCGTGAATGCGGCCCTGGTCAGAGCTGCATCCAAGTATCATGTCGACCCTACGGGGTTGATACACTACCAAAGGGTCGGCATGTTGCATGAATGCAGCCCGGCCAGGAGACCAACCAGGGTTGTATTCATGCATCATGACGACCAATGGCATCTGACATTCAAGCACTGTGTGGCCCTTTAAAAAGGTAAGGTTACCAAGTACAGAATTGCATTGTTTCACACGACTGGCCGCCTTAGGTAAGTTCCCTTTAGAAGTATTTGGCATGTAGCATGTAAATGTAGTAGTAGGTGATATAGTAAGGGTAACCGTGCATTCGGTTATCCGGGTATATTTGCCAAAACACATCCCTTTGATGGAGATGTTGGTACAATTTATAGTGTCTAGACACTTTGAAATTGTATTTTGGCGACACAATCTGCAATTAGAGAATGAAAAACATGAACTAAAATGGGAACGCATCTGGACATGCCGAGGCCGTTTGGCAGGTAACTGTGCGACCTGTATGTGAGCTGCCAAATGATAAGAAGAAACTTTCACATCCACATATTCATATTTAATTTGTATTGAAGATTATTGTGTTCTAGATGTAATTGCAAATTTAAAAGAGAGGTACATTAATTCCAGGATTCTGTTTACTGTTTCTTATGCAAATATTAAGAGAATATGGATCAGTATAGGGAAAATAAACTCCCACAAATCAAGTCACCCGCTACAAGCAATGATCTCTCAAAAGCAAGGAAGACAAGTTGGTGTGGAATTTTCAAAAGGGTCCTATAATTGTTGATATTATTTGTGAACGTTCATAAATGTATGAAACAAGCTATGGGATACTATAGTATCAAGTCTGTGCAAGTCTGTGTATAGGGGAGATGGGAGAGGGCGGTGGAGACCTAAGGGATATTGGGTCCCTGATCACCCTCTTCCCCTCTTCATGTGACCCCCTCCCCCTCCTGTCCCACCCCACCCATGCCGCTTACCCGCAGCCATCTCATCAGAGGCTAGAAGCTACTGGAGGTCCGCCCTCCTGCCGATAACGGACAATATATGCCGCCCTAGGGCTTATCGAGCAGCTCGCCCTTGGCAGCAGCAAGAGTTATGCAAAAAGAGCTGCTCAGAACTGCCCCGTTCTGCTCGCAATGGCGCAGATAGAGGTTGGATAGGGCGTGGCCGGGGCATGGCCAATATTGGGCGCATCGCAATAACAAAGGGGGCAGATCAGTGGTCGTATCAATCAGGGGGCTGTTACCCGACCCTTCACCCCTCTCACACACAGACACTATTCCTTCTTTGGTCTCGCGTTCACGTGCCTCGCCCAAACACACACTGACTCGGCTGTTTATTATCATGGCGCCCCATATACCACACCATGGTCTGTTTTTGATTCTTCATCAGGGCTTATAGTTCTTTCTAGCGTTTCTTCTCTGTCCATATCGGCATGGCCAAGCGAATGATCACAAACGAGGTAGGTCCCCCACTAGGGGATGGGCAGTTTTAATGGTATTACAGTGTCAAAACCGTTTGAAAATGATTCTAAAATTACACAGAAAGAAGAAACAGCGTCAAAAGGGATTCCAGGCATGGAGGATAATTGTAGTGAATTGAGAACATATTCATGACAGCAGAATAATGCCAGTATGTCTACACAAACCACTATAATTATAAATGAAATACTCCTTAAAGGTTTGAGCCACTACAATAGCTAATTATAATTTATTCATCCTTAATCATTATTTAAAAATAACAGTAAAATCCTGTATATAATTACGGTGACATCCGAAAAAAGGTGACCCTAAAATAAACAGTGAAAGCTTGACATCCATTGTTGCCAGTGAATCACTGCTTTTTCTACGGGGGATTTTTAACAGTGTAGTTGTTCATTAGGTTGCCCTGTGAGACAATGGCAGTGTGCTTTATATCAACTATGATAGCAAATTTCTGTGGAATGCAAGGCTTATTTCACTATCCTTTATAGCTATCCCTGTCTTTGTTCTTTATACTCCGTCTAATTCATCCATCAACCCTTTTGAATAGGACATATACAACTGATATGGTAGCAAATATGGGGGGGGGGGGCATGCTTCTCACCATAATTCAGTGAGGTGGGTAGCACAGGATTTCACGCCTTTCAATCAAAATGAACAATCAGGAGGCTCATAAACAATGCTCATATAGTGTGTGGTCTCTGTCAAATGCCCTGGAGTTATTGAGGGTTAAGTGCCTTTAGTTACATGTGTGGTGCCATTCCTCCTGACACATTGCAAGATGTCTCCCCTAGAGGCGCCGGACAGAGGTTCCCTGACCACTACTTGTCCTCAGCCATCAGATCTATGGCTGCCGTCCATCACACCAAATGTCCCCTCTGGTGGCAGTATAGAGGTTTAGTCTGTGATTGTGGTACAATATTTTATATTCATGGCCCCCCAAATGAGACAAATCTTCAGGAGGAGGAGGAAGGGGGGGGGGGCAAGACAACAACATTAAGATGAACACGTAACTTGAGATACACAGTCTAGCCAAAAGCCAGTGTTCTGAGGAATACAATGCTTCTGACTGATTGTTGGAATACTTATACATGTGATACCATACCATATTATCAGTCATAAACTCTATATTATATTTCATTAAGAGTTTGTAATGTACAGAACAGCTGTGTTTTCTATTACAATTACATGTTCACAGCTCTCATTTGCGGCCCTTAAAATGAAGATATTCCTAATGATTATTACACAGTAGGAATGATAATGCATGGCGTGCTTAAGCTAGGTATTCTTAAAATACATAATGTTGTCTTTGCCTTAAGAAATTGTCTTTGTGTCCAATATACAGACAGATGTTGAACATAAAAGTTAATGGGCCAAGATAATCTCTGGACATGGAAATCGAAGGGTGATGACTTAATTATGATTTCCAAGTATCCTGTACCAATAAGCATGGACAATATTATCACCAAAGTTAGACGGCAAGGGCTGGGTAATTTCCTCTAATTGTACACCGGCTGGAAGAGCCTTAAAGTAATACCCATATTTATGTGCAGTTTTATAGGGTTCAGGGGTGAGGGTTCGTGGCCACAAGTACACCTATGGCCTTCATTACTCCCCCATTACCCATAGAGGCACTCAGGATGAACCACCACAAAGCTACCACTGCCTTCTTCTCTTTTCTCTCCCTCTTTTTCGTCTTGTTTTCCTCTGCCTCTTTTTCTGTATACAGGTATATCATGGAGGGAATCTGTAGAGGTTCCAGCCCAGGGGTGATTAACTGTGTGACCTATACGGGTGATAAGGTGTGCTAATGGCTACTATCGGTTTACTAACGGTATCATTGGGGGCTGAGGTAATGACATAGGGTGGAGATCACTTGTAACACTAACTACAAGGTGTTAGGGGGAGCTGGCAGTCTGGATAACAGACCCCAGGCCTCAGGCTCTTAAGCCTTCACCTGTGTACCGCCCACCCCTCAACCCCTCACCAACTGTCCTGGTATTACCTTTTCATTATACCTGAAGAGATTAGGTTTCAATGGGGGAGATAAGCCATTCAACCTGTGTGTTTATACAGAGGGTATGGGGGAAGACAGGGATCACACATGAAGAGAGGGCTGGAGGGGGGGGGGTGGCTGAAGAGGATTGCCCCCTTTGATGGAGATGATCAGATCCTGCCGTCTCCAAACTATTCAACTTGCTACAACGGGCAGCATACAGACTGACGTATATACACCCTGTACTGGGCTAGAAGTGAGATCTGACAGCAGATACAAGCCTTGCCGCCACCAACGATATATTACCTTCAGCGAGAACCTTTATAGATAGCTGGACCTCAGTTTGGGAGGAGGAGGAGAGGCTGGTGGTATATATATGCACAGGGGAAATAATAATTCTAATACATTGTAATGATAAATATAAGGGAATATATGTATAAAAAAATGGGTATAACTGATAGCCATAGATATGTGTTAGTCTCCCTCTGGAGACGCATCGATAAAACTGCAACCATGGCAGGTATCCATTCACGGGCAGGATACTCACTTTTCTGATACTGGCCTCGGTAGAGATTGGGGGAGATTGCATGGCGCCCTCCGGTGGAGATGGGCTTCTGGAATGTCACCCGATACCGCATAATCTGTAGGCCGAGAAGTTGTGCTTTGATCAGATATGCATTATATACAAAATATATAAAACACTATATATCTTATGGTGAATGTGTGGTCGATGCTATCAACTTAACTGTTTTTTTAAAGTGAGTTAATCTATATCCCTTCTCCTTCACTGGTATTGAACCACAGACACTGTACACTGTTTGTGTGTCCAACAGACGAGGTAACTTGTCTTCCTATTGAAACAGTCAGCTCTATTATTTGTCTGCCTGCATCCAATGGCATATACGTTGCAATTTCAAAGGGCGTTTTCTTTAGGGCTTTGTCTTCTTAAAACTTGTACCCCATCGTGTTTACTTTTGAATCAAAAAGAGGGTAAGTTGAGGAATGGGGGAGGTTTCTATCTCCACATTTCTGAATCAATCTAGAATTGAGACAATTTGGACAACTTATCACAAACACATACTTAACGCGATTTAGTGTGTATGTGATTCCAAGGAGCTATTTTCCCTTGAGGACATAATTCACATGGCTCCATGTGGCCCTTCTTATACAAATATACGGTCGTATTTGCATAGGATATGTCTTTTGGGAGATTTCTAAAGACCCTGCAAAGAAAACATGAGGTACCAATGTGCTTACATGAAGAAGAATACACTGTAGAAAATCTGTTTAGATTCGAAACACAATCCTATATAAACATAATGCTGCTGCGTATTTGTAGGCAGCACATTTCCCTAAACATGTTCAGGTCAATAATGTGCTTGTGTAAAGTGCTTAGAATTCCAGGTACATAGATTTAGAAGAGATATTAATTTTTAGGTTCTGTGTTTAGATCCCTTAATGTTTAATTGAAAGAAATTCATGCATTTTATTCATATCCTGTTTTAATATGGGAGAGATCAGTAGGTCTAAAATGACTCTTGAGACCATAAAAGTTGTGATAATGCAAGTTATGTCTAGCTCGCTGTATTACTGCCACCATAAGCTTTTGTTTGGTGTACACGTAGCTCTTTTTGGAAAGTACATTGCAAAACATGACTGCCACCAGGCATTTTAAACCATGAACATACACATGTATACATATTCTACATTTCAGCAGGGGGCAATTTAAGCTATGGCACATTGTATTTAGAATGAAGACGTGTTATTCATAAACAGATGGTCAAAAATACACGTGCATGTAGACATATATGTATATTCAGACTTTAAACATGTTTAAACCTCAGCATGTATAAAACCTAACATATTTTACGGCTTTAGAAGCGGCACTGCACGAATAAAGAAGCGCCCTATCACACTGAAGTCATCCCCCCCTCCTTGCCCCTCTCCCTACCCTGCTCCTGCGTTCTCCGCCCCACATCCGCCCACCACCTACAAGACAATCAGTGTCTCTCATTAGCAAGGCACTTTAAGGAGCCAGCCCCCTCCTGATGTCTGTGCTGTGAGCATTAATACGCACCTGAGCGTACCTGTCGCCGCACCCGGCAATCATGTCCAATTTGTCATCGCCCTGGGCCGGGCTGTGGCCGCCTGCGCGGGCCGCGCGGGCCCCTGCCGCCATCTCGGCCGGCCATCTGACCCCGCGCCTTGGGCGCCGCGCCCCGACTATGGCGCCACGACGTGCTTTATGACCTGCTGCAGCGGACACTAACCACGCCGCAATTACCGCCCGCGCTGCCGCCCTGCAATCCCCATGAACCCCTGCCCCACCCCGCCCCAGCCGGCCTCGCCACAGTCCTGCAGGTTGGTGGCAGCTCCTGACGGGGACATGTCTTCATCTGGGTTTTTTTTCTCACGACATGGTCGGTATATGTATGTAGGTATGGGTGGGAGGAAGGAGGGCGGGACACGAAGCAGCATTATACATACATAAGGGCAATGGGCAAATAGAGACAAGAAGACAAAACATACCACTATGCACATGGGATTGACGCATGTGGAATAAAGGAAATATAACCTAAGGCAAACCGCGTATACTATATAGTAAGGTATAAATAAAAGTACTGAAACAGACGAAACAGTAGGAGCAGGTGCGCATGCGCTTTAGTTGGACGCGACGTGACGCGCCATTGATAACCCTAGGTGGTGCTACCATGGAATAGCAATCGTTGCGGTCGCGACGCATAAGTACATGTCTGTGAAAGTGTAGAGCCGATAACCGGAAGTAGTAACACAATGGGGATCAAATGTCATCCCCATACTTCCGGTTTACGTTTAAGGGTTGTGTGTCTACACGCAACCCGTGCTAGAGTTTTTAAGTGTCCATGTCCATAATAGGGCCTTCTTGTCCACGTCTTCAACTGCCAGAGCATAGCGTCTGTCTAGTATACATTAGTTTTAGACCTTTCCAAGACGCCTAACACACCCTTGTCATTATTTTGGACAATACAAATGTATGTCCCTGGTCACGTATTGTCCGATGAAGGCGTTGGTAAAAAGGAGGGGCAGGGGGAGGCTCCTGGGGGGTCCAGATCCTTCCATTTTGCATTAATCTACAGATAACATAAGATGATTCCACTCCGACGAGTTTATCTGACACTGGATAAATTACTCTTGTATCCTCAACCAGATTCGCCGGAAATAAATCTATGGAATCACTTTGGTTAACACCTCAGACATATATACATAGTTAATATTATAAATATGCATGTACGGAGTCAATGTGCAACTGATATTCAATGTTATTGCTATCATAACATCAATATGTAAAGTATAAAAATACCCAAGATAATGGGCTTCTTTCACATCAATGCGTACCGGTATGTAGATTCCTTCAATACCGGATAGTCAAGGTGTAATAACGTTGACTCCGCTAATCAAAACGAAATATTTACAAAGCATTTCATGTCTTTATTCTCATTGCCACTACCGTTTATGATGGTGAAGTAAATTGAAACAGATTTGTTACTGTTATGAGATAGGCGTGTTTCCACCTAGGGAACAGTTCTGCAGAAAGTAGGGCTGCCCCCGGGGTTTGCCCTGCGCGGTTGCCGTTAACCCTACTACACGTGTGAAGTTCGCGTAAGTAGTATACGAAAAGGGTAGTAAGACTCGGGAATACAACAATGGGGTAGGAAGTGGAAAGGGTGGCAACTTGCAGCGGGAGCGCGGTTGTAGTGTAGGTTATGAATAGGCTTTAAGAACACTTGCTGAATTAAATGCATGACTCATTTTCATATGTAATGTTTTTATACTCCTATAAAATGCTATCGCAGGAAACAAGCCCAATACGATTCATACCACCGATAATAATCAATACATGTATGAATTTGTTGAATGTACTCTAGACTTTTCAAACGGTTTGATCACATGAAGAAGAGAAATGGCATTGAGTTTATTTCTAAATTTTAAGCGTTGGCACTCTTCAATGTGAATATCAAAACCTGTAGATTTAGCTTTATTGACGACCAACGCGATAAGTCCCCTTATTTAGAACTAAAGTGTGACTCTCATATAACTCAACAACAGACGCACATCATTGTTACAAGCACTGGTGGCGTGTCCTAAATTCGGCCACAGACGGACAGATGGTGGTCTCATGCCGTAACGTCCTGAGCTCTGTAAAGGTGATTTAAAAAGATGGCGCCTCTTCTGTGTGTAGCCTTCAGAACTCTATACCTCTGAACGTGCGCGTGCAGCCGCTCTGGGCTACAGCAGGCGCTTAAAGGTGTGACCACAGAGTTACCTGTGCAGGTGTGCTGATTGACTAGAGGTGTGTCATCCTCTGGGCACTCTTCTACCTACTAGCCGCCTCGGGTTCCTGCCCGAGGCTCTACTCTCCACACTCCCCACAACAAAACGACTGCTACAGGATGACACTGGGAATTAAAGCAGACGACATTTGCACCGACATCCATTAGTGTCCCCACGAGCAGGGATTTGTTTGTTTTTCCCGACCTAATGACCGCTAATTTCATCACCTATAACAACAGACAACGGGCTTATGGCAAGACTGCCCTCGGGGCATCGTGAGATGCGTTCACTGGCATCAGCACCACGCAGCGGATATTTAATTAACGACACACGTTGCGTTACGACAGGCATTTAAAAAAACCACCACCGCTGATAGCGTTGACTGGGAGCTGAGATATCGCTCTGATCTTTATAAAACTGACTGTTGCTCAAAGGGAAGCTTTTAACATAATTAAGCATGTGACTTCATTGATTGGTTGTCGTTTTTGTGCGTGACTGTCAATCGCTTCCTGCAAGTCATATACATGAATAATAGACGGACTTAGGGAGCGTTCATTATTTATGCCAGGGGGGGGGGGTGTGCAAATCAGGGGGGGGGTCATTTTTTTTAGGGGTATTCGGAGGGGGGGGGGGGGTGTTTTTTTTTCAACCTATTCTTAGGGGGGGGGGGTCTTTTTTTTTCAACCTATTCTGAGGGGGGGGGGGTCATTTTTTTTAGGGGTATTTATTTGGGAGGGGGTATTTTTTTGACACATGTCGCGAATTGGGGTAATAAAGACGGTAGAACTTTGCTAAATTTCTTGCCTACCAATCGACACTTGAATGATTCACTACTTTTCTTTTCCTAAAACAACAATAACTGGAGAAAGAGCATTAATTCAACACGAGAATGGGAGTACAGAATGTAGGGGGTCTAAACAGCAAAGCTATCAGTGTGCAGTTAGATGAATGCTATTGTGGCACCGAAATATGCCAGTACTGTATCCGAAATAGTTTGGGTTAATTGGACTTTAGCCTTGCCCATCACGTTTTGGCATCCAAATGCAAGGGTGAACTTGCCTACATGTCTAGACCCTGCCTTTCTTCCCAATAGAGGAGTACATGCATGGTATGCAAAATGCAGATCTACCTCATATATTGATACATTGCCGCTTAGGTCCACTCCACCAGTCAAAGGCGTGATTACTCCAGTCATGATACACACTTTTCCTTGGTGTCTTGCACCAGACCCTGCTAAATGAGCCACAGCGTTCTGATTGCAGAGCTCTCAATTTTTTTAGAATACCTTCACCATCTCCCTGATAGCTGCCTGCTTCTCACAGATTCTAGGACTTATAAAATCAGCAGACTCATAGAGTAAACATGATCATCCCACTATAAATCGGTGTACTGAATGCCTTGAAATTTAGCAAATAGCCACCAGATCCACAGAGTTTTCTGCTGCGGATGCCACTCCTTCTGTCGCCAATTTCTAAATCTCCCTCTAAGTTCATCTTTGGCTTCAACAGAAATCAGGCACTGAATAATCATTGCTACTCATCGCTACTTGGCCTCACAAATTTTTAGAGCTCTATATTTGGTTCTGGTCAAGTTGCTTCCGATGCTCTGCAGGGTTATCAGTGAGTTATTCATCACTATTTTAAAGCTTTTATTTTTTTTGGAGTCAATGCATTCCCATGGCTTGGTTATACTTACCACACCCTAGAACATTGAAGGCAGGTACCTTATGGCATTTCCTCAAATAAAGGTTATCAACTATGGTGCACGTAACATCCATGCATACCATTGATGGCTTAAGCGATTGTAGTTGATCCGTGCCGTTATATAACAAAGACACATTCCCCTGTGACTCTTTGTTCAACTTCAAATTCTCACCCTGAGCTCCCTATTTCTTACTGATCCTAGCCTTTGGAAAACCAAACTAGGTTTAAATAGTGATCTTGTTCCTTTAACTACAAGTTATAATACCAGGATACATTAAAATGGGCCGTTTGACCTCTAGATTTTCAAAATTTTCCTCAGGTTTGCCACTATTATAATGTCCAAAGCATCCCTTCATCAAACATCTTTGTTTTAAGCTGCAGTAGCGGCGGAATAGGGGGGGGGGCCTGGGGGTCTAGTAAAGTGGGGGAGCCAATCTTTTTGGGAAACATGAACATTCTAGACTCAGAGTACCCAAGAATACACCAATCTCGAGGTAAAATTCCTAAAACTTTCTTGAAAGACAAGCTCAAAGTCCCTCAGAACACATCAATTTCAATGTAAAATTACAAAATTTTCCAGGATCATATGGTAGACTTCAGACCACTCTGAATACACTAACATAAAGGTCAAATTCCTAAATTTTCCTGGGGCTTGTGGCCCCGAAACAACCATTTGTTTTTCCCTCCAACCAACACTCATCAGCTGGCTTTGGGAGCTGGGCCCCCACACTTTATCCACCTTCGGCGGCCCCTGAGCTGGGCCATTTCATGGTACTTCTACCAAACAGTATTAGCAGGACTTGTAGGTGGGGACCAAAATAATCACACCCATTTTTAGCAAAAATATCAAACGTGCCACGGAAACAGAAAAATGTGCCTCTCCACATGTGGGAAAATATTCACCATATTGTTATGCCCTATAACCACTCTTCAAATGATGGTTGAGCACATGCTATAATAGGTTATAGTATAGGACTATGTAGACTATGTATGTCGTTGATGCCATTGTTAAGTATTTATAAACGTCTATGGTGAGGGGGGGGGTCATTTTTTTTCAACCTATTCGGAGGGGGGGGGGTCTTTTTTTTTGACCCATTCGGAGGGGGGGGGTCTTTTTTTTTTACCCATTCAGAGGGGGGGGGGGTCTTTTTTTTTTGACGTATTCGTTTTGCCAAACGCCCGCCCCCCCCCCTGCCATAAATAATGAACGCTCCCTTATGCACATGTGAATACGACTATACGACCGTCAATCACCCGCCCCCTCATCCGACATTGGTACATCAATTTTATTCGAAACTGATGGAATATAACCCTTTTGTTTATGTTGCTTTATTGAGAATAATTCATATTGCACCATATTGCTGGAATGATATCCGTACATCATAAATTTGGACTTTTAATTTCTTGGAATTATAAATATCCAATGTGAGCTAATATTGCCAGGTATGTGTAAAGGTATAGATCTATCGCACGAACGAAAGATACACCATCACAATAGGTCTATTCTTGCACCGGAAGCAGCTGGAATGACGCCCGTCACCCCTGCACGGAGACCCATTCTCCACTGGTGTCACCTCATGACTTTGTGTCTTCCCTTTTCAGCGTCTCCCGCGCCCAGTGCGTGGCAGACGACTTTCGGTTTGGAGAGCCGCCATAGATATAGCGAGTGAGAATGAGAGTTGTAATTGTAGCATTATTATTGCAACATTTCTGGCAACCACTCAACGTGAGCTCACCCCGTTTCATTGTCTCGCGCCTGCGCGTCGAGCGACTTCCTGTCCTCCGTCCAAACCGCACCGCTGGCAAGGTCTCGAGGCGTCGCGCGTCCGGTGAGACCTCGCGAGAGATAAAACAATCATTGTGATTGGAGGAGCCGTGTTGGCAGGGATGAATGTCGAGATGGCACCGAAGATGAGCCTCCCTGTTTGAGGTGTGGGTAGAGACCAGGAGGAGGGTTGGACCGGGTCTGAGATGGGCAGGTGGGGAGTTGGTACAGGTGGGAGGGGGTGACCTTATAGACTGAAGAAAACATAAGTGGTTGGCAGGGTCGGGGGGCATTCACGCTGCTCCCTCTGATCATATCATACACCCGAACACCTGCGGCGCCCGGCTGTCCATCTCGTACTATGTTTTTATGTCCTGCGACCATACAAAGAAAGAGGGTGATTCTTATTCCTGGCTATCTCATCTCATCCCCACTATATAGGAACAATTAACACACCATATATAGCATGCAACCCCAGTACTATTTCTGTACTTTACAGTAACATATAAGACATATATAGGACGTTAAAGAAGCCCTCTCTATAGAGGCGCTGAGCACTGGAATCTATACCCAGTCCGGCTACCCAACATCTGCTTGACACTCATACGTCTCTAAATGCAATTAAGAGCGATAACTAAACTAATTTGATTGATCTTTGGTGACACTAGGCATGCAGTAATGAAACTGTTTTTGAGAGACTCCACTATTCATACTTTTCTTTTACAGCCTCTCTGAAAGGGATTGTCCTATTGGCCCATTAATGAAACATGCACTTCCAGTGTATAACGATTTTTTAGCCAAATAGAAATATTCAAATACAGATACAATATATAGAGTCTACCTTTCCATATACTGTAGATTTATAAATACTATGGAGCCCATATACCAAAAACACCATCGATTCTTATCAAATATAGAAAAGTGTTTAACAGTTATGATCTATATGTAAACAAGTTGCATTGACGTAATCAACAAAATATCTGCCTTTGAGGATAGGACAGTGCACTTAAAGGCCCAAATCTCGGTATTCCTACAGCAACAGTGGCAGTGGAACCGGGACAGGTACTTAACCTATCTATAGAGCGGATGGGGGTTTAAAGTATATAAAACAACAAGCAGTATGCAGGTCCAACAGGAATGATGTTATCAATTGTTCAGAAAAACTGTTATCACTGCTTATGGCTAAGTGCTACCAGTTAAGACAATGGGACCCCCATCCTTGATACGTTCAGAACAATTAACTGTAGACATGTGTAACAAATGAGTTTATGTTGTGTAGGAATGTCCCCAAGTGCTTGATCAATATTATGTCTGTCAAATATATATTTTCACCAATACCATCCGACAGAACATCCATTTTTAATACAATACGCTTTGAGGAGTGATAACCTGATGTCTGACATCATCAAATTTTTGTTTGTAATCTACTCATGTTATTGTGTATGACATGTGATCATCAGCCCTCCCTTCCAAACGGTCTTTATCCCTATATGCAATGTGCACATACGCATTAAGGCCATGTTGAGGATCTCAAATGTATATATGCTTGAACGTAACTTTGCTACAAGTTCTATATGCACATAATCGCATTGACATGTGTTAGCCATATCAACTATATATATATATATATATATATATATATATATATATATATATATATATATATATATATATATATTTATATATATATATATGTGAGCAGCCAAGCAGAAAGGATAGTCCCTGCGGGATTAGTTCCGATTTTAGCCACCAGGGGGCGCCACTATGGCCTAAAATGAAAGAATTAGGCTAAAAATAGCTCTTGGGTACTTTTTCCTGGAGAATTCAATAGGATAACATAAAACATTCCATTTTGGGTAAAAAGCTTCTATATTTGGAAGGTAAAAGGAACGTTTTAAAGCCTAAATGGGTGTGCTTGTTGATATGTGTTGCCATGGAAACATGATTTTTATTCCAAATAGAGGAAATTAAGACATAAATTGATAGAATGATTTCTGAGGATTGCGATTTTGAAAACAAAATAAAATTACCATTCCTAGATCGAATCAACATTAAGTGAGCAATTGAAATACCAACGTTGAATAGTGGACAGCATCTCCAACTTGACGCTACTTCGATCAACAATTGAATTCATATTGGACTCCACTTTCATATCCAGCCACTCCTCCATATTTCCCCCTGGTCGTGATGGTGTATATAGCTATAGGGCTTTCTTTGTGAGTTTCAGACAATCGATTATAACAGGGCCGACTGTAGTACCCCCCCCCCCTTCAAGTTAGATGTTTGCTTTTTATTTATCAAATTGTTGGTATTTAGAAGACTGAGAGTCATACATTTTAAAAGTATTAAACTGTTCTTACAATAGCATGAATAATTGTTGACTTTGGGGGCCCTTAATTGCTGATTTTGGGTGCCCTTAAAGTACCCTCTTTTGACAAAAACGCTGACATGTGTTAGAACTTCACCCTAACAAATTAAACATGTTTTATATCCTCATAGTCTATACAGTGTGAAAAATACTCCCTTTTTTCAAATTCCACGTTTTCTACAAGGAAAAATTACCCTTTTTTTGGAAAACGCAAACATGCATAGTTTCAGAAGTATGACCCCTTATCTGTTTTTCTTTCTCTAATGAGGATGGTATCTGAAAGTGGTGAGAGTGCGGGGACCGGGTTGTTCCGTCGCCTTTGAAGATTGACAATTATTCCACAAGTATGAGTTTTAAGTCATTGTCTCATTTGAACAAGTTTTTCTGGGCCGTTGATGAAATAGAAATAAAACCTATCTATTAAAGTTCTGAATAGCACTGCATTATCTTGGGATTTTGTATACCTGGATAGCATGACGTCTAGTGGCGATTTACCGAACTACTGCCAGGACGCTTTACCAGCCCCCCCCTCACCATACCCCTATTTAGTGGACGCAGATCCAATTTCCGCTCATTTTAAATGGTTAAAATTTACAAAATGTCACAAAAGTGACTTAAATGCGACAAATAAGCGAGGTTCGTGTTCTCAGTTGGGCTATTACGGGTGCGTTCGTGGCCACAAAACGAGCCGTCTCGGGCAGGGGTTCGTTCACGGACCATGTTTCACCATGGCCCGAGGCAAAGCATCCCCTCCACCCGTCTCCAGCGCCAATGCTGCAGTCCCCTCCACCAGCCTTCTACCCTACTGTCAACAGCACCTAGCTGCAGGGCATATTGCCGTCAGCCGCCGTCCTAAGGCCCCCTCACTATACTAACTACATACAGAAGGCAGGGGTTATCACTAAAATGTCAGCTAAATATTCCTAATTCGCTGTCGGAACCAGCTCTCCTTATATTAGCACGCTTCATGTTTTGGTCATTATCGGAATTTCCCTCTCCCTCCTTCCCCACCTACAGCCTACCCCCATACTCCCTTCCCGCACAAATATCACCACCTGGGGTCTATATGGAGTAGAGGGGTAGGTGGGGGCGGGGGTTAGACTAAAGTGACCTTTCCCATGGCAGCATTTACATGACTCCTTTTCAAGCTTGTTGAGCGTTGGGGTGTTGCGATTTGAATTTTCTGCATCCAAGGTTAAGACATTCAACCTCATTAAACTAGGTTGGCGGGTAAAGGTTCCGGTGTGTTGTTGTGGCTATAAAGGCCTATGTAGGTGGGTGGGACGGGGGATCCAGGTGGTGTATTCTGAATGCGCCATGAAGCCATGGCGCCAACCTGCTTTAAAATATTAAACAAGCGCCATTGGTGAACGATCAGGCCAGGTACACAGCATATATGGGAGCGCCTGCCGACTGCTCCCTCCATTACTCTCTGTCTTCCTCGAGCAGCTCTTTGCTCTACTACTCACATGGGTGTTTTGTAGACTTTCACGTTAAGACATGTTAACAAAAAGGGCCAACTTTTAAGGCTATTAGAGAGCTCTTGACATGTTGACTTGTTTTATAGGATTTTAAAAACATGTGGTTTTCAGTTTAAATGTTCTCCTTCTGAAGCACTGAATAAGCTTTACATTGATTTCTCATGTGAATTCTGTATATAATATGATGTATTTTATAAACAATCACGCTAATATTGAATATAGTATTTCTATAATCAGTCTTGTCATCTGACAAATCGCTTCTGTATTTTCTTTTGCTATCGACATTTATAGAGTCGGGAGAATCCCCCCCTGATATTATACAAATATACAGTACAGTAAAATTCCGCTATAATGAATTCGGTTATAACGAATTTTCGGTTATAACAAACAAATTGCTCTGCCACAATTCTTTCACCTATATTCTATAGTAAAAAGATCCTGTTATAACGAATTTTGTTTAATTTGAATTCGTTTATAACGAATTATTTTTGGCCAGGTAATAAATTTTGTCATTGATTTCTCCTCACCTAGGTCGGGATACAGGGGCTGGTGACATATGCCTTTGGTATTCCCTCACCTGGGCGGGGTACAGGGGAACTAGGCCGGGTACAGAGCCAGTGAACCCCCCTCCCCCCTACCCCTCCCTCACCTGGGTGGGCTACAGGGGCACTATGCCGGGTGCAGAGCCAGCGGACTTCTCTTTCATATCCACTCACATGGGGCGGGGTACAGAGGCACTAGGCCGGGTACAGAGGCGCTAGGGCCGGGTACAGAGCCAGAGGACTTCTCTTTCATATCCACTCACATGGGGCGGGGTACAGGGGCACTAGGCCGGGTACAGAGGCACTAGGCCGGGTACAGAGGCACTAGGCCGGGTATGAAGACACTAGGGCCGGGTATGAAGACACTAGGCCGGGTATGAAGACACTAGGGCCGGGTATGAAGACACTAGGGCCGGGTATGAAGACACTAGGGCCGGGTATGAAGACACTAGGGCCGGGTATGAAGACACTAGGGCCGGGTATGAAGACACTAGGGCCGGGTATGAAGACACTAGGGCCGGGTATGAAGACACTAGGGCCGGGTATGAAGACACTAGGGCCGGGTATGAAGACACTAGGCCGGGTATGAAGACACTAGGGCCGGGTATGAAGACACTAGGGCCGGGTATGAAGACACTAGGGCCGGGTATGAAGACAGTAGGGCCGGGTATGAAGACACTAGGGCCGGGTATGAAGACACTAGGGCCGGGTATGAAGACACTAGGGCCGGGTATGAAGACACTAGGCCGGGTATGAAGACACTAGGGCCGGGTACAGATCCCCCCCCCCCACCACACACCTGTGCCTACGTAAGGCCCGCCTATACTCCTCCAAACTCCCCCACCGTACCTGCCCCTTCCCAGATATCTGTGCCCATCTATAGATATACCCCAGGTGGGAAATGAGGTCGGGAGGTGTACCAGGTATTGAATAAACACATTATTTGTAGCTATAATTTTAAGCTAGGCCATTCTGTATTGTCTATACATTTTTTGCATGTTCACAATTGGGAAGAATTAGTAGTGTGTTAAGTGTGTATTGGTCAACTCCTGTATTGTATATGTATGATAGGGGGTTAAGGGAGATTTCCTAATTCTTTTGATAGTATTAATATCTCAAAAAGGCTCTGTTTGGATACAACGAAATTCGTTTACAACGAACTTTATTGCTGGCCCCAAGCACTTCGTTATAACGGAATTTTACTGTATATTGTATGGAGGAGTTAAATCTAATGCAATTGCATTGGCATTTGATACAACCTATCTCAGGCGCTTTGTCCTTCCTACGTTATAGGGCCCCTTATGCTCCATTCTGTACAAGAAAAGTGTTCCATATGGGTGACATACTCAAATTCATTTGATTTCATTTGACTTTATAGTGAAATGCCATGGTTAAAACCTCTTATTAAGATGACAACATTATAGTATGTTATGAAGTCTGACAGTTGCCATTGATAAGATACCCTGCAACAAGGAGCCCTTTTCCTAGACATGTAGTTGCAATTAAGTTCCGTTTGCGTTTTCTAAGTAAATCTAAATTTCTTCTAACACCAAGCCTGGAATATTTTGCTCTTCATGTAAACATTCAAATATCATACCAGTATTCTGAAAAGCAGTATGATGTGAAATGATATCATATCAATAGCGTTTCAATGTCGCAGCATAATTTCGATGTCTCAAGATTAACATAATTGTATAGCCGAATTGAGCCTTTGCCAGTATTTTGAATACATCACTTTACCAGTATTTTGAATACTCGATTTCTGTTATGTGCACACTATTAAAATGGAAATAGATATATGTAAAGACACATATGAAGAGTTTGCATGCAAAACGACATCAGCGCCATTCTGAAAACAGTGACAAAAATCTGACAAAATATGAAGATTAGGGAGATTGAAATATAATCCTCAAACAATTTCCTCCAAGATTTACTATTTTTCATATCATTAGGACCTACTCAGTATACACTCTGTTACCAACGTATAATAATTGACCCCAGGGTGCCTTTACAAAAAGCACTATAGGTCTACTTAAGTATGCTGCAATTCTGGGATGGCGATAATTTCGTTTTGCATCCAAACTCTTCATATATACACATGTACTTCTTTTGTGGTATACTAAAGGGATTGACTTTTCCGTCTCTGTCAACTATAGTGAAGACCCACGTATAATAATTGACCCCAGGGTGCCTTTACAAAAAGCACTATAGGTCTACTTAAGTATGCTGCAATTCTGGGATGGCGATAATTTCGTTTTGCATCCAAACTCTTCATATATACACATGTACTTCTTTTGTGGTATATTAAAGGGATTGACTTTTCCGTCTCTGTCAACTATAGTGAAGACCCATGCATGCTCCCAGGTACATCGTCTTAATGAGTGAGTATGTCTCCTCTGTAATTGCTTGTTATACACTGCCCGGGGCGTAAAGCCCAAGAGACTCATTTGTCATTCCGTGTTACCCCAGCCCCCCAAAAACAAAGCCCAAACTCGACCGAGTGGAGGTTAATCCTTTAAGGGCCACATGCTGCTTTAATGCCTGGTGCATTTGTCCGCATAATGCATGGATGTAGCCTTGGTGAGTAACTCGCTGCTGCTGCATTCATGCACCATGCCGACCATATGGGCTGATAAACCCCCGAAGAGTCACCATGATGCATGAATGCAGTCGTGGTGAGTAGAGATAAATCATGATGGATGCATCATGACGTGAAGGGGCCCAATAATCATTAAAGCACTATGCGGCCCTTAAAGAGTTAATGAGCTCAATGACAGCTAAGGCGCCTATCTGGACCTAAGGGGTCCAACATCACATAGGAGCTGGCGTCTGGCGATATAACTATGTGACATATTTACTTCATCAATAATAAACACCGCCGAATAGATCACAATTAGCGATAGTATCTCAGCCAAGGCGGTGGCTTCTGTCAGCGGACAACTTCATTTTAAATAATCAGGGGACAGGGAAAGAGTTACTGCAGGCGACGTGGGATAATTGTGTGTTAAGTACATGCACTTTGGTGTACATGAAGACTTATATATGGGTATAGGGAACAGTAGTTTCTGCCCATGTATAGGATTGCTTACCACAGACCCTATAAACAGGGGAGATTGGGGCCATGAAACAGTACACATGTGCTGCACCCCAGGGCTGCACCAGATTCTGATGTCGACATAAGACACATCTAATGTGATGATGATAACGATTGTCACAATTCCTAAACATGTTTCGGAATAAATATACTTATTTACTGTAGTGGTGTCTAGTTTTTATTGATATCATTGTTCTATTTTTTTTTTAGGAAATAATGTAGAGATCATAATTATGGATTAGATTGATTACTACCAATGTGTGAAAAGTACAACCTAAGATTGTATAAAATCATTCTTTTGTATATTTTACGTAAAGTGCAAAGTCGTATTTGTGGTATTGGTATGCTGTATCACCTGCATATGTCCTTTAGACGGAATGTTCGGCATAAACATTGCTTCCATGAAACTCGCAGACCAAACCATTTGTTTCACACAATATCATAATTTTACTCATGATCTAATTTTGATTTTGTAATTCAATCATTGACATGTTTTTAATGCTCTCGTAATCATCATTATTACTATGCTGCCATGGGAAATCATCCACTACTTTTGAAACCATAGCTATAAATTATAAATGGGTGTATTCTGAAGCTAAGAATGTTTAAAATTCTAAAACATGCAGTACATAGCTGGTCATCCGAATATAGCTGGTCATCCAAATATGGTACCATGTGCCTCAATCCGTGAGCTACCTTCTAACATTGAGAACAGGGGGGTCAGCTCGGGTGGTGTACATGAGCCGTGTCCAGTTCCGGATTTGTGATGGTCAGATAAGGATCCCTACTACATGATCCCCATCCTATCAGCCATGTTTATACGGATATGTCACCATCTCCTCTCCACCACTCGAGTAATACTTATAGAACACCAGCTGAAACCTCTCAACACAGTCATCTCATTTTCACCCCCTCCCCTATTTTAAAGTCTGCCTCCTCTCTGGAACCATGCACTGGTCAAGCATAGCATGAGTGGTAAGGTGCATGGTGGGGTGAAGGAGGAGAGGGAGCAGGCTGTGGTCAGTTCTCAGGCAAATTAGATGGTCAGCCTGATGGGGAGGTTTGTTTGCCAGCCACTAAGTACCCCCAGGAGAGCCTGCCCCAGCACCTAAATCACAGCCCTGGATGGAGAATCCAGGGTAAGCAGACAGTTCAGGTTTCAATGCTTGACCACTCACACTCCTTGACAGTCTAGGTTTCAGAGGGATCAAAATATCTCCGAGGACAGGTTGTTTATTTTTAGAATTACATTTGTAGGTCTCACCAAACATGCCTCAAATAATGTCTTAAATAGACTAGTCACTGCTAAAATGAACTTCTTCACTATGTAAAGCAAAACAATGCAACTTATTTTGTACCTATTTTAGTTTAGGCCTAGCAATGCACTATCCCGGTCCCCGCACTTCTGTATAGAAACAGACACCATCCTCGTTCAGAAACCGCAAAGGAAATTCAAAGGGGTGGTTTTCCCTGAATTTGCATGTCAGTGAAATTGATAAGTATGGGGTCTTTTTTTCATAACAACTTCGCGAAAATCGAAAATATAGGGTGTTAATTCAGCCTGAGTTTACATTCATAATCTTTATTCTCAGCTACATAGATGAACATGGACTGTCTGCCTTGTTATAGATGCAATATGGTTTTATGCCCATAAGCTATTCATTCATTGGATGTTAAAAATGGATGTGATAAAGTGCTACAACAATATGTGACTTCCAATGTAAGAGAAAGGTTAAAACATATGTTTGCGTTTTCACAGAAAAAGGGGTGTATTTTGGGGCTCAAAAATTAGCGATTTTGCCCAAATAAGGGGGTATTTTACAACCAGAACTTGTGAAAAGGGGGTATATTTTCAAAGGGCTGAACGTGGATGGTGTCGGTTCATCATATAGGGTGCGGGGACCGGGTGCACTATAATGGGTAAGATCTGTTTGACAGCATATGTCTGGTAAAACTCGGCCTGTCTCAGCCTCACGTTGTCCTGTCGGTAGTAGGCTCTAATACCTTTTTCTTGGCTGTGCACTACATATGTATCATTATACTAAGTAGTATGTTAGCCGTGCCAATACATATACTATAGATTTGGAGTGGGTAATTTCATTTGGTATGTACCAAACCTGGAAAAACATACATCACTTTGATATACATTATGGGCTATCGCTAATGTTTAAATCTTGGCACCTAATGATAATTGACAAGGCGTGGGAATAGTGGAAAGGAAGGATAGGGGCAGATAATCAGATTGACTGGCATGGTAATTCTGGGTAAAGCAGGGGGTATATTAGTTCACGTTTGAAGTCATAGGTGGCAGCACTGGCACCCCATCTAGTTCGGGTCACTTGCCTGAGGGAAACCACTGCCACAGCGCAGCATTTCCATTCAAGCTCCCTATCTGAAGATAGATATCTGTTGCCTGAATATTCGCATGGTGCACAGAGCCAGTAAGGACATCAGAACATCATAGAGTAGGAGAATATGCTTCAGACATGCTCCCCTCTTCATAAGACACAAAAGGAAAGCGTCAAGGGAGTAGGAAAGTGACTCTCAATGCATTGCTAGCACTTTTATATATTGCTGAAAGACCATCTACAACTAACTATGTTTGACCAATAACTGACAGAACAGCGATCTGTCACTTTTAGGAAATATTGAGGATGTTGAACCTGGAAAATCTTCTTTTGATTTAGAGCACTATAATGTAGCAGCAACTATCTTCTGCATCATTCAAAAAAGTGCGGCCTATACAGTTTACAGCATGAGTCCCTGACGTAGGCCTACGTTCATTGATATTATTATGTATGGCAAATAGAGTTCTTGTGTGTAATACATCTCCAGTGCCCTTGTACACGTACACTCACAGTCAATACAAATAAAGTATAACGATTAGTGTATCCTGTATGCAGCCCACAGCTGCAAACTTATTTCATTTCATAAGCAACACATCGATTAGTTTATACAGTAAATCCATATCTCGGGTAGGCCTACCAAATACATTGAGGAGAAACTGCTCATCCTACCGGCATGGTCTACACTACATATTCACCTAAAGTTCATTGGCCTATATTGCTGGAATGCCTTTTGGTATACTAAGCAGGTATTGTTGTCTCTCCCCAGCTCTGCAGGACGTTGAAGGCAGACTCATTACTCTGTAAGTGCACTTGGCACCTGCCAAGCTACGTTCGACTTGTGTTTATACGTCATCAGGTGCAGTAATTAGCGCGTTAATCGCTGTTAATTGGTGATAAGACATTCCAAACATCCTGACGTTCTGGCACAACTTATGGCATAAATCATGTTGCGCAACGCCCTCCGCTCAGACCACGTGTCTGCCAAGAACACGCTCCAAGCGCAGCCTCACGTCGAGGGGACATTCCCCAGAATGGACGCAGTTATGAGAGGAGCGAGCCTCGCGAGAAGTCCGTCGAGATTTGACACGTGACAGTGGTGGGGAGGGGTTTAATTGGATGATTGACAGCTACAGGGTGAACATGCACGGCGTTCGGTAATAAGTTAATTTGATGTGGCCGTCACATGATGCGGACATTATACTGTCAGGCTAGCCGGCCCCGTCAAGCCTTGTCACGAACGCTATGCATCACGGCAAATAACTGACGTCACCTGGTCAGCTTCCGGAATAATAAGGTCTGACAACGGAGCATTCTGGTGAAGCTCAAAGGCAAGGGTGGGGGTCCCTTCTCAAAGACATAGCTTTATAATAACAGCAGATTTAACTAGCAATATATTATAATTAACTTAAAACCTCCAATCAACTACTTAGAATAGGGCAATTGGGTGTTTTATTGTTGTTATTTCACCCTTTTTTAACACACAAAAAACGACACAGCCTAAGTCTATAGTCCTTCACATGTTTTCTTGTAAGTTATCCATCCAATGGCGGTGAATATAGTGTGTTTTGCAGCGTGCCGTGTGTTCTTTGTGTATTGTGTAGTGGTGAACATGATGTCTTGATTAAGGCTGAGCGGTGCTGGGATGGACTAAGCCTGGTTTTATGAGTGTTCAGCATGCAATACCTGCATGCACTAAATGTAAGTAAATAATAAAGTGACCACATGGTCTTACCCTACCATGCCAATGGCATAGAGCTGCCATAGTGTACACAATTGAGGGGATTATTTATACTTTTATATAGTCTTTACCCAAATGGAATGGAATTATGTACAGAAAGGAATACTGTTGACCCTCACTACCTAGAAAACCGAACCTCGGATCTCTCACTTCCTCAACAGTTCCCAGGCAACTGTCATTTTGTGCTTCATTATAAACTTTATGTATTTGGACTTGATTCCTCAGAGAATTTGCTTCCTCAGACATTTTCCCTTGCATTTTTCTAATTCGAGGAAGTGAGGGTCGACTGTACAACCATATTTTAGATATAACACATTATAAAGCTTGTGACATATATGTATACAATAAAGTAAATGTAGTAATACTGTGGATGATTGACACTTTCTACAAGCTGACCATGCTTGGTCACCGTAGATTAACTTCAAGTACATGCATACATGTATGCTAATACACATCGTCTGAACGACTTTGCCGTTTTACAAAAAGCATATACTGACATGACAACATAAGGGTATGACAGGCATATCTGACATTGACGTGTAATATCACATTTTAAAGGACGTTTAGACTTGGGAAAGGTTGAGTGTTATGCAATTATTATGATACACTCTCGCTGAGACTCCTTGGCCTGACAGGGACATGTGACATCTTCTGTAATTGTCGCCACAAATGACATTTAATGTCTAGCAGCAATGATAGCCCACAATTATCTCTAACTTAAACTGTGATGAGAAGCATTAGATGGCAATTAGACATGGTATGATTTGACTTTCACCGTTTGACTCTACTAAAGGGAGCAGAAAAGCAGACGAAGACGTCTATTTAAATGCATTAAAATAGAAAAGTAAATTGATAAATGTGTCTAACATTGGGTGACATTATATATATACACTAATTATAGTAGGCCTATTATATGCATGTCTATTTTAGAGTTTGAATTGGGGCGCAGTGATACTATGAATACATAGTTCTTATCAGATAATGTCCTAATTGATCTCAGGGGCGGATCCGGGATTTTGAAAACGGGGGGGGGGGGGGGGGTCCACCCCAGAAGTATAAAGTTTAATACACCTAAATTATCAGTGTGTTGAAAGCGACATGTTTTAATAAATTTAGGGGGTTTAGGGGCATGCGCCCAAGGGTGAGAAATTTTAGAAAATATAGATGTCAATTGGTGCAATTTATAGCATTCTTGTCTACCTCAAGGCTGTGAAAAAAATGAAAATATAGATACCAATTGGTGCAATTTAACTTATAGCATTTTGGTCTAACCCAAGGTTGAGAAACTGTTGAAAATATATTTGTCAATTGATGCACTTTATAGCATTGTGGTGAAACTCAAGGCCGAGAAGATTTTGAAAATATAGATATCAATAAATGCAATTTATTTCATTCTGATGTGCTCAAAAGCTGGCAAGATTTTTGAGAAAATAAATGTCAATTGATGCAATTTAAAGCACTCTGGTATAGGCCTACCCCAAGGTTGAGAAAACTAAAAGAATGTAGATGTCAATTGATGCACTTCATAGCATTCTGGTGTACCCCAAAGTTATGTTTAGTTAGTAGGTAGATGTCCAGGGGTAGGATATGGATCTTGGGAGGGGTCTGGGGTATAATATTATGTGGCCCCTACTGACCTCCCTCAATGACGATTATATCAGTGTAAACATGCTGGGAGTAACCACCTCATGTTCCCTGCCACCTTCTGTAGTTGGACGGTCCCATTCCAACAACTCTGCACATACAAGTTCTGTTTTTGTATACAGACTTTCCAGTGGACATCCTTATGGGTCTGCCAGCTGTCTACATGTATAAAAAGGGAAGGGGTCTGGACCCCCTGGACCCCCCCCCCCCCGTGAATCTGGTCCTGCATCAGGTATATGTTGCCATTTCTAAATGGACATCTGGGAGTGGACATCTGAGAGTGGAGGTTCAGAACATTTTGAAAATATAGATGTCAATTGGTACACTCTCTAGCATTCTGGTCTACTCCAAAGGTGAGAAAATTTTGAAAATGTTGATGTCAATTGATGCACTTTATAGCACATCTGGAGGTGGACATCAGGGGTGGGCCAAAATGGGGGGGGGATCCACCCTCGGAAAGTCTATTTGAGCAGCCTTATGGGCAGACCAAAAAAAAAGGGGGGGGGGGGTCGGGACCCCCAGGACCCCCCCCCCGCCCTGGATCCGCCCCTGGATCTACATGTACCAGTTTTATATGTATCAGCCCTATACTCAAGTATTAGCTCCCGATGCGCAAACCATGCAAGCCAAACCCAGGATTTTAGGTTCACCGAATCTGGTTTTAGTCCATACCTAAATTGATCAGGAATGTAAGCATATATATGGAGGCTTAAAGGGGAAAATGTGATCTCTAAACGATGATGCTAATTCAACATTCATCCGTTCTAAATACACATGGGCACACGCAAGAAGGACCTATGGGTATGGACACTATAGTATGCAAGAAAGTGCTCAGAATACAAACGTCAATCACACAGGAGAAGCGCAAATTAAGCTTGGCACATGGGGGCACATGTCGACTCAGGCTAATAAAATGAAAACGCGTGCTGGGACCCCCCAGTAGAAATCAACCCGGATCATTCTGTTTGTGGTAAACGATCCAATTGTTAATCAACAAATGGCCCCCTCGCTAGGAATAATTCAGCCATCAGCCGTCGCTCTTTGGCGGCCACAAATCGGCGTGTGATGGCCACTGGGGCCCGACCACCCCGGACTAATGTGACCCCAGCCCGTAAAGCCGTCCCCCAGCACCGTTAGACCGTCCCCAGGGATGCTTCACCCGCCGCCCTGAGTCAAGCCGGTCAAACCATTACTCCACATAATATCGCTCAGCTGGATTGTAATGCCGCGAGCAGCTCCCCCGCCCTGATGAGCTGCTCTGCCCCCAATAGCACTGAAAGGCCAATCAACGCTGGACCTCATTGGTATACAACTGGAGGCCCAGCACATTTACACCAAAAGGTGCGCATGCATGGCTGCTGGTTAGACCAGAGTGCTATAATATTGCATATTTAATACGATGTCCATCCATCTAGCAGTGAGATCAGGAATTAGTCATTTTCTATATTGATAATTGGAAAATGGGCATGTTGTTTTATGCTGAGCTCATCACACATGTCCTAGAGGCTAGGCCCATTAATACCCTGGGCGTGCCAGCTGTTAATGTGCTGCTACTGCTGCTGGTACTGGTGCCACATGTGCTGGAGGGAGGCTTCCACCACTGGGGAGGCAGGAGGGGTCAGATTCCACAAGCAAACTGCTGACTAAATGCCAATTACAGGGATATTGCCGGGCGCATCCCCCCTTTCACCTGTCAACATTGATTTGTCTGACAGGTTCAAGCCGTGCCCACGAGCTTCGTGGGGTCGATCGTTGTGGTCATTATGCAAATAGTGTTAGCCAACCTGTGCCTGGAACCTGTGCCTGGAGCAGGTTGGTCACCTTTATATCCATACAACACTTGCCAGAAACTCTTCATTATCGCCCATTAGAATCTTCCCAGTTCCAAATGTATAGAATAGATAAAGGCATGTGGAATAATTTTATATAATTGCACATGCTTCAATACTAGATCAAGCTTCAGTATCACCTCTATACAGAAATATATACAATATAACTTACTCTAAAAATAAATTGAATTAAACTCTGAAGCTGCACCTTATAGTAGACGCCACGGCTGAGGATATATGCTAATGATATTTACCAGCCTATTCAAAGTAACACTGTTAGTAACAGGCGCATATAATTCGCAAAGTATAATGATATTGATGAGCTTACGTATCCTGCCACACGCAGTATAATAAAGGCCTCTTCTTAAAAATGTATCATAGGTAACTATGTATGTGGCCATTCCAACCAAGGATGGAAGAGCAGTTGTATCAGGCACACGTACTTGTTATTCATGCTATGCATGTGTTTTGGTCATAATCCTGTCTCGGTCTTTTTACGTCTTCTTGGGAGGCCATCAATCTATGGATGCATCTTTTTTCCACTTCCCATCCCATCAGCTAGCGCATAACCTCGGTTTATATCATTTCTAATCGATTTATGAAAAAGATCGATATTCTGCTTACAAGTATACAAACTGCACAAACAGAAAGAGCTTGATTCTAAATGATATCGTTTTATCTTCGTCTAGATATCAGACATGGTATCGTATCTTGGTTAAGACTAGCCTAGACAACAAATTCTCAGCACAGGTGGCTAGATTCCAAACACATCCATAAACATTCTTGTCTCACTTTTAGAAACATTTAGAATTGGAGGTGTTCAGATAAACAGCATTTAGCGAAAAATTGTTTGGGACTTGAGGATAGCATGCATCAATGATAATTCATTCCTCCTCATAATATCCGTCCATGATATACGTGTAGCTATATACATCCAGTGTTTTGTGTTTCCCCCTCTGTAGAACCTGCAGAATAATATACCAACTCATGGGTTTTTATTTCTCTCATGGTGTGACAATAAAAATACAGATCGTTCACATTTTTATGTGAAAATGTTCATTGCATAACACAACCGAAACACTGTTAATGCACATTGCCATATAGAAAAACAATGTGCGTGTGGTATGTCTATCAATGATGAATTCTGGTAGGGTAAGGGTAAGTTCATGCATGAAAGTAGTAAACAGAGTTGGTATATAGGGTGGGGGTGAGTCCTGTCTGCATAAAAGCTTATAAAGGCCTGTCAGATCTCCATGTGGCGTGGTCTGGGTGTGATTGGTGCTCCTCCATCACCTGCTGCCTCCACCAGCACCACCCTGTAGGCCGTTACCCAACACAGGAGGAGGCCCGGCGCGGCGCAGGGGACTAGGGGAGGCGTTTTACATTTGTCTCACCCCCTCCCGACACGGAGGGGCTTTGTATTAATGCCTGTATATCGTGATGTGACTTATGTGCACACTGCCCAGCCTCGCGCTGCCTGCGACATAATCGGCCACGGATCTCTGCAGCTCTGGATTGGTGAGTGTCTGAGGGCCCATGATCTATGGGCTTTATGGGGCGGGGTCAGGGGGAGGGGCAGGGGTAGGGGGAGTAGCAGGGGGTATCTGGGTGGGGAGGTAAATGTGAATGGATTGGAGGGGGAGGGGGGAGGTGAAACCTCAAGTTCTTTGCAATGACTATAACATAGGACCCTCCTGTGTGCCTAACAAGAGCTAGTTTTGAGCCTATACATATACTACACATAGCGCCAGTCTGAAGGGGCATGGTCAACCACATTGTCGTCATTGGTCATTTCACCTTGAAGTGACCACTCAGGTAAGGGCCCTGAGGTCAACCCCCACTGTGACCCCAGCTCGGAGAAGCCCTTCACCAATATACCTAAAGGAGGCTTATCTAGGGGGTGCTGTCAACAGATTTATTAAAACACTTGTTTAGTGATGCGGCGGCGGCGAGGCCCCATGGCTGCGGGGCCATTGTGGCTGTCTTATCACTGACTGGGATCAGACTGGTGGCTCCACCTGGCCGGCAGGGCGGACAAGGCCTATTGTAGGGGGCAGCACGGGGCGGCCCTACTCCATCACCCGGCCTCCCTTCCTCCACGCCCGGCTGGTCACCGGGGTGTGATCGACCTTCTCACCAGGTAGAAGGGGACAGGCGGAGAGGTAGTGCTGGAGAAGGGCCTTTCCATTAAACCTACACCTACCCCCCTTAAGACCGACTGCCAGCCTTTAAGAAACTTTTATGTGCTGTGTTTTACATGTGAAAACTATGCTGTCCATGGCCAATGCAACTCCCAGCTTCAACTATACAGATGGATATAGTTATCAATATACACATTAAAGTTCAAATAGAATCGTGTACTCTTCAGATGGTAAGTTTTGTAACAACACGACTTATGATGCTTGTTTATAGCCTGGCATGTCATTGTCATATCCATAGTCATGGACTTATTGCACTGACAGTGTCTGCTAGACATAGAAAAGCAGCAGGTCAGCCTTGATTTGTAACACCCAGAGCATAATGTGAAATACAATATAACAGTATACAAGGGCGCAGAATATACCCACATGCCTTTGCATGAAAAACTCTTTTATTTATCATTTCAACAAAGTTCTGTATTTTACATACAATATATGCCACATATCGTCCTGCTTATCTTCTTATCCCCAATGTTCATTCAGTATACACTCTATACATACAGTACAATAACAAAGTCATTCTCTTTGATCTTGCTCACACATTCCCACCATCAACTTTCTCACCTGACACTGGGGCCTGGAGCCAGGTAAAATACCAATGTCTAGTCAGTGGCTTTATGATGGGGCAAACAATGACCATGCTCCCTCAATTTACACCAAGTATTGTGTGTAATCTTGTGTAATTCTGTTTACCTTGTCCCCCCAGCCCTAACAAGACGTGATGCCTATCGCGGCCCCGCCTCTGTATATACGGCTCCCTGAGAAACCCTCAAAGGAGGACTAGCTATTAGTATCCTCACTCCCGGGCCCTTACAGTGACGTCACGGTGCCCGTCTGGCCGTTTGCAGCCTTTGCATGGCGCCCATTGCCTGTGGGTGAGGGGTGAGGCGCCAGTGAGAACCAAACACAGACAGATGGACAAAAAACCATTGATACCTGATGTAAGTGGAGGTGACTGACCACCAGGTAGGATGCCTCCGGCAGCATACTGTAGGGTATGGCCGTTATAGTTATAGTTGGCATAGGCCTGTGTGTGTGGTATGCTCATCCATGCAGGTTTTTTCTTTAAAAAAACTAATAATCATTATTTCCATCAGCCTTCAGCAGGTAGATGACACCAACCAAAAACACAACGTGTGAGCATACCAGGAGCTATTCATGCCCACTGAGTGGCACATCATCTGAGACAATAAAACCCCTGCTATCTATTTCAAGGCATATGTTCATATCTCTAATCAAACACATTTTCAGTGTTAATAACCTCAAATTGTCCAGCTGCACCCCTGTGCACTGGCATTAAAATGGTACCCTGTGCGTCAGAAGAAAAAGTATATGGGTGGGGAGGTAAAGGAATATGCAGGACATGGTGCAAACTAAAAACAAAGTAACCCCATGCATGCATAAATTATCATACTGGGATCTCCACCTGCTTGGCCCGTGAGTAAACAGTAATATAGCCCTTAACAAAACATGTACAGAGCTACAAGGGATGGATGACAGCCACAATATACCCTGGCCCCCAGCCCCTGCTGGGCAACATGTCTTCCGCTTCACGCTAGATTAAAGTAGGGTGGCTGCGATCCGGGGGCCTCTTGCTGGTGGCAGGAAGGAGACAGCGGGTGGTCCGACGCCTCAGTAGCTGACTTTTTGATTGCACCTTTGTCACAACCACAGCTCACCAGAAGTCGTCTGGAGAGACTCGTGGCGTCTCATCCTTCGATCATCTATCTCTCCCTCTATTGTCGGCCAATCAGGGGCTTTGTGCCCATTGTCGTCTGCCCGTCAACCTTTCGCGCCAAAACCCGGATCAGTTTCACGGCACTCAAAGCGGCCGGCGTCTCGCGCGCAGACGACACCCGCCGATGGCTGTCAGCGCGCAACTCACAGAGGTTACTCTTTGGGCGGCATGGCGGCAGTCTAGGGTCATCTGCATTTCACTGGCGGGCTTAGGTTTCCCTGTTTATTGCCTGCTCTTGAGGTTGCTTTTTCTGTGTGGCAAGTGAAATCGCAGGTGAAAGTTGTGTTTATGCTCCCATGTCTGTGTGGCAGATAAGAATTGAATAGCCCTACAGATGGGTTCCCATTATAAATATATTGTACATGCGATACATGTGTTCACGAGGTTTTCAAGATTATAAAGCAGTATATGTTTGTTAATGTATCTAATGTATAGTATATACATGTGTCTGTAGGATTTGTACAAAACGCTATTTCTCTAAGAGGAAGGATGTCGCAGATATTAAATTACCGAGTGGTAATGTCCTTTGAATACGTGATTATTGTTCCTTATAAAACAAGTCTAAAACAGTTCCCATGTTATGTTCAAAAGCCCGGCGAAATGTAGGTGAAATAGCCATGCCCCAAATGCCCATGACTACGTGTACCCCAAACCCATATTGGTACATATTGACCTGATGTGAAGCGTCATTTCCTATACTACTCACGGTTCTAGGGATACTTCTCCATAATGAGGACGATCGTACCCATACAACTTATTCATGTTTTAAGTATATTCTTGTCAGCAAGGACGCGTTATTATTAAAAATATAAACATATGTAATAGAGATCTATAAAATGGTATAAACTACCGGTATAGTGAAGTACATTGTACCATGTACCACCAACACAAAGCAACCACAGTGACCAGTCAAGGATAGTGATATCAGAAGCGGTCAAAAAGTGCTGATTTGTAAAAGTCCTTCTGACACTTGGGTGATTACATCTTTATAGTTAGTTTGTGAGTGTCTGTCGTATTTTGTTTTATGACCGCGCTCCTTGGTGGCTGTAAATTATCCGCCGCGCAGAAGACTGGCTACGATGCAGACAGCGTTACATAAATCACTGTAAACGCAGATATATAATTTAGGGATTTCCCATCGATCTCCGGCCCCTCAGTTTAGATGATGAATCCATAGCTTCGCCCAACTGGACAGTGTTTGCATTTGAGTGTAATTTGATAGCGGCGCTTCAGCGTATTAACCAATCAATGGGCTGTAATGAACATTGAAGAGGCCGGGACGTCCAGCCTTCACATCTGTCCACCGCGCATGCGTGGATCCAATAGCTTTATGCTGACGCCTGCCCTATTTGAAGGGTATATTATATATGGCCCTCTCTTAATTGTCCTTTATCTATAGGATCCATTCTGTACATCAAAAGGGAGATCCTGAAAGGCAGACAAACAAGCGGGAGTCTGCACTATGGGACAGGGAAATCCAATCATTTTAATGAGTGAAGAACCAAATGTCGTCTGCGCGTTTCATGCGCCGGGGCCGTGATGGCGGGAACTCCCAACTACTGTTTGGAAACGGGTGAGTAATTAGCAATACACGGACCAAAACGAGCCAGCCTCCCAAACACAAATATCCCATTTTGTCCGAGTGCAAAATTGAATATGTGCATGCCATTTCTCATCCGGAGTCTGGCATTTTGTTTTGTGCAGGAAACACTTGCCATATGCACCTCTATTGCCAAAGCAAACAGTAGCCCAGTGTGGCGCGGCACCATTCAGACCCTCCAACAATTAATAATGCATGGGGCTGGATATATCGGCTCACACTAAAATAAACATGGAACATTGCTTTTGAATTAACTGATTCCTATGCTGCCAGATCATCACCGTTCAGTGTGTATACCATACATGGGAATGATGCAGTGATAAAATATGACTATACATAGGAGATAACTGTTGTGTCTTTGGCACGGAGAAACCATTGCGTCAGTTTATTGTAATTGCAAATCACAGCCCAACCCAAAAACAGAAATCAATATGCAATCTGTGTCAAAAGATAAAACGATTCCATTACGGATGGGATCATCTGGGTACTTTCAGTTGGAAAGAGAGAAGTGGGGATAAGAGAAAGGAAAAATAATCACGGAATTTACATGTTATTACTTAATTCTGAAAGCGATTCAAACAGGCGTACGGCAATCAGCGCCCCAGGGTTGTGGAGGCGTTATCAGGCTATCCAGGGGGATATCTCAAGACGGCGCCTGACTCAACCCCGATGGTATTGATACCACACAATAAGACATCGGCAGAGAAGGGGATAAATATTTCCCCTCAAAGCCCCCGCAAACTGTGCTCCGCCAAGTGACATAATCAGAGTCGACAGCATGATGCAATAATCGTGTAGGGGCGGCGGCGGACAAATTAAAGTTTGCGTGCCCCGTGCGGGTTTTTCGGAATACGCCCGCTCCTGCAGGTTTGAATTATTGATCCGCGGGACCTGCAGTCTATTCCGAGGGCGTGATCACCTGGAGGAAAGGGTAATCGTCTCTAACAAATACCATTCTTGGTGGCCCCGTCCCATTGCGTGCCCGCCCAGACAATACTATTTTCACCCCTTGAAGTTTATCACTGGGGATGATCGCTGCTGATACGACCCAGGCTGTGCCAGCACCCGGTCCTCTCCATCGGCAAGCAGAGGTTGCCTTCCAGGCAGAGGTATATATCACATACGCCAATCCCTTGTAGTGATAAGGGGTGAATGGGAACAAAACAGAGAAGAGAATCACTGTCTGTTTGCATAAGGTTCTCCTCTTGGCCCGCCATTATCGGCGCCGGGTGAGAGTGTTTGCAAGTGTTTTCAGGTCTTTGGGGATCGTAAATCAGCCAAAGGAGGACCCTGAATGTAAACTGTGAAGAAGGGGCGTTCCAAGATCTTTTTCTACCTTGTTCTGTCTGTGATTTCACAAATAAGGACAAACAAGGGGTGGCATTCATGGCATATCATTGTGAATCTCAAGGAGGACGAGCATCGTCCAGGGTGGTTTCATGGGGTCGTGAACAGGTATCTAGATACCAGCTAATACGTGTCTACGGTGTAAAAATCATGTTTAGACTGTAAGCACAATCGTAAATAGTTTTCCTGACACCCGTGCGTTAAACTCTTTCTAACTCGGTTTATGTAACCTTGTCCTTCTGATGTTTCTGCTGATTTCCAATGATAAATGAAAATGGAGTGTATATACACTTGACATCCATTCTATCCATTTCAATATACCAGCATATTAGTAAGCTATGAAGATTAATCGCTGAATGATACAACAATAAGTGAAGGGCGATGATCTTCTCGATTATACCATATTCCTTCAGCTACTGCATAAAGTATAGGAACGTTCACAGAAGACGTCAATGGAGGTCAACGGCTACATATGGGAGGAGTAGGGTCTTTTAGTTTAGTGATGAAAACGTGACCAGGGCCATACTTAGGGATGGGGTACGTGAAAAGGCGAAGATTAGGCAAAAAAAAAAGAAGGTGTGTTTCAGGCAACATGGTCAGAATTTCTAGGGTAGGTAGGTCGGATTTTTTTTTTTTTTTTTTTTTTAAACATAGAGAGAACCAGGAATGAGTCGCGAATCGACAAATCGACTCATGACTCGCCAGAATGATTCAATAATTCCTCTATTGACTAGGAATATCAAGAAGTTATTGCATATTCCTCTTAAAAAGCCATTTTCTGAAGTTAATCAATTATTCAGGCCTCTGAGGTCACTGGGAGCTTGTTTTTCTTCAAAGAATTTGTAAAAATTGAGAAAAATAAGCAATAAAATAAAAATAAACAAAAAAAACCCAAAATTGGGAAAAAAATGCAAGGGTCGGCCCTTTTTTAAAATCTAGGGTCGGGTTGCCTGAAACACACCTTTTTTTTGGCCTTAGGTGACGTCATCTGTGAAAACTATAGCCCCACACATGCACACCCTGTCTGCTACTAAATCTGTATAAAAGGCAACTTGTCTTGATTTTTACAAGGATATGGGAACCATATAGTAAATTATGTTGTCTGGTCGTTAACATTTCCCAATAAAGATTGCACCGCATAGCAATGAGTTCCACAACTGCTGTAAAGGATGTTTAATGGCTTCTTTCTACAACTTATATTATGGTCCTTGAATAGGGAGCGTCCATCCAGGGATGTTCCTAGGTGTTCCCTCGTCGTCTCCTCCGTCCCCGACGTCTCTGACACCAGCTCAGTCGTCCACCATAACTCATGACGTCCAACCATGCCTCTGTGGTCCCGACAGGCGGTAGCATGATGACAGCCCGTCTCGCGAGGTGGCGCCACCCTGCTCACCAGACCGGAAACGGCGCGGCGTTCGTTCTGTGCGGTTCTGTCACCAGGCGCAAGAGACAGACTTTGATGTCACTACCCCACCTGAAAAGACGCCTATATAAACTATGAATATAATTATATATATATATATATATATATATATATATATATATATATATATATATATATATATATATATATATATATATATATATATATGTATACATGTATATATATATATATATCCTATATATATATATACATTCATTTCTTTATGGCAAAATGCACCAGTTGTCAGATTAGCAGACGACATTGCGCCCAAATTGACATTCGAAAGGTACACGCTGGTCGAGAAAGCATGAAACACGAATGTAAATTCCTCAGATGTAACCAAGCTGGTGGCAAAGTCCACCGATACGACCTGAGATTTCTACATTCTCTCTATGAAAAAGTGCACCCGCATCTTGAGTCCATGTAGGGGAAACGCGATATGAAATCTAATCTACAGTGTATGGGTATTACTGAGATAGCAGCGCTACAGCCTAATCTAAATTAGGCAAATCGTCCAAATTTCCACAAGGTCAAAATCCTTTTTATGTCTAACATATGTCAATTGCGATGCTTGCACTATCGATTTTGCCCTATATGGTTGAGTTGTACGATTATGATGCATTTTCCCACGTGGAAGTATAAACGTGCCATGTACAGAAATGTATAGGTCTACAAGGCTTAAGTTAATACATGTAGTCATATGCCCCACGTTCTCAAGGATATGAGGACCACGACCGTGGCTGCAAACTAGTGCATTACTATGCAAGCATCATTCATGTAACTTGTTTACGGATGTTATTGGCGAACAAGTGACACACAGGAGACTCCCTACCTGGGCCCCTACTAGTCATGTTGTGTGTGACATAATGGATGCAAGGCATTTGCTGGCATAGGTTTCAAGCTAAGGGAATACATATCGTACTCAGATTGCCGGAAATGTACAACCACAACAGCATGGCGTGCCAAGAAAGGTACACGACATGAATTGATTGCGACTCCTACAGTTAGTTCGTGTGAATCACGCTAGGTGGCCCTACTGCATATTCGCCATTCCACCAAAGGCTGAAGGCAGAAGCTGAAGGCAATGTGGTCCCATAACTGCAGTAAGCTGAATTCTGGGCTCTCAGAGATGAGAGACAGAACTTAAAGAGGAACTGTGTGCGGACGCTTGTGTGCATGTGTGTGAGAGACACAGACACAGGCACAGACACAGGCACAGAGACAGGCACAGACACAGAGAGGCACAGAAGGACAGAGAGACAGGCAGAGACAGGCAGAAACAGGCAGAGACAGACACATGTGAGAGACACAGAGAGAGAGGAAAGACAGAAGCATACAGATAGACAGACAGGGAGACAGGGAGACAGAGAGGGAGAGCCAGACATACAAAGGCAAATGCAGAAGGTGGGGAGGGGGGAGGGGTCGACATAGACAGATAAAAGCAGATATAATGTTAGAAAGAGAGGGGGGATATGGCAATCTCTCTCTATTTCACTCTTAGGAAGGGGATGGAGATTGAGAGACAGAAATGAAGAGGACAAGAACGGTGGAGAGAAGGAGGCGCAGGTTATATATGCCCGGGGGTTTATGCCTTCGTTTATGCCAGTACTCATAGACTCAAAGAGTAGTCATTATTGGATCTATTTCAAGTGTAAATAACCGTACAAACTGGGTTGGTAAATATAGACACTATACTGCACAAGGAAATCAATTGATCGATTTTTGGCTCAATGAAGGTGGAAGTCGAGTTTGGAAGGGGTGGCAAGCTGGTGGGATGAATGGGGTACTGGTATAGCCTGGTAGCGTTTCAACACATCAAACCATAGGTGTTACACATGTACGTATTCTCTACATCAATATAATCATTGGCAAGGTAATTTACTGTTTACCACATCCGACATATATGTTTGCATTTATAAGCTTTGCCAAACTATGCTCACTTTTACCCAATATCACCCTAATCATAATATTTTGCGTACGCTTCGAACGACGAAAAATGGCAAAGGGGTGTAAGTTTGATTAAAATTGAAAATTGTTGGAATATGACATTGTGTTGAAGGGCTGAGGAGTTTGTAGTCTAAAGAAATCAGAGTAAATGTAACGCATATATACATATCATTACATCGCAAGAAGGAGGCCTTATACTATGGCTGCCTATATACCTGTATACCTGCCACCCCATCCCAATCCCCCCACCCTAACCCCCAAACCCTCCTCCATGCCACATGTCTCTCTCATTAGGCAAGGTGGGGCCTCCAGGGTGGGCTAATTTCCGGTGTTAATTCTGGCTCCTCTGGGTGATAACCTACGATAACAAACATGGCTGCCACCGCCTGCTAATCGAACGGCTATCGGCGCGCCCTCGTTCCGATAACGGCGCCCACGGCCGACCTACGAGGCCGCCTCCGGGCGTCCAACACGCGGCCGGGCGCCGGGCCGGGGGCGTCACCTGCCGGCGGGTAGGCACAGGAGGACCGGAGGCAACCAGGGGAGCGACCGGATCTGGGTCTTGATCTGGATCTGGATCTGGATCCCACAGGAACATTGTTCTATGTTTACAAAAGAGATTGTTATTCTAGGTATCTCATTTATAGACTACTCACTGTAGGGCTTCTTCTATTTTTTTTATCAGAGACATCTCGAGAACATGCCTTAAATGCACCTATATATATTAACGTATATTATACTATTTTTATTAGCCATAACACACATATGACAATGTATATAATTGGCAGAGAATCAGACAGTTACAGGATTATGCAATAAGCAAATATAATGACTTGTACATATATCTTCAAGTTGAATATAAATCCATGCATGTATTTCTATTTTGGTGTGCCAAGGAGGCATCATTGAGTCAGTAGTTACATGCACAGTTAACTTTTATGTATGGTCAGCATACGGAATCACATTTATATAACAGCAATATTGTCTGCATTCTTGCTTTAATTCATCTGAGGCTATACCTTATAAGGATTCAGAATTGCATGGCATTCTATTGAAAAACTTCATATGTAATAAGATTACTTTACCAAAAATATCAACAACAACAACAATACCATGCAGGTAAAGTTTCTCAACGTTTAGAGCTGATGTGCAGGTTGGGCTATTAAACAGCGTGGTCGATGCTTGCTCCTAAATAGTAAACAACCACTCATTGATGCAACAATAAATATCAGGGACGTGGCCATGTTATCCCCCCACCCCAAGCCCTTATAGATGGACCAGTTGCCCATGATGGGCTGCGTTAGATTAAGTAACTTTAAGTAAGGATATCACTCAGATCTCACCATGTATCCCTGCTTGGATGCACCACCGGGAGGCATGCACCTATAGCTGTGCCTACAATTATATTTTACCGTTATTTTCATTGTAGAAACCGTAGTATTAAAACTACTGGATCTACCCACGAGTGGCACGATGTTGCACAATAGCTCCTACCCAATACTGATCTCTAAACATACACAAACCTTGGCAAAAGTATTTTAGGGGATATCTTTATAGCTTGTAGTGTGCTTTGTGAACAGTTTACATGCCGTTACGAGTCTGACCAATTCACAACATCACCAGTGACTCTATTGTACTCTATTGGTTGACTCATATTCTCATCCAATCACGTACCTGTCTGGTCATATGATCAAGCTTATTCCACGTCGACCCCAACCCCACCCCCATCCCCCACCACCAGTACCATCTACAACCACCACCATAATACAAGAGGGCCAGCATAGAGTGTGTAAAGTTTACAGGTAATTCTCGGGACAAAGGTACTTCTGCCTGATTCACAGTTGTCACAACCAGCTATTGGTTTACAGTGAGTCCACTGAGTTTATACCTGTAGATGCCTATCTACAGGATCGATGCTATCTCAGAAACAGTCCCCACCTAGGTCACCAAATATAGAGTGTCCAATCACCTATGCTGGTCATTTGCCATACAGGCCAGGCCAGGCAGATGGCTGCCACACATAATAAACCTTCTGGGATATAAATCGTCAATTTCCAAGCGGAATTGGCAATGAATTCGGGAATTAAAATTGCCTCCTTCATTTCTCATTATAGTAGCAATTGGAATATTTAATAGCTATATGTGTTAATTATGGAAATGTAATTTGCCATAAAACTATTGCATCAAAACCAAATGTATATACATATATGATGTTGATGAACTTGAATTTAATCTATAATATCAGGTCTTTCAATTTGGATGACTTTTCAGCATTTCTAAACCCACACTATATAGGAGAACGTGTTTTGTAAATACATGTATGGTCCAGTGGGTCGAATTCAGTCTGACCTGGTCTGAAGGGTCCACTTTCAAGCAGAGAGTGAGTTACGTGTGTAAGCAGTCCCACGATGACTGCATGGTGGCAGTTGAATCGAGCCAGTGCAGAATAAAGATCCCTAGATTAGAAACGCACTTTAGAGCGCACTTCTGATTCTATTCATAAGCCCTCATTGTTGGAAATCAAGATAAAACCAGTCCCAGCTAGGGCCTAGATCGAACACCAGTAAGCCACCCATTTAGTCCTGCCAGCACTTAGATTTGTCAGATATGTACTGAATGCACCCGGCCCTGCTGGACTAGGGCCTCCTTCCCCAGGTAGTCTGCAAACTACAGGTAAACGTCGCCAAGTCCTCTTAAGTCTTATGACCTCCTCCCTGGTCTATCAGCCCCAGAGATCTGCCATCCAGGCCCTACCCACTGGGCAGCCTTGCACTGTTAATGTGGCTTTTAGAGATTCTCTCTGTGGCCGCCCACAGAACACCCCATACTAACTACCTTGCTAAATACTGAGATTTAGATCGCCATTGCTGATAGGCAAAGTAAAGCTGTTCAGCTGTAGATTGTTTTAATCTGCCAGGGAGACAACATTGTATGGCCCAGGTGGGTTCACACCTGAAGCAACGATAAACAAGTGCGACTTTTGAGATAGCAAGATTCTACATGATACCTGTGAGAGACTTGGCACTTAACAATAAGGATAGGTCCTTATCATGTGTTCGAAAACAGCAGTAGGGTGTATTATCAGACGGGAGATGAATGATAACCATGACTGAATACACTTAAAGCCAAAAGGCACCTCATACGTGGCCATTACAAGTGTGAGAGACCATATATGGAACATACATGCAGAACAGATCAGTGGTCAGATTGTGTATTACATGTTGATTTTAATCAGATATTTCAATTGAGGCAAATGGTATCTGCTCTTATATCTCACAGGTTATAGGATCATACGTATAGTTACAATTAAGGTCGGAATCACAAGAACGATATCAGTACTATAACTATTACCAAATGAGACTGAAATAACTAAAGCCACTGCATGCAACAATATTTATCATCTAGACGATATACATAGTTATGAATGGGACGATGTTATGGTCATTATAATATAGTTGAAGTAATTCATTGTATGTACTATATATACGATAGTCGGTATTGTGCAACCTATGTGTACTGAACTACGAGATCAATGGTATAGCAGTGGGGTGCTAACCTAAAGGTTGAATACACATGATCACACACTACATGCATATATACATGTGTACCTAAATGCATGCACTTGTATTGGTTTAACAATATTGCATTGCAATACAAATGAAATACAAACACCAGTCACCCATGCAACATCGATCAACCCCTGAACATTCACACAAACTCACTATATACCACTAGTCAAATACACATCAATATAGATTAAATAGCAGACCCGACCAATGTCTCTCTGAATGCATTAATTATTCCCAACTAGCAGTTGAGGTAGAATCTCTGTGATATTAATCATGAGTATTAATGAGATAGTATAAGATGGTGCAGATATAGTTCAGACACAGACAGATTCTATGCAATTTCGCCCAATCAGAACTGACAGTGATAAGGTACCGTGTCAATGTGTGGTCCCTCATGATAATTATGATACTGGTTAGTTTCACTGAATGTAGATGGTCTCACATTGAGACGTCTTTTGGTTTAAAAAAAAGTGGTTAAAAAGGGCATATGCAGTCATATAAGAATGCATGATATTTATCATTGTTTGCTATATTGAATGCTGACTATATCACATCCCTGTGCCAGCACAGGTAGGCATACACATATATGTACATGTAACGTATATAGAGGACTTTATAGTGCATTATAAAGATAACGTGCATAAATGGACATATGCTCATCCTTTACAATCACCGCCTTATAGGTAAACCATGCATTGAGGGTGTGTTTGGTGCTGGGGTATAATATCAGTTGTAGCCATATATATTATTCATCTGCATGCCTCGACACATGGGCGCCTACAGGAGTTATCGTTCCCCACATGGTGGATGGTGGATGCAAAATCACAAAACACCCTTGTTCACAGGGAAATCAAGCAGAGTTTTCTTCTCCGCAATTAAAGAGGCAATCAGAAAGGCCTTAAGCTCTAAAAAGGTGCCATGCCAAAAGACGTGAAGACCGCTAAATGAGGGGCGTGCCATTTTGAGCAGTGTTCTTCTCGAATTACACGTCACTCGGTTACGCCATTTTGTCTTGGTCACGTGACCTTGCTTGTTCAAAATGGGTGATAATTAGTTACTTTTATAGACTCACGAGTCGGGGTGGCTTGCGTGTCCGAGACTGCGTGGACAAAGACAGACGTCGGGGGCTCAACATGTTGCCTCGCGCAGGCAGAGGACGCCAACACTGGGGTAATCGGGTGTCTGTCGACAGGAGGCAATTAGAAACCGTAGAGGGCGGCATATTTAGCCTCAGCCACATATGGGAGCTGATGGGGGGCATTATGAAGCCCTAAATGACCGTGGCAAGTCCCTTAGCTGGGCAACGGACTGCCACTTCCGCCAGACTTTGTTCCCCTTCTTTGGGGGCGGGAACAGGAATTCGATCTATTTGAGCGCGCACCCCCAATACAACGCCTAGCAGTTATGGGCGACATATGGTTTTGACAGGCATACTTTATGTTCCTGATCAATACAGTGGGGGTTGAATATATTCACGCCCTACAAAACTACCATAGATCTACATTTTGTATTATGTATACTAAAAGGTAAAGGTTATAACAGAAATATCATGGCCTCGCGCTAGAAGTTTATGTACACTGTAAAAAAAATTCCGTTAAAATAACGGAGATTCACTGGCACCACTGGGTGCCGGACTTTCACCGTTATTTTTACAGTCACCGTTTTTCCTAAGTCACCGTTATTTTTACGGAACTGTCACAGCTATTTTTTAACAAGAAATCTCTGTTATAATTTTTTTAAACAGTGATTCTCAGTACCGTTAAAATAACAGTGATTCACTGGCACCACTGGGTGCCGGATTTTCACCGTTGTTTTCACGGTCACCGTTTTTCCCAAAGTCACCGTCATTTCTACGGAACTGTGAATCACCATTATTTTAACAGAATACAAAGCATCACTGTATTCTGATTCAGTGCCTAAACAATAATTGTAATGGTATTTTGTGTAATTTAACTGATTTGTCCCAGTGTTATTCAGTTCATTCATCCCCCTATACCTAACTCCATGCTCAATATGGTTCCAAACCAATTTGGTACCAATCAGCAATATCATCTTAGTGTCAAGACTTCAGACCTAATCATTAGGAATTAGTCTATGAAAGCCTTATAGAATGCTTCATGACACTTTGTAATACCAGTCCATGAGCAGAAGTCACTCTAGGATGGCTACAGGGCAAACCTTACAGCTGTGTCTGTATATATATTTCTTATCACCACAAAAATGGTGTTCCTAGCATCTAGGAAAATCTCTTCATGAACCAAACTGCCACCTGGTGTGATAAAACTGAAATCAATTAAACGTAGCTTCACCGTAAAATAAACTGTGTTTCACTGTAAAAATAAACGGTGTTTCACTGTACTGGATTACGGATATTCAAAGTAAAATTGATTGATTTTACATTGCCTCACCGTAATCATATGTTATGATGAATCACTGTAAAATTTTACACTGATTCTCCGTATATTCAACGGAATATTTTTACAGTGTAGGCTTAGGTTATATGTTACTACAGTAGGCCCTATATACCAACTGTTCAAATATTAACCGATATTTGCTCATAGTGCTTACACATACGACCCACCAAAAAGGTACCATTTACATTCACCAAATAGCAACCCAGCTAACAGAAAACGTTTCAAAACATTTGTGCATGGCTTTGGGGGAAAGCTGTAAAATACATGTATATAGGTGTGTTTAAAAGGGATGGAATACGTGTTTTTGGTAGTTGCGTAGCATTCAACGTTTGGTTATCTGATGTATTGTAGCATTATACTTATAAATACTATATAGATCCAGAAAGTGTAAAACCCAAGAGCAACATCCTTGGTACAGAGTTTTCCTCTCAGACCCAACCCATGCAGCATTTCAAGCATTTCTTATACCGTCCAGTAGAACTTACTCTAACCAGAGAGGCTCACTGCTTTAACTTACACAGTCGACGCCAGGTGGCAGTGTGTTAAGGTGGGAGGGTGTTCTGCGGGGTGCACAGATTGCATAAGAAAGAACAAGCGATGAGGCAAGAACGCTATCGGCCATCATAATACCCCCACCTGCGGCAGGCCAGGCCCTCCACGACTCCAGTCTTGTTTTTATTAGATTCCAACCCCGCTCCAGTGATTCAGATTCAAATATTTTGCAACATATGCCCAAATAAGTTGTCGCAGAGGTGATGTTTTGATAGCGGCGGGTCTATTTCTTATGCCACACACGGCGCCCGGTTCCATAGCAAACACCCCTTAATGCCTCCAACAATGGACCTCCCCGCCGGCCTGCCCTCCCCACTTTGCCCTATCGGATGCTATCTTTATTGGCACCGTGTTGTGATAAGGTAACCCCTGGGATAAGAAACTGGTCGTGTAACACTGGATAGAGGTCAGTAACGACTTTAAGCCGTTACAAGTTTCTAAGGCTGTTTTCCCAATGGCAGCTATATACCCTTGGTATTAGTTAACCCAAGGTCAATCTGACAAATCCAGGCTTTAGCTGGATTTAGTGGACATTCCTGTCACTTTAAACACGCCTTGTGTACTATACCAGATGAAAGAGACCAGCTGAGATTATCTATTTCTTTAAATCCCTACCCTTTATAATTGGATGCACTAGAAAGGACAAAGCATTTGCATTTACTCACCGGGTGGCCTCATATGCAATCTTGCATACTAGTGCCCAACGAGTCATACATGCATGGCTGAAGTTGTGAAGAGAAAGGGGGAAGGTACTAACAAAATAGCCAGGCTTTATAGAGCCAGTAGAGGTTGTTATGATAGGGCGCGTGGGAATGAAAGAAAAACAAGTGGTATTGGTGCGATAAGGAAGGCATGCATCACGAGTGAGCGCACTAGTCACCCGCTGTAAACCGCCACCTCCCCCTACTACTTACAGTTCAAGTGGACGATACATGGGCGCACGTGTCCATATTTGTCTCCCATAATCAGAGTCGGAGGAAACATATTATTAGGGTGGGACGCCCCCTCCCTGCCTAATCTACATATAGCCACTGAGCTTATAGATGCTACACTGCGTATAGACTCTGTGTGAGTATGCATTGCATAAAGGTAGGATGCATGTATTGAAGAGGATATCCCTTTCCTTTCCTCTTTTGAAATTTAATAATTTGGTTATGTTTCGCCCCCTACCAAACTCAAGGTGCGTCCACCACCCCTAGTTTTACCTATGGGAATTCAAAGTAGAGTAATGGTATTAATGACACCTCTAGCATATTGTCTTGTCGATATGAACATGATAAATGCATCATATCTCTCATAGGCATTGAACAACTTGTATAAGTGGTGCATGCCTGGCGGATATCAATCACTAGTAGGGAGCTGTTAGACTTCTGGACCCTTTCCAAAACCAGAGTCAGAGATAACCTGGCCTCATAATAAGCACTCTGGACTTAGACCTTCACATGATTCATGAGATCTGCCTTTCGTCTTTCATCTCCCAAAATGCCCATTCCTTTACATTCACTTAGGCAAAACGAAAGGTTTCCGGTAACACGCTTTAAAAAGTTGAGGTAGGTAGGTGGACTTTATTCTAAACCCCTTTCTTTTGTTCTTTTTGGCCCTGCGTATGGGCCTGGCCACATTTCTAGCCCCCCAGGTTCTAGCCTCACGCGCCATCTCTGTATTCCATGCACTATGTCTTCCCATGCACACGCACCCAACTCATTGAGAAATGCACCCCTGACCTGCCTCCACTCAGAAACAACAAACAAATAAAGCCCATGTCAATGCACCGCACTTGAGGCCTGGTCGATAATCATTATTAGCGTTTATCTCTCAATGACTGCCTACAACTATAACTGGTAGGGGGTAAAGTTATGTTTTGTAGTGTAGACAATTGATGCTGTTTCTTCTCGAGTAAAGTGTCCATATAGTTTTAAAACCAACACAGCCGAAGGCTGGTCAGCAGTGTCCAGTGACGAACAGGACCTATGTTCCTGGACACCTTGCCATCACACACTTCCCATACCTACCATACACTGCCCAAACCTTAGTACCATACACTGCCCATACTACTACACACTGCCCCATACCTGCCATAATAGCTGCCCATACTTGTCACATACATACTACTCACACGTGACACACACTCCCCATGCCTTGACCCTTTTGGTTTGACATTTTCTGTGGTTATTCAAAAGTGGGGGGGGGGGGGGGGGGGGGGGCATGTTCCCCCCCCCCCCCCCACGGTTGCCACGCCCCTGATGATTCCTATCACGAATGGTGCCTTTGGGGACCAATACGTCGATCCCTATATCCCACCATATTAATATATGTCTACCTACTTTGTATAGGTCGAGTTACATAATATGTTCTGCTACGTCATAGTGTGGGCAAACAAAGACAACACGTGCTTAGGTAGCCTCACCATGATAGCCACACACCAGGGTCATTACATTAAAATACATTTTTAATTATCCCCAGTTTATAGTGAAACATGTCTTTCACCATACAATATCATATTTTAAATGTATGTATTCATGTGTATCTTATGATACAGTTATGGGCATTTATATTTATACATAACTGGTTGATTCAGAGTCACCCTACCTAGTGGTTACATTCCAGTGGTCTGTTTGCCCACCATACCTCCGATATAAATAGAATAATCAAGTATATGTAACTCGACCTATAGAGAAGGTTACACATACTTGATTGCTTCTATTTATATGGGAGGGGCGGTCGGCAAACAAACCACTAGACTGTGACCCCTAGGTGTATGCACCATTAACCAGTCAGTTATATCATTATATATTGAACCTAGTGTGTCCTAAACAAGGCAAATAATATCAAATACATGTATTATACCTCATGGTGAAATCTGCAAAATAGATACAGCCTAAACAGGCAGTTAAATATTAACTTTACAGTAATTACCCTGGTGTGTGGCTATCATAGTGAGGTTACCCAACCACGTGTAGCCTCTGTTTGCCCACACTGTGGCGTTGCGGGTCTAGTATATGTAACCTTCCCTATTCGAGGACTTGGGTAATGCACGATAAGGTCAATCCAGATCGGTTTCTTTTAAGAGTGGGCTCTCCCCTACAATATATGTCACTTATATGGAAGGTAACTTACCCAATTACCCTTGCTCACAAGTGACACTCCAATCCTGTAACAGCTAAGTACATTATGACAATCTACTTGGAGAGTACGACCTACAAACACCCAACGACCAGCCTTCACCTAATGATGTAAGTTACTTTTACTACAATAGGTGTAGGTTACATGTATCCCCATCAGGGGCGGACCCAGGAATTTGAAAAGGGGGGGGGGGGGGGTCCACCAAACGGCAAAGTACCCAAAAGTGACGCGCCGCGAGTCGCGGCGGATCAAATTATCATTAAAAAAAATTAAAATTTTTTCCAAAAGGGGGGGGGGGGTCCTGACCCCCAACCCCCCCCCCCTCTGGATCCGCCCCTGCCCATGTACTGTCACTAGGTGGTTGTTGCATGGGAGCAAAGACACGTCCCCACGTCGTCGGTAACTGCACCATGAGTAGACAGTGGGAAGCTCGACCCCTAAGACGTATGTACGAATGTACAGTCGATGATAGATCCTGCTCTAATCACCGGGGGGTCCTGCTAGGTGTCAGGCCTAGTGAACAGAAGGTTTGTCGTATAAACCACTGGTTTACTAAGATATGATCACCAAACAGACTATTATTAACAGGCACATATCTGAGTGAATATGGAAAGCTAAGTGTCTTATATTAAAGTACATTTCGCTTCTATCATTTCAACTATAGGGAAGGTAACAGCCATTGATTGCTCTTAATCATAGAACAGTGACAGCAAACAAACGTATAAACTGTGCCTCTTGGGGTGATATTCATTAGGTACATGCATATGCACCATTTCTTAGACAGTAATTACTTACGTAAAAGGTGTCTATATGTAGATTGCTATATTGAACATTTATCAATTATCTCAACAGATATGATTATCTATCTATCTATATATAGTGGAAATGATAGAAGGATAAGTTCCCCTCCGCTACAGTTTACATCACTGTCCTTTCTCTAGAGGGATCCTTTCTCTAGACTTAATTGTTAATTATCTACAGGTGTGCTGTATCTTTCACAATATGGGCTATATTGTGACATACATGTGGTAGTGGTATTTACCTCATTTAGGCCACATCTGGATATCTATATGACACATTCATGGTCCCCATGCCTAGAGATCACAGTCCAGTGGTTTGTCGGGTTTGTCTGCCTTTTGGACATAAATAGAAACAACAAAATCAACTGTAACCTTTCCTATTACACTACATGTATATGCATATCTCGTGAGAAAATTAACTGCAACTGATTGAGCCACGGTCAACCTACCAACCTATAGTCACTCACAGGTCACGGGTATGATTGTCCCCGAGCTCTATATAAATAGAAGCAATCAAGTTCATGTAACCGTCCCTGACAGGCATATACCTATCCTATAGATTCTGCAGGAACCTACCAAAATGGAGGACATGTTCGGAGGCTGAGAACCCCGGGACTACCAACACGTGTCATATAATACCTATTTTGGAAGACAGTCGACCCAGCATGGGTGAGTAATCACACATCCTCATGAGTTGATTAGTGAGGCGCATTGAAGTGCCCTTTGGCCACAATGATCGATATCTGACCCAATTACAAATGCACACCAGTTAACCAATAATATATGGATAACGGGCACACGAGGGGATGTATACGTATATAACGCCCGAGGTGAAACAGTAATCATCATACCCCAATCAAAGAACTGAAACTCCCCCCTAGTAATAATACAATCAGACATGGTGTAGTGACATTTCCTAAGGAGCGTCCTAAACGCAAATAAGGCAGCGGCCCAAAAACATTCGTGACCTAATGATAACGGAAGTTGTTCAAACATGAGTATCAAGTGTTCTGGCATGATTGCCAATGATTGTACAGGTGCATCACCTAGAACTCGTTTAGCTCCCCTAATGGCCCTAGCTACCAAAGGGTCCGAGTAGTTAATCTCATGAGCTCTGTGAGATTTGAGATAGTAATTTAAAGCAGAGAGATATCCCGTTATAGAGGAATAACACAGTGTGTTGGACAGGTAAGCTATATAGAACGCAATACCCTCCACCCCCGGCTCAGTCGTATCTACTCCATATAAGGCACAAAATTCCAGGTATTTCTTAGTCTGTGAGGCTCTAGTCTTGTCCGTGTTATCTGATACATCGTTCTCCAGTAGGAACTGCAGTCTCTTAGCTAACTGAGCCTTAGGTCCTGGAATTATAATTGAGAATGACAACACAATGAAACATTTGACGTACAGTATAATAGTCTCTCACGAGCACCTTTCTCACCCCACCGGCTTAGGGCATCACAAATAACATTATTCTTCGTATTAATATACACAGATTTAAAATGAAAATTAGCCTTTACAGCTAGCCAAAATAGCTCCCTTATCCAAGACATACATTTACCATTCGAGCTGCGGCCCGTGTTGAGCATATGCATAACTTGCGTATTGTCTGTTACAAAGGTAATTTCATAATTATTCCACAAATGACCCCACCTTCTGGTGGCTAATAACACCGGCCAGAACTCCAACTCGTTAATGTTCTTCTCATAATCAGAGGGGGCCTCAATCCAGTGATGTCTAGCCGCTGCAGGGAGGGTACTTATACCCTGCTCCCATTTACCCATCAGCCAATCAGCTTGGTGATAAGCCGCATACCCATCAAAAGAAGAGTCACTATAAACCGCAAGGTGCGCCCCAAAAGGCTTCAGAATTTTTGCCGACCCATTAAAATCCTCAGCAAAGTCCAGCCACCATTTAATATCGGCACGAGCCTCTCCAGACAGCCTAATCTTGTGGTGCTGCTTCTTGACCTTGTTACATAAGTTATAAATACGGCGAGAAAAACATCGCCCACCCCTCACCACCCGGCTGGCATGAGCCAGACTGCCAGCGAGAGATTGAACATCCTTCTTGGTCATTTTTAGCTTACCCTCAGCATCCCTGAGTTTGGATAATAATTTACACATTTTATCCTCAGGTAGTGAGAGCTCCATATTGACACTGTCAACCTCAATGCCCAAAAACACAACTTTGGTGGCCACCGGGGAAATTTTTTTATATGAGATAAAAAATCCCAAGTGGCGAATAACTCTGAATAAAACATGTTGAGCTAACATACATACATCTTTTGAAGGATAACACATAAAAAAATCGTCGAGATAATTTACAATCTTGTCCACGCCCCTTCTGGCCGCACACCTGACCATAAAGTCAGAGACACTGTTAAAAACAAATGGACCGCTGGCTAGACCAAAACACAGGCGCCCGTCGACCATGGTCACCAACCCTTCCCCATCTTCAAAATCCCATTTGAGACCTTGATACTCCCTATCGCCATAATATATATGAAGGCCGCGATAGGCATCGCTTATATCTGTACAACACATATATGAGCCCTCAGTCAAAATATCACACACATCATCAAGGGTTTTATATACAAATTTATCACAAATTTCGTCAGTGAATTCATTTACAGACGGGCCTGAATCCCCTGACCTAGAACAGTCTGTAATAGGACGGATTTTTTCTTCTACATCCATGAGATCAGCTTTTTTTACAACAGCCCCTAATGCATGAATGCATCTAGGTTTATCATCCACTCGCATGATTTTTTCTTCACTTAATTCTTTTCTAAGTTTGTCATGCATGAATATCTTCCTATGGTCTTGTAAAATAGAAGCATAGTTATCGTTGTTGTACTCACAAGGACAGTCCGGGTTTACAACCCTGAAACCAAACACGGCTCCTTCTAACATGTAATGCCAGTTGTGGTCCACCTCCCCCCACATAAAGCACTCAGTGAAAACGCGGCAAGGTTTCATTGAAATGTTTAGACCATCTAGTATATACTTACAGTCACATGTGCCTAAAAAGCACTCATTCTTCACTACAAATGAAACAGAACGATCACCAATAGATTCTTTTACAACAACTAATAACTTCACAAATTGGTCCGGCTGCGGCCAACCTAATTTATGAACATTAATAATCTGATCCACATATTGGTTACTGTATACGCTCACCAGCTGATTATTGACCTGGATGTTCACTCTAAAGGGGAACATGGGGTCAAAGCACTCAGGGCTAACGCACCCACCCATGTCTACCTTAATCGCTGCGGCAGGTAATGTATCACACCTAATCCTAGGTGTTATGCCGTGATTAACATCATATATCAAAGCCATGGGTGGTGACTTTAGTAGTATAGTATGTATCGGAACGGGACTATAGTTAAGTACTGTTTATTACTCAATCGACCTGCAGCCAATCAGAGGCCTCCATTTGGTCACGTGACCGGAAGTGACCTACTTAGGGGATTAGTGGTGACGTCACGTGACCTAGTTAGCCAATCAGAGGCCGCCATTGGGTCACGTGACCGGAAGTGAGGTCATATGACCTACTTATGGACCGGAAGTGACGTCATATGACCTACTTAGGGGACCGGAAGTGACCTACTTTAGGATCACGTGACCGGAAGTGACCTGATGAGTCACGTGACCGGAAGTGACGTCACATGACCTAATGGCCAACCGGAAGTGACCTCATTGAGGATCACGTGACCGGAAGTGACTTGATTGATCACGTGACCGGAAGAAGAAGAAGAAGAAGAAGGAAAAAAAAAAAAAAAAAAAAAAAAAGGAAGAAGAAGAAGAAGTGACGTCACGCGACTTAATGAAGAGATGAGCGTCTTTAAGGGGTCACGGGCTTTAAAATGTGATATCTTTTTTTTTTGGAGGAGGAGGCGAGTCTCTTATTTTTTTTCGGTAAACTAATAAAAAACACCACGATATAAGTTTTTTTTTCATTTTTTATTGTTTTACGAGCGACTGGAAGTGACTTATTGAACTAGTTAGAAGCGTTCTTTAGAGTGTATAAGGGGGAAGGAGGGGAAGGAGGGGAGGGGAGGGGGGGGAGGGGGGCTCTTTTAACATGCATGGGGAGGGGGGGCGCTTTTAGGATGCATGGGGCGAGTGGTGGGGGGGAGGGGGGGGGGGAGGGGGGCACTCTAGGGGGGGCACTCTAAGGGGCGCGTTTGTCTCTTTTAAGAAAGAAAAAGATTTTCAATCGAGAGACACGCTTCTTCCTCTCGAGAGGAAGAAGCGTGTCTCTTCGTGTTTTTTTTTTGTTTATCACGTGCTGCGATGAGGCGATCAGCTGCGACTGGAGGAAGTGACACTTTAAGAGATCGCGCGTCTTAATTGTTATGATATTTTTTTTTTTTTTTTTTTTTTACTTACTAATAAAGAAGACGTATGAAAATAAAACACAACAATTCACATGTCCGTCGTTCTCGTTGTTTCTTGCTTGATAAAGTCAAGTAATATCGCGATGCCGAGGCCAAACTTTCCCATGTCCTCAGTCAACACTCGAAGGAGTTCAAAAGGCGTACCGCCGGCGCCGTCAGCTTCATCTTGCCACATTTTCAACACTCGGAAGGCCCACTCAGCGGGACTTCCTCCGTATTCGCATTCTTCAGCGATCTTATCTAACCTCTCAGGCGACAATTTTAAATGGTCCCCCACCTCTTTCCACCTGCTACCCAGACGTCTGCCGAGGGTGCCCAAGTGCTTATGCATCGCGCGCGAGTCGGGGTTTTCGAAATCCAACCCCTGTCTGTGGAGAAGGGCCATCCACTGAGCCAACAGTTCCATGCGTCTAATGCGGGTGAAGACGCGACCGAGCTCGCCCCATCTATGACGATGCGGGGTTTCACCCCACCACACTCGGAACATCGCCGTACACAGCTCCTCCGGTGTCTTGACACTGCGCTCTACTAGAGCATCCATACGGGCGGCGCTGACTTTTAAGCTACTGCCCAACTCTCTCCAACAGCCGCTCAACTCTTTACCTAGTTGACGAAGCAAGGCGTCGCTATAGGCTAACCGCCGCTGTCCTACCTGTCGGCTCTCCCCATCATCGGTCTGCCTCGCGTCGCGTCTCACGTCGTCAAGCCGCATTAACTTTTTTTCAGGCGCACCGGGCGGTGAAGGCGAGCTTGAAAGTGGAATAGCTTGAGCCATCTCGTCTCGTCTTGGCGGCGGCGGCAGCGGCGGCGGCGGCGGCGGCGGCGGCGGCGGTGGTGGTGGTGGCGGTGGTGGTGGTAGTAGCCGTTACTGGGGTCAGAGGCGATATGTTTTTTTTCCAACAGAAATGAGAGCTTTTTATACAGAGGGAGTTTAATCCCATTTCCAACAGCGCTCCAGCTGTCTAGTGCCCTGTCCGCATGACGCTTTTTCAGCCGCTCCGCTCCTTAAGAGCTTAGATGACGAGGGGGTGTGGCATCGCTATCCGTGGAGACCAGCTGAAAACGGTGTTTTTTCCTCACTCATAGCCTTAATACCTCCTACCCCCTACCCGAGGACGTCTCCCTCCCTCTGACATTCATTGTAACAAACGTCAGAGGTCAGGTGAAAATCGGATTTTTTTTCATGCACAGCCTTAGTCAGCTGTCACCCCTCCCTATTGAACTAGCCGGCCGCCCGCCCGCCTGGCCGGCCCGGTCTACTCACCACGGCAGGAGGTGGTGATTTTTGTCTTACACTTAAGTCGCTCACCACATGCACACGCCTCTACTCACAGACAGACACGTTCGTCTTAGGGGGGTCCTGCTTCACGCCACACGCCTCCTGTAGTTTTTTTTTGTATACACACTGTAAGCTCATCACCGTTACCGTTAATCCTTTATACAGCTAACGCGCGCTGAATGGCTGAACAGGGTGGTAAGCGGCTTAGCTCACCACAGTGGATCCCTCAAAAAGGGATCCAGCTAAAACGTCATACCTTATGTCTTTGTGAATGGCCGCCGCCGGTCAGTCGACGGCAGGCAGCAACCGCTTAACCCTTTATACAGCTAATGCGCGTTGAATTGCTGAACAGGGTGGTAAGCGGCTTAGCTCATGACAGTCGATCTCTCAAAAGGGGGGGGGGGAAAGGGATCCAGCTGAAAACGTCATGCCTTATGTCTTTTTGTTTCTCTTTGTGAATGGCCGCCGGCCAGCCGGCGGCAGCTGAACAGGGTCGGTAAGTAGCTTAGCTCTAGAAGCGAGAAGGCGTATATAAGGGGCTTGGAAACCTCCATTCACTCACTCATTCTTTTTTGCTGCTCTCTACAGTCACCACCATGAGCAAAAGACAACATCTAGCGGCGTTCAAGAACAAGAAGACTACGCGGAACAGCGTTCGTTTAGCGTCAGTGCCTGCTCTTGCTACTGAACATGAGACTACCGCCGCAGCCGGTTGGTCTTATCACCCTCCTGCTGTAGCGAGCGCTCGCGGCAGTAGTAGTAGTAGTAGTAGCAGTAGCACTAGTAGTAGCAGTAGTAGTAGTAGTGGTAGTAGTACTAGTAGTACTACTGGTAGCAGTCGTCGTGCTAGCGACGTTGTTACACTCGCGACGGTACACGTTGCTGCTAAGCGCGCTGCCGCTGCTACCGCCGTCCCGCCTGCCGCTGCTGCTGCTGCTGCTGCTGCTGCTGCGCCTGCTACTGCTGCGCCTGCTACGGCTGCGCCTGCTGAGGCTGCTGCTGCGCCTGCTACTGTTGCGTCTGCTGCGGCTGCTGCTGCGGCTGCTTCTGCTGCACCTGCTGCTACTGCTACTACTACTGACGACAACGCTCCTGGCACAGCGCAGTACTGGCAACCGGGTTTTTACCTCCCCACTACTGTTGATGACTTTGATGACCTGCCGCACGTTGCACAGCCCCTCTCCTCCACCACTACATCGACGGACGCCCTCGACGCCGCTCGCGCTGAGAGTTACAGCTATTCGGACACTCAGCCCCTGAACCGAGAAGAAGAGGAGGAGGAGGAGCAGCAACAGGGTGAGACAGAGAACGACGCTGACGACGAGGCGTACGAAGAACCCGAAGGGCAAGGGGTGAGCGGTACGTTTTTCGGCTTCCCTCTTCGACCTTTCGACCTCACTTCCTCCACTGCTAGCGCCCCCCCCGTCCGGTCCGTGGCGACTGCCCTCACCGCCACCTTACGAGGGCGGCGGCGGCGCTTCATCTTCTACCGCTACACACAGCACGGACGGCGTGTGGCTGCGCTGTTCCAACAACGAGACCTCCGATACCACCAGCGCTGACGCTGCTCCTGCTATCGGTTCTGCTGCTGATTCAGCTCACGCTGATGGTGTTACTCATCCTGCGGGTGTGAAACGTTCTAAGGTGAGTTCCAGAACAACAAGGCCCACTAAGAAGAGAAAAATACAAGAAAAAGAAGGAGATGGACGAGAAGAAGCAGAGAAAACACTCGGGTTAGAGTTCTGCTTAGACGGAGCTTTGACGCTGGAGATCTGGGAGGACGTGGCTAGACTGTCTAGGAGGCCGCGCTACACAAAAGACGGCCAGGTGAAAGAGGCGTCTCTGACCAGAAGCAAGCGAGTGCACTTCATGGCCGACGCGCTGCGCGAGCTCATAGCACGCATCGCCGATATCCGCGCAGTGGTGCGCATACGCGACACAGCGGCCGCGCAAGGAAAACCTAATCACACCCCCTGGTTCGCAGTGCTGGATGAGGCGGGCGAAGTGTACGCAGCTGTGAGCTACTACAGCGGTAAGAACCTCGTCCACGTGCGCAAGTACGAAGGTCCTGACAAAAAACCCACACAGCAGGGGGTGACGCTGTCCGCCAGAGCGCTCAAAGAGTTGGATGACAAAACAGAGATCATTCTGAAATATCTCGGCATAGATTCGGAATGAGAGACGCTCAACGCTCACGCGCGCACACACACAGCGTTTGACGTACGCTGTATGAGACAGACAGACAGACAGACGGATACACAGACAGCAGACAGAAAGATAGTTACATAGACGACAGATTGATAGATGGCTAGATAGATAGATAGATAGTTAGACGGCTAAGTAGTTGGTAACCGAGTGAAAAAAAACATGACACAGTACGTATGCGAAAAGTGTTTCAAAATGTTTAAAAGACCGTACAACCACGAGAGACACGTAGAAAATTGTAGAGTAGTAGCTAAGTTTTGCCCTCTATGCGGCGAAGGGGATTGCCGAAAGAGCGCTTGTCGACGCGAATCTCTGGACGGGGTGACCGTCCCTCCGCGCATATGTGCTGTACCGAACGGGGAGGAAACGTTCACGGCGAATTGGCCTGCGATACAAACGGGCGTCAGGATGCACGGGACTCGCGTGAGTGTAACAAACTTCAGGCTACCAACCGGCGAGTTGAGTGACGCTGTAGATACTATGCGTCGCATTCACTTGACACAAAGATTCAGATACAAAGTGGGTTTCTCGGTAGGCTTACTGTTACAACACAGAGAAGACAAGAGCAAACTGCGCTACTTCCACGCCTCCCAGAACAACGCAACTCTCATACAACCGCTCCCTACTGTAACTAATTCAGAAACTTTGGAAGAGCTCCTCTCAAAGATGCAAAACACCGTCGCTTGCGAGGAGGTACGGAAACTTTGCGACGCTGACACCAAGTGGCACGTTCTTTTTCCTACCAATTTGAACATCTGCGTTTACATGGGACCGGGGGAATTCCCCATAGGCGGTAGGATCACTCAGGCCGGTCGAGTTGGAAAGAGAAGCGGCGTGTTAGATTTTCCCAACAAGGACAACCTCTGCATCTTCCGCTGCATTTCCTTTCACTTATACAACACCAGCAAGCGCGCTTCAGATTTGTTACGTCAGTTCTGTCCCGCTGCCACACCTGAATCCTTTCCGGGTCTGAACATCCGCGACTTACCCGCGTTAGAGAACTTGTTTGACGTACAAATAGCGGTTTACACCGCGTCGCGTCAAGTGCCGGGGCGGAAGTTGAGAAGACGCGTTACTCTGATCAGACCGCCTTCCAGAACTGTGGCCGCCCGAGGTAAAGTCAACCTACACCTGACGGCGAAAGGCGGTTTGCACGTCTCTCTCGTCACGGACTTCAACGCGTACGCGGGCATATACGAATGTTGCAAGTGTAAGGCGGCGTTCACCACCGAGTTCTTGCTGAAGAGACACAGGAACCAGCTTTCCTCTTGCCGACAAGTCAAGTTGCGCTACGTAGGTGGCATCTACCAAAATTCGAGAACGATTTTCGAAGCGCTAGCAGACTTCTCCATTTTTCCCCCCGACGGACATTCCGGAATCTACCCTTACAAGATCGCCTTCGATTTCGAGGCTTTCTTCAGACCGTGCAAAGAACCGTCGACGGAGCACGTGTCCCTGCTGTGGGATCACGTCCCTTTGTCGGCTAGCGTCGCATCCGACTTTCCGGGGTGGGAGGGGCCCGTCTGCTTCGTCAGAGCGTCCGACGCAGATTCCGACCCCTTGTTGGACCGAGTTTTAAATCACATAAACGAGAACGCCAAAGCGATCGGGGAAGCTGTGCTAGAACTTTACCGACCGACGTTAGCGAAGTTAGATGCGGCGATAGGTGAAGCTCTCCTGCTGGAGGAGGCGACGTTCACCACCCCTTCTCCAGGCGGCTTCGCTGCGGCTCAGACCAGACACCCGTTAGTTCAACTGAAGAAGCGTCTTCTGAGATACATCCGTCAAGCTCCAGTGGTGGGCTTCAACTCGGGGCGTTACGACTTGAACCTGATCAAAATACGCCTTCACTCGTTCTTCGCCTCCGGAGACCGAAGAAACCAAGAATTCAGCGTCATAAAGAGAAGCAATCAATACTTGGCGGTTTACACACAGCACACGGTTTTCTTGGACGTAGTCAACTATTTGGCACCCGGTTACAACTACGCGACCTATTTGCGAGCTTTCACCAGGAACGAAGAGAAAGGTCACTTTCCTTACGAATGGATGACGTCTACCAGGAAACTGGCAAACAGAACGCTGCCGCCGAGATCGGCTTTCGACAGCGAGCTGACGGGCGTCAAAATGTCCGAATCCGACTACGCCGCATGTCAGAAAGTTTGGTCCGACGAGAAGATGCAAACTATGGAAGACTACTTGATCCACTACAACAACAAAGACGTGAAACCTTTCATAGAAGCTCTGAAAAATCACGCTAAATTTTTCCAAGATCGCGGCATCGACATGTTGAAAGACGGAGTTTCTCTCGCCGGTTTGACTTTACGCTTCCTCTTCCAAAACCTAGAAGACGCGTTCACAACGTTTCCCCAGTTCGACGCCGTCCTCCACGCTCTGATCAAAGAGAATCTAGTCGGCGGTCCTTCCATCATCTTCCATAGATTTCACGAGAAGGGCACCACGCGGATAAGGGAGCACAAGTACGGCGAAGAAGCGAGACCGTGCCAACACATCCTAGGACTAGACGCTAACTCTCTGTACTTGCGCTGCATGAGCGAAGCGCACTGCACGGGCTATTACGCGGTGAGACGGCCCGAGACCGAGTTCAAGCCCGAAATCAGGCAAAGAAACTCTCACAGCGCTTTGGAGTGGTTACGCTTCGTAGAGCACGACCGCGACGTGAAACTGCGCCACGCTCTGAACGGCGGCGAGATGGCGGTAGGCTGTCGGAGAATTCGCGTGGACGGATTTCACGCGGCCTCTAATACGGTTTTCCAGTTTCACGGGTGTTGGTTCCACGCTCACGAGTGCATACCGTCGCACCGATATCAGTGCGCTTCACTGAGAGAGGAGAGACGCGACAGAACGACCAGAGTAAGCGCTTACTTGAAAGCGTTAGGTTACAAGCTGGTCGTCGTGTGGGAGTGCGAATGGCGAGAGATGAAGCGTCGAGATGAGCGGGTCAAGGCCTCCCAACAACGCTGGAAGGTTGACGCTTTGAAAGTGTCTCGAAACGCGATGAGCGAGAGCGACATCCTTTCCGCTGTGAAAGAGGAGAAAATGTTCGGTTTAGTTCAAGTGGACATCACTACGCCGCCTCACCTACGAGAGTACTTCGAAGAAATGACCCCCGTTTTCAAGAACGCGACCGTTTCAAAATCGGACATAGGCCCTCACATGTCAGACTTTGCGCAGGAAGAAAAGCTGTTGAACACGCCTCAGAGATGTCTGATAGGGAGTTACCACGGAAAAAATATTCTCTTGGGAACGCCGCTTCTCAAGTGGTATTTAGAGCACGGTTTGATAGTCACCAAAGTGCAGCTGGTGGTAGAATACCTACCTAAACGCTCCTTTGCCGGTTTCGCGGACGAAGTGACGGCGGCGCGAAGACGTGGCGACGTGAACGAGAACGAGAAAATTCTGTCAGACTGTTACAAGTTAATGGGAAACGCTACGTACGGTAAAACAATCTGCAACAAAGAAAAACACACGGCGGTGAGATACACTGACAGTCGGAAGTTCGAACTATTGGCCAATTCGTGGCGCTTCAAAAAGGCGTCCGAGTTGACTTCCGATCTGTTTGAAGTCGAACTACAACCGAAAACGGTCAAGAACAACCTCCCTATTCAGATAGGGTTCATGGTATACCAGTACGCGAAGTTGAAAATGTTAGAGTTCACATACGACTTCTTGGATAGATTCGTCGATCGGCGCGATTATGCCCTTTGTCAAATGGACACCGACAGTCTTTACATGGCTCTCAGCGGTGCCACGTTGGATGACCTAGTGAAACCTCGCCTGAGAGAGACGTACTTCAGAGAGAAACGAAAGTGGCTTCCGACAGCGGTGTGCGACGAGCACTTAGAGCTTTTCGTGAAGACAAAAACGGAAAGAGTGCGAGAATGGTGTGCGCCGCCCGGCGGATGTTGTGAGAGACGGTACCTTCACGATCTGAGAACTTCGGGGCTCATGAAAGCGGAGTGGGAAGGTGACGGGATCCTAAGTCTCAACCCTAAGACTTACATTTGTTACGATCGAGTCAGCGACACCGGTGAAAGAAAATCCAAAAAATGGAGTGCAAAAGGCGTACAGAAGAAACAAAACCCCCAGGAACCAGACGCCTTCTTGGATGTTCTTCGCCAACGAAAAACTCTCATTGCTGTAAATAGAAATTTCAAAGTGGTGCGAAACAAAATGGTCACCTACACCATAGAGAAAGACGGCGTGCGCTACTTGTATTATAAGCGTCGCGTGCATTCTGACGGTGTGACAACGAGTCCTTTAGAGATATGAAAAAAAAAAAAAAAAAATAAGCGTGTGCATCTTTTCAAAAATAGAGTGTTTATCAAGATTGAAAAAAAAATAAATAAAAAAAAATTAAAAGAAAATATTGTTGTGTTTTTATTATCATACGGCTTCTTTTACTAGTAAGTCGCGCAGTCTCTTAAAGCGTCACTCATGTGACGACGTCGCTTCCAGTCACGGGATCCTAAACAAAAAAAAACTTCTTCTTCTTCCGGTCACGTGATCAATCAGGTCGCTTCCGGTTGGCCATTAAGTCGTGTGACGTCACTTCCGGTCACGTGACTCATCAGGTCACTTCCGATCACGTGATCCTAAATTAGGTCATATGACGTCACTTCCGGTCCCCTAAGTAGGTCAGTAGGTTACCCAGAATGCACCATCCCCTAAGTAGGTCACTTCCGGTCACCCAATGGAGGCCTCTGATTGGCTGCAGGGTTACCCAGAATGCACCACTAATCCCCTAAGTAGGTCACTTCCGGTCACGTGACCAAATGGAGGCCTCTGATTGGCTAACTAGGTCACGTGACGTCACCACTAATCCCCTAAGTAGGTCACTTCCGGTCACGTGACCAAATGGAGGCCTCTGATTGGCTGCATGTCGATTGAGTAATAAACAGTACTTAACTATAGTCCCGTTCCGATACATACTATACTACTGACTTTACCTATGTTTTGTACATACGCACATTTGGACAGGAGGGACCCTTATGAGTCGGGTCATTGCACTTGTTGCACACATGTGCAAAAGCACAGTTTTTAGTATCACACCCCATCCGGTTATACCTGTCACACGCCATAGTAAACCCCTCCTCATTCACTCTCAGTCCCTGCTGGTTAACGAATGAGCGGGCTCCACCTGAAGGGGTGTTGGGTTGAGGACGAGACGTACCACGATTTGAACGCCCCCTAGATGATTGCTTAGCTTCCTCTCTAACCTTTTTTAACCCTTCTGTGCCAAAGTGCCTGGTATTGAGTTGATCATTACCAAAGCCAAATTCATCTATATCGGCCCCATATATACATTCTTGCCTGAGGTCAGCATCATATTCGGCGTACACATGCTCATCATACAATTCGCTTGAAGCTTTGAATGAAATAAATCCCAAGTGCTTGAGATAACGCTTTAACTCATCTACCTCAGCGAAAGTACCATCTTCCACACAACCCACCGCCCATTGCAAGGAAACATACATTAACTCTGAATAAGATAAGGACTTAGGCTCTCTGCCCCTAGTGTAACGCTTCAGATCAAATCTACGCCGACTTTTTGAAAGCCGGTCCGCAGACGAGTCTCTACCTTCAAAGTCATGGTGGTCAAACAGTCTGGTGCTGGTACGAGGCCTTCTTTCTAGTGAAGGCTCCCTTGAAGGCCGATGCTTGTCCGGTTGCTTGTCCGGTTGCTTGTCAGGTTCACTCTGCTTGTCAGGGACGCCACTTTTGGCGCGCTTTTCACAACGCGCCTTGATACGATCTGCTATCTTTCGCTCCAAATCCTCCACCTCCTCTTGCTTCTGCTGTTCCAAATCCAACTCGTTCAGGTAATCCACGTACTCCTGATGTGTGGGAAACTTCTCTGGGGGATGAATCTCAGCCATGCTCGTGTCAATGTCCTGTTGTACTGCCGCTGCTGCCTCTTCCTTTGAAGCTTTCGGATCTGGCGCTCCTGGAGTTTTTCTGGTAGGCATTCTGTTAAACCCTGCCGTAGGCTCCTCTTTGCAATTTTTTCCGCGGGGAGGGGGGTGGTCCCCTCCACACCCATAGCACCAAGCATTAGCCATAATCCAGGTAAATAAGAATTAAATAAAAATTAATTCAAATCGAATGACAGTTGGTGGTGGTCGGCCTGACTACAGGACCGGGAGGAAGCGTCCTCACCAACCAAATTCAAAAAGCCAACTGTGCGGCGTCTGTAGCGAGCAGCGACGACCACAGACCTTGCCCTCTGGTGTATACACCGGGCACTAATATACAGGATCACCTCCAGGTATAGCAGCGGCCACCTGGAGGGAATAACTTACTGCAACAATATACCCATGTTAAGGGGGCCTTAACATAGAACTATAACGCCCGAGGTGCGTAGCACCGAGGGTGTTATATACGTATACAGCCCCGAGTGTGCCCGTTATCCATATATTATTAGGTTTATTATACGATTTTTCCATTCATATGTCCTTATTTACCTTTAAAACGTCCTAATTTCGCCATTTTGAACGATATCTAAGTCGTCTTGTACCGTGGGTGCAGTCGCCATGTTGTGGAAATCTTCAGTAGCGGAGGTGAGGTTACTAGGCCTAACCGCTCCCCTCTAAACTTCAATATAGGCAGCGTTTCCCTACCCATTTACCACGGCCAGATATGGATGGGCGCTAGCGTGTCCGCCTCACACACCAGAGACCCCCGGATCGAATCCCGGTGGAAACGTTCCGATTTTAAAGTGCCTATATGTATGTGAAAAAAGATCCCTAGAAATTTTTTAACGAATAGATAAGTAAAGTCCAACTACTACCTTTATAGTAAAAAAAAAATTATAAAAAAAAATTGATTTTAGGGGAAGTTATAACAAAAAGTGTAAAAACTGCTGTATCTCTGTTAATATAAGAGCTAGAGGGCTGAGAATGTGTCTGTAGACTTCTTGTTTTACCCCCTTCTTTTGTATGGCCAGCACGGTATAGTGGATAGGGCGTTGGACTCATAGTCTTGCGGCCCCGGGTTCGATCCTCCGACGAAACGTAGGATTTTAACTCTAAATATTCCTCTCAATCGTGCTGTTATCGTGTGATAACAGAACTGTGTTATCCAGAAAAAGCACGATCAGAGCCCCAATCGTATAATAACATTGGCTAAACATGTAAACCCCAACCTCCTCTATAAAAGCCCAGAGTGTCAGTCCACGTTCAGCTCCGACTGTTACTGGAGGGGCAGCAAGCGTTTCGCCACACATTGACTGTAATAGCTACATGTATAATGTTTGGCAGCTGACGCTGGATAACATGGTTGATGTGGTGTCTAGCTGATATGTTAGCTTGACATATCCTGCTAATACCTGCCATCGTGCACGGAGGATATACTCTCATTGTTTCCATCCACTGACCATACTATTCCGCATTAGCGAGATGACCTGTGTGCAGCGCCATGTTTATTGGTACCAGTGTATATCCTCTAACCTCCAGCAACCAGCTCAGCCAAATCTCATGTCCGAGATTAAGGTACAAACATGGTGTGAGTATTGTGAGTGGGTTGTATTTGGGTATTCCTAATATCACCTGTCCCTCATAGAGTAGTGGTTAGCATGGTGGATTCATCATGCAGAGGACCTAAGCTCAAATCCCTCTCAAGTCATATCTTGCAAGGTGACCACACCATTAACAACCAATACCTTTTCTATTCTATACATATCTAAAGTTCCTTTGAAGAAATAGGAATACAAATTTTGTCCAAACTCTATTGATATTTATTTGATATAATCTCAAGGTTGTTATTCACTTCTACCTATCAAAGCAAAATATATTTGATATATAAGAATGTAAATGCATGGTATGGTCATCAAGATATGACTTGACAGGGATTTGACCTTAGGTCCATTGCATGATGAATCCACCATGCTAACCACTACTCTATGAGGGACAGGTGACATAAGGAATGCCCAGGTACAACCCACTCACAATACTCACACCCTGTTTGTACCCTAATCTCGGACACGAGATTTGGCTGAGCTGGTCCTTGCAGAGCAAAGGGTTATGATTGGTACCAGTGGTCCACAAGGTGGAGCCACTGTATCTCGCTAATGCGGAATAGACCATGCTATAGTATACATGTCACACACTATCCATGTATGCCAAAACACGTCACATAATATCTCTGGTTGAGCTCAGGTGCTCATCTATGCCTATGGCCCTGTCTATGGCACACACCACATCTGCCTGTTATGCTGGTAATGTCTCACTATGTTATTGAATGGACCCTTTGTTTTCCTCAGGCACGGGTAATGGTCGTCTTCTACGCCACATCGGGGTCATCTTTGTTTGGGTGCTGATGAGTTGGGCGATATACTCCAAAGGTCAAAAGCAAGGGGTGAATTAGCTTATCGCATTTTCACTGCTTGATGGGGTCTTGTCAGGGTTGACCTTGGCAGACTGACCCAGTGACTTTTGAAGGGCATCACAGATACTTATATAATGGACATTCCAAACATTAGACAACATCTTCAAGTTTATGTTAAAGTCAGTGTTTATTAAAGCATCATTCTTTTATGTGCACAATAAACCACCTGCAAACTTGGGACTTTCATCTCAAAATATCCAATATAACTCTAATATGTAGGATGTCTGGTATTACACAAATGTATAATGATTCCCTACATGATGTTCAGCAATCGACCCTACACAGCTGTTGTTTCACTATGGCTAGCCCCATGCCTTTAATGCCAACCCTTGGCCACATAACAATGTTCCTCCAGGGTCCAGCCGCTGACCTCCAGGTGGGCGCCATGCCCTACCCATCCCACTAGCACCCAGCGGGCGCCGCGCCCTCCAGTCGGATCCCCAACCGACGCCTGGTGCCGACGCCTGCCCTGCCTCTCCGGGCATCACCTCCTGTTACCCCCGTTACGGCAAGACTCAGGAGGAGGCCAATCTCTGAGGGCACCAGGCAGTGTTTTCACAACCTGGAGGAATGCAAGGGTAACGGCACTCCTGGACTGATTGTGCCACATTCTATAGCTGCCAGAGTATTTAAATTGGCCTCAAATTAGTCAGAAAAGAGATCATGTGTTAAAGATTTTCTTCAGTCTTGCGATGTCCTTATTAAAATGAGCCTCAAATTGGCGTCCCAGGACGATTGTTAGATTGACGAGTTGATGGAAGAGCACACCAGTCCCCTAAACCTTCGCTAGCACCTATTACAGTATGGCAGAAAATGACGGTTTGAAAACTGAGTACGGCAGTAATGAAGTCTCTTAGCTGTGTAGCCATATCACTCTCAGGGCAGTTAATTAAAGATCACTCATCAGCAATTAGGTTATTAGAATCACATTAAAGTGGGAGTGCTTGTCATTGTTCTAAATTATGAGTAATGAGATATATAATGATTTCAGATGTATATATAGGGCCCAGCAAAGAGCCCTTTGTGTAACCCTAGTTTTCAAGGGTAATTATCTGACCCTTCCTCTATGATTTAGCTTCCTCGAAGGGCTTTTTTTAATACTATAAGACGTTACTTTAACACTCCGAAAGACGGTGCATATATATGAATAATATCATTCTCCATTTCCATGAATCTCTTAAGACTTTAAGTGAAATACTAAAGAAGTCCACATATTTACTTTAAAAAAACACACCTCTATTTAAAATGCCTACACTTAAACCTCTGAAAGTAAAGCCATCACCACAGCACAGAACCTAAATTATAGACAGTGTCCAGTGGTCAGACCGAGTGGTCAGTCAGCAGTGGTCGGGCTTCCCAGAGGCTGTGGTCAGCTCTGGCAGGTGATGGTCAAGGACATATATCTGCTGTCTGATCCACATACTCTAATTGATGTCGTAGGGTTGAGAAGGGAAGGTGGGTGATAGCAGGGGCGGGGGTGGCGACGCATACCCTGGAGGGCTCACTGGAGGGGGTACAGAGTATAGGCTGGGCTGCCCCAATGGCCCCAGTGCCGCTAAAGACACAGGGGGTGACAAGGTGGGGCATTGTACTGGCAGCTAAGTAAGGGCCCACCAGGGGAGGGGTTTATCTCTGTACCCTGTCATCGGGCCTCAGGTGTCACCCCCTAACTGTACCTGCCTTTAGATGGCCGGGCAGGGTTAAGGTGGGCCCCCTGCCACGTAGAGACCTACAGGTGGGGTACCCCTCCAGTACCACTAACCAGATCTATATAGTGTGCTGATATAGCTCATGAAGCTTCACTGTTTAGACGTCCACCTCTAATATATTGACCATGAACGATGGGCAAAAATAAGTCAACCCTGCATTGACATGTTGAGAGAACCCACAGACGCATATCACATGCGGGTAAAATATTATGATATCCACATTTATTCTTATTGTAATTATTTTTAATGAACTAGAGCATGATATATAACAGAGTCTATCAACTACATACATATACACTTGCCAACTACATACATTATACACTTGCCTTGCATATCACATGCATATACCTATACAAATGTATACACATGCAAGTGTGCACTGTATGTGACATGCAGGGATACCACGTGTCTCTGGTTATGATTTCATGAACTACGTAGATAACCAAGCTTTTTCCGAACGGTATTTTTCTTTCTATGCATTCTTTCAATAGACTCATTGTAAGGCGTTGTAAATACGGCATTAATACTTTTTACGCAGTTTATTTATGTTTTAATGTATGGGAGAGGACCTTATTCAGAAAGCTGTATGGTCCCCTATATGCACAGATGCATGTTTAATAAATTGAAGTCTGCACTGCTGTATGGTCTAGATTCAGATTTCACGCACATTTCCAATCCGAATATTGGGTGAATGTATTATATAGGGGCACATGGTGCGCCAGATGCATTTGCAACATAGAACATTTCTGTCTTTATCTATGTGCATGTGGGCTTCCAATACATATTTCGGCATATAAAAATAAATGTATGTTACTTGTCTGCATGCACAGTACTAGTATAAAGCCAGCAAGTATCCTACTCCTTTTCTCCGTCTGGGAATGTATAATGGTTTCAAAATTCAATCAACATCTCTTCTCTGTCTGGGAATTTAATGGTTTCAATCAACATCACCCCTAAATCAGCAAACATATTATACCCTTCTATTTAACAATGGCTTTAATAAATGTAAAATGACTTTGGTAATGATGAAAGCGCTGCATCGGTACCTTCAGATCAATACCTAGGCCTACTCAACTTTGAAGTGTCATGGAACCCAACACCAACACATTATTCTACTAGTACAAGGCCCTTTTTGCAGTGCACATATTCTTATAAATGGCCATTATACATAGATGGTAGCCTGTAGAATAACGTCCACGGCCAATTCCCCTGAGGACAAATACACCCTCCCACCCACCCACTTCAGCCGCCTCATTCAATGGTGACCGCTATGTATGAAGGATGGTAAAAAAGCCACTACCGTTGAACCAGCTGCCCACCTGCCTGTCCCCCCATTGCACTGGTCAAGGGGCAGTTTTTAATGACCGCTGGGATGGAGGTAGAGATGGACACGCTGATACCGCATGACACCCCGTCACAACCTCCGACACCCACCTTTCCAGGGGTCACAGGGGGCAGGGTGGCTGAAGCATGCCTCCAGAGGCAACTCCAGTATGTGCACAGGCAGGGTGACCAATATCAGGGTGCCATCTTAAAAACACCCATTTTTGACACAATGGTATCAGTAAATATGCCCATTACGGCCATGTTGAGTGGTTGGGGTGGGGAAGGGGGAGATGGCCCAGAGATGGCACTCAGGCTAGGGTAGTTTATAGGCTGTGTGTGTCGTATGATGGTCAATCTGATAGATTTGTTTATGTATCGTGCAGTGTGGTTTGTGTTGATTAACTCCATATTGATATTGAATATTGGCGGCTTTGCAGAACACGACCAGTATTTAGGCATCTTTGTAGAAGTGTTAGGCTGGTCACATAATCATCTATAGTTTAACTCAAAGCATCCACAATCATATAGAAAGAAAAAAAAACATGATCTGCATAGAGAATGCAATGCTTCAGTGGAAAGACTGAGCTGGTTTTGAATCCAAAGTGAAGAAAGGTCTAACTCAAAGACTCGACAGTTGAGACTAGGTATAGCGTATATAGCAGAGATACCTTCACTGAAATATAATGTAAATGTATATCTACCACTTTTCAACCATTTACATACACTGCCCATGTTATTGTTATGAACCGATATGGGTTAGCTACATGTATTTGTTTACATAAAAATATCACACTAGGTCATCAGGGTTCCTTGGAGACCAAACTCCTTGATAAGCTATAAATAGTTCAAAACTAAGAGAGATGCACTCGCCTTAAAACAATACCGTTTCTGTCTTCCCTTGGTGGATAAATCAGAGGGTTTCCTGTGGAGAAGTTGACAATTAAAGTGCTTTGTCTTAGCAGCCTGGGGCTGAACAAAACACCTGGCTGTAATTTATGTCTCCTGCAGTATAGTCACACTGACCCCAGAGGCTGAGAACGTTCTTGAGGTTCACCTTGAGATGTGCAGGGTATAATTTTCTACAACTCTGGAGGAGACAGGAGAACTGAAATTCTGAACTTTTTTTTTCAAAAAGGGTTTTCAGCCTAGTTCAAAATGCTTTTGATGTTGCCTGATTATAAGATGAACGATGTACAGCCTCCCCCCCCCCCCCCCCCGAAGCCTATACCCACAATTCAGGGTAGAGTACATTGAGATTAATCATTATCATTTTTGATCTGCTTCCTTCCGGCTCAATGGCAATAATACCACGTTGAGGAAATACGTGCAGTACAGTTAGCCTACATAATATGGGACGCAATGGTCATGTATGCAAGGTTATCAATGTGACATAATCATGTTGGCCCTATACCACTGACAGTTTTCTCAATCAAGGATCTAAAAGTACTCCTTCCCAAACGGGGAATCGAACCCCGGCCGCCGCGGTGAAAGCGCGGAATCCTAACCACTAGACCACCTGGGAATGTCTAAGGGGTCACGTGGTCAATCATTAATATCTGAAAATCCCCTGGAATCATTGTAGAATTACTCCTGTCCAGCCCCCAAAAAATTACTCCTTCCCAAACGGGGAATCGAACCCCGGCCGCCGCGGTGAAAGCGCGGAATCCTAACCACTAGACCACCTGGGAATGCTTGTCCACCCGCAATCAGGTAAATAATTTTCTCCAGTGTGGTACGCTATCGAAGTAAAGCTGAAAGTGCAATAGATGAGCAGTGAAGTGTAGGTAGTGTGCATAACTATAACCAACATAGATTATTCCACAAAACTGCAGTCTTATCATATTCAATGCATAAGAGGCCGTCTATAAATTATGTCACACAAATATGGACCATTTGAAAAACCTATCCTTCCCCTTGTCACCGTTTTCCCCATACCTTATCCCCTACCTTCAGACCACGCAATACCTCCCCATCCCCTACAGTGTACTGTAAAAACATTCCCTTTCAAGAATTCACGGAGAATCTCAGTTAAATTTGACAGTGCATCACTGTTTTCTTGTTTGCAGTGAATCACTGTAAATCTTATCTATTTTACAGTGAACTTCCATAAATGATTGCAGTGAAACTCCGTTTTTTCTTTTACAGTGAAACTCTGTTTTACAGGTAGTTTCATCTTTTCCTACCAGGTGGCAGCCTAGTTCCTCAGTTGAGTCTTCTGATGGTTCTAGATTATAAAGCAATATAAATGTGCAAATATGCTAATATTTTTCAATACCTTAATTGATTATAACATAGATATACAGATGCAATTTAAATTTGATGAAATATTCACAAGTGATAAAAGAGCTAATTGTGTGGGACACCGAGCAGTAATTGTAATACCATAGACACCCATCTTGTGACAATAAGAAAAATATATATCCTCAGCACTGTAGTAGATGTTCTATAGCAATTCTAGAGTAATGTTTGCTCATGAAGTGTGATTATTAAGTGCTGTGGGGCATTATATGTGCTACTTCATAATAATTATGAAGTCCGGGCACAATATGTCCTCATGGAACTAAAATGGATATGGTTGATAATTATGATGAACTGCACAATGATATAAATAATAATAATTGCTAAATTACAAAAGGTGGGGTGGGGGGGGGGGGGGTAATCACAACAGGTCAATAATGCAGCCTTAAACTCATTATGATAGCTAATTAATTGTTCTTGGCTAAAGTATAATAAAACAGTGAAATTCCATAAAAATTATGGTGACTTCCAAAAACGGAATTCCCTTAAAAAACGGTGACCTCCAAAAACGGAATTACCTAAAAAGAAACGTGGGTTTCCCGGCTCCCATTGATGCCAGTGACTCTCCGTTTTTTCTACAGAATATTTTTTACAGTGTGTGACATCATTTATGGACGGCCCCAAATGTGTAAATCTATGGGCTTATACGTTTTGCAATGGGCTTACTACTCATGGCTTAACCCTGTATAGTATGACAGAGGCAGAGGCAGTAATAGCAGTCATTTCTCAAGTTAAACTATAGAGTTAGAGATCCAATAAAAACGTAGGCTTTTAATACTAAGGCTTTCTCTTAGAGCTGTACCCCAATACGATATTGTTTACAGGTTAATGTGCTAGAGGCATGACTCATAACACCACCTGCTCGTGGTACCTGCCCAGGAGCGTACATGATACATTCCTCCTGCAGCTATACACAGAAAAAATCCAGAGTCGGCAAACCTGGCACTGCCTTGTCAATTTGACAAGGAGAGGGGCTGGCAAGCAAAACTCTTCAGTAAGAAGACCCATCTAGAGCTACCTGGCATATGCCAGCCCTAAACTTGTCTAGAAGCGATTCACCATTCTCCCTCTGGACAACTCTGGAGTCCATAAGGTCGTCTTACAGGAATGACAGAAAAGAGGTGTGTTCATGCTGCCAAAACCATGCATTCTATACATTATTTTATGTTTTCCCTATAGGTACTTCACAGAATTCTCCATATTAACATATAGGTACGGTAATACTCAGTATTATAGTAAGATATGAATTAATCAATTTATTCCCAAAGGTACACATTTATGCTAGACAATGGCCACCTGCAGGGGAAATGGTGAGTTACTTCTAGACAGGTTTAGGGCTGGCATGTACCAGGTGGAACTATAGTTGGGTCTTCTAACTGAGGAGATTTGCTTGCCAGCCCCTTTCCTTGTCAAATTGACGAGGCAGTGCAAGGTTTGCCGACTCTGGATTTTTTCTGTGTATACACCAAATCACATTGTGTACACACACTGCATCCAACACAGGGCGGGCCTGGTGCAGTCTGAGTCATGTTGTTGATTACTTAAACTGTTAGCAATAAATATGCATACATCACAAGTCACAATATTTTCAGTTTTTAAACATCGCCTAGTATTAAACCGGAAGAGATATAGGGTACTGATAACAGACAATGGAACATACTTATAACAGACTGGATTAGAGGAGGCTGGGTCTATGTATACTCCATATCATGCACCCGATCATGCAGACCTCCGCATTTGTATGTATAACTACCAAAAAAACGATTTTGTTAATCATTTTATGTGGACCACAAAATACGGAATCTGTTTTCTGTAATTAGCGGACGTCCATACTTTGTGGAGAAACAGCACCCAGAAACTATATGCATACTATGTAGTACATGTTTACTGCCCTTTAAATATACTTGAACTCAATTTCTAGACACATATGCCAAGCGGCCCTAACAGTACCTCTGGCACATTGAGGTTCGAGTTGCGGTTGTCTTCTTTTGTGGCCACCCGCTGGACATGATGCCCAGGGCAGCAAAAAGGGGCCTCTACCTAAATCCCATCCCTCTGCACCAAGTCCAGCATCTGGTTCTGTTTTAGGCGCCATGGACAATGGTCGTCAGTCAGACACACGTCGTCAAAACTGCACGTGCCTAACATTAAAAACAATGTCCGCAAGGGACTCGTTGGAAAACTAAATTCCATCACTTTACGTGCAGGCGTGTATAGCCTATGTGTTTAGAAAGAACATTGGCTCATTGTAGGTGGCAAAAGGTACAGTTTCTAGACTTTCCCTGAAACGACAACTACCCGGTATTCCTATAAGATTCTCACTGCCGAATAACAATCCTCTTCCTCCGTTTTATTTTAATTTCCAAGTGATAGCACACACGTGAAACCTTCAAATGTAATCTATTGCGTATAATCTAATTTGCATTTTGAAGAAATCTGCCACATCAAAAGGGCCCTCTTATATAGGGCCGAAGCAGTGAATAGCTGTGTAGGTGGAGCGGGAAATGAGACGACCACAAGAGTATCCAATTTCACAGTCCTGTTATCTTCTGCTGCCATCACCACCGATTTGGCATCGGCGTTTTCTGTCCCAGCGTCTCGTTTGTTTGATCATCACAGGTATGGATCCCCATGACCCCTGGCCTAACGGTGACCTTGAGAACCCTAGCCACGATATGCTGAGTGCCCAACAATAGTGAACGTCTCAGTGCACCTCAAGCGTGACGTCACGTCACGGACAGACGACATTTTGTAGGAGACGCTGGCGTCGTAGATCAGCGCGCGGGAAAACGCCTCGACAAGGACTGATGTTGTCGTCTGCTCGCCAGACAAGCGATTGTATCTCTTGTCACCGGTCTCTACATATGCTTGGACAATTATAATCCTAAATGACTCCCCCTTCACAACAATACTTGACTAAATATGATCTTACTACAGACGATTTTGCAATCATTAAGATCTTTCAAGTCCAGGGACATATTATATGGAAAAGATATTTTGACACATATTCATCGCAGTTTAGTGCAGAGATGGCATCATATATTGTAACTATGATTCTGTTCGTTATAGATCATGACAAACCTGATTTTGAACACACAAGAGTCCGTCTGATGATGGCGGGGGAGACAGTTACAAACATTGATACGGGTGCTCTGTGTATCTATCATAGATATAGAACCAATGCTTTGTTACTGTTTACCCGACGACATTTGTCCAATCAGCGTCCAGTTCAGGAGCCAAACCTATTAAATGGAAAGCTTCCTGACTTTCCGCCTGGGAGACGCGATTGATGCTGACGATTGTTGACTTTGATCACAGTCAGTGACCATCTCAGGTCACAAACATGCCAAACATATGTCAGTCCTAATGCTAACCCGCCATCCCACACCCCCACCTTCCCTTTATGGCGCTGAAGGTTTGATTGAGCGGGCTTTTCAGTCACGGCCAACACAGGGCTGCAGAAGTGCCCCTTTGGGGAGGGGCCCTATGGCGGTCGTAATTATACAGTTGTAACGGGCTCGTAGGGGCTGCATTGTTTGCCTGGCTGGTTCAGGAGGGCCTCACATGTAAATCAAAATTCTATTCAGCATCGCGGATCGATGGCTGCCTGACCTTTTCCCCCTGAATCCATTCAAAACGAAATCATCGACCATTAATTTGGGTCCGGACTGAGGGTAGGCTTTGGGAGGCTGCCTCCATTCAGTGGAGGAGGGCAGCTGGCGGGCAGCCCTTGTCGGGACCAAATCTCGCCGAGCTCGTGATCTTTCGTGATAACGCGAGACGTCATTCATCAACGGCCGCAATTAAAAATATACCTCATCGAGTCTTTGTGCGCGGTGTGCATTTAGGACGAGCATAAAATGGTGTGGTGGGCACTGCAGACACACCTCCAGCCTGAGTTATCGGCCACCAGGGCACACATCAGACACCAAACGTTTGATGAGTCGTTGATGTCCTTTCATTGAGCTTACTGATTCTCCTCCACGCCCCGATACGCATCAAACTTTGAATTTAAACTTCCCAGATGGTGTCTCGCCCATTCCGCTGACCAGAAACTATATATATTTCTCAAAATGGAGAACAGGGAGTCATTTACTTCAGATTAATGTTGATAGTTTCAGGTGGGCGATAATGAAGGAAACGGCCGTTTATCATGGTCTTTCCTGTTGCGCACGCAGCAACAAGTGTCGTGTCCGCCGTTGGGTGGCGCCCCAACACATGTCGCCGGTCTCGGTTATCGTCTACTGGATCGGAAAAACCGCGCAGACGACATTTTTGAGAGACGCGACTGCGCCACCCGAGCGTCGCCTACAGAGCGGCTACAGAGACAGGACAAGATGCCTGGCCCTGATCCCCACCATCACAGACTGCTTGGTCTAACGATGTACACATAGACAACGTGTCCAACAAATGATCTGAGACCACTCATGCCGATACCAATCATGTTCCTGTATATATAGGTAGCTGATTGTGCTTCAACGTTGGAGGCCGGGGATTCGCAATACATTTATAACACGGACCCGACTCGAGTATTTATTCATGCAAATATATTCTTTCCCCTGGAAACCTTTTTTAGCCTTTGTTTGTTTTTGTTTGCCTGTGTCTATGGTATTTGCCATAAGCTTTTATGTTCTCACATTTTATACCCCCCCCCCCCCTCCTGCATATAGTTAGAATTAACAGGGACCGTATTGGTAGTGGTGTGAGTACTGATTAGAGTGTCCTGCAATAGTAATATATGTAGGGATGAGTAAAATATTCATGAACGTAGAAGATTTAAGAGGGAAGTGACAGATGGTATAACCCTCAGCTGTAATGATTCTTATATAACACTTCAGATCCATCGGCCAGAGTACTCTGCATGGACTTGATCATGTGTGCTGACCTTTCCCCCCAGATATATGACATATATAACACATCTACATAATATTTTCTTGATCAATCATTCCACACTCGCGAATTGTATATAGGGTTATACCGACCATAGTGTGGGCATGGAATACACGTGTTATGTGAGAAGGAAAAAGGGTGTGACAATAGTGCGCATATTGAGGCCTACGCCAGAAGTTTGTAACTGCATGCATGGCAACGGTATAGTATATTTATAATAAAGCTCTTTTTAAAAAACGTGCATCATGTTTGAACCACTACGAGCTGAAGGGAGTATTGCTTTACTGTAGACATTTCGTGAATGGAGATGTCTACGGAAATATGGCATAACACGTGGTAGATGTGTGGGCCTGAGGGGAATTGCACACGTTCAATGTTCATATTGAAATATTTCCTGTCCTTTTAGGTGGTTTATCAGAACCGGCATATTGTTTTGTCACGTTAGCAATAAATCAATGATGAATTAGTATAGCAAATTGAATATTAAAGTACCACTATAATTATCTATTATTGTGTATCATATCAAGTAATATTTTAAAAGAGGAGAGCGGTGGAACTGTTGCACCAAATGATATAGGCCTAAAAGCAAAGATAATAGACGACAATAGGACGGGAAATACAGTCTTGCAAGTGGAAAGTACCAAGTCAGAGAGCCCGGTAAACAACATCGGTCTCTATCACCAAGCAGAGTTTTGATATGGGATAAACCCTTATGACGTTCACTGAACAATCCGCCTGGAGAGTGCATACTGATGGCGACATGTCTACGTCAGGCACCTGAAAATGGCGCTGACGGTCGTGCAGAATGTCCCGGATGAAGGCCAATAAAGCCGCTCGGGGGCGCGGTAAGGACGTCGTGGCGTCACGTCAAGTGCGAAGACGCCGCGTACGCCTCCTGGAGGAGAGCCTGGAGGACATTGGGAGACGCTCCTCCTGGGTCGGGCTGAGTTTCTCGGACTGGGGGTCAACGAGAGGAGGAGGGTGGGGCGCCAGGAAGACTCACGAGCTATAGACAAACTCAGCCAACTCCATTTCTCTACATTGTTGTTTCCGTAATACTCCTCTGCTTCAAGTTAAATGTACATGTTATTCAGTTAGATATGTCGATTTAAAATGAGCCTTCTCAGAAGTTATTATAATACTAAGGCCGTATAGTGGTTGATCCCATTAAACTCTATGCTGTTATGTGTTCACTGGTTTTATATTTGTAATATGTTTGGTCAAACCCAGTGTCCAACCGTCGGGATTCAACCATGTACTTTTGTTTTTTAGAAGTATTCAGGAATCGGTCTTAGATAGAGACTCCTTGCTTCCACAATTCATATTGACAATACCCTAAATGGAACACCTCTATGGAGGTCACTGGATACATGGAGTGAATTTTAAAGCTACGGATCCAAGAATTCTCAACTATAGAAAACCCACTCAGCATTCGCGTCTTCACGCGTCCGCCTGTTCCCCAGATGTTGATAGTTTAAGTGCAGGCCACTCAGCCTCATCCATGAGACACAGAAACTGTTTTGAATGAGTTCATTCAGAGGGAATAAGAAGTCGTTATGACATATAATATGTAGAGACCTTGCATGTAGGGGTGTGCTTTCAGCCTAGGGCATGTCTACTTGGTGCGTCTCGTAGGTTGGCTGGCGTCGGCGGTCACGATGGGACCAAGGAGCTTGGAGGTGGGTGATGGGGTGGTTTTGGTGGGGGAGTAGGGGGGCAAACAGTACCACAAGGTACCTAGTACCCCCTACACCCCCTGGGCGCCCCATGAACATACCCCAGACATGTATACGTTATGTAAGGTGCCACTGTGGCGCTGCCCCCGCCATCCGGATGTTCCTCCAGCCTCCAGGTGCAACAGGTGAGTCCCCGCGCTGCATCCCCGGGGCTGCATCATGGGCTTGTATCGCGGGGCGTGGAGCGGGGGTTGCAGTGGCTTAATCCTCCCATGGATTAGTAGCACAAATTCTTTCTGCTCTGCAATACAATTAATATTATGGATGTATGATATACATGTCACAGAAAAATGAGAAAAGGGAGTTTATTCATCTGTGCCTTAGTATGAATTCACCCGACCAATTTGCCCCAATTAGCCCTGCAGTGTAAATAGTAACCACCAAAAACACGTCATGTACACAAACATTCTAGGCCTTCTGCCCATGTGCACTTTATATACCGTATAAATACTGCAAAACTACAGTAGGATGCTACCTCCCGACTACATTTACTTCACACAGTGCGGATATATAGATATGTACACCCTCAGAAAAGTGAGGGTAGTTTTAGCGACAATGACTCTCATCTTTCTGTGTGTGTACATGTTCCTATACAGGGCCGGAAGTCCATGGAACTTTCCGCGCATTTTGCTGTCGGACGCACTGTCAAATATCGTTCACGCGATGTATGGACCACGAGAGAAATGATTGAAGTTCACGGTTTGAATATCAGAACATGATAACATGTCCACATTGCGCAACTGTAAGACGTGTAGATATATGATCAACTCATGATGGCTAATACCTGCCAGAGCTGCATACATTTGAGCATAATATTTTATGGAACAATTTACACACACTATACAGGCTGCGATATGGTGTCTGTTAAAGATGACATTGTCTAAACTGGATCTCTATGGGGAGAAGACTCCCACCCGCAATCCCCTTGTAAAAGAGTAATCTTGTATAGCCTCTTACATGTATCTAAAGGCAACAGAATAATGCATTGTAATCTATAATATCAGAAATGCATGTGTGTGCTTACAATTGAGGAAATAGCTACATATCCAGATCTACAGTTTCATTGCTATAGGGATAAAGACGCAGAATGGCAATTTTGCCATGCAGGGCATGGAATGCTGACTATGTGGGGCTGAATGTGCAGGACATGGTCTTTTACTCAGCTCTGTCACCCAACACCACAGGTGGAGGAGGATACACACACCATACCTGAAAGCCTCCACGGGATATTCAGACCCTGGACCATCTCTTATTTCGGACATCATCAAAAGCACTCGATTTTATAGGCAAGTGTCATTTAGAGAAGAAAGGGGTTTGTATAGGTGTGCCCTCGGCGCCGTGGCTTCTGGAAGCGCGCGGCAGGCCCAAACCACTGGCATGTCCGCGACAGGCTGGCGACCCTGTGCTCTCTGGCCTTAGTCCTGCAGAAGATCCTATTTAGATATGCAAATATGCAGACGGTTAGGGAGGGGCAGCAGACTCCTGCACGGCCTAAGCCTAAGCGGAATGCCGTAAGCTTACGCTGGCTCTAATGGTACCGTGTTGTATTGGGATGGCCGCGAAGAGGCTCTTACGTGAAACCCTCTATAAAACTGTCCAGGACAGAATTTAGTATGGGCGCGGATGAAGCAGTGATGATATTCACATGGTGCCAGAAAGGCCAGCAGTGCCCACCGGCCAGGAGGGTATGAAAGGATGGGGGTTTTGAAGGCACTTTCATTGCTTATTTAGCTTTTGGGCGTGTTTTACCTCAATAAAGTTGTCACTTTTATGTGGTGCAGCTCTTATCCCAGCTCTCTGTCTTGTAGATGTTGCATAAAGAGACCAACTGACAGCTTATCAAAAGCTCAGATTTTAAGGACACTCCTTGATTACTTGCTTATACAAATAGGGAGAACTTTGAAGCCATTGTATTTCTTACTTTATTTTGGGGCTGTGTTCAATGTGCGATAAGATTAGATATACATACGTTGTCAAGTCGTGTGTAGAAGTGCCAGTAATGCAATTCGCGATACAGGATGTGGTATATAATTTCTATTTGTGGATTATCAAATCCATGACTGAACTATTCAGAATGAATAGAGTAATAACCACACCAGAATATACGGTATTCTATCCCTTATGCACAATATTTGTATGTAATGTACAACATTTGGTCTAATCCCAAATGTCCAGATATAGCTGTCTGCTCTAGGAATTGCATATCCTTAATTAATTGTGTGATGACGCAATGTCTTTTGATGGTTATACTTAGTCTGCAATATATAGACTTAGCGCTTGGTGATTTCGAAATGTATATGATGCTAGGACAAACAAATATCAATAATTGATTATGCCATGGAACATTATAGTATCTACGCCATACATAGCTGCCATTGATCTGGTGTCAGTGGTAGGCCGTATCTGTGCTATATTTGATACAAACTTTCCCATAGGTATAGCATGTGGGAAATGTATCCTTTTAATAATTATTATTTATAGTAGGCAATGGTATAGTTTGTATAGCATAGATGATGGTGTAATATCATTTGACTTTAAAGTTAATATTGCTCATATAAATTCTAATAAATGCATTTTGCGCTTTATTTAATAGTGAAGGCTATGGTCTCTGTATATGGCGCATGAAACGCACTGCTTTCACGGTGTAAATAAGACAAGGGAACCTTTTCCCAAAAATTCAACTGGCATTGGATTGTGTTCTACACCATGGAAGATAAACAGACCCTCGACACAGTTGGATATATACATGCACATAGACGTAAGAACATGCAACAAGCCGGCCACCCCTGTGTTTATATAAATACATTTGGGGCTTCACCCCTGGATGCGGTGCCCATGTGGAAGACCAGTGGGCGGCGCGCTAAGGGAGGTTGTTATTTAACGGTCATCAAAAGTTACATACTGCATCCATTGACACGGAAGTCGCAGATAGCCAACCGGACAATATGAATATCGGCTAGGTAAATCAGAGGGCCCACTTCTCATCAAAGCTATCAGAGAAGTCCATCGTTGGCTGTGTATATGGACTATAGGGGAGAGAGAAATAGCAGTTTAACCCTTTAAGGTCCGCATATTGCTTTATTGTACTATGCTATTTGTTATCATAATGCATGAATGTGCATGGTCCTGGTGAATAACTCGCAATGTCTACACATGCATGTATCATGCCGAATCTTTGAGAGTGAATCAAGCATGTAGGGTCAGCATGATGCTTGAATGCAGCACTGGCGAGAAACGCACCAGCGCTGCATTCATGCATCATTACGACACATAATGCATTTTAGCACTGTGCTGCCCTTAAAGAGTTAAAGGGGTAGGGGGCTCGCAGGAGCAGGAGGCTGACAGACTGACAATCTGAGATGGTATCAGTCTGCCTGGCGACACATTTCCGACATGTTACGCCATCTGTGAAGCATCTGTACTCTGGTGGGCGACGCCAGCGTCTCTCCAAAGTCTGAGCTGCGCGCCAACCAGATGAAGGAAACGCTGTGGGCGCTTCGGCACCAAGTGGACGAACACGGTGCTGGCTGATGGAAGGCTGAGGGTGCTAGACAATTGGAGATCGTGTGATTTTGACTTTTTTTTGTCTGAAGGGAAACAGTTTGGTTGGCCACTCGCCCGGCGAAAAACTGCAGCTAAGCAAACCTAATTTATTTGCATTGAATAGGTATGCGTTATTAAATTTTGTATGTACATACTATATATTATAACTGTATCTGAAGTCAAACTGATCACCATTTATAATTATGTATGCATACTAGTCCAAAAGTCTAAGCTATTAAACTAAAAGTTGGATCTTTTTTAAACTCATCGTCACATGCAAGGAATCAATTCCGAGATCTTTGCCTTTACTTTTTAAATTGAGGAATGTAATGAATAAAGATATGATAATGTGGAGAGGAATGTGCGGTCCTCAGAATTACTGCGATGCACAAAATACGAGATATATGAAAATGATATGGGGGGGGGGGGGAGAATATCAAAATTGCATGAAAATGTGTGCATAGTCGGGTGTCAGGTCGGAACGAAACTTTTCATTTAACCCTCCTGGGCTGTACAACGTATACATCAGTTCATAATTCATTTATGATATGCATGGGAAGAAGTTCTTACATTAATTCATAATTCAATTGCAGCCAGGATAACTCACATTAAGAATGTAATAGTTTTGATTATCATCGAGATGAACTGTATGTGATACTATTTCATTATAGCACTTCACAGCACCGGCACTTAAGGGCTTACATTTTCTTATCAATTTTGAATTAAAAAAATGTATTTATTCATTAAATGGTTTTCAAAATACTGAATTCAAGGAATGAGATCCATATATCATGATGTTTACATGCAGTGTCGGACGGTATTGACCGGTTCCATTCTATAACATACACATAACACAGACTTGGACCCCACCCCAATGCAGTGACATTATGCATGTATGTGAAGGTTGTATTGGATGTCAACAAATTACGATGCAATGGCAAAGGAAAAACCAGGAACAGGTTCCCGTAATGTTTATGTAAACTAGATAGGACAACAGAAGGACAAGGTCCCCCGGCAGGATCCCAATGGTACCCACAACTCTTGGTATTTACTGTGGGTATTTACTGGCACCCGCCATCTTGGCAGAATTGAGATTTAGTTAAAAAATGCCTGTCCTAGCAGATCGAGAATATAATTTGGTAATGGGGCGTTTAAAGTTCATGAAAACTATCATGGGTCGAGCTAAAGATTTCTAAGGATCGTGATTCGAAGGGGGGGAAATATCATAAACCACGAAGTTGATTTACACACTGTTCTACCCTTGAGGTGACAGAGGGAGGTCTGTTAAGCCCTTATCCTACAAAATTGCCATTATCCTACAAAAAATATATAGTTTTGTAGGATAAGGGCTGTCAGTCAGGCCCTTATCCTACAAGATTGCCCTTATCCTGCAAAACTTATACTATTTTTCATGTTTTGTAGGATATGGCCAATTGGTTAAGCCCTTATCCCAAAAAATTGCCCTTATACTACAAAACCTATATAAGGCAGGATTTGTAAGATAAGGGCTATCATTCAAGCATTATAAATGCCCTCCACCCAGACAACCCTTATTTTCATATTTTTCACAGGGAAATCTAATAAACCTGAGATTTCGAGAGTCATCCTGGCGGCCATTTTGGATTACACAAGGAAATCAAATAAACTACATTTTTGTATGATAAGGGAAATTTTGTAGGATAAGGGGCTGACTGATTGCCCTTATCCTACAAAATACATAGGTTTTGTAGGATAAGGGCACTTTGTTGTAGGATGAGGGCCGATTTTGTAGGATAAGGGCCTGACAGACAGCCCTTATACTACAAAACTATACACTTTTGTAGGATAAGGGCAATTTTGTAGGATAAGGGCCTAGCAAGGTCCCCACACATTCTAAAATGTCAAAGGCTGCCCTGAACTCACTTGCATATCATGAAATCCACACGACGCTGCCAAGAAACCACCCCAGAAAGCACTCTCCCACAAGGGTCAAGCACTTTGGTGAGGGTCAGCCAATGCTGGCTCATCATTTAGAGGCTGAACAACATGACTGGAGAGTCTGGCAGTGCTGGACCCTCTTTCCAGAGTCTGACAATTCAGGACTTTTGGAGATTGCAGAGAGGCTCCCTATACTTTAACTCCAAGCCAAAGGTGGTAACTAGTTGACGAATGTATAAGAATGAAGATATTTGTAGTTTGATAATATAAGTTTCCATTGGATTGTGTAAAAAATAAAATATTCACCTGGAGATGCCTTCCCTGAAGTTTTAGATAACTATAAACCTGGACCTACACCACCTAAAGGTATCAGCTTAAGACTGGATGGCAAAGATGACGGCTACTTGCACCAGTCTTATCTTTGCTGACTCTAACTTGATGGATGTGTTTCCTACCTTTCATGATGCATAACTTGAGAGGTTCCCTGGATATCCCATGCATTACAACGAAATCCCCACTTCTATACTGGTTTAACTCTCCACTTCTACGGAGTCAATCCTACTTCTGCTTGATTTAAGAGAGTGTCTAGTATGTTTTAGCTCCCTTACACAGCAGAATGTGCCAATCAAATGTGTTTTGACTCCTATCCAGAAGGGAGTCACAAGCAGCCTATTAAAGATAGTCAAAAAGAGAGTTATTCTAGTAGTGATAGACTTATTTCGACGCTGATAATTTTCTCTGTGTACGTGACGTCTGACGACCTGTCAGATTACCATCCCACAAGACAACGCTAGACAGGGGGATGACATTAAAGGCAACTCGGGTACATGTATTTATGTAACCATTTTAAGGCTTCTACACCTGACAGGGCTTGAGTTGTAGAGGGCATAAGTCTGGTCAGATCGATGTCAGATGGCAAGTATTGTGAGCTCCCTGTGTGAGGTACACAAAACGATTGGTAAGATAAATCGTATTCATTCTGCCTTATACGTAAAATGGTTCACCTGAATGTTTTAGTGCCTATTGACTAATTCATAGGAGACTTTCTCAAGTTCAGGTTTTTCGTAAGTACAGGCAGGCCAAATGCCTACCTTGTATGATCATATCCAGGTTTAACCTCCGGCATCACATAGACATATAGTGGGAGACTTTATCGCCTACATGTTACCATATCTGCATTGTGTTACAGTGATCAATTCAACATTCAAGTCATGTGTCCTCCCAACCCCTTCCACTTGTGGAATTCCCGGAAGTGGCATACCGAAAGGCAGAGTACATTTCCAAAATCGGAAGTGCGCCTGCGTACATTTCAGGTGTAGGTGGCACCTTTGGCGGGTGCGTGCGCAGACCGGACATGACCGCGCAGACGACAATTGGCGGCAGGTGTAAGGCAGCGCGCGGCGCGTGGAGTGACACGCGGAGAGGCCCCTCCACCACTTAGCACCACATTATGAAGCACATTAGGGCGGGGCCTGTTTGATTCTTGACACATCGGGTCATGTAGACACACCTAAATCGTCCCCAGCACGACAAATGTTAAGCAGTCAGGGTTAGTGTTCTGTGGCGCCAATCCACCCCCTAAAAAATGCGGGTAGCCCCCTTCTCTTACCTGCATATATTTAGTTGTCAAACGTCTGGCCCCGGCAAATGGCGCTCAACGATGATTGTGGAAGGTAATAGCTAGGTATTAGTGTATTTATAGGCGTATAACGACCCTGTGGGTTATGGATACCGTGTTATTATGTTGACCAAGATCAACCATGGATGGTCTTCATTTGCTTCCCTAATGACTGACTTCTGTATACAAAAAGAGCAAAGTCGGACATTTTACGTCTGTTTGGAATGTCGCTGTATGTAGTTTGGAAGAGAGATTAGATCTATACTGTTAAATTCGGCCTCCCCAATTCACCCCACTCATTTTTATGAAGGTTAATTCTGTAGGGTCTTTCATTACTCTTTGCTATACCCCCAATAACGTCCTTTTGCTGACACTTTATTTCCCTTATACCATTTGTCATCAGCATTCTATGCATAGATAATAGTCCTTCGTCTGAAGGATGGATGGACACAGTCAGAGGTGAAACAATGTTTACTACAGGAAGGTAGCCTCCAATATATGAGAAAGCACAATGTAGCTTCCAAGGTATGAGAAAGCGCAATTTTCGGAGGGTTCATAGCCTCTACATTGTGTAACTACAATGTATAAGTGACTCTCTCCTGCAAGGAGTATTGAGACTGATAATCATTCAAGGTTCAGTGCTACACGTACAGATGACCCTGTATACGACGTTGTTAACGGCTTGGCCCTAATGGAAATCCATTGCTCTTATGTCTCTGAAGTCAGCTGCTTGATTTGTATTCTTTATACATTAAATTCATGGGTTTCCCTAATGGATTGTGAAGTCCCTGCACTGGTCAGTTCCAAACCCATACTCATAAGCCCCCATTGAGCTACAGAGGCTTTTAGCACGAATACATCTGTTCGGGGAGCACACTGCCACGGGGGTTACTCAATTTATTGTAAGAGTGGAAGAATTGATGTTCCAGAACAATCGGGTGCACTCCAAACGTCCCTTAGTAAAACACTCACCTGTGTCCTCTGCTTGGTTCTGGTGTTGACCTCTGCGACCCTAGTCACGTGTCCTGAGTGTGACAGACACACGTCATGGGGCTACGTCACGTGAGTCCCGCTCGTTACCTGTGACTGAGACAAATAGAAGGCATGGTCTTATTGTCAGATTAGTCCAGGCTGCATTTACACTCTGCTATCCTGTTAGACTTAACTAAAGAGGACACTCACAACCTACAGAGCATACCAGGGTCATAGGTAACGTGCTAAATTTGTTAACCTTGCAGTGCACGCAAAGTAAACATAGAAAGGTCAGGCCCCAACCACAGCCAGCAATGAACAAAAACGTCCTCTGCCACATATGGATGCCCATATATACACTTTTGCTGATCATTCAATGCTAAACAGCTCTTTCCAGTTTACCCCTGCATATTAGGATGCGTTTAACAATGGGCAGTGTCAGAATTACTCAATGGCTGCATATCAGTTAGATATAATGATAGCCATGGGTAACAAAGACCAAACCTATATAAATGTGAACGTATAGTACGCCTTTCATGATGACAACAGAGGCTGAGGCATTGCCTAAGTCCACCATCATCAGAATATGCTCCCATTTCAAGATGAATGCAGTCACAAATGAAATAAGAATGAACAGTGTTCAAATCAAATTCGAACCAGTATAATGTTCTAGTAGGAACATCTGCCCCTGAAAATGTTAATCATACAATAATGAATACCTTGGACAATAAACCTGCATGGATTTTTCTGGTATTGTGACGTGACGTAAGGTCTAACAAAAGATCTTATTCTCCTGGGTTTAGCAATCCATCACTCACACAACTAAATCCCATGCATTCATACGACGTAAATGGTTCAATCATATGACGTAAATGGTTCTATGGCTAAGCAAACCTAGTTATCAATTTTTGTTAGAGATCAAAATATGAAAGTCTTATCTCCAACAGCTGGCAGATGGACATCTACAGGTACAAATTACCTTCACAAATCGAAGCCATTGACATGTAAATGTCCATCGGATAGTTTTGAACAGTTTTAAATGAATAGGCCTCTATAATCTATGATTATCGGAAAGAAATAAGAAAAAAATATAAGTATGATAGATATGATGATTGAAGATATCTGATATGAAACTGATTGAGTTGTTTCCTTTAAATTCCAGTACCCAGACATGAATATTCACTTTAACATGCACTGATGAATATATAGCCACATTATATAGATGACTTTTAAGGGACACTTTCGACTGTAGACGTCTTTAACATCAACAACACAGTAACTCACATAACAAAGAACATATCCCGGAGACAGGGTTGTAGGCAAATCGTTTTATCCCTGGCTCTGGTGTTGATTGATATGTCCGCCAGACGCTGCCTGGTTAAACAATGACCTCAGGGCTGGGGAAGGCTACAAATCATCCCCCCCATACCTGCCCTTACCTGGGCGGCGGGGCCTTTGATCTTTATACCTGGATGATCAAGGTCAAATCCCACCTCACCCTAACGGTTTCAAACAGAACAGTCCCCTTCTCCCTCCAGGCACAAGGGCGGCTTCCACACTTTGTGTGTCTGTTTGTTTTCTGATAAGTCTCTGGTATGTGAAAGAAAATAATTAAGTGATTTGAGACTTGTAGACCTCACAGGCCTCCTGGCCCATTGACAACAGTAACACTTGGTGTGAAATATGGATTGATATAATCTCGTGTAATGGTGAGGTCAGTTATGTAAGCAATGATTGTCCTTAAGTTGTATTTGCTATGCTATATTCATATATCAATAGGATTCACTCAAAATAAAGACAGATATTCATTCCTCAGTTATCATATTGAAAATAAGATATATTTTTCAAATTCATCTTTTAAGTCACCTTTCTATTTCCTAAATGGAGACGTTTAGGGCAGCAAATGCTCAACAGATCCTCTGTGTCTGAACAAATTTAAGAGTATTTTACTATAATGTCTAACTTCAGTGGGTATCAATCAATGTTAAACACAATTGCCAACAGACCCCCACCCCCTACTACCTCACACACCATTTACCTCACTGGGTATTGTTCAGTCCTGTATGAGAAAAATGACTTTTACAGAAGTCACCTGGTGCCTGTCAACTGTGACAGCCACAGACCTAAGTATGGACTTAAATGCATTCAATTTGAAGTACGCTTGCTGACATTCCCTTTCAGAACTCTACTTCATTTGGGCATGCAGCGCACCAAGATATTTTCTAAGGGGTTGTGTCGCCAATTCACAAGTATTCTACCCAAAGAGTGACTACCCAGTGGTATCCCCTTACACCGGATATGAACGTGCCGACATCTGCACCATTTTTAACTTTAGGTGACGTCACTTCCGGAGACCAGCACTTAAAGGTCACATGACTTCTGTCCCCGCGGGAGTCAATTTGAGACGTTATGATTATCCTGTCCGACTGCACCACGCCCCTGCCTCTTCCCACCCATGTAAACCCCCTTCTGTTATCCCATTGCGGTATTTCACTGCTAGCATATTGATTTTATTTGGTTCAATTCTTCTCTGGTGGTATACTATTCCACTTGCATTGTGCACCATGTGGACCACTGCCCAGGGGCTTTGTCCCCCGACTGCCTCCCTCAATATGGTGGCTGCTGTTTCGGGGTCCTTTAAACCCTCCACGACACTTTTAATTAGGTGGCGACCTCTGGTGTAGGCCACCTACTCATGGGGCGCCATGACGTATAGCTCAAAGGAGGCTTTGTCCCGAGACACCGGACTGTGACGTAGCTCAGCGGTCGGTCCCAGAAAGGTACAGAAAGCAGCGCGAGGTGCCCGAGAGGGCTTCAATGGGTGATTGGCTGTCATGGGGAAAGACCTTCAGTCACCTGACATTAGAGGTTTACTGGTGACCACAAGATGACCATGACGTATGGGTGACGTCATTTAGAGGTTCAATGGTTCAGGTTCAATGAGATCAAACGTCAGATCGTATTTAGATGTGTAGGCCCACCAGGGACTGCGTAACTTCTGATACATGTAGTATGAGTAGGAGTGCACTGAAAAACTAAACTTGTCTCCAGACTCGTCATAAAATATACAAGTCAAAAGTTGTCTTACCTATCAGGTGACCATCCCACAAATAGAATCTGGAGCTGGCAAATGTCGGAGTTTGGGCTGGCACATGCAAAGTGGGTTTTCTATCTCCAGCTAGTAGACACTCTTCCTCGTTACTTAGGCGAGTTTTTTTAGAACAGTCACTTGGAAGGGTCTGTAGACAAGTTTACTTTTTCAGTGTGCTATGCCATAACTTTATACATCTTAAAAAGTCACTCGACAGTCAGCACATGTTGGTATAAGCATAGAAATAGAAAAAATGCATTTTGTCATTAATAATGAACACCACACGCATCTTCCCCCCAAAAACACTACTAGAATACAATGTATTGCTAAATCAAAATACGTAAACAAATGTCTAACGAGGCACATGCCTGTTGGTAATATATGAATATAAAATGAGAGGACAAAATAGGCAAACAATTGGTTTAATTTGACATCAAGCGTACAGGGGGCACCATTTGACATAAAATGCAAATGCCTCTCCCCCATTGAGTGCCCTCGGATTGTATCCTCGTCCATACCCCCCTCCCTTACCCTAACGGCCAAAATGAAAACGATGTTCGACCACTTTGTCTGTGTGCCCAGATGCTGGTTCAGGGACTTTTTTTTATTTTATTATTCAACCCTTTAAGAGCTGCATAGTGCATTAATGTATTATGCCCTTGGTTGTCATCATACATGAATGCAGACCTTGTGAGTTACTCACTAGTGCTGCATTCAAGCATCATTCCAACCCTACAGGGTTGATTCACCATCGAAAGGTAGGGATGGTGCTTGAGTGTAACCCTGGCGAATTACACACAAGGGCTGCACTCATGTATCATGGCAACCAAAGGAATAATGCATTAAAGCACTATGTGGCCCTGAAAGGGTTAACATGGGACAGCCATCCCTCAGACCTAGACTCGTCCCCGCTCCCTGCGCTCTCCTCCCGGCCCGCTCCGCTCTCACTTAGGGACCAGTAACTGTAGGAGCGCCCCGAGCGGTGACCTTGGTAACCGAGCGGATCGAGCGGACCGCGCGTTGTAACTCCTTCTGCAGGTGCAGGGAGCGGCGTTTTCTAGTTGCTGCTTCCGGGTCAGACTAATTGGCTGCGTCTCACACTCGTACTACAGAAACGATTGTGTAAATGTCACAAATGATGGTTCATCAGACAAATGTCATGACGTGGAATGTTCTAGGCTAAGCACAGGTTAGTTGGGTCTCATATCTACGCCATATATACATGATATCAAAGTGTTTGTGCTGTGACAGTGGACCATTGAAGTGTCAACAACTTGAACAAGGCAATCGCCACGCCCATTCATTCATTCATTCATTCATTCATTCATTCATGATTCAGGCCACAGAAGAAAGTACAGGACCTGTAGGCCTAGTAGTAGCATACAGAGACTTGATAAACGAAACATAGCTAATAATAGTACACATTTCTCGGGCAGAATCTGGGCTCTCTGCTGTGTCAAACACCCTCACCAATCAATCGGTTTAAGTCTAGACTAGTCTAGAGTCGTGGGCGTATTTTCTGCTCCAGATGAGTCAAAAGCTGGGCAGTGCGGGCTCCCGAGTTCCGTATCGCCGATTTTATTCATTGGTATGCCGCATGTCTAAGCTCACGCTAAAAGCCACGATTAAGATATCTCCCAGCGAAATCTGGGATAAAAAAGTCCCTTTATTGGCTGAGCTAGAGACTAGAGTCATCTGAACTCAGAGGGCCTCAGGCGGGTATAATCGACAAGGCAGTGGCTCTTTGACGGACTGCTTTTTACACATTTTACTCGGATTTTCCGCCACCCCCCAAACGAGAACGGCTCAATATTTTCTCAATCTGTTTTCGCCAGGTGATGAATACACTAATAATCTGCTGGGAAATGAAACGGCAAAGTCATAGCTGTATTATTAGTACTATAAATCTGGCTTCAAAGTCGCTCCGATATGCAGATTTCCTGCGCGTAGGCCTACTCAGTACCAAGGCTTGGCAAGGGATAATCATAATAAGGGGCCATCCATTAATTAACTTTTTTGCCCAAAATAGACCCCCCTACCCCCTGTTGCACCATGTACACATTTGGACAACCCCCCCCCCCCCCATGCGTACATACTCATTTCACTTTGACCCCCCCCCCCCTCTCCACTGAAAAAAAAGAATGATATAAAAGTTACTGAAAACAGGGTTGATAGGATCATAGGTGCGTATGTGGTGGTGTGTGTGTGGGGGGGGGGTGTCTATAGCTGTGTCTACCCCCTCCCACCCCCTCAAAAAAAGAACCAACCTAGACCTAGCCACTTTCGTACCCCTACTAAGCCTCCCGATCCTCTCACGTCAGTAGGGCTACTGGGCGACCCCCCTTCATTTGGTGGGGGAATTTTTCAAAAGGGTGGTTTACATTAAAAACGTCTTTTATGCATGTTCTAAAATAGATAACTAGATAGATTAATGTCTTGGCTATGCGGTTTACATCAATCCAGATGCAATCACATCTTTCTAAATTAATAATGAGGTCCTTTTCAAACCATATCAACCCCCTAAAAGCAGCGGCCGCCATTTTGACGTCCATCTGACGTACCATGTTGTCATGGTAATATGGAGCCAGTGCCCGCAAAACTTAGCTACGATGCAGTCAGTCTGTAATTCCTCCGGATACAGACGAAACTCAGTCTAACCTAGACCCCCCTCCCTATGATAGTAAGAAACACCCCAGCAAAAAGTATTTACATTATGTAATTCCATACAATACATAAAAAACTTGATAAAGCTCCATGACGGGATGATCAAAAACTAAATAATTATGGTCCACTGGCATATGCAATTTGTTGGCTGACGGGGGGGGGGGGGGGATTTGCTAATTTGGTTGAGGGATAAAAAATATTTACCATTTTTTGAAAATTCCCCAATAAAATGTTCAAAATTGGTTGGATATTTGGACCTAAAAAGGTACCAATTTTAGTCCAAAATGACCAGAAAATCGGCCCTAGGTGTACACAATGCGTATGAAAAATGGGCCTAGCCCCCCGCACCCCCCCTGTACGCATTTGGCCTGATCCCACCCCCCACACACCCCCTTGGTGCGTATTTCAATAATGGATGGCCCCTATAAAGGTGCCTCTACATGGGTAAAATTCGACACAGGTGACACGACGACACGGCCCTTTTAAAAATCGACACAGGGGACATGGCCATTTTAAAAATTGACGGACACAGACCCTCTTATAAGGCTCTAGTATATTTTACATACATAAAAATCGACATGGGGACACACCCATCTTGCTAAAAATCGACATGGCGACACGGTCAATTACGTGGGTACCCATGTAGAGGCATCCTAATGCAGTGAATACTTATTTCTTAAACACACCACCCCCCCCCCCGAACCTACACATATACACCCGACCTGTAAGCTATACATATTTCAAATTTCAGAGACTAATACAAGTTCAGGCCTACGATGCCAGGGACTTCTCACACCACACTGCCCGCACCGTAGACACTACACTCCCCTCCATGTGCATTCCACACTGCCTGGTGAGTAATGTAGTAAAAACGTTAATTAAAATTGGAAGCCTCCCTGGAAAAAAAGTGAGAACGCCCTCCCCCCCCCTAGTAACCAGAATTTTGTCTCTAAAACTAACTGCTTGTATAAACTGTTTACCACATTGGGTGCATATATGAGGTTTCTCTCCTGTGTGGGTCATCATGTGTCTCTTCAAACCTTGAGGCCGCATGAAGAGTTTACCACATTGGGAACACCTGTGAGGTTTCTCCCCTGTGTGGACCAACATGTGTGCGCCATCTTATGTCTCTTTAAGTGATCTGCTGATATAAACTGTTGACCACATTGGGTGCATTTATGAGGTTTCTCTCCTGTGTGGGTCATCATGCGTCTCATCCCCGGTCCCTGCGCTCTCCTCCCGGCCCTCATAGCTTTTGCCATCCAAACTATGGCCTATCCCACGGCCATAGACACTGTAATTTATGTGTACGTTATTAAAGATGTCCCGTAATGTTTCAGCTTATCGACAGGGGAGCTCAGCAGACGTGTAGGACGGGAATTCAGCAGAAGTCTAGGACCACTGGGAGTCAACAGGGGAGGCCAGGAGACGTCTAGGACCACTGAGAGTCGACAGGGGAGGTCAGGAGACGTCTAGGACCACTGAGAGTCGACAGGGGAGGTCAGGAGACGTCTAGGACCACTGAGAGTCGACAGGGGAGGCCAGGAGACGTCTAGGACCACTGAGAGTCGACAGGGGAGGCCAGGAGACGTCTGCAACACATTTCTACCAGGTAGACACTTATACTATATAATAGTTATCCTGACATATTGGACCTTAGCCACAAAGGCTACAACTTTCATATTCATGAGGCCTTATAGGGTTGTACTATCTAAGTACCGTAAAACCTCGCGTATAAGCCTAACTCGCGTATAAGCCGCACCCGAGTTTGGGCCGATCCTATAAGCCGCAGAAGCCTTCTGAATGAACCCTGGGAAAAACTCTAGTATTAGCCGCACCCCTAACACTAGCCTTACTGAGCTGGTGTCACTGTTCTCCTGGCGGCCCGTGGAGCTTCCTGGCGGCCTGTGGAGCATCATGGGTCCACTACCAACTCTTGTTTTGTCAGCTTTTAATACCAAGGTCACCTGGTGGGGGAGGGGGATTAGTGGTACTCCCGGTACGGTGGTATTGTGGGGAGGGGGCTCCAAGGTGTATCATTACTGTTAGAATGCTGTGATTAGCGGTGGTCTGCATTGTCTTAGGGCCGAGGTGCGAGTAGGCTGCATTGTATTAGGGCTGAGGACAGTGAGGTGCGAGTGTGACACTGCTCACTCACCTGACATGCTCTTACCCCCCATGCTTTTGGGTACTGTTAAGGCCATTCTATAGGGATTTTCGAAATTTAAATTTGGAAAAACTCGCGTACAAGCCGCACCCCGACTTTGGGCTGATCCTATAAGCCGCACTGGCGATCTGATTCGCGTACTAGCCGCGGCCTATACGCGAGGTTTTACGGTAGTGTGACTTTTCTTCATAAGTACCATGAGTCAACCACTGTGGTACCTTGAGTCAACCACACCATAATATAAGTCAACTGCTGTATACTAGAATGTCTATTTTTATAGTAAATGCAAGGAGAGGGCTTATTTCTTTTTGAGTGATGTCAGACAGAGTGTGAATGTAATTCACCAACACACTTTGGTAAAGGTTATTTGTGTTCCTTGACCAATTTAACATTATTGCAAACGTTTCCCCATTTATTCCTTGCACTTTATTTCAAGGTGGCTGGCAAATCATCAGAAACACTGCTCCAATTGCATAATTTAATCAAAAATCTAGTATTTTCGACGTGGAGGGGACTAAAGCTTAATACCCCGAAATTGTAAAATAGCATGTGCTTCATTGCTCCATATTGTATCAATATAAATATAGTGAAATCCACTATGTTAAAAATGGTCATTAATTAGCCCACTTTGGTACCAAAAATGAAGCAAAGTGGCTGACTCAATGTACATGGCCGACTCAAAGACACTTTACTCTAGGTCGATAGTTAACGGGGCTATGTCGATAGTCCCCGGGACTACATCGATAGTCCCCGGGACTACGTTGATAGTCCCAGAGACAATGTCGCTAGGGCTCGGGACTACACTTATCAGACATGGGATTCTCCTGATTCCCCTGAACTGCCAGGGTCATTTATTTGATTTATACAAATCTGAGGAGACCATTTTGTAGTTAGGGGGGGGGGGATTACCAGGTAGGTTACAAGGAAGGGAAGGTGGGAGAACGCGCAGGGGAGGTGGGAGGCCAGGTTCTTGTCCTAGGGAGGCGGGGGGACGCTCAGCTGTTTTGAGGGTCTCCCTAATTAGGAATGTTTGTAATAATTTTTTTAAAAGCCAGGTGAGATTAGCAATAACGTTAAGGCATTTAATTTATGGTAACATGCGGCTCACCTGATAGAACCAGCAAACTTTAGTTAATTCTGTAGCAAAATCAGTTGCGATCAAAGAAAAGTACTTGAAGTGATCGAATCCCGCACCCATTTACTCGTGTACATCTAGGTGACAGCTCTCATTACTGGAGTGGTCACATGGTCCCCCACAGGCCGGGTACTGGGTGGGCTTCTCACCTGTGTGTGCCATTTTATGTGTCTTTAAGTGCTCTCCAGATATAAACTGCTTACCACATTGGGTGCAGTTATGAGGTTTCTCTCCTGTGTGGGTCATCATGTGTCTTTAAGCCTGCTGAATGAACAAACTGTTGACCCTACCTCTGCCTCACCCCCAAGACCTTACCACAGTTTTAACAGTTATTTCAATAGTTGTAGTCCCCAGCAGTATGTCAATGGTCCGTAGTACTATGTCGGTAGTCCCCGGGACTACGTCGCTAGTCCTCGGGACATGGGATTCCCCTGAGCTGCCAGGGTGATTTATGTGATAAAAGAAAATGCTATGTCACATGCCACTGCTCCAGACAAATATTAATCCCCAACCCCTCCAATAGTGACCACTCCCTAATTACTCGTTATGTTCACACACACACCTCTGGAATCAATATCAGGGGCTAGATATCTCAGCTCTTAAAACTAGTCATCAACATCAGGCATTATTAGAATCGGTCCCTACATCATGTACACATGTTCTATAAGAACTAATGGATGGTTTACTGACTCAATACTGTGGTAGGCTAGAGGTAGAGTTCTCGGATAGCTATGTCCACGATTAGAAGTCCATCTTATGTGCCTTCAAGTGATCTGCTCGTATAAACTGTTTACCACATTGGGTGCATATATGAGGTTTTTCTCCTGTGTGGTTCATCATGTCCCTCTTCAAACTTTGAGGCCGCTTAAACTGCTTACCACATTGGGCACATGTATGGATCAACATGTGTGTCTTAACACCTGCTGAGTGAACAAACTGTTGACCACATTGAGAGCAGCCATGGGACTTTACCCCAGTGTGACTCTGCACGTCTGTCTTTAAGCTGCTGTGTCGAACAAACTCTTTACCATATTGCAGACACACGTGAGGTTTTTCCCCTGTGTGGAAGACCATGTGTTGCTTCAGACGGACCGCTTGTATCTCATAGTGAACACATCATGTGTCTCCTTAAGTCATTTGTGATCTGTATGGAGATCAATGTGTGGATGAATTTAGAGTAACAGTTTTAACTACCCAGTAGTAACATGGTCTATTCACCTTCTGATTTATCCGAGTATGTATTCATGGTGTGACTATTGTGCTCTCGGGTTCTTGTGTTATGGAAATTCTGACCCACCCCCCCCCTCTGCCTGTGTACGTTTAATATTAAAAATGTCCCTTAATGTTGCAGCTTGTCAACAGGGGAGCTCAGCAGATGTCTAGGACCACTGAGAGTCAACAGGGGATGTCAGGAGACGTCCAGGACCACTGAGAGTCCACAGCGGAGGTCAGGAGACGTCTAGGACCACTGAGAGTCCACAGGGGAGGTCAGGAGACGTCTAGGACCACTGAGAGTCCACAGCGGAGGTCAGGAGACGTCTAGGACCACTGAGAGTCCACAGGGGAGCATTTTTAAACGCCAGGTGAGATTTTCTGTAGGAGCGCCCCGAGCGGTGACCTTGGCAGTAGTAATCTAGAATGTGATGGTACACCTCTAAATTTGAGATGGCAACATGGCCGATTCTTAAGAACGATTTAGGACATGGGGATTTCTTAAAATCAATATAAAACATATGGCTTAGTGACATGAATTAAGTTTTCCAGCAGTGAGAAAGTAGTCCTATTAGAACAGAAATTAGGGTAACAGGAAACGAGAGAAATAACCCTGTGACTCTAGGGATTTAAAGGTTTGCAAGGGTAGATGTAAGGGAGGTTGTATGGCACCCAACAGTCGAGTAGCCTTATCAGAACTACACCAGGTGCACAGGGAGGTTGTATGGCAACCAACAGTCGAGTAGCCTTATCAGAAGTACACCAGGTGCACAGGGAGGTTGTATGGCACCCAACAGTCGAGTAGCCTTATCAGAAGTACACCAGGTGCACAGGGAGGTTGTATGGCACCCAACAGTAGAGTAGCCTTATCAGAAGTACACCAGGTGCACAGGGAGGTTGTATGGCACCCAACAGTCGAGTAGCCTTATCAGAAGTACACCAGGTGTACAGGGAGTGGTCACAAGGTCCCCCACAGGCCGGGTACTGGTGTGTGCCATCTTATGTGCCTTCATGTCATCTGCTCGTATAAACTGTTTACCACATTGGGTGCATTTATGAGGTTTCTCTCCTGTGTGGATCATCATGTGTCTCTTTAAACCTTGAGGCCGCATGAACAGTTTACCACATTGGGAACACCTGTGAGGTCTCTCCCCTGTGTGGACCAACATGTGTGCACCATCTTATGTGTCTTCAAGTGATCTGCTGATATAAACTGTTTACCACATTGGGTGCATTTATGAGGTTTCTCTCCTGTGTGGGTCATCATGTGTCTCTTTAAACCTTGAGGCCGCATGAACAGTTTACCACATTGGGAACACCTGTGAGGTCTCTCCCCTGTGTGGACCAACATGTGTGCACCATCTTATGTGTCTTCAAGTGATCTGCTGATATAAACTGTTTACCACATTGGGTGCATTTATGAGGTTTCTCTCCTGTGTGGGTCATCATGTGCAGGGTTCTCCACAGAAGAAAAAATCACACTGTAAATTCTTGCGTAGAAACTACAGCTTGTACAAGGGTCAAAAACCGCAGTGCAATTTATAGCATTCTTCTAAAGTACGAGTGTGGCTAATACAAGGCAATAGCAATTTTCAGACTTCATGTGTGGCCTATGGATAAAAAAGTGCTAAAATACAAATAACTTCCTTAACAATTGATGGATTTTCAAAATTCAAAAAACTATAGATAGCTAAAATGACACCGGCAGAGATTCTGGAGTCATTTGACGCCGGTGGCAGTAAAAACTACTATAAACTATCATAATTATATCCCCTGTCATAATGATTGCTTTGTAATTATTCAACTGACACCAACAGGTTGGCCTATAAGGTGATCATGTATGTGGTAAGGCTATTCTTTCTCCCTCAATCCGACACTGGCGCTGGCTGTCATGAGTCAGCATTTTGTGAAGGAGTCTGGGTGGGGTGATCTGGTGGCTGCTCCTCCTGACAGCTTGGTCCTCATCCTTGGCTTGATTTCTCCCCCTAAAAACACCCTATTTTGCAGGTAAAAAGTTACAAACTCGCAAAATGTCAAATTTTCCCCCCAAAAAAGCTTATTTGCTGAGAGAAAAATCACAAATTTGTGAAGTTTTCTTTAAAAAAAGCCTATTCTGCAAGAAAAAAAATTCAAAATCACAAATGTGTGTAGCAATTGTTTATTTCCCTCTAGTCGAATAGCAAAGTATTCTTGTTATCAATTTGTAATTATGTATATTTCAGGTCTGCTGGATTTGTTCTACATATGTCGTAGCTGTGACAAAGGTTAGTACATGCATTTCACCCTTGGTGTAAACTAGAGCTACATTGTTCAATACTTTGGCAGTGATTAGCCACAAATCCAATGAAAATCAATATAATTTGGCAGTGATTGGCCTAAATAAGAAAATCAAATCAAAACTAACAGGCTGTGATTAGCCGCAACTACAATCAGGTTTATTTCCGTTGGCATTCGTTGGCTTCCGGGATCGTTCCCCGGGCTGGTCGAGCCATGTTAAGATATTAACATGTTACATACTTGGTTAAGGAACAATACCCTGATCAGTGTTCCGGCTGGCAGTGGCAACGGAGATTCACCTGGAGTAATGGATGATATTACTGATTCACCATCGTACAGTAATTTTGACATTGCACTGCTTGTTAATAAATGTTTTTCCTCCAGAGAATATATAACATAGATTCATAAGCATGGGGGTTCAGTTGCTGACGTATGGAAGCAGTGTCTGAGATGAATGCAAGACAGAAACTTAGAAGTAGGTGATTTTATGGTTTTAATTCCTTTGAGATTACAGCGATATGACTTCCACTGAGTTTTGCAGAAATACTATTTGTCTCCTTGCATTGCGATGGCTGCTATTCCTAGGAGGTTGACGTTCTGTGGAAGAGACAAAATTGAGAGATTTATCATTCATAGTAATGTGGTTTTGTTTCCGTTTATTTCCTATTTATTACAGATTAACAGGTGACGATATTATTGTTCTATTTCCTAGTAGGACGTATGCATGTAACAAGAGCAGCAATGAACATTTTTCTTTAAATTGATGAACCACTAGTGATTGTCCATAGGAACAACCAACTTTATGCACTCTTTACATCAGGCTGGTTTCCCCATGAAGCAACACTTATATCAATGAATACGCTGAGTTACTTACATTATCCTTCAACTTGTGTGATGTCTCATCCAACTACATACATCATGGGTCCTAATGAAGACTGCTATCAATCAACCAACCATGTGCGCTGTACTGGCACTGTAGTCCTGGCATGGGGTACCTGTCAAAGAAATTGTATAGGAAAGGACAATGCGTCATTAACCATACAAAAGTAACATTGGATTTGATATTTCTAAGTGCCATAGCTTTTAGATTTGTTCAACATTGCCTTCTTGCACTAAGTCAGAACACATTTTAAGCCACGAAACACCGCTTTTGTCAAACAGTCCTGAGTGGTCATGGCGACCAACACCCCTATGAAGGGGAACAAGCGTTCAGCACAAGGCCATACAGGACTCACTCCAGATCCAAAGCACCATGTGGCTGCTAAAAGCAAGGTTAGTAAGGGAAATTAAAAGTGTTGACTTTGGTCTGAAACTGGTCACCCACAACCTAATGCAGGTAGTGACCACATTGAAATGTATGGGCAACCAGTACACCAAGTACATTCTGTAAGTTAAATCCGTTACGCCCTAACACAACTTCCGTGAATTCTATCCTTTAAGATGATTTCCATGCTGTACATGGACAACTGAATATTAAGGTAAACTGTGAAGTCTAGTATCCAATTCATTTATCCATATGCTAAACATTAAATTAGATCTATACTGTTGTCATAATGCATACATATGGCATCTGTTATTGTCATCACATTGCCTGGTAAATATTCTAAACAGGCACCGCCCTGGAGTCGTCTTGAAGACGAAGAAGTTTTGAAATTTGTCAGGGACACTAAACACATTGGACAAATATCATGGACAAATTGCTCAGCACTGATAAGTGCAAAGTTTCCAAATAGCAGGACAAGTAAGGGATTTGCTTTGTGATACATCAGGTTTTTGTTTATTCAGTGTTCATCTTCCTGTTACAATTTCAATTCCGGTTACAACTTTGATGTCAATGCAATCCAACTTATGGTAACTCACAGGGAATTTTGAGTGTCAAAGTTGTGTCGACAGTGGTTTTTTTTTTTTAACAACAATGAGTTTAAATCTTCACAACAAGTGTGCACACTGGGATGCAGTAACTATTAACATTTGATCAAGCACATAAGTTAGTACAAACAGTATTTTGATAGTTGTGTACCACTAAATTGTAACTTACATTTCATATTTAGGGTTTGCCTGTCGCAACAGATATGTTTCATATCTTAAGGACGCACAAGAGAGCGCTCCAGTGCAAGAACTGACACCTGAAAGGTCCTCACAACAAACAGAGCAAGCTATTGCTCCAGGGTACATAGTGGAAGCTAATCATTTTGATCATTATGCAACAGATGTTAACAACCCCATTTGCAGCAACATCAGTATCGGAGTAGTGATTAGTCATTTGCACCCACTTTATATTGAAAATAGTGTATGTGGACTATTGACATTCCATTTTCAAGATTACGGCAATATTTTGGGCACTGGATTCTGTATGGCATATATTAAGAGATTAACATTGACTGAAATCTTTAATTACTTGACGTGCACACTTACTTACTTACTTACTGACACATATATGCATGAACAGAACAGATGTTTTTGATCAACAGGCTTGATGTTACCCCAACACCAGCAGTGGAGAGTGAACCTAGTGTATCAACAGCAAAGAAAGATGCACCTGTACTGTTGCGTGAACTACTGGTGAGATTCTATGTGGGGTGGTGGCTGATTGGTTTACATTGGCTGATTGGTCTCCTTTAATTAATATTTACTGTCTTCATCATGACTGTTATTACGGTTGGATTGTGACTGTTACCAGAACCACTTTCCTCTCGTAAGATTGGGTGGTTGATAGATTGGACAAGGCAACAGGGTCTGAGAGCACACCAAGGTCAATTTTGGGGATTTATTCCACATCTGAATTTATAACACAAAAGAATTGCACTAATAATATTAGCTAAATGTATAGCTTAATGAGTTATTTCTTCATTTTCGATTTGGTGAATAGAGTGAAAATCCTGTATGTACAGCACAAAATGATCAACAACATGTGTCTTTAAAGCAGAAAATTAACAGTCTTAACTTACCCCATACCAACTTTACATATGTGATGTAAATTATTTTGTTCAACTTCAGGAACTTAAGACTCCTGACCAGCATGGTGGGTCCAAAAAAGAAGTTGCAAGAAATCTTTTTCCACCCACTGCTGGAAATGACTCACTTACCCTGTCTGATAAAGCTCGACTCAACTATGCTATAACAACAGTGGAGAACATGCATGACTTAGCAAACATCCTATTAAGCATACCAACGCTGAAGGAGGCCATTATACATCAACTTCCAAACAAACCATCCGATTGCCAGGCAGGTCATGATGCACCCGATGACTCCACTGATGCAAATTCTACCAGCCTACCAAATGAATCTGAAGAAGTCGCGAGCTTGAACGAAACCCCTAAGCATCCGCTACCTCACATACCGTTGGATTCCCAGTCAGGTCATGACACATCCAGTGACTCCACTGATAGACAGTCCGCCAGCGATCAGACAAGTGAGTCAGCAGACACTGCTAACATGACCAAGACGCCTGAGCACAGTTACACTCGTGACACTGTAAAGAAGAAGGTGAGGCGTACCCGGAAGGTCACATCAACTGAGGCATCCCGCTTGTTGTCGGCAGTTATTGCTAAATCAGCACAGCCGCAAAGTCTGAAAGATCTGTCTACTGTGGCAGCAAATATCAACAAAAAGAAGAAGGGAAATGTCTCAGTATTACATTCCAACAAAGTGAAGGACATGAAGAACCTACACCTACACAATATCATCGCAGAAATGGCTGGCAAATTTCCAGCTCTAACTAGAGCACTATTAGCTGTGATGGTGCCTCCTGCCAAACAAAATAGCTGGAAGAAACTTAACAAAGTGGTCCCGAGGCTGGCAATGGTGTACAGCATTCTGATGCAAACTAGAAACCAAAAGCTGTGCATCTTGCAGCGGGTTATGTCTGCTTGCCTCACTGACCAAATTGCAAATGAGAAGGTGAGCTTTAACCGAAACAACCATTCCTCTTTGATATTCAAAGGAAGTAACTGCTTCATCAAGTGACCATGGATATCATTTGATATGTTAATTCTAAGGCCACACCCAAAAAAAAGTTGGTCAATGGATTTCACTTTTCAAAAAATGGTGCGAGTGAGCTAAACTTTTTCATTTTTTAAGGAATTTTTTTTTGTCAAAGCATTTTGTGTGTGGAAAACTGGAGCAAGCGACAATTTCTTTTATTTTTAACCAGCCTACGACATAAGTTCTCAGTGGACTCCTAACATAAATTTATATTGGTTGACCTGGGGGAATTACTGGAAGAAAATTTGAAAAAAAAAGAAATTCTCAATTTAGAAAAAAAAAAATGAGGCAAGCGGAATGTATTGACAATTTTTTTTTTCAAAGAAACATGAATTTCCAAATCCGAAACTAAGGTGCGCGAAATCCATTGACCAACTTTTTCTCGGTGTGGCCTAATATAACAAAAGGCTAAAAACATTTTCACCTCTGACCTTACTCCCCTGAGGTGGCAACACATTACCTTGTTTTTATGGGCTACATCAGAGGGGTAACTCAGTTTCGTTGATTGTTGAACTTTTACTAATCAAATCTAGGTAATGAGTGGTTACCCAAGCACATATACACTTTTGACATAACTTTGCAATCTGCTCTGAAATCCCCCTAAATTAAATATAGATATCTATTTAAAGTGGGATAAAAATTAAATGAACATTTTACCCTGGAAACACTTTGCAGGTCTCCAAAGTACTTGTTGATAACTTTATTACAATTTACAGCTCTTTGACCAACTCAACGCTTTTGGTATCACTCTATGCTACAAATCGTCACTGGATGTAACAAAGAATGTTGCTGCCCATAACCTTGACATCCTCAAGAAAGCAGCTGCGGAAGGGTGGTACATTCGCATTGTTGCAGATAATATGGACTTCATCAAGGGGGTGGCTCATGAAACGCACAAACGCCATGCATTCCTGAAACACATGTTCGCCTCATGTGCCCTGATTTTCATGAACATGCAAAGCAAGCTGACAGACACACGTCCTGAAAAACCAATTGAGCAGCTAGAGATCAAGGATGTGCTCCTTTCAACTGAAGAGTACCACATGATTCGGGATGATATCATCAAGTTAGTGGTCACGGCTGTTGTAAAGCATCTACCACAGCTACAGTTCCTTGTGGATGGGCTGCCAAAGGAACCACCAAATACCCAGGTGTACACCAAAACCATAGTAGTGCCCCTTGCAACTCTGCCAGTCAGTGAGCAGGATTACAAGCAAGTAGTAAAGGCTCTTGAATACTACGAGAAAATTGTAAAGGACTTGCCCAATATTGACAGCATTCAGATAGGTGGGGACCTCCTAACGCGGGAGCGATTTGATGGTGCCATTGACCTTCGGACAGGCAATCCAGATCCAAATCTTAGGTTCGACCATCTGGGACCAGTGACATTCGAGTACTTTCATTTATCCATGAATTATCTTCAGTTTTCAATATTTGCGAAAACCTGGGTGAAAGGCGATGGTGTTCCCAAGGACAAGGGCACCATATGTGGGGCCAAAGAACGGATTTGCAGGAACTCTGTGGACTATGACGTGAAAAAGGCATACACCGCTGACAAAGAGTTCACTCTGTCCTACACCACGGCTGTGCTGGTGGAAGCGGCAATGGCATTCTTCGGAATGGAGGATGTCAACAGCCTGCCAACCAAAAATGTTCCACCAGCACCGCCAACATCAGCTCAGTGGGTACATGATACAATGGCGTCATTTGTGGATGAGTTTGTGTTCCCACAAATCACTGGCAAAGGAGGCGACGTCTATGTAACAAGAGGTATGTTTGATACATGCCTTTACATTATAATTTGGGGCTGTGGCCTGGGAACTTGGCCAAAGTTGTGCTTTGTCTGCTACTGTTACTTACAACACTGTACTTCCCATGTTATTTATAACAAGATATCTATTGTGAAATAATATATAGAGGCTAGAAATGTGTATATAAAACCATACAGTAAGAACATTAGAGGAAAGTTTGAGTGAACCAAGTGCTTTTTTACTATCTATGGGGAAAGTTATCATAGAATGACCTGCTTTGTAATTTCATTCTTCCCTTCCCACATTTGAAGCATGCCTCTTACGTCTTTACAACCACTTTTTCAGTAACAGAGAACAACGAGGAAGAAGTGGAGAAGGTTGCCAGGGACAAAGTGAAGGACTACTCACACTATGTCCTGGAGGTGGGCGTCACTTTCTGGTACCTTCTCCGCCTCATTAAAACTCCACAAAGGGAGAAATTCCTGGCATTGGCGAAGCTGATGATGGCTCAGTTGAAGGGGGTCCATCAAGGGGCAAAGTACCCCCATGAACTGCTTCGGTTTTTGTTTCAACAATACAGCCTTCTACCAAAGCAGCAAGCAGAAAGGGTGTTCAAGGCTGGATTTGTCAATACCAAGGGGAAGGAAAACAGCCATGTTGCAGCTGATCAGCAAATGGAGTGGGTGATCAATACCAACAAACGGCATAAGAACCACATGATGTCGAACGCCACCGACAGCAACATTGAAATGCAGTCTCTCTCATTTGCAGGTAGTGTAATTGTAACATGTATAGCTTTTACAATTAAAATTAGTGCTTCGATGGCAAATTGCAGTCACTCCTTGTGTATCTATTTTCAAATTATAGTGTCACTATAACCTGTTCACCTGAATTTAAGTTTCTGAGTGGAACTTTACGGACAAGGGGAAACTTTTCCGGGCTCCAAAGTCCCTACTTTAAATGCGCTTTTACTGTACACTCGTACATCTACATCTTCTTTCCAGGAATACATGACATTTCTTCAAACCTCGATGCAGAAGCAGGTGTCGTTGTACGAAGTAAGAAGCATAGCAAAAATGCCTCTCTGGAGGATGAGAAGATGATGATAAATGATCTTCATGAGGTTGCACCATTCAGGCATGTACCAGGACGGGCTTACAATGGCTTAGACCACATCAGTATTTCCCCAACTACCACCTTGGATGGACGCAACATGAACAGGTGGTTCAGACACCACAAGAAGTCATACAGCTAGTTGTAAGCATGCTTTGAGGGGAGTCCAAATGTAAATGACTCACCAAATGTCTTACCGAATTGATGTCGGTGAAAATCGAGAAAAGAATTTTACTAATTGATGTATTGGACTGGGTGACTAATTGGACTGGCACAGTAAGAGTACTTCGGCTCATGTAAAGTGAGTAAGGTGGTCTTCCCTCATTAAAATAAAGCAATGATGGTATCAATGGGTGCTGGCATTTGTCTATGTATTAAGAGCAAGGAATATTTCAAGGACAAGTGAAACTAATTTAAGGGCAGACATAAGTCTGGCGGCCAAATATGTCACCCAGTCTAATACGTCACCAGGTCATATACCATTGCAACAATGACACGATCTCACTGAAGATATCTACCAACAGTAAAGTAAGATCCAATTGTAGTCAGAACATTGAAAAAATGCAAAGGAAGCTGGATTTCACAGTGACGGTTGTTTTACTTAGGTGGATAACCCTGTCAAAATTCCCGTTGTCTCCAGGCTTGTCTTTTTTCCTATACCAGGTTCTATATGAGAGGTATAAATGTAATCAGAGTGCATAATAGCATATAAAATATAGACAAACCATTCCTCTAAAAACCAGCTTTCCCTGAATTTATTCAATGTTCAAGTCTAAAGTTGCTGTACTGAATTGTGAACCACTTATAAACAAGTAGATCATATTTTCAGGTCTTTGAGCAGTTCACTAATCTTTTGCAGCCTGTCTTCGGTAACCTCAGGGAAGGCCTGCTCAAGATGTCCAATGACTGTGAAATGATCTGGCCTGCATGAAATCTCAGTGACTACGGAAGCGGAGAGGGCGGTAATAGCTTCTGGAAACATGGATCCAGTTTCTTTGCTATTTTCCAGAGCAAAGTACTCCTCCAGAGTCGCCTTGACCTGCTGGTTAACCTTGCTCTTCCTCTTCAACTTTTTCTGCGGAGCCGTGGGGGTCTGCGATTTCCGACTGGTGCAGTTATCGCAGCACCTACCTCGCACCCGTGGCACATCCTTGAATCCAAAGTACTTCATTAGGTACCTGCGCCTACACTTCGGCCAAAGGCAGTACTTTCTCATCTTCTTGGTCATCAAGGATGAGGCTCGGTCAGTACCATTGTGGTACAGGATGGCACTAGCTGGAAGGTCATCCCTGCCGCAGCGGCCTACCTCTTGGATGTACGCTGAAGATATGATTGTATTCAGTGCCTTAGGTGTTGATGTAAATAGATGGAAACAAAGCAGACTGAGACTGGAAATCTAGCTATTGAATTGCACAGTAACTAACACGCGCAGGCGTTAATATGTAATAATGAAAATTTGTTTATTGTTGAGTAATTTCAAAATTAGCAACGCTTAGTTATGCTGTAGGAAACATTCAAAGATACACACTTTCCACTGTCTTTGGAGGTCCAATGTGAATAACTCGGCGAACATTTGAGGCATCGGCGCCCATTGCATAGGCCTCTGTAGCAACAAGGAGGCGGAGGTTGCTGTCTGCCTTCCTCATTGAGGAGCTAATTAATGACTTCATCTGCAGGAGAATGTGTGGTGGAAATGTAAATAATTGGTATATGAAATGTTGTATGAGCATGATATTGACGCCTTACAAAAAATGGGCTTAGGTGTCAGAGAATCTACAAGTCGGCGTTCTCAGTAGTATGCTAATGTAATGCATAAAAAATGGAAGAAGAATTACTTGTTGCGTTTGTGGCGCGTGGTATTGCGCTACCAGGCTCAGGACCTCCTTAGCGTTGGTCGGCTGTATCGCCTTGTGGTCTGCCCGCTCACCAAGCAGTCTGTTTGCTGTTTTGTGGATGAGGCCACATTGATGAACGGTGCAATAAATGATAGTCTTGGGGAAATCCTTCCCTTTTTTTTGCAGCTCCTGCAGTAATGGCTCAACAGTGGCCAGACACGATTTGTCGCCGGTGTTGTCAACACCACTGCTAGGAGGGCGTACTATGGCCTCCAGATATATAGTTGGTCTGTAAATTGCATGATGGAAGTAATTTTAGTATGTTAGAGAAACTGTAGGGCCTGTCATACATGTTGTGGAATTAATATTTCCTAGATGTTTAATCAATGTATATTTTATAATTCAGGTTCTTTTGACACTGCATTGCATGAACTAAGTCATTCACTGAACTTCTAACTGGGAATGTCAATGGAAGTAACTTTAAAATTATGAACATTAACATGTCATGTGAACTTATGATTTCATGGTACCTGTCAGGGGAAGCTTTGACAACTGTTCCATTTTTAATTTGGAGGGCCTTACATATCTCCTCACGAGCCTGAACTGTGGCAGTAGCTGTGAGTGCTAGAACCTTGGCCTCTGGCACAATAGTTCTAAGTTTATGTATTTGTCGGAAAGCTGTGCGGAAATCTGACTTGCCCCATGACAGAATCACGTGGGCCTCGTCTACGACAAGATGACTTATCTGCATGGAACAAAATTTAGCTGTTATCATTATACGAAATGAGTGATTGTAGTCAGGATGAGTATTGGAGTCAGGAAGAAATGGGCAAATTATACCTATGTTCTTGTGACTATGATGGCATTATGAAATGCATGTCCAAGGTGTGGTCTTTATCATATGAAATCATTAACATATAGGGCGTGACTGACAGACTCTAAATGAGGGAGTTGAGCCACAGAGTAATTTAGTGCCTCGGTTCAGTAGAGCTTTGCTGGTACAAAGGGAATTGGCCTCATAATAGATACTGTTCTTACTTTCTTTGTCGAGCCCAAGATTTTCATAATTTTTGGATGAAGGAGTGCCTCTGGATGCCCTAGGATATAGATGAAATCCCCAGCTTTCAGGCGCTGTAGTTGAGTTGATTTCTTTCCTGCTTCCATGCATGAGATTACGTCTGGGTCTAGTGTGATGCAATGTTTACCGAATCTTTCACTCTGTTCTAGGATGATCGCATTTAGAGGTGAGATGATGATGACTTTCGTTGGCATGGCTGAAATTCCATGTTGGGACATTAATACCTGGGAAATATTGCTGTTGAGATTGTATAAATAAACTTTCAACCTTTTAGTGTACAGAAGAAAGTAGTCAATTAAGGTGGAGTGCATTGGCTGTGAGCATTGTGTTTTGTGGGTTTTCTTTGCAGGTGGAACAGAATACCCAGGTATCAGGATTTACAAGAGGTTTTTTTAAATGTGAATACCTGTTCTGCTGAAGGATATTCTGTAATTTTTTATGTGACCGTAGCAATTAGTAGTGCCGAGGGATTTAAATTGATTTGTTCATGATGTCCTGTGAGGGGGGGCGGGTCACATACTGGATGCACTTTATTGCCAGTTTCCAATCTAGTTACCCATTGTGAATGATGTCTGCGAGGCAAGGGGAGTGGGACAATGTGTGAGGAAGCCAAGTGATGGAGAAATGGTAGGTGGCTATGGGAGTAGTAAATGATGTGAATGTAATATGGGAGTCCATATCCAGTGCAAATATGTTTCCTCTAACTATTGTAGGTGTGTTACCAAGAGAGCTGCCCTTCCATTTCAGAAAATGAACTGTCAGATAAAGCAGTAAGAAATGGTTGTTGTTTCAGATTAGCCTCATCCTTGAAGGAAGTTTTGCTGATATTTCCTCTCAAACTGTACAGGTGTGCAGTGTGGTACTTTCAGGGCATACACATGCCTCTTCTGGTTTCCTTTGCAGTTAAGTCTCACCAATCAGGCATCCCTCAAATGTGTGGATGAATCATCTCCACAACCTCTCCCACTTTAAATGTGGGTTCCAGGGGTAACTCAAATAGATGATAAGCCTTCACTGCAGTATATCATTGTTCAGCCATCACTCTTTCACTTTTGGTAGAGTTCAAGTACAGTGTGGGACGTTCTGCATTCTGTTTTTTGCCAATGCCTTGTGATTTTAGATTACCTTTGTACAGTGGTCCAGGCAGAAGTTGACCAGAAGCAGATCGGATTAGCACTCTTTATGGTGGTTTACTCAATTTTCATTCCTAGGTCAGGTGCTCCGAGAGGCACCAACTGGCTCTTTAATTTCAGTTAATTTCATTTCAAAACTTGATTGTTAATGTCTTAATATGTCCATGGTCAATTCCTTTCATTTTTCATTTATTATCAAACCTTTCAAAGGCCACTGGAATTAACACTGTTCATATTTGACATAAAGGGATTAGGTCACCTACAGAACGGGGTGTCAAGGACACTGGCTTCATAATATGAGATCTGAGGTACTGACAGCATGACAAGTTAAATGTGTCGCCACTGCATGCCTTGCTGTGTTATATAAATATCCACACATTTGATACCATAGCTTATATTTACAAGCTACCTCCATTTTGCATGTGATATACAGGGAAATTGTAATTAAAAATCTGTGATGAATGTGCTTCGTGCTTGAAAGGTAAATTACTGAAATACCAAAAATGTTGTTGTATATATATGTATATTTTGCATGTGATATACAGGGAAAGTGTAATCTAAAATCTGTGATGAATGTGCTTCGTGCTTGAAAGGTAAATTACTGAAATACCAAAAATATTGTTGTATATAAAAAGTGTATTATACCTGCATTTGGTTTTGTTGTGTTATTTCTGAAATTTGAGTAATCAGTCAAGTTTAATAGTAGTCTATGTTGCTCTTTGTCACCATTTCAAGAGATGAGTCCAACGAGCCACAAGGTATCGTATTAAAGGGAATCTAACCTATTAGCCCAGTACTCGCTTCAGCCAGTGGAGGAAGACTCGCTGCCATCACCAAGGTGCTTGCTTCTGTCAGAAGAGGACTCACCTCTGTTGCAGGAGAGCTCTCGTCCATCAGCGGATGACTCCCATCCTGAACATCATTTGCCACCAATGAGTCTGAGCCTGTTGAAACAGAGGACAGGATGATAATTAAATTATTGATATATGGTGTGGCTACGCATTTAACCAGGGGGAGTATAGAGGGGCCCCTGACCAATGCACATCGTCGAAGGAACCTGTCCTGTGGCACCATAGGCAGGATCCCGAGATGGAGTGCACTGATCGGGGGCTCATTGCAGGTGAGGCATGCTTAAATGCGGATCTGACAACAAACAGAACACCTTCCAGACTGTAAATCTACTGTAAATACTGCTGTATATACACTGTAAACGTCACCACATTGCCAGCCTCCCAGTAGTATCATACATCATCAGTGATGTCACTGTATGTGACCTACATAGGAATCCTATTAGTGTCTCCAAGAAGCACGTCCCACTTCCCAAAATATTTGCTCCAAGGGCCCATAATCCAAATTGATTAAAAAAAATAGTGGCCTTACTAATCAAAGGAGATCTGTGTGCTGCCATCTGAGTGCCATCTGCTGTCATCTGAGTGCCATCTGCCGTCATCTGAGGGTCATCCGCCGTCATCGAAGTGTCATCTGCTGTCTTCTGAGGGCCATCTGCCGCCACTGGAGGCCCAACTACCACCATCGGAGGGTCATCTGCCATTAGCTGAGTGTCATCTTCCGCCATTGGAGGGTCATCTGCTTCCATTTCTAGTTTTGGATTATGGGTCAAATTCAAGCAGTATGACTTATATGTTCCAAAAAAGATAAATAGACAAAGGTGCACGAGTTTCAGTCTGTTGGCTGGGTTATTTCACGAGTTGACCTTGGCCGTATTTCACGAGGCCGTAGGCCGAGTGAAATGCGGTCCAAGGGTCAACAAGTGAAATAACCCAGTCAAGAGACTGAAATAAGTGTACCTTTGTGTTTATTTTTTATGATTTTCGATTGAATCTACCAAAATTATGATAGGGGGAGCCTAAAATAGCTTATTTCCATCCTGTTTCTACCTCGTTCAAATGTAAATAAACCGCCATATTGATGACGTCACAGGGCCGTGAAATACGGCTGTGGGTTATTTCACGGGGGGTGTTAAATACGGCACTCCTTGGTTATATCAATGAGGCTGCCGTATTTGATAAAAAATAAGATCTAGATCTGTAGTACTAACTCATGAATATATGAATAGGAAAAGCGACGCAGTCATGATTTGCCTACATGTCAACGGCTGATTTAGGTGCAATTGTTTTATACTTAGTTGCACTTTAAATTTGGTAAAAAAATGAACTCACCTTGGTTCAAACGCAGGAATGGCAGCAAATGTATTACCACCGACTTGCCATAGCCTGAAAGCAATGAAATTCAATTATATATATGCATCCTATTCTTGCAGCACTACTATGTCTGTGCTCAATGAGCTGCATTGTGCTTGCTATTACGTCTCTACTGATTTAGGGAGTGCTCATTTTTTAACAACGGGGGGGGGGGGGGGGGGTGGTGAGATTTCGGGCGGAGCGCGCAGGACAAAAATCGCGCGCGTTCGCGCCCCTTTGTAGCATAGTAACACGCGGGCTTTTTCCCTCAAAACAGGTTGAATTTTCTTCACCCCCCCCAAAAGGGGTCTAAATTTTTTACCCCCCCCCCCGGTCAAGGGGTCCAAATTTTTTACCCCCCCCCCCCACAAATCCACCACCCCCCCTGTTGTTAAAAAATGAGCACTCCCTTATACTAACTCACTCCCCTTGCTGTTGTTTCATCAATCACCCTTTTAAAATCAACATGGGGACTCAGTCAATGAGTCATATAATTTTTCGCTGGGACCTACCTGTTGGCAATACACATAATGTGTCCTCCTTGGACGTGGCTTGTAGCGTTTCCTTCTGTTTGTCCTTTAGGTAACTATAGTTGCACTTGATGTGCGTGTTGGCAATCCTTAGCAATTGCTCAAAGTCCATGTCTGCTATGGGAGCTGCAGACTAGCTCTGAATTGGATTGAAGGCACTACAAATATAAAATTGAAGAACCGTTAAAGCTCCATGTGGCGCAGAGGGGTGACTTTGCTCAAGATATACCTCCCGGTACCTCTGGTGTACTTCTGGCTAAGGGAGTGATCATTTTTTAACAACAGGGGAGGGGTGGTGGGTTTCCGCGCGGAGCGTGCAAAATTTTTTACCCCCTCCCGGTCAAGGGGTCAAAATTTTTTACCCCCCCCCCTTAGGGTCGAAAATCGGCTTGCGCGCGGGCTCTTTGAAGCATAGTAACGCGCGGGCTTTTTGGCTCAAAACAGGTCAGATTTTTTTGCCCCCCCCCCCAAGAGGGGTCCAAATGTTTTTGCCCCCCCCCGTCAAGGGGTCCAAATTTTTTTGCCCCCCCCCCCAAACCCACCACCCCCCCCCCCCTGTTGATAATAAATGATCACTCCCTAAGGCTACTCGACTGTTGGGTTTCCTGTAGTACTTCATAGCACCCCTGCTATAACTCTAAAAATTAGATCAGACGGTCAGGGCAAGTACATCAGACGGTCAGGACAAATAAATCAGACGGTCAGGTCAAATACATCAGACGGTCGGGGCGATTACATCAGACGTTCACATGAGACCTGCAAGTGACAGGCTTTAATCCCTGTGGAGAAACAAAGTTACTATGCTTAAAAATAAAATATGGACCCCTTGAACGGGGGTGTAAAAAAACTTTGATCCCTCTTGGGGGGGGGGTCAAAAAAATTTAACCTGGTTTGGGCTAAAAAGCGCTGAACTACCGTAAAACCTCCTGTATAAGCCGCGGCTAGTATGCGAGTCGGACTCAGCTTTCTTTTGATACCAAACATGCCTATATAGGGTGCGGCTTATACGAGAGTTTTTATAAGTATACTACAGTACCAAATTAACAATTTTCAGACCCCCTCTGAGGCTTATATAATCTGTCAAAGTTAGGGGTGCGGCTTATACGCGAGTTAGGCTTATACGCAAGGTTTTACGGTATGCTTTAAATGGGCCAGTGCGTGCGCCGATTTTCGACCCGTAGGGGGGGGGGTAAAGCATATCACTCCCTTATACTAGCCTCACCAATTGTCGACTCTTATCAGTTGGATGCCTGTGCCTACAGTTTCTGCACACATGCATGGGCCGAGTTTTTCCCTACCACTGAGATGCGCCCTCCACAATTCAATAGCTGAGGGGATTACCTGATACCATATGTCTGTGGGAATAAGATAATCAATTAGAGAAGGTCTGTAGCTACAGTTTGGTTGGTGCCATACTGCAATCCAATGCAGCTAACCAGAGATATTAACTTGTAAAGTCAACTATCTTATAATTCCAGGCACTGTATAAAATATATACCCCGCGCCCATTTTCTATTACTCACATTTTGTAAAGGAGAAATGTGCCTTTCTATTGATACCTAAATGGTTAAAATAAGTTGTTGTTAACCCCCGCGGATTTTAATTTTACAATTATAATGTGTATTGGGGGTCTGCCAGGGGGTGTGAGACCGCCCCTCACACCCCTGCAGCCCCATGTCCCTGAGGGTATGTCCGGGGCAGCACTAGGTCAGAGCCGTGCCCCTTGAGGATGTCCATAAAACTGGGGGAAAACGGTCTCATAATATGATAGACAAACCCCCCTACAAAATTCTTATTATTCAAGATGTGGGCGTGACTCTTTGCATACATATTCCTTGGTATGTTGTGCATTTGCTGTCAACAGTATACTACTGTAACATGATTTCCCAATCTTTTAGAAATAATTTAGTGAAACCCCAACCCGTTTTTTACGCACCCTTCCCGTACCTCCGTCCCTCTGGAGCGTGGTCAAGTGCATGTGCACCCCAAGTGTATGAGAGGAAGGCCGGGGAGGGAGCTGTGAAAGCTACGCATCGCGTAACTGCAGTGACACCTTTGGAAGAGGGGGGGGGGGGGTCCATGTGATAGTGCATTATGTATAGGACAGGCTTCCAATAGAGGTGCCTTTTTTTCGATGAATAATCTCGCATTCTGGTGGTTCTAGACAGGCTAGACACGAAATTAAAACGGTTTTATCATACTATAGGCATGATGCATCGATACTTATGAGAATTATAAGGATATAATAATTCTAAAATTCCTCTGGTAATGCTACTTATACATCTATTTCTTCTGAAAAGGGTGTGCTGAAAAGGGTAGGCGTTTTACACCCCCCCCCCCCCCCCCCCGACCCAGAAGAAAAGAAAAGGGGTACTTTTTGGGCTCCTAAAATTCGCGATTTTACTGTAAAAAGGCTACGGTATTGGATGGTGTCTGTATATATGTTTAAGCCTAATAATGTTTAAAAACGTCAGAAAACGTATTTTTGTTCACTGGGTTACATAGCCTTGTAATAAACACGCCTGTGTACATGGCCGTCGTGTGCATAGTGGCACTATACAGACGACCGTGTGTAAAAGGAATCATATTAATATTTTTTTAGTGATCTAGTCTAAATATATTTTTTACTTTCAAAGTTTGGTCGTGTGTATAATGGCCCTATGCACACGGCCGCCGTGTGTTTAGTGGCACTGGTACTCTATCATACACGCCCGTTGTGTATACCGGTAGCCGTGACATGGGACAGTCCCAAGATGTGGTAAGTTTGCCCGACGATTAGGGCAACTTTTAATCGACTCTGAAGGTTGATACTTCGTACTTAGCTGCATGCCGAGCTAAACTGTGGCCTGGCGAAATCAGAATGAAGAAATATTGATCCCTTCTTTGTGTAGGGGATGGTGTTACATCGCCGAAATTGTGTATTTTAGCGTGAAATTCAAGACCCAAACGGCCACCGTAGCACTGTCTGTCACTTACCAATTCCCCGTTTATACCGACAATTCACTGTTGTATACGTCAAGACATCCACAATAGAGTGTACACATGTAAAGCAAGCTTAGCAGGATGAACATAACTTACATAGATGCTGCCGTGGCCCACTTTTGAAGAAAATACCTGGTCCTTGTAAAAGCAGACGGCCCTGATCTGACCGCGATCTGACCCGGAAGTAGCGCCCGAAAATGGCGCAGTGCGCGCCTGCTGAAGGAGTTGCAACGTAGCCAAGGTCACGGTCACGACGTCGCGAATTTGGGTTACTGGTCCCTAAGCGAGAGTGTGGGGCTGGAACTAGTCTAGTGTGGGGCTGGAACTAGTCTACCCTCAGACCCTGCTGAGAAGCCCCTTGTGTGAGCACCCTTCACACACAGGTAAACCAATCACCTCTGACCTGCTGGATCAAAGCGCTCTGATTGGATGACACACGGTATTGACTCAGCTGCGCATGCTCCAGTGGCCACGGCAGGAGGCCGCCATTTTGAGAGCGTCTCTATTTCCTACCTCCAACTGAGAAGAATTACGATGCAAGATGGGGACTTGGTCCTGTGTTTGTATAAAACCCTGATGAAGTTGTAACGACAAATTGAACCTTGTCACAGGTCAGTGAACTGAACGCGTGGACCTTTTTGGGTCGTGCGACATTCACAAAAGACCCAGAATTATGCAGATGCTGTAGTTCCAGAGTGTCCTCTGAAAGACACAAGGCTTCCTCGAAATGGTTACATATGGCCATATGGAAGGTGATAAATGGGCACTCCAAAAATGTAATTGTGTAAATGTGATAAATGACACTGGCATGGTGGTTGGTAAAGACCAGTGTGGGGTAGTGATTAACACCATTTTGTATTCCCACCTGCCTTTTGACACAGTCCCACATAAGTACAAAGTACATGTGCCGACTCCATAACTAGTGTCATTTCCAACCATAACACTATTTAGAAAATATAGTAGCCTAAGATAAGGCCCTTGTAAAAATGACGATTATAAATGTTCAAAGTTTCTCTGTCCCTGCCTCGTCACACAGTCACTGGTGGTTTGAAACATATGGTATGAACAATACCTTAACAGGCTATTTGTAAACATGTATTTTGTATCAAATCATCATCGACGTTTACAATATTATTGCTCGGTAAAATGACATTTCGAATATTATATCATCTTTATTTCATGCTTAAACGATTGCAGCTAATCAAGCCACAGCCTTCCATTTAACTTCAGATGCCTGCTCTTACCATGAAAGTTCCAGATAATTCATACTTCAATACCAGTCATTACCAGTGACAAACGAGGAGAAAATCTATACCCTGGAATGATCAACATAAATTGTGCCCTCGTCAGAGCCAGATCCATCTGGTCTCGCCTAGGGCCCAAACCTATCGATTTCCCTGTGCACAAAAGACAACTATTGCTGATGGCCCTATTTTGTTTTGCAGGGTCTGTTACCACGGTCAGGGAGGATAGATCAGCTGACAGGGGCGGTAAGAGCACCCTCATTACCACAGCACCCAAACTCACACCTGCGAACCACGGGGGCATACATCTCAATATAATTGACCTGCTTGTATTACACAACCTTACCAAGTGGCATGCCCCTAGGGGGGTATGACAGCCCCCGGGGGCGCTCAAATCGTGCTGCGCGGCAGATAGGGAGAGACAATGTTTCAAATGGGATGTTTTTGGATATATTGAGTGAGAAAGAAAGAGAGTAAGAGACAGAGACAGACAGACAAAGAGACATACAGAGAGGCAGCGAAACAGAGGACAGAGAGTGTCAAGGACAGAAAGATAAGGAGAGACAGATATGCAGGGAGAAACAGAGAAACAGAGACAGACAGAGACAAACAGATACATGCAGGGACAGATACATAGAGAGAGAGAGAGAGAGAGAGAGAGAGACAGAGAGAGACAGACAGACAGACAGACAGACAGACAGACATGTAAATGGGTGTGTAAATGGGTGGATGGATAAAGACAAAATAAGACAATGTGATAAAAACAAAATGGGAAACAAAGCAGTGTCATTAGGACTGCAGGGAGGGGGTGGGCATGCTGCAGCGCCTCCTTAGCGGGCACTGTGGAGTTTACCACCTGTTGGAGCACGTCGGCACCCCTGTCGTCCATATGGTGCCCCCTATCGGTAACCAGGTAACGACCTGGAGTCACATCTCTTATCTGGCCCCTATCTGGGGTGGGTGGCATCATTCATCAAGGCCTTGACAGCAGGCAGACTGCTGCCACGCCCAATGGGAACCACGGTAACCATGGATAACGACCATCCATCAGGTCTCTGTTACCCACTGTCACCTGGAGCAACTCCACAGTTTCCTTCCTCCAGTGTGTGATGACATCACAAGGATACCCCCCCACCCCCCCCCCCCCCCCCCCCCCCACCTACACACACACTTTCTGACACTTCCGCCATTTGGCCCACCCGGACATCTATTGCTGATAAGATGTCCAGCCAGATTGCAGTAAATGAATTCTTGATAACACTTATACGTTTACGTCAGTTCTAAAATTAACTTGCAAATGATGCACAGAGTCAACATGCATTATGATAGGCTATGATAGGGTCAGACTTGTTTATAAAAACTCCTTGGACCTCCTTGTCCGTTCCAGAGCGGGATCTCATCCAATCGATGTCATTAGTGAATGTAAAACATACAAACACAGATAGATACCAATCTACTATATCTAAGATATTGATTTACCCAAGCCTTCCGGTGTTATTCCATTAGCACCAGATAAGATCCCTTATTCATTAAAAATCCATTTCTTCCCTGTTTTCTGTGGAAACATTATCGGCCACGCGTCAGAGCATCTTATCTGATCTAAGATATGGAATGAGTGGTCGATGTGAGCCGCAGAGATACTTGTCTATATTGTATGGCGCGTGTTACCAACGGGGACAAATTGATTGTGGAAGTTTAAGATAGGGTAGATAAAGGGGGCTGATCTTTAACCAACAGATTAAGATTTGATCTTAACAAGCGGCTCACAGTGGGGATCTTTTTTCCGTGTGGTGTGTGCAACATGCTGGGCTGGATACCTGGCCCTATACTTGTCCAGAGGCGTTTTAACGACAGGTGATGGATCGATAGGGTAGGTCGTCAAAGGAGGCTGGGCACATGATCCAGAGGCGGGGGGGGGGGGTGTTGAGCAGGTAGTATACAGGTATACATTATGTATGTGCTGCACATGTATGGTCGGGGGCGTACAGAATGAATGTGTCAGTATATGGGGAGGGTCTGGGGGCGGGGGGTCTGTCACAGAGCAGGATGGGGTGGAAGACCAGGGTTTGCGGTCAGTTTGGGTGTCAGGTGAGGGTGGGAGAGGTGGGGAGGAGGGAGAGAAGGTGTAAAGCAAGTGGGAGGCAGCGGGGAGGGGGGGGGGGGTTACTAAGGTGTGGCTCTCTACCTGGTTGCTTGTTACCTGGCGGTTGATGTCTTACTTGACGACCCCCCCCCCCCCTTCCAGGTGTGACACCACGGGTCCCATGCAGGCCCCAAGGCGCTGACAGCCCCCCCCCCCTCCCCCACAATCCCCCACCTCTCTCCGATCCCGTCACCTCCCTGGGGCGAGGTGCCGTCACACACACCTTATAATTTGCAGTCTTTATGTCTGAGAAATGGCCCCACGTCTCGTACAAGGTCTTTAGGGTCTAATCGTGCCCTGAAACAAAGCTGGGTGACAGTGGTGGAGTTTAGCGGTATTTTGCGGGGCCAGGCACCCAGCTGCTTACCCCCCAGGCCCACGGGCAGTGCCGGCGCCACGTCCCAGGGCCATGCCAGGTAAATTATAGGCTAGGGCGCCAATTTGTTGCGGGAGATAGAAGGATGGGTGGGAGGCTGTAGAAGGGGACCGCTGGCTCTGTTGGGGGTAGTGGCGGTGGTAGGCCTCCCGTGCCTGATACTGCCGGGGCCCCACGGTAGCAGGCCGGCCAGGTAAGACAGGTATGGTGGGTAGGGACACGCCCTCCTGGGTCCTCAGGGCACAGGAGGAAGCACACCTTCACAACAGTGACAGGTAAGGCGACAGAGTGCTCCCAAGCCGCCCTACACCACACACTGCCTGTCCTTACCCAGGCTGACACCACTCCTTTATAAGCTGTAGACCTGCTTTTATACCCTAGACCAGAGACGACAAACAGGCCAGGCAAACAGGCGTCTTAAAGGACATTTATTTCTGACAGGGGTACCTTATATATGCCCTCAGTAAAGTACCAACAGCCCCAACTCTCATAAAGTTGCCTTTCACTTTTAGCTGTCAGGCTTAACTGGGTTTATAGAACGGTTCACGAAACTGTACACCCCCAATTTACAGACTCACCTTGAACCACAATGAAGACAATCTCATAATATTTAAGCTGTAAAAAGAACATAGAGATTATGCAATGAAATGAAATCCCATATGATCACTAATTTCTTACACAAGTGATATAAAAAGTCACTGATCACAAGGGCAGCACAGGTTTCCACCCCGTTTCCACACGTCTACAACCAATGCCCTCGCATCAGGACGGAACCCTATACGTCCAGCGGAACCCACCACCGGATGGGAGGGTAATTCAAGTCAAGGTGAAATTATACCCCACTCATCACCTTAATTTTGACCATTATGTCTCTCCACTGACGTCTTCACTCAACGCTTAACCGCCGGCCGCCCAGGGCCAATAATTCCGTGTAAATTATATACCAGCTGCAGTCTAATTCTAACCTTGGACCGGCCCGCCAACTTGTTTTCAAATTTGAAAAATTGATCGCTGTGAAAGTGGATAAAAGTGGCGTTGAGCTTAGCGGATATGAACGCCTGCTTGCTCGGTGGAAACAGCTTTTCTCACGCCTTTTCCACCAGTGATAAATGACAGGGTGGCTACAATTGAGGAGAAAACACAGTGAATCGATTTTCAGCTCAATTGGGTTGGTCAGTCGAGTGCAGCAATAGAATACCTAGTGAGCACCCATGTGAAAGTCACGTCAGTGCTATCCATGGTATATGGGAAAGAAGGAAAAAGGCACGAAGCACCACATGTCAAATAGATAAATAATATAGCTTTCTATAATGAGGTATAGCATTGGACTGTATGAATGCATCCCAAACAAGGCAGTGTCCAATTAGAGCAGAGAGTAGGAGGCACAGCCCCCCAGTAAACTCCCAGAGCTAACATCAAGCCTTTGTGACGACCACATTTTCCCACTGAATTATGCAAATGCCATCAGGGCGTCATAATACATCTTTGTGGGTATACAATCTACAGCCTTATCCTCGGCTGACCCGGCTTGCATATGAATTCTACAGTAATGATATATACCAGAGAAAGGGGTGTGTCACTTGTATTATCACTGAATCCTCCCTATTCCACAGCCCCGATAACAGAATTTATTTTGCAACACATTGTGAGTGAACTCTCATTTTGGTATGGTAAAAAAGATACCCTTATGCTTTAGGCTTTTACCCTGGCCATGCCCATAAGTATACTGAGATCAACAATGGGGTTCTGCCTCCTCCTGCCAGACACATTATTCATTGGTGAACTCTAGTGTTAACATCCGGAACATCCATCATCAAGTTCTCGGTGTATGAAAGTGGAGGCCAATTATAATTTAAAGAACAAAGATGCTCTTGTGTACGTTGCCTCCCTTCCTCCTCAGCCCCAGGATAGACATCATCAAGAGTTCATGACACACTTACTCTGGGCAGGAGAAGACATCTATATGAATAGATATTGAGATGTTTACAACTGAATGATTTCAATGAATTGTGAACTTTCTAGAGAATTTAAAGCCGTCATTTATAGCCATGCTAAATGACAAAGACTTCATCAATGTCCTTTAGATTTTCAAACTAGGAAATAATCTGCTGATGGTATAAAGAAAACATCAGCACAGAGAAAAATTATCAGCGTCATTTGACTCTCCCAATGCATGCAGAGTTAAGTTGGTTTTAGAAAATCTGTTAGTGGCGTTGACTCTTCACCAGAGTCACTTTACTTTGACCCTCAAGTTTTAATTTTGTGACTAGATCTACCACCTGAGAAGTGTCTGACCTTTGACACAAGATAGAAGCCTATCAGTGGCACAGGAGGGCCAAAAAGTGATTTTGAAGAAGAAAAAAACAGTCAATTTACATGAATTGACAGTTGACAGCACCCATTTTCGAATTTCTTTTTCAAATTTCTTTTTCAAACTAATTTTATCTAATTCTTCAAAATCACTTATATCATTTAAAGTTTTTTTTTTTTATTTACTTTTCCCCCCAAAATCATTGGGCCACTGTATCTGAGTATGTAAATGTGAAGAGAATCTCTCCAATGTAGGATACACTTTTCATAATCGCAATGCATTTTGCAGTATAATATGTTAATCGTGCAAATTAAGGTACATGTAGTAAATTAAATATTCACCTAGGGACACATTTCCTGTAGTTTTCAATTAACTACAATCATTCCTTCCTAGACAGATTTAAAATGTACACTGGCACGGGTTTTATCTTTCCCGACATTAACTTCTTTTCCGGAACAGTTAAAAAACAGAGTGAAAATGAAAGTTATTCTCTTAGGTCATAATATCATAAAACTTTCACAAATGGTGTCACCAATTTTGGGGCCCTTTCAGCACTCATCCACCATCTTTTTTTTTTTGTGAATTTCACATACACACATATATAACATATCTCATGAACCCCAAAGAAACCCATCCCCATCACCTATCCGGCGACGTCATTTGAGAATGTGTCCTCGTATGTACCCTTGCTACCTTAGATGTTTAACAGCAATCATATAGCCTGACAGAGAGGTGTTACAGGTTACGAATGACTAACACAGCGTATACATGCAGCTCTGACTGAAATCTATGTAGACCCAGCTTGACAGAAAAAGTGGTTAGGACCTGATGAAGACATCTCCCAGGACAGCATGCATGCTGTAGTGCCATTTGTCTCCCTGCCTACTTGCTATCACACGGCCCTGCAGGCCATGCCCCCTGCAGAGATCAGACCCTCAGGCCCTGGGTCATTCACAAGGTCGTAGCCAACGTGACGAAGATCCACGTCGATCTAACTGCAGCCCACGCAGCCTGATCCAAATGACCTGACACTCCATGAGCTTATCCTCACAATACCCATTACAAGCTGACCGGGGTTTCCATTATTAATTTAAACTGGGGGTAAATAAATAGCGGCCCCTGGTGGCGGAAGTCTTTATGGGATCTTTGATTAAATACGCTGTAGTAGTGATCAGCACGGAGCGATATCAGTCGTTGGTAAGGAATCCGCCTCGCACGCACATAGGAAATCTGGGTATCAGAGAGTGGGATGGATCTGTCGGTGTACTAGGATGAAGCGGGGGAATCTATGATTAGGGCGGAGCGGGGGGGGGGGGGGTTGGTACTCTAAGCTGCTCCTCCTCACATAGATAGTGGTCTGGGGGAAGTTATTAAAGATAGAACTAAGTTGTTTGCAATCTGGAAATTCCATCATCTTCGTACGTGCTCATTATTGTAAGGCAGGCAGCCATTATAACTGTGTATGTATAGGAGGATCGTGTACTGCAGAATAAATATACATGTAGTATGTTGATAACAGTGGCATCTGTTACCTAGTGCGTTAAACTGCATCAGTGACCTCCATAGATTGGAGGTCATTGACTGTATATAATGCTTTATAAATGTATATACATGTACTTAAACTGATGTTCATACTGCCAATCGATAGAAATTGGATAAGGTATTTCACGGTGACATCATTTCAGCTGGCATCTAGGTTAAACAGAACAAAAAGTGAGCGTCAGCTAGACTCTCCCCAGGGTCATGCACTGCCTGACTCAGGTAAGATGGTCTGGCTGACACTTATTTCCATGAAACAGTCAGGCTGAGCCTCCTTTGATAGTTCCATAAGGTTACTCCCTTTTGAGAATCAGCCTGATCATTGAATGACAGTCAGGCAAGACAATTCTTCATACCAGAGTCAGCCTGACTTTCTTTCCAAAGCCAGGCAATGTCTGACTTTGGGATGAGTGTCAGTTAGGTGGAGCCTTCTTTGTTTACTATCAGGTCAGGGACACAATACAGTATTGAGCTTTATGGTAGGATATATGAAAACATTCTTGTGGATTTGGAAACTACACTGTTAGAAATTACCGTTGGTTATACGGAGATTCACTGTTAAATTTAACGGTGCATCACCGTTGCCCGATATTACGGTGAGGCAGCGTCAATCCAATTGCTTTTACAGTGAACCTCCATAAACCATTACGGTAAAGCCCTGTTATTTCCTTTACAGTGAAATTCCGTATTATAGGAAGTTCAATCCTTTCCAACTAGGTGGCAGCCTAGTTCCAGAGGAGATTTCTCTGAAGCTCCAACTATGAAAAGTGGACTAAATCTGTTAGAAATCAAATAGTTCTCCATTACATTTTCAATATTCTACATTCTAGTCTAAACCTAAGCTTGATTGAATATTCATAATGAAAAGATAATTAACCTTTGTGGGACATGGTTTAGTACTTTGGATACCATTGACACCTCTTGTTTGGTAATGAGAAAAACATATATGCATATCACTGTAGTTGTTGTTTTATAACAATCCTAGCATACTTCTGCTTATAGATTGTAATGGTAATGTGATATGAGACATGTATCTATGTCTCTTAGTGGTTAATTCATGATAAATATGAATTCCAGTCACAAAGATGTCTTTATGAATTGGACGTGCAACCACATCAGACATGGGGAATAATTGTAGTGAATTGAGAATATATTTCTGACAGAAGAATAATCTGTCTTTGCAATCACTATATAAAAGAAATAATCCTTAAAAGTTTGAGCCACTACAATAGCTAATCAAGCTTCCTTAGTCATTGTTTGAAAATAACGGTGAAAGCCCGTATATAATTACGGTGACACTAAAATAAACGGTGAAAGCTTGGCATCCATCGTTGCCAGTGAATCACCGTTTTTTCTACAGGGGATTTTTAACAGTGTATATACATTAAGATTATGGGATGGCCTCTGACATATGTTGGTACATGTATCTCTATGTTGCTACATACCTATATGACTGGTGGTCTGTGATAGCATCTGTGATAGTGATTAATAAATTACCCCCAATGGAAATAAGCAACTAGTCTTACTGTACAGAGGAGAGTCCAGCTGTGGCTGACTTTCATTGAGGTCAAACTCCAGCATTGCTAGACTCACAGCTATATGTGAGTCCAGCTTGGCTGAACCTTCAATAACAAGAGTCTGACATCACTGCACTCTCAGGCTGTGTTGAACTCTCATAGACGAGGATCCAGCATTGCCCGACTTTGACTGTAGATAGGGTCCAGTACTGTCCGACTCTCAGTGTAATGGAAGTCGGGCAGTGCTGGACTCTATATGGTCAAAGTCATTTGAGTCCAGCTGACCCTCAGTTTTCTCTCTGTCTAGGTAAAGTTCAAAAGGCGATAACTCCTCAGTAAGATGGAATATAATGTCTTAGTTCTGTGAAAACAGAGCATTGTGATATAATCATAACAGAACAATTAACGTATCGTCAGTTATATTATGATGTAGTCAGTTAAAAGTTCATCAGTTTATACCATTATCACATCTCAGCATTTACATATATGAGAGAATATGTGACATATGTCACTGGAGGGAACAGGGGGGTCTATATAGGTCATGAAGTCAAGTCGTGGTTAGTTGTGCATCTAATGTCCTATGGCACCTGCCTGTGCATGCATGGCCCCAAACACCATTAATCCCAACATCCAGTGCATGGCGTACCTGTGTACCCTCCTCCACGGTGTGAAACATGGCCACAATACTATTGACAGCCAGTCCAAACACCCGTCAGTTCCAATCCCCTCTGTTCACCTCAACTCTGTGGATACACCCTGCCACAAGGATTCACATTGAGTGGTGCTGGGTTTCAGCAAATTCATTAGCAAAGTGCCAGCTCTTTAGTGGTCTGCATGCCTAACCCAGGATGAATGTGTCGGGGATTGAGGGTTGGTATTTAGGGAGTTTGGATTTGAGAAAGGTATGTTGTCCTATGGTGACAGCAGGACGCTGTACATGTATAGCTGACAGCAAGTCAGATTCATCACAGTTCACCCCTCTATTGCAATGCCGATACAATATGACATGAGTTATTCTAAACACACTGGACAGTAGGCAATAGGAAGCGCTATTTAGAATTGGGATTTAAAGTGTGGGATTTCCTATCTTGCATAATATATGCATTCCCTGTAAGTATTCAACCTAGGACACACAGAACATAACACTTATATTCCCTCAATACAAAAAAAAAGACAAAAACGTGCCCTCTTCCTTTCTTAGGGTTCAAGGGTGGGAAAATTGGAAGAGAAGGGCACTTTCCCATAATCAATCATAAGCTCGCTGTTGCCCACCCTCTGAGATGATCACAGCACAACAGGATACTGCCTCTACTAAACTTGTATTTATAAAGCCACGCAAAAGCCATTAGACTCACTGACACGGCAGTGGGTGGCCTTAACCACTTACAACACCTCCCACCCTCCTGGGGTAAAATTGAATATAGGGGCAGAAGCAATTCATAGCACTGACAGAGAATGGATTACGCAATGCAAATAGTAACCCACGATGATGAACATGTATCAATAAGTGTAATTATCTGGGACAGTCAGGTTATCATTGACAGTGTCAACGGCTGTTATCTTGCCTCCTCCTCCCCTGTTATGCCAATCAAAGCTAATGTCAGTTGGAACACCCATGGTCCTGAACTCGACGTCTCAAAGCCTGCGGCAGTGGGAAGCCAACAGGAAACCAAGGTTGTGAATTAAACGGTAATTATCACCCGCTGGACACGGCCATTTATGAATTACAGTTTGAAGTAAGTGCCGGTCAACATGGCCGGGGGCTGTGTGAGCGGTAGGTGGGCCGGTGGGAGGCCACGCATTGTGGGTTTAGGCAATTGGGGCTGCCACCAATGACGAGGGCAATGACGCCTGAAGCCCGACCAAAAGGGGAAACATATGGAAAGGCGGTCGTTTTCATGTGGTTTGACAACTACCAGTAAATTGAAAGTGTTGACGGCAAAGAAGACAGTTCAACACCATAGCATCTTCGTGATATGCCCTGAATGTGAAATGGTTGACACTGGATACAATAATGACTTCTGAATACCTTACTTACACGCAAACATGGCATCCTCTTCACCCTTTGGTCTATGATATATGCGTTTTACTGCACTTCATCGGAAGCAACCTTAGCCCTGGAGGCAGTGTTAAATTTTCTTATAAAAGATCTAAAGATACACTTGCTATGCCCAAATCCATTCTTCTTTAATCTAAATCATGCAGTATACAATAATAGCATCTCCCTTATGACTTCCACCTAGTGTCAGGGTTATTCCACATGCTCCTCTCGTTCAAATCAGTGAGGGTCATTTGGCAAGGTTAGGTGACAAGGTCAGTCGTTAATCCATTAGGCTGACCCCGGCATCTTCTGGTCATTGATCCCGGCTTATCTTGGATCCAGCCAGAGGCGCAGGCTGGTGGGGAGACTGCTGGGCTGTCAGTGTCAAAGGTAGGGAGGGTGATGGATGACCATCCTGTACTGCTTTCCCAATGATGTCCCCTGTGCCGCCCAGCCATGGCCTCTGTGACCCAGCCTGCTTCCTCACACTCCAACATGGCTGCCAAACAAAGAAGGGGCCTTTTATCTGACGACTCATCCCCTACAATGTAATAGGCTTTGTGTAATCATATTCCGTTGCTGGTTTATATGAATAGAACAATTGATATTTCTGAATCTGGGTACACATAGATCAGGTGAGAATGTTCACAATTGGCTAATTATACCCGCAAATTAAGGCCATTTCATATACTACTACCCTGTCTGTAAACAATGCGCCTGAGCGCTTTTGTGAGTATTTTGAGAGACTAGCGAAAGGATCATGTGTTAGGAAGGCAAACAGGGTGTTGTAAAGTGTCATAGTTGCAATGAAGAACCTATTCAAGTTGTCTGTAACTCCGTGCTTAAAAAGCTACATATAGATCGTTAGCCATCTATTAAACTAGCTAATTTTCTAAATTTAGAGTAAATTAGATACAGATATATGTTTACCCGCTTCTGAATTGGTGATTAAGAAATATTTGGGGGCAATATTCACGCCAAAAATAAAGAGTAATGTTAGACCTCAATGAATAACCGCTAATATAATAGCAGTCTACCTTAACTTAATATAGCTGCCACACTCCATTAGGACAAGCCTTTGTTCCATGCCTTTTGTTTGCGGTTTCTAAGTGGTCAGTTTGGCGTGACGATGGTCATCGCCCATTGAGTGACCAGGCGCCAAATGACCAGCTGCAGTGTGGCCGTCAACAGTTTGACCCTTGACCACTCTGCCACCAATTGCTAGTTTTATCTCTGACTACCCAATTGCAGTTAACTGGGTTCTAACTCGTAATGCATAGATCTAATATCCCTTCTCCCAGGGCAGCAGCCCGGGACATGCAAGGCTATAAACAGGTAACATGAATGGACTATAGTCAGTCACTAATCTGCAATTGTAATTTGTAAAGTGTGGGAAAAAGTCAGAATTAATATAAACACAATTAAGGCCGAGAGAGACATTACAAACTATAAATCCTTATCAGAGCAGGTGGATCTGGTCTACAAACTGCACAAAAACATGCAACAGCAGCAACTTCTTGTACCTCAGGTGCTGGAGGCCTGGCTATATCATCACCTTCTCTGTTTGTGGCAGATATACAGGAGATAAGCATGCACGGCATATCCTCCCCACCTGGAGTAGCATAGGTCCTGGAGGAACCAGACTCAGGCAACAGCTGACCACCCTGCATGCATCAAGGTAGCCACAGGTTGGGATAAAAACTGAGCAAAAAAACTGAGTAAAACATAATGTGGCAGATGCTGTAGAAGATAAGGGCAAGTCCAGACCACTGGGGTTCAGCAATGCATTAATGAGGCAAAAAAGGGAGGTGGTCTACTTCCCCACACTCTTCAAGGTTTTATAGTCTTCATCCACATTACCCCAATGGGTAGGTACATGGGTTTTAATGTGTTTTAATCTTGGTAATAGATCTATCACCTCGATGTAGACCTGGCCACAAAAAAAGTCACATTGGTATATAAGCGAAAAGGAATTAATTACTAGAGGGTCCCTGGCAGTCTATAAGAATATAAAATGAGATTGCTCCTAGCTGTGCCTCTTCTAATTGAAACTATAAAATGTGTTCCTGTGGGGGTTGTTTCCATGAGCCAAGCATATAGGTCTAACCAGCCATATTATAGGCCTACAACAGAAGCTGATAAAACGTTTTGCTCACAGCATTTTACTATGAAATTATGGCCACTGAAGGACTGAACTATACTGTGCATGTACGACTTATCTAGTAACACTCATAGCATCCATGTTTTATTTGACTGACTTAGAGTTCTCCCTTTGTTGCAGATGTGCATAGCAGCTGCTCCCCTCAATAGTATTACAGCAGACTGGGGGATGGCCGGCGTCGGAGCCATGCTGCAAGTTGCGTGGCTGTGCCGTCAGGTGGGGGTAGTGCCGTGCTCAGGCCGTCCTCACGCCCAATGCATTGTTTCTCCGGGTCTCACGTGTGAACTATAAAAAACATCGTGCCTGTCCCAAATGAAGCTCAATTCCTAAATGATTACATCCTCGGACATGAAACCTAATTGTGGTTGAATTAGGAGCCCGATCCTACCTCTGGTGTCGGCACACCATCGCTCCATCCGGGGCCCAGGTGAGCCAACTCTGGCGTAATCGCGGGATCACGTGACGCATAACGAGAAGTGCAGTAATCCTGCCGTAATCGGTAATGGCGACCATTTCACAACTCACCCCACCCCAGGAGTTAATATTCCAGATGACTTTCTCCTGTGAGGTGTTACTGAACGCATGGAGAAAAACTATGAATATAAAAAGAGGAATCCGCAATTGCATTAGGTCTTAAGTGGGCTTAATGAGAAATGCAATATGACTTTAACTGACTTGGTGACTGGCATCCAGACTGTTGCTGGTAGTTTGAAGTCACCTTATCACGCTATCTTGGCGATTATGATAACACGACTGCTTTAGATCATGACTGTTCTTTGAGAGCACCAATAAAGATCAACATCTCAAAATCTTGATCTTGATACGACCACTCCAATAGCTATAAGTATGTGAGTTTGATGGCCTGATTATAAAGTCAATCCACTATGTAGATGACAACTAATTGGCAATCGTCACGTAAAACTATTACAAAGCTTTTGAGAGGAAAAAGAGATATCGTGTGTAATGGAGTTTATATTTTTGATTTGTTTGGACGGTGTCTGTCATGAAATGTGGGCAACTGTTTTGGTGAAATAAAGATGCACTCGCATGCAATAGCTGGTCAAATAAACGCTTAAATCGAATAAAAACACCGTTTTCTGTGACGTATGTTGGGCGTTAGTACTGTCTGTACATACCGATAGATATAACTTATACGTTGTACAATCTCCTAAAAGGTGACGTGCCATACAAATCTATAAAAGTGTTTCTTTTGGGGAGTTTGATGCTGGAACAAGATACCTTTCGCACTGATCTTGCTTTGTCAGGTTATTCTATGATGTATGGCATGTAGCCATGCAGTCCATGTACATTTCAAACAAAAACATGCACTTAAAGGTGATCCCACATGTGCACGAAATATCATTACCATGAGTAAACAGGTCTCAGTGAAGACACAATTTAAAATTAGGAGAGATTAAGATGAAGAAACAGAAATAGCGATCTTATTCTGCATGTATTTCTTTCCATGTTCTTTATGAAAAGGTTATTAGCGTCTCTTCACAGGAAAAAGGTTAAGTGGTAAAGTATTGAATCAGTGGCGTCTCGGATCAGCTGTCAAAGAGAGAGGGTCCTGTTGTCTCCCAAACAACATCAGCCGTACACCCATGCCATAGACCTCTTCAGCACCGTGGCGTCACCTAGTGGGCAGATTGACAGTTAACACTTCGGTCGCTGTCGGTTTTGTCTTATTCTGGTATACGCAAGAAGCCTCATAGTAATAGCCATAGCTCGGATAGACATCAACTAGGGTTTCACTTCCAGCATCTTACTCTATGTTAGTCATGTATAAGAATTCTTGCTCAGCCGTTTGATAAAATGTTTTATCATCGATCAAAATCCAGGGATCAAAATACGTTGGATCTTTTATTAATGTTAAAAAAACGTATGGTACCGTACTAGGTATGTATAGTGACCAATACCTATGAATGTATAGCAATGCGATGTTTCTCCATTCGTCTTCTGCATTGTACAGGAAACGTTCTTAAATGTACTTGTAATACAATAGTTGTATAGCATCATATATATATAGTTATATAGGCTGCTTTCAGTCATGTTGCATGGGTACTTTGCCCCAGGAAATAGCATGCGATACTTCTTTACTGTATATGATTAGCGATTAGTTTTCCTTAACTATGATGTATCACGTGTCGCTGCAATATGTGAAAAGTGGTACCATAATATGACGGGTGTCATAAATTGTGATGGTATGGTGACCATTATAATATTATAATTTCATGGAAGAAAACAGCGGAAGTCGCATCAGTATCAGCGTGTGGGAGAGTAATGTGTCGCTCTTAATGATTTAACATGGAAACAATGTACAATTATACCTCACAATTTATCCCATTTTTTAAAATCTCGACCAGATAAATAACCTCTCGTAAAGTTTTTCAATGATACTTTACATACATTGCATACCCCAGTGCTCTTGAAACCAGTTTTAGGGATTAGCTGTGTGTACACACACTACCCAGACTGTCTAATACGTTTTGGCGGCAATGTTCTACCTGCGGAGCAGACGACATTTTGTACCATAATTCCAGTGGCGCCCCTGCGTCCTCGTATGGCCTATAGATCCCGGATCGAGCGGTCAACACTGACCACAAGACCTAAAGAACCGTGAGAACTTGACCACTGGCCAGTAGGCGAGAATAGGATTTAAACATTTGAGTCATTGAATAATCTCCTCTTGTTTTATTTCACTCATTATACAACATGTACTTGCTATTTATTTCATGGCCGACGTGTGTTAGTGGTTTTGGCATGACATGATTCCTTTTAAATTTTTTCTTTGACAGGATTGTCCTAAAACGTTATTTCAAATAAACAGCAATCATTTTACAAGCAAGTATATCTAATACACATACATTTACATGTACAATAGCTTTGGGGCCATCATAACAGTTATACACCTACCCAGGACTAATCCATAAATCCGGTAAGCCTTATTACTGAACCAAAAGTACCCAGACGTATTTATTGAACACTAGTAATCTCATCAACAGTTCACGTCATCAACAAAGAAGGAGGGCGGACCAGCGCGGTATAAAACAATGCCATTATTGACTCATTATATTATCAAAAATCCTCTCCACGTGATACTTATGTCCCCCAGGGGCGTGGGAAAATATCCATATGCATGTATATTTCAGGTTCTCACGGGTATCAAACACGATCAATTCCTTTAGCATGTACTGCCTATTGTGGTTTCTTTGTTCCCATACCAGTACATGAGACAAACTTATATAAGGGAGAGGTCATTTTTTAACCACAGGAGGGGGTGGGGTTTGTGGAATGGAGGGAGGGCAACAATTGGGGACTCCCTAAGATATGGGGGGGGGGGGGGAGATTGGACCCCTCTTGGCGGTGTGGGTGTAATCAATTAAGACCTGTCGGGGAGGGGGGGGGATAGGGCCCCTCTTGCATTGGGGGACTGAAGAAATGTCTCTCTCGCGAAAATCCACCGATCCCCTGTTGATGCATGGTAAAGATTACCACTCCCTTGTGCCGTTCGGCTTGTAGTTACTCCTAGAAGTAACACTCATATATACATCAGCTTATTGTGCATGGGTATCCGACAACACTTAAATGTGCTTTATTGTCTTCAACTTCTAATGGAGGTATGACACTGTTAAGCTTTGTGTCTGTTTATGGTAAACGAGTCAGTCACCACATTACCCTGGCAAACCAGAGGGTACTATAAAGTAATACCGGAAGTCAATCACAATGGCCCTTTTTTCCATAAAGGCATGTTCAAAATGTATTTATATCTACGATGTATGGAACATAACAAGTACGTGTAGGGCCTACTGTAAAGTATGTACATGGCCTTGGTATATTAATGCACGAGTGACGTTGCCAGTTATTATATCTTTATAATTAGCATCACTGTCAACATTTTACACATTAGATGATTTATCTCATTATGTAATCCCTCATTATTTCTACACTACGAGTATGTACATACAAGTGTGTTATTCTAGTTTGGTCCAAATAGTATTACATGCTATTATATTCGTCATGTTCAACCGAAGTTTACTACATTATAAAACTACATGTATTGTCATAACAAATCCTCATATAATAGTCACGCACCCATTCCAGACCTTGCCATGCATCAATGACACAAACAACAACATGCGCACAAACACAGTTATCAGATGTTATGTAAAGCATTTCACATACATAACTGAGTGCATCAAATTGTTCAAATCAATAACAATTGATGTCTTTCTTAATTGATGTCACTTGGCAAAACAGAAAGGCGGGACAATTGTTCATAGTTTCTCAGATGAATGCGCCCCTTGTTCATATTTTGAAAGACGCTCTTAACATAAAAGCTCTAAGACCACATCAATCTTTTACAATGTGTTCACATGTACATCAAGCTATCTTCCATCAGCATCCTTTTGCAAACTTATTCAGACTTTTTTTTAACGTTAAAACGTCATGGTCTGAAAGACGATATACAATTAATTAACCTGCATGTTCTATTGTATTACATTTGTACATGCATGTGTACTACATTGTCTACGTATGGAGATATCGGAGTAACAGCCCGTGATGGTATAACCAGGCAGCCACCGATGTGTGGTGGGGGCTGGGGGTGGGGGCGACCCCGAAAAAGCACCACTCTCCTCTTGCTATTTAAACCGGTAAATACGTATACACATACTCTGAAACTGCTTCACACACCCATGGATTTAGGAAAGACTATACTTATGATATTTAGGAAATCAAATTATTCCTAACATAATCATAAGTGGAAATTCTAGCGAGTCACATACAACATGGTATAATGGTGAACTATATACACTCACTTAGATGGTCTGCACACAGATGTTGAAACATTGATGTGCCTCAGCATTGTCAATGCAGGACCACCTGTGCCCTGAAAATATGTCAAGTAATAATGATCGTCCATCCTCACTGACTCATGGTACCTATATGCATGTAAACGAGCAGCTCAGAGTTGCTCAACAACAACCAAGTATTAAGAATGCCCAGTATGTCCACCCCTTGCAATCCTCACATACAATACTTGTTTGAAAATACAATGTAGAGGATCTATGCCTATGGTATATTGACAGTGTGTATGCCCTGTCTTGCAAGTGCATGAGTCTCATGCATAATATTACACACTAACACAGAGTAACAGTTGTCCAACTCGTGTCCAGCCCTCTGCTGCCACATGTTATCCCTGTCGTCATCTGCACTTCAAACAGGGCGTATTGTGTCCCTTGTGACTACCGAGGTGATCCACAACAATGATTGCTAAAGAATTTGCTGCCTAATCAGACCCCTCCCCCTCCCACTCCCCACCCCTTCCACATCATCCCTCTCCTCCCTCCGCTTGAGGCTTGTATTGTATTGTATAGGATTGAAAACAGCAGAGAGGAGGCAAGCAGTGGTAGCTGGAACACAGGGAGGTGGGAGCCGTGCAGGGAGGGGGTTGACACGGCGACAGGGGCGTGCTATCACGGCCGATGGGGCAGCATGATAAGGGCCTGGATCACTGAGGGCCCAGACACGCACCTATGGACGGTCGCCCGCCTCCAGGCAGTGGAGGGCGCCCGGCGTAGGGTCCTGACGAGATGCCTCCTGACCCCGGGAGCCGCCTTTTCATGCTGCAGCCCGACGCGCGGCCCGACGACCGTGGCGGCTGGCGCCAGACGACGACCATGGCGACGCGCCTCTCTACAGCTAGGGTGTCAGACAGGGGGTGGGGGTGTTAAAAGTTTACCCCGAACAAACCAACAATGTAGCACAGCGTAGACACCCCCAACTAGTACACTTTTTTTTAATATCTCAATGTCTGCACCCATGTTTCCCAAGCCTGTGAAGTAGTTTTCTTTTTGTCTTTACCTAACTATTCTCCATTCTTGTTTATTTTATGAAACTAGAAGCCATTTCACTTGTGCCCCCATTCGCATTGACTTGAGAAGACATCTAGAAGGACGAATAAAGCTGATTCATATTACATCCATTATAACATGTACAGTTACAAAAGTTTACACTGGTTTTTCTTGCGGTACCTCCTATGCACCATAAAACTCTATACTATCTACACTTCTCGCCAATTCCAGAGGGGGGAGGTGTCAGCAAGTACAGAGGGATCAAATAATAATTTTCATAGTCGGGCTCTGTCAATATCTGCCTTGTAATACGAAGTCGTCCGGGAGAGGTACGACATCGGCCGGCTCACTTTATGATCACCTCCCCATGTTGAGATGAGTTTATTTGTCCATAACTATCCACCCCTTCCCTCCCGGGTCTTACTCAGCAGGGAGGAGGGACGAGCAACCAGGCTAGGGTTACCCATGGAATATGTGCCCTCCACGCCGTATCCGCTCGTCCTATACCCAACTCCTCCAGGAGGTATTTTCTTTTGCTTCGTGCACCAACCTCTTCGCCCTTCATTCCATCTTCTCTCCGTTTACCACCCCCCCCCCCCCCCCGACCTCCCCCACCTCCCCCACCTTCCCCCGAGCACTTCCTCACCGCCCGCCGACGCTGCCCAGCGTTTGTTTTCTCGCGCATGCGTCGTCGTGTTATTCCGGTCGGCCATTTTGTCACATGTGGTGTTTGGACAAGTGGTGCGGTGCGCCGTGGTCCCGCCGCGCAGGCCACTGAGAGGCAAAACACCATGCGTCCATAATTGGGTCAGATCTTGTGTTGTTACGGCCAAGGGGTCTCCCCCCGACCAGGTGTCCGTCAATGTTTTTCGGGTGGTCGGTTACATTTTGAAAGGATTAGCTGTCAAAAGCCTCCTCCAGGGTGACTCCAGGGTGGCCACCAAAGAGCATTTATATACCAGGGATGGGGAAGCCTATAAAAGAAGTGTCGGTTAAGTGTTTTCGGCTTAGCCTCTGGAAGCTTTGATGATTTCTTCTTAGTACGTTTTGTGTCGACTTGTTCCAAATCCTAGCACCCCCCCCCCCCCCCCCCCACCCCAACCCCCTCCTCCTGCTCGATCCCTTTACCCTTAGTACACCCCGCTAGTTCCTAATGTTTTGCCTTCTCCATTATAACACATTATGGCACTTCGCGCCCGCCGTTCACCAATGTGAAATCAAATGTTTCCAGATGGCAATCGGCCTCTGGAGGGGTCCCGGAAGAAAGAAAACAACCTTCAAACGGACGCTGGAGGCACGTGCCTTCCCGCCCGGAGGGACGTCTTCCACCTCCCGCCACGCGCCTCCCCCTCCCCGCCGACCACGGATGCCTTAAACTGCAGGTGTTGCTCAACATTTCCGATTGCTCAGGTCGATAGCTGCTCCCCAAACATTGTGAGCCACACACCAGCTCAAATAGACCGTATTTATAGAGCAACTCCTTCAACAGTGAGGGCACGAGGGGAGGGAAATAAAACGTAGGCAGTCGCATCATAAATCGCTACTTGTTGAGTTTCCTTGCAGGAATTGTGTGTCGTGGGTTGGTATCTTTGCTTTTCGAGTCCGTTCAAAACATTGGGAAAATCACAGGGAATGTTTGAGTTGGCAATATAGGAGTGTGGGGCTCTTGGTGAGCCTCTCCCAACTTGCACAGTGACCGTGGATTGCATACATGTATTAAAAGGATAAGCCCTACTTCATCTAGATACATGCTTTACACTTTTCGCCTTTTCATTGTATATAGTTGTTGGATATCAATGTTTTTATTTTAAGTGTAGTTGATACGACATTGTTGATACGGCTACAGCATGATAAACACTTAGAATAACACTTAAGCACCATCCCGGAGCACCATGTAGCTGAGAATGTATCCTGCCAACTTATCCAATGTAACTCATTTAACTTTATCTAAATTCAGAAGATCATTGGGTTTTCTTGTTTTTTTTCAATTCTCACAGAATATCCGTTTGTCGCCTTTGATTATGATCATAAAATGTGAGGATGGACCTTCTGTGTTATATACATAGTACAACCCTTGCAACTCGGGACTACACCCAACATGCATATCCTTGAAGACTATTAACATGTTGCCTTGGGCTAAGGAAGTGGTGAGACCACCTTGATTTAGGGGCATTATGATGATTGCTAGATATGAATGTAAACTTTACTACTGCTGTTTCACGTGGATGCTTATGGTTAGTGATATGGGCCCCATGTCGGTAGGGGTGCGTGCACACTGGCGCCAAAATGCCGCGTGCCTCCCCGGGAATTATCTCTAAAGTAGTCTGACATGTTCCTAATTGCTGTGATTTTCTTTAATTTAGATAAGGGACGTACATTACATTATTGTCGGCTTCTATATAGCTGAGACACTGGATCAATTATTTTTGTTGACTGGCACACATAAAAAGGATCTATAGGCGATGGTCACATTTCTTATTATCTATTAAGGAGAGCTTAGCGGTAATGAAAAAGAAATGGTCACAAATAACCACTGCAAATAACATATGCTTATGAGGTTATGATTGAATAAGGGGTGTCGAAATAGAACTATGAGTCTTTTATAATATTCAAAATGTATTGATGGATATTACAAGGAAATGGGATGGGAAAAGGGCCATTTTCAATTTTCAACATGGTCCACCGTTATGACAGCTGGCTCGTCCAAATGTCGGCCTCAGGCAGCGGTCTCACACATCTTCCACCTGCTGACCAGAGCCTTACGGATAGAGTATCCTCTGACCTAGGCCGCAAGTCATTCCCAGGAAAAAAGACATGTTCACCAGCCCTACACCCATGGTATCAGTTTACCAACTGTTATCAGCCATTTTGCAACTTGTCGAACCTAATTAAAGTTGTGACCCGGGCGGTCAGAGATTTCCCCCTGTGGTGATCCGCTGGTGTGGGTTACATCCCGGTTTGCCGCCCCGTCTGCCTTATCACTCACCTACTGGAGGTAAGAGGGTGGTGTCCTGTTACCTTCCCACCCCTGGGCACGGGTACCCACCTGTAACCAGCATGGCTGATTGTTGGCTGATATGACAATAACCTGTCAACAGCAGCATCCCATACCCCGACCATCCACGCGTGGCTTTATTGATGAGACACGGGGCGCGCCAGGTACCGCGTTTGACACACGTTGGGGTGCGACAGGGCTCAGTTCTGGGTCCCATGCTTTTTAGTGAAGAAGGGGACACGGGTTAGACATGATAGCATGGAGGAGCTATATATTATAGGGTGCTGGTCGTAACAGTCAGGGCTCAGATGGTGTGACATGTCACAGAGGAACACATCCTGGATGACTGATCACCCTTATCAACATGGCATCTCCTAGCATGGCCTGACCGCTGCCCCCGCTGCCATGGCGCGGCTGACAACTCAAATGACCAATAAATACCTCAAAGGACTGTTGTGATACATGTATAGCTGTAGTTACATCACACAGCATCAGCACGTGTATGCATCCACCAAACCTTTTACACGCACATGCAGTAAAACATATAACAAAGGTTCTTACTGTTATTTACTCCGTTGGGACCTATAATGTTAACACGTTTACTATGGCAACAGTATACCCTCATTTATAGATGGGCAGATTAGTATGCATGTACATCTAGGCTACATGGGCTATAGACTGAAAGGGCCGAATGAATTAAGGCCAAACACGGAAAAGAGTATACATTTTCGGTAACATGGTCATAAAAGCTGAGTTGATGCAATGAATAGTTCGGATTTGAATATACACTGTATCATATTTTGTAGGAATGTGAGGATTATTGTCCAAACCTCAGGATTTCGGCTAAAATGTAAAAGAAGATTCTCTAAAGATGTGGGAGGGGGGATCTCGAAATTGCCTAGAACCATTTTTGAGGTCAGTCCTGTTTGCTGAGGTGGGTGGGGTGACCGGAATGCAGCAATCTCTATTTTCTCATTGCAGATCCAATGGTATCAAAGCTACACTCTTAGAAATATCCTGTAAAATTACGGTGATTCACTGGCATCAATTAATGCCAAGCTTTCACCGTTTTTTTCACGGTCACTGTATTCTCCTAATCCCTGTAAATTTTACGGAGCTTTCCAGTTGTCATTTTACAGTGATTCATCATTATTATATGATGATTCTCTGCTATTCATTGATGATTCTCTTTTTTCTTGATTCATTGGTATATTTCATAATATCAACTTTAATTCAGGTCAGGCCTGTAAATATTAGACCATAAGAGACATAATTGAATGCCTCACAGCAATATGCAAGTATAATCCATGAGCAAAGGGTACTCTAGGATTGTTACAAAGCAACTCTGACAGTAGTGTGATTATGTATGATTCTAATTACCACAAAATGGGTGTTTTTACAATCCTTGCTTTTTCCCACTGATATAGAAAAGGAAATTATATTTCTATTATCTATAATGTACCATAGGCTTCAAGGTTGACCCTGTGATTGATGAGGTAGTTGGACATTGTAATCATTCTAACACATTTAGATACGTTTTAAAGTGAGAGGTTCTACCAAAGTCCTCATATCTCCCAGGCTGCCACCTGGTGGGCAAATATTTAACGTGAGATTCACCGTAAATGAAAATAAGGTGTTTCACTGTACAGGTTTACGGATGTTTAGTGTAAAAGTGTTGAATTTGACACTGTCTCACTGTAAATTTCATTACGGTGATAAACTGTAAAATTTTACACTGATTCCCCGTAATTTCAACGGGAATTTTTTACAGTGTATCACTGGTAGAGGTTTGGGGTATACCTATGTATATACGACGCAGTCTAGCACACATCTAGTATACTATGTGCCAAGATGTGTCAATAATGTCCGCTAAAACGAGCCTTTTTGAGTTTATATTGATACATCAATGTGCTGGCCCCTGACTTAATGGAGGTAATGGTCTGAATTCACAATTCTGGCCGGATTCCGCCTGCTCACTCCCATGGGTCATCCTCATTCCCTCGGACGTTAAACTACCTCTCACAGCCTCTCCAAAGTGTTCTCTCAGCCACCATGAGGCAATATGGTTTCTGATGAGCAGCTGGTATTAGTTTCAGTTATAGGACTATATCTACTAATGTATAACTGTAAATATACACATGAGATTTATACAAATCATCAGTTATAGGTTTTGAGGAAACACCAATAGGGTATGTCACCCTTCGCTGTTGTGTAACAGTTAAACCCTGAAACAACACATGAATGATAGGGAATAACTTTGAAAACAAGTAAATAATGTTGGCAGCTCACAGGCATCCATTTACAACTTCCTGTCTGAGCTTCCGGCGCTACAGAGGAGCCTCACAGAGAGGGTATAGCAGCAACCTGATTGGCTGACCAGGTGAGACGGTCCATTGCCCCTTATTGATACCGCCTATCACGGTGTGCGACCTGCCGCTGCATTAAGATAGTATTAAGATAGCCTTATGTTCCATTCTTCACGCACCAGTCGGCAGATGACCGTTTGAGTGACCAGGTTAATAGTCTCTGCACTGACCACGGTCAGTCAAGGTCAGAGGTCAGCGTCTGGCCGGTCACATGATCGACCCACGGGTCATGTGATCTGACCGTCTGATTCGACCTTGAGCCGTGACCCCTGACCTGTGGTGGACAGTCGCGTGGATGATCAGAGTCTGCCTGTCCGGGAATCAATGGCAAGGTTGAGGCGGGGTGAGTGGCCTGAAGACCCAGGATCCGCCAAGGTCACGCCCCGCCGACCTTGGGGGTTAGACCTGCCATGTGGGTCTGTCACAGTTAAGGGTTAGTGTCCATCCTAAGGACCCTGAGGAGGTTAGAAGTAGGGTATGGTGAGCTTAAGGGACACCTCGCTGGGGTCAAAAGTAAAGTGCAGGGATCCAAGTTGCATATGGCATAAACAGTTATAAAGCAGTACACTTCCTCGAACATGTAAATCGGAAAAGTCTAGAGTCTAAACTGCTAAACGGTTAGGCTAAAGAGTCATGTTTAGGTGTTTAGCATGTATACATATTTCAAAACTATAGGACTATAGGGTGTAGACATTAGCATCAATAATGTGTTTCATCTTTCGTAAACGCATAAAAGAAGTGTATCAATTGAGCAAACTCTGTGTCCATAGAAAGTCTGAGTCTTGTTCTCCCTATGCTTTATCTTGGAAGGGATTCGATCTATAGAGGATATAAATCAATTTAAACATATTTAATCTGAACGTCTGAACACTAGCCTAAACATGTGTAGCTCTTTAGATATTAAACACCTGATTATATCCAAACAGGTGGCAGTTACCACACATTCATGATATCATCCCTGAATAACAACTATAGGCGTCTAGCTGGATGCATTATCAACCAATGAGATAATTCCCTGGCCTTCACTGCGGAATTTTTAGGGTGCATTATGTAACAGCCTGGACCCATTGTGATTGCTGTATCAGTGCTTATCTCGCCGGTTACCAGATCAAGCAATGGATGCACCCACAGGGCGACCAGACTGACCCCTATAGAATCAGATCGTTTGAGAAATTCACATAATTATTTATGCCAACTTTATGATTTGCACTTTATATTATTATCAATATTTTGCATAACAGATGGGATCATCCATAAAAAAACACCAATTCTCTGGGATTTAAGGAAATGGAAAGCACTATTTCCTCAACCAGTCTGTTGTACCTATTCCTGAGTTACCTATAGTATGGACAGTATGCTATATGTGATAATACTTCTTGAAAGTTGACAAGTGCTGCCTGAATCAGGTGAGAGAGCTGGACTTTCACTTCAATTAAACAACAGCCCGACTGAGCCGCCTTCGATAGCCACATAAACAAAGTTACTCCCTTTTGAGAGTCAGCCTGATCCTGGCATGACAGTCAGGCAAGACAATTCCTCATACCAAAGCCAGCCTGGCTTCCCTGCCTGTGATGAGGTTCAGTCCGCCTGAGCCTTTTTTCTTTGCTACCAGGTGGGAACACAATGCAATATTTAGCAGAATGGTAGTATATAAGACCAGTGGCGGATCCAGGATTTCGAAAAGGGGTGTGCACGCTCTTGGAAAAATCCTTCCTCCCCAACCTTTGGACAAAATTCTGCATTAAAAAACGTAAAGTTTGGCCAAAAAGGGAGGGGAGGGGCACCCCTGCACCACCTCTAGAACCGTTCCTGAGGATATGGAACTTATACACGTAGAGATTTCTGAATCACCTATGACATATCTTAATGTTGTTACATACCTAAATGACTGGTGATATGTGATAGCACACTCTTCGCCATTCAAGGTGACATTATCATTTTGAATGGGATTTTCGAGTGCTTCAGTAAGGGGCTAATGAATATGAATTATAGCTAGATCAATTATATAATGCTTATCTATCTCCTTGAGACACTGCTGGGCAATACCTGGCCTAATCAGTTGCCAGGGTCAGCCATAGAGAGTCCAGCATTGCCTGACTTTCACGCCAATGAGTCATGTTGAACCCTGATTGGAGAAAAGTCGGGCAATGCTGGACTCATATTAGCAAGAAAGTCAAGCAATGCTGGACCGTCTTTATAGTGAAAGTCAGCCTGACTTTCACATGCCTTACTGTGACATGTGAGTCCCGCTGACTCTCACCTTTTTCTCTGCGTATCACTATATGGCTTCATGCATCTAAGCATTTCAAATCTAAACACATGGAAAAATAGGCACAATGGTTCAAAAACACTTCATCTAAACATATCAGGCGTAAACACATGAAAATCTAAAAATGAATACTGACCAGAGTATCAACCTAAACACGTTAAGGTTTATAATGTATGTTTAAATACGGGACAAAAACACTTTTTTACAGAGTAGGTGACATGACGCCAGGATCTTTTTGATTTAACTTTAATTTCTGCTGCATACGATTTGAATTCAAATATAATTATTATGTAAATGTGGATTACCTAAGTCATATATAGCTAAACTGCAATACTGAATAGTCAAAACAGAAATTCTGTTCATTTACAGCAACAACACATGCTGTCAAGTTCTACTGTGAAAATATTCGAGTCGGTCGAATCACAGCAACGTTGATATACATTTACAACAAAACTGCCAACAGATGTTGCTGTACATATACATGTAAAGTATTTACTTACAAGATGTACTTAGCCCTTCAGCCAAGAGTGGGTACACGTAGACAGGGCCATTAGAATATTATCTCTACATACAGCTAGGACCAGAATTCATTGAGTCAACACACTGTTTAGCATTGTTCCTCCTAGAAATAGAGGCAAACGTTTCTTGGTGACTGACGAATCTTGGTATTTTCATATATGTGACGCGTTCTGCGAAAGGGGACCTCAGTCCATCATGCTATACGGAGGAGAGCCTACCCAGTAGGCACAAAACATTGAATCAACATTGATAAATGGTTGTCAATGTTGATTCAATGTTGATACAATGTTTATTCAACATTGAAGTGAATTTTGTGCCCACTGGGTACATGGTATGGGAGCCGCCATTTTCTTACTGTCCCTTGACTCCAGAGAAGTGCATTGTGGGTGAATCTGTTATCAACCACTGTTCACACCTAGGAACAATGGCAACAGATAACACTGATAAGACTGATGGGTGACATCCCACATCTATCTTAATCACCTCCCTGTTGTCTCAGGTGTGAAGTGAGGGTCTTACCCTGATTGAGAGACAATGCATTAATTACACTCTGACTGACTGACATGTAGTCACCCACACAGGTGTTAATGCTCTATTTCTCTGAGATTTGAAATATTCACATTCCTGTAAGCTTATCTAATTAAAGACCATATCATGGGGAAAACATTGATCTAATTTATACAGAATATAAACAGATAGTAAATGAGAGAGAACCCTCCAAAGTAAGCTACACAAAGGGGGAAAATGGAGGCTTGACACACGACTACCTGAGCCTCCTGGCACATGCCTCTGGAAGCAGCATAGTCTCTCCCCCGTATAGGAAGGTACCTTTTCCCACACCAAACATTCAATCCTATTTGAAAATCCATTAAAAAAATCCTTAATTTTTCATTTCATGGATCTCAAAGTCTGATATATACTGGTATGCATATACATTTATTAGGCTGCTTTGAACCCAGTCAAGCACAACTATATATTAGCAAGATTGTGGAGAATGGAGGTAAATCACTACATTTGAACTGAGTACATGTGTTTTTTTTCCATGAGGAGAAACAACTTCCCATTATTTTGTATGGGAAGGGCCGTTCTCCATATACACCCGTGGAGAAACTGAATCTCATTCTCCACGGCTCCATTCTCCACAATGACATCATCAAAATAGCTGTGAAACCAATCTTCTAATGTCCATTTTGAATGGAATTAATCAATAATTATTATATCAAAACAAAACAGGACTTACCACTGACTTCTAGACATTCAGGCACAAAGAGAGCTACATCATACTACGCCCTTGCTATCCCATGACTGAACAAATAGTGTGTGCTTAAGTTAAGAGACTGAACACGAGAGACACTTTAACATTGGGGAAGGAGGCCCATTCTGTCCCATTTATTCGGAGACTTTGGCGCTTATCTTGGGGCATCATGGTTCTGTCTAGAAATTGCATGCACGCTCCATCCCCTCCTCCTCCTCACACACACGCCTAAACACCAGACAACTGTAACGACCCAAAAAGGATGCTCCGCGCGCCCCCGCACGGGGCATCCTTCCTCTTTGGCTGCTCACAACGAGTCTACCCCAAGCGCCAACACTCGGCGCCATACACACGGCGAAACAAATGAAATATTGCTATACTATATATATATATACAAAAGGTAGACACGAGGCCACAGACCAGTTTCATAATTGCTTCCGTAATTTCCGAATCGCGCCAGAAAGTTTTTTTGAACCCATCGCCATTTGTACTTGGGGAGATGATGAAGAACCTGACAGAGAGCGTAAATGGTGGTGTGCCCGGGGCTATGTCTCCTAGCCTTCTGACATAGGGCACCACTGCCTGCGCTTACCTCACCCCATTGATTGAATTTCCTTTATTTATACTGAATAAAGATAGGTCAAAGACCTGTATTCTTCTAGATCCAGTCGATTGAACAGAATCAGACTGAACAATATAAGACAATCGGTATGTAATAAGAGAAAAAAAATGTATAGGAGGCATAGGCTTAGAGCCATGACTTAGTATAATAGAGCTAGATGTTAGTATATGCAATGTTGTGGAGGTGGTGATGTTATTACCACATGGAGGATGTTATTTCCATTTATTGGGACAGATGGTAATGTCCAAGTTAAATGATGGTCAGTCATTTAACTGTAGTCATATGGTCAATTAAAGGTTTCTGGTGAAAACATAACACACAAGTGTCCAGATTATATCAAATAATCTAGACATGAGTGTCAATCAATTCCCTATGGGTTTTCCTGTTCCAGGAGGTAAATTTGGGACTCTCTCTCACAGATCTTTCTTCCACAGTAAGGGCATTCCAAGCCCCAGCCAATCTATACCTCAGAGATCGAACATATGCAGGATTTTTTGCTCTTTTCTGGAGAAGTAACCTCTGATCCCTTCTTCTAGTAGCCACATTAATTATATGTAATTCTTCAGGGATTAATGATTTTGAAAAGGCTAAATCCAATATGTGCATATGTCTTCTATCCTTAAGTTTATTCAATTTGGCTTTCCTGTGAAGGGCTGCAGTGTTTAGAATTCCTGTTCTCCTGTAGGCTATTCTGAGGCATCTATTAACTAATTTCTGTACATTTTCAAGGCTAGTCTTAGAGGCAACATCATAAAATACATCGCAATAATCAATAATAGGTACCACCATGGTTTTTGCTACCTTAACAGCTGCATTTTGGGGTAAGTCATATTTAACATAATTAAACATAAATACTTTGTGCCGAACACTATGTACTAATGTGGGTATGTGATGATTAAAATTTAACATGGGGTCGAGAGTAATACCAAGATACCTGTATGAGGGAGCATAGGCGATATTATCCTGTCCAATCTTTAGTAATGGTTTGGTTAGGCGTCTCCTTAGTGCTTTATTTGCAAATACCATGAATTTGGTCTTTTTACTGTTTAAGGATAGCTTGTTGGCATTACACCAATTAGCAATATGAGCAAGGTCATTGTTAATTTTATTAGTTATATTAGTCTCAGGTGTATGGGCTAGATATATCACTGTGTCGTCAGCATAATGCTGACATTTGAGGTTAGTTAAAGATGAATGCATGTCGTTAATATAGGTTAAAAATAGTAATGGGCCCAATACGGAGCCTTGAGGGACCCCGCAGGTAATATTATGGTAGTCTGAAAGGATGCCATTAGCTTTGGTGCGTTGTCTTCTATCTGTTAGGTAATTTTCAATTAGTGAGGTGGCAGTGTTAGTAAGGCCTAAATCAGATAATTTTAATTTTAAAATGGTGTGGTTTAAAGTATCAAAGGCTTTGGAAAAATCGAGAAATATAGCTGTAGTGCATTGTTGAATGTTAAGTGATTCAAATATATTGTTAGTTAATTTTTCTATGCTGTGAAATGTTGACCTTTGTGGCCTGAAGCCGTCCTGGTTTTCATATAGGATGTTGTTATTAATTAAGTAAGTTAGTAATTGTTTATGGAGAACCTTTTCCATTATCTTAGCTGGCAGAGGCAATATGGAGATCGGTCTTAAATTATTAACATCAGACCTGTCCCCACCCTTGGGCAGGGGGGTCACAATAGCTTCTTTCCAAGCATGGGGGAAAACTGAGGTTCTTATGACTAGGTTTATTAGGTGAAGGAGATGGTATGGTAGAGTAATAAAAGTGTCTTTAAATATTTGAGAAGAAATGTTGGGAATACCAGAAGATTTATTTACATTAATTTTCCTTACTAATTTGATTGCCAGCTCCACTTCACATTCCTGAAAACTGAATTGAGGTAGAAGAGGGGGGATATTACTATGATAGGGTAAAGTCAAATTTTGTGCCAAGCGATCTCCTATTGTTGCAAAATATTTATTTATGAAATTGGCAGTGTCTTCAGATCTAATATGGGTATTATTGGTTTTGTCCTGCAGGGAGTAGACTGGGGATCTATTCTTTGGGTTCATTAGATTATTAATAGATTTCCAATATTCTTTGGGTTTATTATGAAATTTTACAAATTGTTGTTTGTTAAATCTATTACGGGCAAGTCTTTTTTCTTCATTGGCCAGATTCCTCAGGAATATTGCAATGTTATGATCATCATCATTTTGAGTACGTCTATATTTTTTCATAGCATCATCCCTATCCCTAAAGAGTGTTAGTAGGTCGTTAGTAACCCATTCCTTCTTTTTCTGTGTGCATTTAAAAGTTTTGATGGGGCAAGTAAAGTCGAGTAGAAAATGGATCTTATCCAATAAAATATTCCATGCAATATTGGGGTCAGGTGCATCCCAGAATGTGTTCCAGTTAATATTTTTAAGCCCAGTCGTATAATTATCAGGAACAGAACAATACAAGGAAGGGACTAATTTGTCCCCAAGCCTGTCAGGTCCTGATTAATTATGAGTTATTTACTGCCCATTCTTCAAAGTGGGGTGAGATACATGTGTGTATGTTTGTTGCCAGATGGTACATGTTGTTCATGTATATGTACACTTCTGAAGTGCTGAGGAAAGTATAGAACCTGGCATTGATGGAAAGAAGGCTTTAATATATTTACAAGGAAATGACATGTAGTTATATTTCTCTTGATGATGATGACACTTAATTTCCAGTACCATATAGTTTTGTCTTCTGTGGCAGGAGAAAGTGTGATCAAAGAAATCCCAAAGAGTGCCTATACCCGGTAGATCATGTGTCCGCCATATGCATTACATGTATGCTGCAATAGTATTCCCTTTACACTTGTTGTTGCCATTTTAAGCTAATAGTACTTTTTTTTAATTTCAGAATCGGATGATAACGTTTTTGGCGAGTGCGACATGAATGAAGGATTGTCAAAATACCATGATACCATAGCTGACTTCATTATACATGTGAATTAAAAAAATTAGCATTCATGACATTGAATTACATGCTACAGTACAATATACATGTATATATATATATACATATAGTAGGTAAAATATATGAATAGGATACTAGAACTGTTTGAAAGTATATTGTGAAAAATGATATACATTTTGGTCTATACCCTCGACCACACCACACCCTCCCAACTACATGCTTATAACATGTTTTACTACTGTCGGCGTCCATACCTTTGTACATGTATATATATACATCCGTCCACTCGGCACCTACCTCCCCCTGGCGGCCAATGGGGGCTTGCCTCTTCCTTCTGCCGCGCCGTGGCGTCTGTGGTGTGAAGCACTTGTCGGAGGCTCAAGGATGTTGCCACAAGTGGCCCTCTGTGCGTTCACACTCTCCCCCGCGGACTGTGAGCTTATTATATTTCGATCAGAGCAGCTCACTGCCTTGTACTGCTCAGGCGTCGTGTCGGCGGGAAGACCTGACCCCGTCAGGGCGTCCTCCTCCATCGTACCTGGTGGCGCTGCCTCAGGGAATCCTCCAGGGTTAACTTTGCCTCCTCCTCCAGGGGGGCTACCCTAGGATCGATGAAGGGACCGCCTCTCCCACATACATGTGTATAAACGTTGTTGCTTGTTGTGTATTCATATCAGTGGCCATGAATGCTGAGGGTGTTATTCTGTACCTGCATTCTGTAGAACATCTGACCTTCAGGTTACTTATGCCACTTGTCCCACATTCAGTTTACATACAACTGTGTTTATACTACTGAAAGTGGAATGTACCATCGTCGTAACAGCAGGTGTGAAATCCACACTAAACCAATCTTCTTGTTCTATGGACTGTTCTAAGAGTCCGACTCTCCAATATAATTTATACTGTTATCAAGGGGGAAATCAGGCTCATATCATGGACCCAAATTTATGTACTATGATATATGAATTTTAAGATGTGAATAATAATACTTGAAGGTGTGAATTAACATAATATTAGAAACTACCAAGGGAAGTCTGAGGACGGGGTTTCTCAATGGAATTCCGAGATGCAGCCGAACCATATCACAGAACCACTTGTAAATGGCTCCGAGAAATTCTTACTAAAAGATAAACCAGAAATTACCGGTACCCATATATGTCATGTAAATTGTTGTCACATGGACGATGCCTCATAGATTAAAGATGGGTGTCATATGGACGATGCCTCATATAGTAGATGGGTGTCACATGGACGATGCCTCAGAGAGTAGATGGGTGTCACATGGACGATGCCTCATAGAGTAGATGGATGTCACATGGATGATGCCCCATAGATTATAGATGGGTGTCACATGGATGATTCTTCATAGAGTAGATGGGTGTCACATGAACCATACCTCATAGAGTAGATGGATGTCACATGCAAAAGGGAGTCAAAATGGAGTCAAAAGGGAGTCAAAGGGGAATCAAAAGGGAGTCCAGGTTACCTCCGGAATGACTCCCCTCTTTAGGTCCTTATGTGACTCCCTTAGGTGAGCCAGACAGCTATGTGACTCTCCTGGGTGACTCACTTAGGTCGGCAAGAGAGTCACGCAGGCTACCTTAGGCAGCCTAGGCTCCCCTATTTAAAAGGGGGAGTCATTCTGGAGGAGACCTGGACTCCCTTTTGACTCTGTTTCTATTCTCTGTGTGGACGATGCCTCATTGAGTAGATGGATAGCTATGGTTGTCACATGGACGATGCCTCATTGAGTAGATGGATAGCTATGGTTGTCACATGGACGATACCTCAAAGAGTGGATGTGCCTCTACATGGGTACCCACAGTTTAGGCCGTGTCGCCGTGTCGAATTTTAGCAGAAAGGGCCGTGTCGCCGTGTCGAATTTTATTTGTATAGAATATACTAGTTCCTTTTAAACCAGTCTGTGTCTGTCGATTTTTAAAAGGGCCGTGTCGCCCGTGTCGGTTTTTAAAACGGCCGTGTCGCCGTGTCGCCCATGTCGATTTTTACCCATGTAGAGGCATGTGGATGGATGTCATTTAGACGATGCCTCATATAGTAGTGTAAAGTGGTGTTACATAAATGATACCTCTTTGTGTATAGATGGGTGACACATGGATGCTTCCTCTTATATATACATACTGGTACATTGCTTTATCAGTATGGCTGTAACTGTACTGTACATGTATATAGCTACAGCAAATTATGTACACACGTAATGTATAGCATTACACTGTTATGTTCAAAACGGTCAATCATTTCCAACACACAGTAGAAGACAGTTAATCCCTGCCCAGCCTGGGTTGGATGTAATGCCTTCAGTCTGACTACACACAGCATGCATGCACGTGCTGGCCACGTGTGGTGCGGTCACCTGCATCAAAGGTTCTCCAGTTGTCACAGATAGGCAGGGGGTAGGGGTGTGGCAGGGCGTAAGGCTGTGGCACGGGGTAGGGCCAGCAGTGAGTAGGGGCGTGGCAAGCCTATTCAGGTGGATGAGAGAGATGCTATTTATCCACACGTATGATGAACTCCCAGAGCATCAAATCATGGTTTCTGAATAATGAAATTTATTTAGTGTTTTAATTGTTTGACCGGCAGGACATCTGTGGAAACCTGGTTCCTCTATGAGCCAATGCCACTTGTCACAAAACGAGGGCCAAAAGGAGCATACCGGTAATGCATTTTCTTCCATTTCTGGTTTCTTGACATAAAAACCGGTGCAATTACGCATGGGCAATTGGATACACTATAATTCATCAATGAAATCTTCATACATTAGATCATAGAACGTCTATGATGAGATGTAGGCCGGGGATCATATTCACAATCGTTTGCTCTTATATAGTACACCGGTTAAACAGAAAACATGACATACAGTGATGAAGCACTGATAACATCAAATTGTTGCATTAAGAAACATGCATGATTTATTATTTAGTAAAAACATGATGTTATCTTAAAATAATGTCGGAGTTCATTGTAAATTGTAGATATTATAGTATTCAATTCATATCTGTTGATCACATCTTAATGTGTGTACCAGCAAAGCTGGATATTGCTAGTCAACAGATATCAGAGTGCAAGGTTATCAGGGTGCTTCTGAAGCGTTTGACCCCTACAGCCCCAAGGGCAGATCCTAGCTGTGAGAATCATGTCAAGTAGTCACAACAGCGTGTGACCCGGAAATAGTCACTTTGACCCTGGAGTTTGACCCTGGAGGCCAGGGGCATCACCTCCTCAGCCAAGGTGCAGACCCCTTGAGCCACTCCCTTCCGTCCGGCCAACAGTTCCATCCTGTTCACTTTACCCATAACTATGAAGGAACTTTTGGCGCCAATTTTGCTCGCTTTTCATAATCGAGCGTCCATCTGTCGTCTGCTATTCAAAACTCCGACTGGCAGGCGCCGGACACTGTCCGGACAATGCCGGACCCTCGGGCGGACCCTCGGTGACACGGCCGGAAGGTCCGGCCAGCTACACCCTACGCCATTAGTCAGCCATGACTGGGCACGATTCCGACCGGAACGGACCGATCGGGATCGGGGTAATCGCGCGTTGCCAGCGCGGCCATCCATTTCGATCCCGTTCCGTTCCATTACGTGGAACAGGTCACGGCGTCGGTTGTGGCGTCGGTGTGTGAGTTGAGATTGACAGCTGCAGATGGACGGCCTGAGCTGATAGCTTCATAAAGAGCTGCTCGACGGTAGTCTATACTCTTTGAGTTACTCATTGTTTGTGGGTGTCCGTGGGAGTTTATGGGTAGGCAGTGGCGGTTGGGACAAAATACAGGCTATGTATAGGGCCTACAAAATGACAGTTCAGCATATGGTATAGATATAGTTTATTATCCCTAATGTTCTTCCATTTAATTTCATGTAGGTAAATCGCCAACTTGAATTCCGCATTCTGAACTCGTAGACGTATGCGGTACTACTTCAATGGCTTAAGCATGTCAATCGAAACACCAGGGATAGTAATCTAGTAATCATATAAAGTCATCTAGATAGTAATCTAGATAGCTATCTAGTCTATCCATTTAGACGCACATGCATGGTCTGAATATAAAAATAATGTAGATCTATGTTGATCTACATGTACTTACTTAACAATAGTTCAAAAATGTCAATGCCAAAAAGAGGTGTGTTTCATGTTACATGGTCTGAAATCTAGGGTAGGACATTTAAAAAAGAACTGCCTTTTATTTTACATAGGCCTCGGGAGTACCCAGCTCTAAGTACCTTCCGCGCCGACTTGGGGACAATAGAATCAACTCGAGGACCAGTAAATTGACTGTAGTACAGCCTCAAAAGGGCATAGCTTTCTTTTTCTCTCTTTTTTTTTTGCTGGATAGGGTCGGGTTACCTGAAACACAATTATTTGGCGTACTAGTAGTTGTTCACCTTTCTGTTGGATACTTGCCAAAAGATATAGTACCGGTACACGTGGGTCGCCCCTCTTATAATGTACCATTATAATAATATGTAAAATTACAAAAGGAGACGAACAGATCTACCTATTGCTGAAGTGTACAGGAAACTAGGGATAATCATGATTTATTTCTACTTTTCTTTTTGTTTCAATGAGAATATAATGTACTATGCTACACATATTCAACTATCCATGAAATAAACCACAGTTCTCTATAACATGAGTATACGTGCTATTCCATGTGAATCTATGAATATACAGATGTGTTGAAATAACTCAGTCAGTGCCTATAGGTTTGACACTAATACCTATTATATGCCGTAACACTTCAAATTGCATTTCTATGTGCATGGCACACTCTACGATTAAAGAAACGTTTATATATATATAACGAAACAAATGGTGTACTTAAGAGTTTTGAAATGCCACTGTTTCTTGTAAATTAAACTGAGGAACAAAAACGCATATAATGTTGCTTGGAGAGTGTTAAGCTATACCTATTATCTGTCCAAAAAATGTGTTTCGGGGTAACATACTAGAGAGGGAGATGTTGCTGTAACCAATATTCCAAGATCCCTAAAAGACGCAATATGCACCACTACCGGCGTATATGGTCAAGTTAATGGACGGCAAATCAGTAAGTAGTATATGAAAATAGCCTTAGTTGTAGGCAAAGAAGCCATTGACAGCAGGAAAAAACAAAGCCAATGTTACGAAGCCACTGCAAGTAGAAGACACCGCTGTAGTTAACCACAATGAAAGGTCACGTATAGGTAGGTGTATAGCCAAATAAAATACGGGATAGTATGATGAAGAATAGGACAGGTCAACCAGTAAACCGTAGACATCGCCTTACACTAACTCTTAACATCTATTTCGGAACTCTGTTATTCTTAAACCAAGAACGTTTTTACGTGAATTTCACGGGGTTCGTGAGTTTTTTTTCAGGACGTTTCTTCCAGGAAAATGACAACAGGAATAATTATCTCGACAATATAAAGACCTAAATAAATAAAAGATAAATGGATGTCTTTGTATGTGTTGACCTATATATCGCTTAATTAATCGTCCCAAAGACTGAGTGTCCTTGAACTGTACGAGCTATTCATGCATTGCACTCACACCTAAATATTGTCAATGTTATCAAGATGAAACTATGAATACCATTCACAGGAACAGACTAAAGAAATTAGCCTACTTCACTTCTTCATACCGTTTGAATCAAGCTTCCAATGAGCCCACATGCTCTTATGGAGCCATTTACACATTCACAGCGCCCCAGGCGTCATGTCCTATTATGACATTAATCATCTTCACCGACATGACCCTGGCGTGGCAACAAACAAAACACGGCCTTATGAGGATCCGTCACAATGGCCTCTCCACCCTCTCTGTAAGACCGTCACGCCCCCTATGCACGCAATTCAACACTACAGACCCTGGCGCATGCGTTCTTGGAGCAGCGTTCTTTGCCGTTGATCTCCCCTTCGTGTCAATCGATATAAGGAGGCGGCGATGGGAGGTACGATTAAGGGTATTAAGGGTGGGGAAGGGAGTGGGGGAGAGGGGGGGGGGGGGAGAATACAGATCAGTGACCAAGCCAAATATTTGCCAACGTTTGGCACTGATCCTGTCACGTGTTTGAGGGCGGAGGGAGGGAGAGAGACGCGTCGTTGATTGACTCCACTCATGTTATGTAGTCGAGGTCCTTGATTCATCCTTGTGGAAAAAGCAATGTGCAAATTTTCAGGTCTTGAATGGGAGGAGGCCATTAGAGCACTTATATACAGTATTCAATGGCTACCAATATATGCCATGCTTATGATGGCTATATATGTATATATTCTCAACCTCGTCATGCCCCATAAATAACATGTAAATGGGTCATTACCATACCGAGTTTGCAGGTTCCTGAGTAGGGACCACCATTGCCTGATCTGGTACCCAGAGAGGCTGAGAGAGGTAAGCACTAATAACAGCCAGCAGGATGGGTACAAGGTGTTATGTAATGCGCCCAAAAAAGTCTGCAGTGAAGGCCAGGCAATTATCTCATTGGTTGATAATTCAACCAGCTACGCACCTTGAACCATTTGCAATTGTGTATACATTATGCAGACATAGGTAGTCCTATATAACCTTTGTTTATTAATACATTGCATAACCTATTCACGATTTACTTTGCGACTATATTGCATGCATTATGGATTGTGGTCTAGAATGAGAGCATGCTGCCGGGCGCCTGTATACATATTTTAGGTGGATATTTCACTTTATGTCAATCATTAGGATGAGTTTGTACAGCTTGATTACGTAAATCACTTCCGTATATTTCTTGTGTATTAAAGATACATGGTGTAGGTACACACGTGGAGACAGTCTGCCAAGTAATCTGTTACGTGAGGGACACGATATCTACCAGACTTGCCAAAGTCTTCTATGTGAGAATATAGAATTTGCGTTTTAAAAACAATTCAACAAATTAATCCTCCAATTGAATATAGGGATACAAAACATGTGATGAGATGAAAAGAGTATTATATTTTAGGGGTTGGCAAGTGATATCCTAATAATATATTGACCATGGTTTTTAAAGTCATATCAAATTGAAGTAAGAATGTGTCTTGTTCAATGATATGGCAATAGGTGCTGGGAAATTTTGAATTATGTTTCATTGCCTCTAAGTCGTGACAAAGATGCTCTTCTCTATATACCGATAGCTAAATGTGAGGTCTGGTTTACACAAGTACAACATACTACTAGTAGCAACATACAACAACACCACAAGTGTGTGTAGTTTCATAGTAATAGGCATGGCCATGTATAACTATAATGCATCATGTCAAGAACAATAATGTATAGGATCATTTAAAGTGCATGTGTCAGTGAGAGTAAGAGGATTTCACGAGCATGAAGCATTTTATTTTAAACCACAAAACTCAATGATAGTAGAATATCAACTATGCATTTTTATAATCGAATTTTCAAGTGAGGAGGGGGTATCCAATTCATGAACAGTAAGTCCAATGCTTAACATAAGGCGTTGGCACGTCTATATATGGGGTGGAAGGCAGTGCTGGCAGTAGGACCTATGCAGAAGAAGGAGGGAGAGGGGGCACGGGCTTGGAGGCAGATCGCATGCCTGAGAGTGAGATGGGCGTGACCAGTCGTTTCATTATTACCACCCTCCAGTAGGTGAACAGGCCCCGACCCTGGAGGAGCACCTGTAGTACCACACCCCCAGAAACAATGCCACCATTCCTATTCGTGTACCTGCATCCCAACACACAACTCCATTCTGTGATCCCAATCAGAGTGAACCACTACAGGAGTGTACAATAGGTCGAGCTACATAAACAGCTCTGCTACGTCATAGTGTGGGCAAACACAGGCTACACGTGGTCAGGTAACTGCACCATGATACCCACACACCAGGGTTATTACATTAAACCGTATTTTTAATTGCATCTGCGGTATAGTGATCTACAGGTGTCATTTTACAATGTATTGTAATAACTGTATGTGATCATGTGTATCTCAGAATGCACATATATCTATTTATATCTTTATATAACTGGCTTATACAGAGTCACCTTACCTAGATGTCACAGTCCAGTGGTTTGTTTGCCCACCGCACCTCCCATATAAATAGAAAAATCAAGTATATGTAACTCGACCTATAGTGATACAGTATACACATTGACACTGCACAGCGCAGCCCTGATCACATTTACACTTAATCAGACACCTTTGAATAATAGAGTTGTCCAGTTGTTCTATTTATAGCTGATAGGGGATCAAACAAACGCAGTGCCCTGTGCTGGGTGCAGTCAGTAGGGTCAGTACAGGTAAAATCAGCCAGTGCATGGGGATCACTTCTAAACCATGGCAGAACTGAACAGAATGTGGAGCTATCACTCTGTGAAAGAGTTACAGGCACATCTTAAGGCACATGGTGTAACTGTGTCTAAACTTACAAAAGCTCCCCTCATAGAGTTGCCTAAGGCTGCTGCAGCTATAGTACTGACTAGAGACCCAAATGGGCTGACAGAAGATAGGTACCCCATAAGCAACGTTTTTGAGGCATGCTACAACAGTTCCTCGCAACAGTTTGCATAAACTGAAGGTGCATGCATGTATGCATACTGAATACAGCTGTGTTGTCATCCCCATACTCACCCTCAATTGGTACTAATCACCCATATATAGCACTGGCTGATCCTCACTGGCTGGTTTTACCTGGACTGACCCCCGGGGGGGGGGGTAGTCACTCTTTCATGCTAGGTACCAACAGAGAAACTACAGCCCCATCTTTTTGGTCATTTGACAGCCCCTTGAAAATGTATTCTATTTTTACAGCCACCTATTTTCTAAGAAATCAGATGACAGCCCACTGTTAAGAGGCCTCTACCATTTAACTTGAGGTTATTTTGGAATTATATAGATTACTCAAGTCATGTATGAGATTTAAGGGTTCATTTTTTTTATTACAATTGTGACAGGCCCTGATTTGTACTTTCCAGTCATTGACAGCCCCTAAATTTTTACTTTTATATCATTAACAGCCCCTCTTTTTTCTTGCTCCGACGCGCGCACAGCCACAGCTCTTCGGGGTCGTTACCGCAGCTGGTACCCATTCCAATACTGAGTACCCCCCGGGGACTGACCCTGTTGCCTGCTCCCAGCACAGGGCATTGGGTTTGTTTGATCCCCAATCACCAATAAATAGAACCGACTGTCTTGAATAAGCGCAGGGGTACTTCTAAAGGCAAGTGACAATTATTGGCTTCTGCTCCCCAGAATATCGATAGACTGCAGCCTACCAAACTTAAACCATCGGTTCAAATCACCCCTGTTCTGCTTCATTTAGGTACCAACTTGTTCCCTTGGGTCACATTGTTCTAATGTAGTCTATATTCAATGTGGGTATAGTATTGGAATTGGCGTTACCCACATTCAGTGACCCGCTTTTAATCAACTTCATCTTAAAACAACATCCTCCAAAGTCATCCTCGAATATGTATTTAATCAACATTGCACTGCTCATGAGCGATGCGTCAGATCAATGTTATCATACACTGTAAAAATATTACATTTAATATGTATACTGAGATTTACAGTAACATTTTACGGTGCATCAATTCATAATTCACTGTTGTGGCGAGGGCAATAAAAACACGTCATTAATCTTAAAAGCACCAGGAGTGAGTGGTATATGAGTACGGAATCAGCACATCGACTCGCAGCTGGTCATTTGTGACTAACAAGGAAATGAACACATCCATTATTAAGATAGGTCCTGAAGTAAGACTAGGTCACTGGGATAAATTGGAGAATTTCAGAAGGTGTAATTTTTATTTTTCACCAGAGCAGAAGTAGGAACATGTCCCTGCTACTGGTATGATCCACACATATGCCTACAGTACATTACTGATGAGTAGCCTATCCTCAGTAAAGACTTGGTGATACATTATGTGAACCCTTGGTGGCACTAGTGTATCAAATATCACTTCTATAAGTGGTTATGTATTTAAACAAATTGATAAAATAATCTGGTCATCTGGAACCATCTGTCATCTGTCTTAGTTTGACGACCTTGACAAGTCTAGGGTTGTTTTGTGGGTTGTCAATTTGGCGAGTTGAAGCTTGTTGATTCTATGCTGTTCACTTAAAAGACCCTAGGGTCGTCCTGTAAGACGACCTTATGGACTCCAGAGCTCTCCAGAATTTTTCAGTGTGCCAGAGTCAGCCCAGATCATATCTGTCGGATTGCATCCCGCTCAGTAGCTTCCCCTCCATATATTTACCAAATCGGGTCCCTATGTCTATATGTTCTGACGCCCCTACACTGTAAAAACAGTGTTTAGGCTGTAAATGTGCATGTTTAGTGGCTAAACACTTTTCTAAACACTATCTTTTCCCACATTTTTAAACACTTTTTTCTATCTAAATATGTCTAATTTCTAAACATGTTTAGATAAAACATGTTTAGTGTGCAAAGTGTTTAGATCTAGTAGGTGTTTACATGTATAGAGTTTAGACCAAGGACGGGTTTAGATATATAGTGTGTAGAACTGTAGAGTGTTTACATGTGTAGTGTTAAGAATTATTAGGCATTTAGATGAATAGCATTTAGATATAGTAGGTGTTTGGTTAAATAGTGTTTAGGTGAAGTTGATGTGTTTATAGTGATTATAATGTGCATATTAGGATATATTATCGGTCCAATTTATCATCTTATATTCAGATAGCCTGGAAATAGTAGTATTTTATAACACTTTTATAGAGTGTCATCACATTTGTTACATAGCATCCATACTAAGTAACTGAGAAATGTGTACAACAGAATGATAGAGGGAACATTGCTATATATTTTCTTATGTCCCATAGAACAGGTGTCCCCAGTGGTTATAGCTTTTCTGCACATTATTTCTATTAGTCTAAACCCCAAATCATAGACCTCCTTTTTGCACAATAATAGCCATATGTTCCCATATTTGAATCACTCAAATGATATGATTCCTTGTTTGTTTATTCAAGGATCAGCTTAGAGATGGGTGGGGAAAGTCCATCCATCTACTTTGTATTTAATATCTAAACACTTAAACATGTTTAGGTCTAGTGTTTAGGTGTTTAGATGTTTAGATTAAATGTGTTTAAGTCTAAACTGATAAAGTATTTAACATGGTTACAATGTATATGTTAAGTGTTTTAACAAGTATACCAATTATGACAAACATACACAGCCATGATCCAGTTTTAGGCAAAACACTATATTTCCTTGTTTATAAACTGTGCCCCAAATATAGGTAGGGGATCACACTCCATTAATCACCACGTTTCTGGTTCTGACTTTGCTTGTAATTGGAATACCCATTTCTGCAGATTTTCTGAACTTTAGAGAAAAGGCCAAGCTTATGTTTGGATCATAAGTATTAGAATTGCATTTCAATAGGTTATAAAAAGCTGCTGAGATAATCGGAATAATGATAGCAAAATGATTGGCATACTAGAGAAAAAATGTTCCATGCACTATTTGGTATCTAAACACCTCACTGTTTAAATGCTGAACAGGCAGTAAACATAATGTTTAAAGGCTAAACACAAAGAAAACGTATGTTTAAATAGTAAACACCCATCTGCATAAGTGTTTACTTTCTAAATGTCTAAACACATGTATGTCTTTGGTGTTTAGGCATTTAGAAATGATGTGTTTAACATACATAAAGTCTGTTTAGATGTCTTAAAGTGGCATTCTCACCGAGCGTTTCCTACTCACAATTCTAGTACTGTTCTAGTCTGCTATGTGGTAAGTGCGAGTGGTGAGAATGCCCCTTTAAGTGTGTACAGATTAAACATGTTCAGCTTTTTTGGTGTTTAAAGTTAAACACTGTTTTTACAGTGTACACTATGCATCTTCGCTTCATATTGAATAAAAATTGATTGATAACATTTAACCTATTTTGTTGACAGATTGGGATATATTACTGACGAAACTGTCTTGCTATCAGGCAAGAGCTGGTGTCATTCTCACCCCCCCCCCCCCCCCCCGCCCACCTACCATGTCTCTTGGCAGTTGCAAGTATACTAAAGTTGTGTGGCTATTCTGAACACTAACGTTGCACAGTCCATTAGGATTTACTGTGGCTACACACACATTTATTCGTGATTGAACTATGTATCTGAATATAGCCTCGTCATCTGTGGGACTCTAACCTGCATGTATAAGAGGTACCTGTATGCTATTTATAACAAACGGTCCTGCCTGTCTCAAGCTGTGCTGCTTGTGTAGTAAGTGTTGTTGTAATTGGCACACTTCTTACACACCTGTGTCATACCCATAGAGGATCAGACATCTGGAGGCATGTTCCACAGGTAGGGTCATGTATTCCACCTTTATGTTACATTTACACACATCCAGGTACCCCGTCACCACTATATATACACCTGTCCTGGAGTAATGTTAACACTGGTATGGTTATCCACTAAGTCCATGAGTGTGCCCTTACTGTCGTGGTTCTGACGCTACTGGCGAAATTAATGGTGGTTGGCAAGAAAGTCAGACAGTTGTTGTCCTTTAAGTCGAGAGGTCTATAGCTATCCCGAAGTGCTCCTTTGAGTAAGCAGGCCTGTATCGGGATATATACCTAGATATATCTCCTTCGACTTGAGAACAGTGTTCAAGAATATAGTCCAATATAAGCACCGATACTCCAGGGTAGCCAACACATGCAGTATAATGGTGGTATTACATGTGTGATTTATCACCTGAGGGGGACCCTGCGGAGCATGTGTCACCACACAGACCTGAAGTGAGTGTTCCGTGTAGGGCCGGGGTGTAGGGCCGTGACAGTGGTGGGGAGGTGGGTGCAGGGGATGGCAGGGCAAGAAAAAGGGCCCATGTCGGCGACTAAGACGGCGTCAGGTGGCATGACGCGACACGGCGCGATCTCTTTGAGTTTGAGTCAGGTTCCCAGACCCAGGTGATATATGTGAGGGTGGAGTGTGGAGGGAGAGGTGTGTGTGTGTGTGTGTTGGGGAGTGGGGGTTGTGGGGTTTAGTGAGGGTACCCAGGCGTTTCACCCATTGTCTCCATACCTTCATACTCTTCAAACGTCCTTTTTTTATTCAGCCTACATATACTTCAAAGTTAGCCCATGCTGCAGATGCCGTCCCCTACTGTCCATACTCCTTCCGGTACCGTCCCAAGCCGACCGGACATAAGCTGCCCCCTCAGTCATAAACCGCCGCACCGCCAGGCGGCCAGCGTCGCCGACGCCGACAGTGGCGACGACGACAGCGATGATGGGAACTAATCAAACACTGACTGAGTGGTGCACATCAAAGTCGGGTGTCTCGGCCAGGTCGGCTCCGCTCTTCCCGCAATTATAGAGCTTATTAGTGCATACAGAAGTCAATGATGACCCTCTAAGCGCCGACCCAAATTTGCAGTAAGTTAAAGGTAATGATGGCTGGGGTGAGTGGTGGGGTGGTGGGACCTCATGAACGGCATATAGAGCATACGTAGTAGTAGTGGGGGTGGGGTGGGGTGAGGGGGGGGGGTGGTGTCTTTTGAAGTCATTTACCTGTGTTCTACTTGTGACATAAGGACATTGACTCTGGAGCCTCGACGATCAGAAATGAACATTATTTTTGACCCTCCAAATCGCATTCTTTTTATCGATGGCGAATCGTAATTCATCGCCAGAGGGTGAGAGGAGAGGAGATGTGTGTGGGGACGGGGTGGTGAGGGGGGGGGGGGGGTTGATGGGGGCAGATGGGGACTATGTTCGGCGACAGACTGACGGGGCTTCCCTCTCTGGTCCCTTCTCCATACACCTTACTCCAGGCCTTCTACACGAGGGACGATTCCGGGACGATTACCTGTCCCAGGTAACGACATAAAGTAGCCATGGCCCTAACCCTGCAGGGCTGGAGTCACATCGCTTGCAGCCCCATACCTGCCTCCCCGTGCCCTGGACAGCAGCATGCAACAAGCCGCACGCATATGTCTGGCTTCACGACAGTGTACCATTGTCAGGGTGGGGTTGTGACGACTGGTCTGTCCCTCTGTCAGTGTCAGAGCCACAGATACACCAGCAACATGCAAAAACATAATTGAGCATGTAATTGAATATGTATGACTGTATATTAGACATCTTGGGTTCTGAAGTAGTACCATGATATTGTGCTTGCTTCACGAAGAAAATAGAGGGAAAAGCATAATATATACAGCAATATCCGGTGTGTATTATGTGTGAAATGTTGTTTACATACATGTTGGGTCTACCTAAGTCATGAACTGGTTAAAGAATTGAACCTTTGCAAGCTGTAAGATATACTAAATACTCTGAGAGCTTCTCTGACCTTGCTTTGTTACTTGTCGTCATTACTGCTATGGGCTTTTAACCAGGCATTCACCCTGGTCTCTTTCTGGATCACAGATTTGTTCTCCCCTAAACAATCTCTCCACTTTTTTTCCCATTTCACACTGCCTTGTTTACCAAGGCGACGTCGCCAGTCGGCATTTGTAGGGTAAGTAAATTATCACTAAATTGCTCGCATTTTGGTAAAATGATGGCTCCAGCGATTGACTCCTTGACATTAGGGGGCCTCAGCCCTGTGACTATGTCGTGTGAGACTCCCCCCTCCCCTGCCCCTGCCTCCACAGACACACCAAATACACACATCATCCATCCTTGAATCCCAGGCATACCTACCTGTCCCTGACGTGCACCTTCACAGTCCTAATACTCCCCCAACCCTCAATCAGTTCCTGCAGCTCCCATACATTATGGCTCTAATCAGCCAAATTAGGACTCCTCGCCAACGGTCAAGTCTTTTAAAATATTGATACAGAGGCAGAAGTAGCAGCAGCAACAGCAGTTCAATTCCTAGTCCAAAGAGAGGTATCCGTGGGAAAAGCTGGGAGGGGGAGATGAAAGAAGACCGACCCAGGTGAAAACCCACATGACGTGACAAGAGAGGTCTGCCTCTTGGACCTGAGGCTCCCCTCCCCGCCATGCCAATCACTTATAGGTAGGTATTAGCGCCCAGTATTAGGCTCCCCGCCCAATGGTGCCGACACAAAGTTACAGTTCTCTCCTCCGTGTCTCGGACGCCGATCTGTCACAAACCCGTGCTTACGTGCAATGAACATGTTCATTAGGTGCGCACCGGGCGCAGTTGTAGCCGGTGCGTACTTTCACCCACACCTCGCGGTGGCCCGGCCGGCGCCGCCAGTGTGTCGCCAGCACGGCAGTCGTCTGGGATGTTTTGCGTTGGGGGCCGGACCACAAGAAAAGGCCAAATTGTGCCCGCTGAATAGGGTAACCGACCGGTGCTTGTCTTGCCCCTCCATACCAGCAATCATCGTCACTCACAAAGGCCCCAGCTCTGCATACCGCGCCCATAAAACGCCCGTGCCCCGGTCTCATCATTACCATGGTATATTTACATTGAGCAGGGACTAGGCACAGCCATCCCACCCTATACAAAGGATTTTCTACTGAGCTTATAGGAAAACAGAATTTGCACCACTGGGAGGCGTCGTTTTTGAATTTAAATAAAGGAGTAGGAATTAGACAGCATAATTTTTGTTACCTCTCCTCTAAAAGAGTCTGGAGGGAATATACTTTTTGTTACTTTATTACTAGTGGGGTGCATTTTCGACTACAGGGGCCAGAGCAGGGTGGGTTCTTTGTGTTGTGACCAGTAAATGTTGCTGTTGGAAAGTATTTTGTGGCATTAGCTTTAACTCTGTTTCACCCTTTCCCTAAGACTCATGTAATGTAGTAGAGTGTGGAGATTAAGAACAAATATCGTTTTATTTTGTCCACAGGTAGTAGCCTTAGAAAGATGTCAGCTTTAGGAAATGCTATACTTTAAGGTTGAAACCACCCCATAAAATGATAATACTCCATGCTAAACGGCTGAATTTGCTTGGCAACTGTACATCAGTTGTCTGCATACTGCAATGTACACATGCAGGGCATACTAGTAGGTGACATATGACCAGGCCAACAGATGAAGGTTATTTAGAGGGTACATTCTCTACATGTCACAAGTCAGCGACCATGTCACAGTAGTATGGCTCCAGTGACCAACTTGGCAACCCCTTCCCTAATACACAAGGCTCAAAACTCACCCATGCCTTAAGCGTGACCCGAATAGGAGATAATAACTTTATGTAAATGAGTGGAAGTCTGGCCCGTTCAACTTTAATGTCCTATGTCAACAATAAATCTAAAACAATGAATTATAAATTACTTTGGAAAATCGTAATGACAGCTTTCCGAAAGACATAAAACCAAGGACCATGAAAATAAATTAGAAGATGGCCTACATAAGCGACTCTTTTGTAGTCCAAAGTTCATGTGTTTATAGACACACACATATTGTATATATTGAGGAGAGGAAGAACACTAACATGAAAATGGTGTAGCAGTTTTCCCTTTTTTTATTTGACATCGGAAATTTCTTACAACGTATGAACAATTGAAAGTATGATATGTTAAATACAATACTTAAATTAAACAATCATGTACGTACAGGGTAGGTATTCCGTGAACCTACAAGTTTACACAGGAGGAGGATTCTAGAAACAATTAAAATGGTGTCACATTAATTGACAATAATCTATAGAACCGACGGAATGTTGATAACCATTTTGATAACGATGCTTTGATAGAGTAACATAACCTGTCAGGTGATTATTATTCACCAACTAATACTGACCTTTAAGTAAATCCAACACCCCTGGAGAAACAAGTCGTCAAATTCATCATTTACACCCCCTAATTATATTTTCAACAGATGTATTAACGTGATATTATAATCTTAGAACCCATTAAATAAATTTGAAAAGAAAATCCGTTATGTTTGTTATTTCTATACCGAAATGAGAGCAAGGTTTTGTAGAGACGATGTAGAATATAAAACCTGTGGAAGACTCAGCTAGACAATTACTCACATGTACAATTTATACTACGACCTGATAAGAATATGACAAACATTTAGCGCAGGAAATGGCCCACAGAGACTCAGGTTATCTGTCTGTAAGCTGACCACTTTGACCATCTTGGCTTCTCTACGACTTAACAAAAACAAAGTTCGCCATGACGGGTGCACCTTTCAGAGTCAGTATGTCACTCGATATCTTTTTTTGACAGATAGCACGCTTTCATCCTTAATCAAAATAACAATTGAAATGCATTAATCAGCTAATAACCACTACAGGATTAATTACACAGGTATCATTGCCCTCTCGAGATCCCCAATGTACACGTTATCTAAAGTAATACTCGTACAAGATTCTGCATTTGAATTTTACATCACCTGACTAGTTTTTTTGGTAAGTTCAACATGGCGTTGTTGTGTTACGATAAATGTCCATATACAATTAGTATCAATATTATCATAATGTACTGGAAGTTTATTTTTCCTGATACAAAGACAGACTAGGCTTGTGTCTAAATGGCTCATCCAGTAACCATAGCAACGGTATCTACGTACAGTAGTTCTCTTAATCTCCACTAGGGAGTCATACTATAAGAACCAGGTATAGACACGACTTTGCCACCATAGTAACAGAGTCACCTTAGTAACTGTTACCATAGTAACATGCACCTTGGGAACTGTTACCATGGTAACAGGCACCAGCTACTGGTTGTCTAGGACTTGTCCACACACTAGCACAACATTGCGGGTACTGTAGTACATGTATATGCAACTTGGTTTTTTTAATCGATTATGCTTGTTTTCTTTATATTATAACACAGATGAGAAAATTTTAGGGAGCGTCCACCCTCATTTCTGTTTGCCACCTCCTCCATGATAGACTCGATAGCTATTAACTGTACATTTGACCCATACCCTTCACCCCTGAAGACACTTGAAGAGAGCTTATATAGGGGTTGTGTATAAGTACATAGCTGAACACAACGACCTTTGATCTGTACCCCCAGAGCCCTTCTTCAATGATATTAAGTATACCCGTGGCCCTTTTACACTAGCATCCCCCTTTAGAAGGAAGTTGTCTTAACATTATTATCAGAGTATGAATGGCAAAACCCACGACAATCCCTCCTCGGTTGAAGTGAGTCATGTCAGTTGGCCCTATAGTTCACGTGGTATAAATTACATAAACGAATGATTACAATAATACAGAGAGGTCAACGGGAGGTGAGCATAGAGGTGAACAGCTCCCCAATTTGTTTCATAAATTCAGCCAGTGAGATCACCGCCGTAATATACGAACCGAATTGATTTACAATTGTTATTTATTCTGTACAGTGTCTTTTGTTTTGAACCAATGCAGGGGTTATGATGGTGTGGTGTGCAGTATACCAGCCGAGGTCCATATGCTACAATGTTTAGTTGTAGCTGGCTGGAGACATGACACCCACCGAGCCCCATTGTACTGTAGCTGTCTATCCCTTGTAGACCCCCTTCATGGATGTATACCCGAGGCAGTCCTTGTTCTGCAGAGGTGAGAGATGTTCACTGTCTTACACTAACTGACTGGGGCACCCAGGTGGGCGGGAGGCTTCGGCGCCGACTTCTCCCGCCGCCGGGCCGAGGCGCCCCGATTGGCAGTTTAAATACACATGCCTCACACCAGAACAAAGCCTCCAGCCCGGGGCTGAGTACTTCCTCCATTGGCCATATAGGACTGTCCCCTGTTCCTGGGTTTATAAAGCACAGCGTCCATTACTGGAGGGTTTCCACACGCCGAGCGCTGATATTGTCACTTGGGGGTTCAAACCTCACTGTTTGTATATATATCCTGATGAACACCATCGCCTTTTTGTCCTTATGTACACGTTTTCATTATGAAAGAAACATAAATTGTCTGTGGCAGTTCCCTATGGCCTGTTCTCTTCCCGATAGAGGTCGCAATAGGTGGAGGTTTGACAAGGTATCCATGGTTACAAGCCAAAGCTTGGATTAGAGTGGCGCAGTGTTCTCCGCATAGAAGGTTCATGGGTAGACCCAACATAGCTGACAGCCCCCGGGTTCGCTGTCTAGCCATGGGTGCATCCTTTCCTCGTGTCTTCTCATTGCTGCAGGTATCTCGCGAGGGAGAGGGAGATTACATAGTAATCATATAGACATATAGCAAGAATGCCCCGGTGTTAGACTATATATGTATATTCACGTATATATTAATAATATTAATAAGTGTGGGCCGGCCTTGAATTGTCATTAGTCTACAGGCAATCGATTCATAAGTTTATTATTATGTCCAAGCGGTTACGGCTACCGTTGTAGGATTATTCCATGACGTCACATCCGATGGGCGTTGTGACGTCATTGGCCTACGCCATGGCGCCCACCATGGAGGAGTTGGTTGATAGATTTAGGCCTGACGTCGGTATACCTGAGGACAAGGAGCCGAGCGATGAGCCTAAACCAGAGCCTAACGACGAGCCCATGCCCATGCCCATGCCCATTCCCATGCTTTGGTGGTGGAGGTTGAAGTTGTGGCCTCCGAAGCCACCTCCTTGGTGCTGTGGCTGGTGAGACGACATGAAGGATCCACCAAGGCCAGAGGTGGACATGTACGGGTTCATGTTCATATTCATGTTCATGTTCATGGAATGCATGGCCGGGGAGAGGTTTGGCGAGAAGGAGGAGAAGGGTTTATCTAAAGGCTTAAGCAAGTCGCACATTGAACCGTTACGACCCTTCTTCTTAGACTTGGTGGACATCTTCCGGTTCCGGGTCTGGATTCCATCTTTCTTCATGGTCATCGGCCGGTTGACCTGAAAGAACAAAAGGGATAGCTTGGTTAGATAAACGTAGAGCACATCATATATCATGATTATAGCAAGATTACCAATAAAACATGTACACATTACTGTAATTAGCACATAATGATCAATGCTGATCAATGAATGATACTTGAGGTGCCCTAAATATCATCCTCCTGCATAGACAAACCAGAGAGATGAAAAGTCCTTTTTGCTAAGCATTCTAAAATTCTAACTCCATAATAGAACAGGCTCTGGGCTGTAAAAATAGAGACGTCTCCTGGCGACATGTATAAACTTGATATATGGCCTAGTGAAATAATGGTTTAATTGGATAACGAGTGTGAGCGGGGAGTGTCATCAACAAAGACAAAGTCCGACTTCTGCAGACCCCAAAAACCCCAATTGAGTGGTTTGTGCACGCCACTGCTACTTATAGGGTGGTAGATTGATGCACAGGAGGAGCAGAGACCACTTTGGTTAATGGTATAACAAGCAGGGGTTTATTTTTGCAACTCCCTTATATCAAACCTTGATTGATGTATGCATTCAAGGTAATAGAGCAGTCAGTGAAATCGGCTACCTGTGCTTGGTACGAAAATAGGCAACGCATAGATCAAGTGTCATGTTAAGGATTTATATATATATATATGTATATATATATATATATATATATATGTATATATATATATATATATATATATATATATATATATATATATATATATATATATATATATATAAAATATATATTTCTACACACTACCCATGCTACTGGTACTCAACGTGTCTAGCACATTGTGGCTTCCCACTGATTGAAAACCATTGGGAGCACATTCTCCCCCACAAATCTCTGCAGGAGGGCGCCACTGAAGTCCAACTGTTCTGGAGTTGGCCTAGCTTTTCTGCCATGGCTTAAGGAGGGTCACAATGCCCTGCTTACACTAATTGCAGCGAAATTACCCAAGGACTTCTAGGAGGGTGATCTTATCGCACTGCCTTTTGAGACTCTCCACTCGGACGGCGGCAAAAAGGATCGGCCAGCGTTTGGTGTGCGCACCCCGCCGCGTTAATTCCCACTAAATACTCCCCCACACCGGTCAAAACTGTGCCGGAAGGCCTCTAGTTGGGGGTCTGCATTGTGGCCAGCAGAGGCACTATTAGCACCTGTAGGTTGTCAGGTATGGCAATGTGTATGTGGACAGTGTCAGGGACAGTGCTAAGAAGCCTGTAGCACACCCTATCTCGTCACCATCACTCGTGCCATGAAATAATTCCCACATTCCACGGTTTGCATGGGTGAGGGCACGCTGGGGGTTAGAAAACTGTTATTGTTGGGGGACTGCACTAATTAAGCACAGCTCTGCTTGGGAAACGGGCGCGTCCAATTCAATTAAGCCACTGGGAAATGGCTTCCCAGCAGCATGGGAGTGATTCAGCAGATCCTTGTAAACGGGAGAATTATTTCCCTCTACATAACGAGCATAGACTTCTGTGCGACCAATAGCTTGTGACCTTAATTACTGCCCCCTTGGGGGATTCATTCCAAGCAAGCTCTGCAGTTTTATTAGCCGATGTCACCTATGAGATATGACATAAATACCATGTCATTATCTAAAACAGAAAATTGTTTAACATAGTTTAAAGGCATACCAAGCATTTGCAAGGAATGAAGAAGCCAAATACATAATCGCTTCAAAGAAAATTCTAGCTATCCGTGAGAAATCCGGATTAGTTGGAACAGATGATGAATAGAAATGAATTTCAAAAGGCTTGGGAGTTGATAAACAGGCCTGATGGGAGCATTCCCCAGTGCCCGTGCCGCCATTCGCCAGATGCCATGCCGAGCACAGACTCACGCCTGCACGCAAGCAGCAAACTTCTACAGGGACAGAGGGGTGGGGAGAGGTGGATATGAGAACAAAGTGATAGGGTTATTGAAGATAGGACAGAAAAGGAATGAAACACAGAAAACAGTATATAACATTATCCTGATATATAGGGTTTATTGAATATATGGGATTGAGCTGAGGGTGTGAGTATGACGCCATATATAAAGGACAGAGGCGTTTCATACAGCGTCTGGTGACTGAGGCCCCCCTTCACTGCCCCTCTACCCCCTGACCCCCACCAGCACCTGTCAGAGTGCTCCCTCCCTCCTAGGGGGCTGCTGCTGATGGTGGTGATGGTGGAGACCCTGATGCCATGCTGACGCTATGGACAATGATGTGACCCAGAAGGTGCTTAGTGGGGGAACTGGCGGCCTTGGGTTTCCTGCCATAATAAGTAGACGCCCCGTAACGGTTCTATGGCGAATTTCATTGCTAACTGCCCCAGAGGGAGGCAAAGAGGGCTGAAGAGAGAAACCAGCAGGGGGTGAGGGTTAGGGAATCGGTGCTGGGAATATGATATGAGAGGGCACTAGCAATTATGACGATGCAATCTAGTATGGCACACGTCCACTGACCAGGGTCCAGTATTGAAGGACCTTTCTAGCCGGGAAAGCTGATACTGACCATAGGGGCTGTGGTAAAACGCCTCCAACTCCTAACGCTCTCACTCACCACCCTGAGTTCACCACCACCCCGCACCACGCACTCCCCACCTCTCCACCACCAGCCACATTAGATACGCGACAGGCGAAGGAGACGCCCAGGCTTTGGGAGTTTCGTGCTGTTTTGTGGCCGTGTTGATTCTTATCTGCGGCCTTTGTCTGCGAGTCTGCCCAGCCGTGGAGCAAAAGAGGGGTGGTAAGAAAGAGAGGCTTGGTTGAAGCCCGACAGATCAGCATTAAAAGGGCACAATGGGTAAAGGTCTTGGAACGCGTGCGACCATTGGCCCCGGGCCCGCCGGCTGCTGGGCTGCCTTAATCAGTTCATCTGCCTGGGTTTGTATCTCCGATCGTGGCGATAAAGGGAGTCTTGGGGCCCGCAACCTATACCTGCTTCATTGAACGTGAGGCCATGAAAACGACAACGCGCCTTTTTGTCGGTATATCATAAGGGGTCTGTTTGACATCTGGGGGGTCACCACCAACCTGAGACTGGCGCCTGCAAAGTTCCTGAGGTCTCCACTGAGGGGGCGCTCGCGGAGACAATTGGCGCCATTTGAGGCCATTTTGGAGCTTTTTCTCCTTGACCCACAATAAATAGCCCCACTTTTTCCTAGGCCACTCAAAGCCGCGGTAAAAACTCGGAAAGTTAATCACAAATGGGAATACGCCTCCCTCTCATCATACAACACAGCAGAAGATGAAGCTATAGTAAGGAAAGGAGTTTCTATTATTGCTGAACTTTGGGCGTATTCGACCTGAACCCCTGGTAATAGCTGTCCCGGGTGAGCCCTTCACGTGAACAATTCCCCTTTGTCAAATGCAGCCATTAGTGTAACAGGAGGAAAGAATTACAGTCTTCACAGTCTAACTAGGCAACCCGGGCAAGATGTTTTTATTTCTTCTAAAGGGCTTAACCCTCTTCTTTTTTAAATCGGATTAAACCAATTAAAATCCACAACACAGGGCGCTTTCTTTACCAGACTGGGCGGGGTCCTTTCCTGGATGCTCACTTCAAAGGCCATATTAGTAGCACAGGTACAAACTGAACAGGACATTGTCTGAACAGACGCAGTAAATAATACGGGTAGAATTTTATAAATTAACAGAGGCCTCTTGTAATGATTGGTTCTAATTGACATAATAAAGCAGGACGAGAGTGGCTGTGGCTTGCGACGCTGTAGAAATCTAACCCAACCCGTGTATCTCGACGGTATACTGGCCTAAGCGGGGCTCGACTCAGGCCTAAGGGGTAAAGGCAGTCTTTAATGAGGCTACCACTTGCTCATTACCCGGTGCATTGACTTGGATTTAATATCGGTGTTGGGGAGACGGCGGTGGCGACAGTGTTGTAGGTATATGGCCGCCGGCCAGTCTATCCCGCCGCCATAGCCCCTGGGCGTCGGAAAGGGCCATGGTGGTTCTCCACCCCTTGTGTTCCACGCCCGACAGCCTCCTACCTCACCTCTATAACCCCCAACCGCCCCCTGTTAAAATGGACGACCTGGTCAACGGGTCGTGCGCGCGTCACGGCCGCGTCACGCTCCGCGCCCCCGCAGAGGTGACACCTAGCGATAGCCTAACGAAAAACAGAACCTACACAATTTGTGTAGGCATTCTGCTTGTTAGTGATTTAAATTATCTTGGAGCGAGATTGGGTTCTGGTCGAAAGACCATGGTTCGGCCATTATTCATCAGGAAGAAGTTCCACACGGTTTGCTATGCCTGCTGAAGTTCGCCCGATTCTTTTTCATTGCATTTCTTCTTCTCACCCAATCTTTACAGTCGATGTGATTTCAAAGGCTGAGGAAATCAATTATTTCTCTGTATAAACAGGTTATGCAAGGCTCTGACCTGCGAGTGGGCGATTACTACTCTAATGAAACCGTCTACATTATAGGATAAGTGAGTTCATCCAGCTAAAAGACGCTGTGGCCAAGATGGCCTTAATTGTCGCCAATATTTACGTTTTGATGCTGTAAGTGGTATTGTTCTCTAAAAGGACAGCATTCCCCCAAAGAAAGACTCCCAATTATGCCCCTGCACTGAGGAGTCCATTGGAGTATGAAGCATTTCAATGGACTCCTGTGGAGCGTCCCGGTGGCCCCTCTTTAGCTTGGAAAATGGTGTCCCCTGACAACAAAAGGCGCCCAAATGACCATCAAGTGACGGAGAGTGGTCATTGCATCATTACCTCCTTAACACTCAACACATAACAGCCACGAGGGAGTGTCGATGCAATTTGACGATCCGAATGCATCTGCCTTTTCAGGTGGCCTTTTCGTGGGGGTCTGAGGTGAGGGTGACCCCCCATTTGGCTCCCCTGTAGGCTCTCTAATAAGCAGTTGTGAGCCTTGTTTGGCTACATTTACACCCCGGATAAAGGGGAAGGATACAGGGTGAGCTGGTGGGACCATTGGGGGCTTCTTGGTTGACGCCAAGGTCTTGGTGGGCTGGTCCCTGTGTGACACGGGTTGTACCAGGAGGGTGTCGGGGGACACACCTCCTGCCGACAAGAAGGAGACATGTGTCTTGGGTTTCCTCACCCCCTATCCCCCTGAGGCATACCAGAGGTTGAGAAACGGAAGGCCAGAAGAGGAGAGACGACCACCGGCCGGTGTCGGCCCGGAGGTCCTCTTCGTCTTGAGCTGCGATCCGTGTGGTCGTCCACTTGTCTTTCAAGGGGTAATTACCCCCTCCTCCCCGTCCAGTAGGCGCCTGGTCCTGTAAGGGGGGCTAGGAAGGACCCCCACGACCCCATCCACCTCAGGTTCTCCTCTGTTATCAAACCCCCACCCCCATCCAATTAAGTGTCTCCCTCACACTGATTCCTCCAACACAAACACGAACAAACCTCCCTCCATGCATTCCAATCCCTTAAGGCGGCCGGTGGCTGATTATCCCACGTCAGTCCATCTCCCCTCCCCTGGTTAACCCGAGACAGGTCCACAGGCAGGCCCTCCATGTTTAGTATGCTCCGTCCGCGTGGCGATTCGATCCAGGAGGTCCGCCAATTACGGCCTGATTGGAAAATCATTAGTCTGTAGGGTTCGTCTATGAGGGGGCTGGCCCTGCTCTCCCCTCCCACCCCGACGTAGGAGTGCTCAGATACATGTAAAGTGGACGCCCAGTTTTTCTTCAAGGAATGGAGTCACTGACTGCATACAGTATAGTACACGATGGCAAGGATCAAGTTGGTTGGAAGGGGCAAGGGAGAAAGTCATCAATCTCCGGTCTTCTGCCAGAAAATTGAATATTGACTGGTTTGGCCCTCTTCGTATGACAAACATGCCCGTGGGAAGTTCAATGGAAAATGGTTGGTTTCAGGTTGGATGTCATATTCAATCAAGAAAGAAATACAGTTGATTTCAAGCCTGACATCACATGCATGGAATATCATTATAGTTGTTCTGGCGGCAGAAAACGTATGCACTTCTAGGTAGTAAAAGGTATATGAATGTCATTTCATAATATACTATAGAAGTAACAGTTGGTAAAATTGCCAAAAGGCATATGCCATGACAATGTCTTCCAGAAGAAGGATCATTATTACATTCCAAAACCCCATCATATGTTTTATGTCTAATGCAAAAGCTCCCACGGTAACCCGATAGGAAAGTGGAAGGTAGAAAGGAAAGGTTAGTCAGTAATCTATGGGTATAGCGTATAATAATGGCAACTGAAAAATCCATGTTTTCTCCCTGGGGCGACTAGGGTATGGGTATGAATCGCAGTCATTGTTTTGCTTGTTGCCTCCTATAATCAGTGTTGGGGTTGGAGAGGGGGCTGTGCGGGGTCACAGCTCATGCCTTCCCATGACATGCCACATCATAATCCGACCAAGTCAGACACCCTAATAACATAATCACCCGTATAACTGTTGACTTCCACACTAGCATTTTCCAAGGCGCAACCCCCTCTGTCAGCGAAATGCCACTCATTAAACCCAATATACCTCATAGTCCTGTATATGCCTGGACTGCTCTGCCCCGGCAGGCACCCTTGAGGTCAAACAGAGGGAGAATTACTAAAGGAAGATGCACTTTGCAGCATACCCTGTATTTTGCTGGAGCAGAGGGGTACTTTATAACCTAATGTGTCGCATGAGGATATGGACCCTGTTGTTTATGTTAACTGACATGGTGACAGCCCTCCCTTATCCCCCCTCAACACGGGAGGATGGGAATACCCTGGGGCTCCAACTGCTTATGTGTAGTTACTGTGAGTGTGTCATTGTGGTGTTTGAGAAATGGGCAGACACCCCCCCCCCCTTCATTCTAAAAGCTCCAAAAATAGCTTTAATGGAGTGGCCAACAGTACAAGGAACAACACATGCTCACTGGCAATACACCCGCATCCATCTCAATGACTACTGAGAGATCAAATACAAATACAATAGTTCATTATACGATTCACCAGAGTCCTATTAACGCCATATGCAGGACTACACTCCAGGGTAGAAAGAAACCTATAAGGCTCCTTTCAGGATGACAATACTTGATGAAGTTCCCGGATCGACCCTATTGTACGTTGATGTATTTCTACACAGAAGCTTAAATAGTCGAACAAAGACCTGGCACTCATGACTGGTTTTTTTTCTACGAATCGCTATGTTAGCATGCAGGTCTTTCTGCATCAGCAGGAGCTATAACACTCAGCAAAGTGGATGCAGACCCTGGTGAAAACAGTGACATTGTACTACAATATTCCATACACAAATAATGATGCGGGTGACCATATATGTAGACACATAGAGGATCATCAATCAGAATGCATATGTGTATACACATGCATGGTTACTATATCTTGTATACATTTCTAGCTGAACTAGATTGATGCTATCAGATATTTCCAGACAGGATTTCCTTTTTGGTGAAACTATATCAAGAAAGACATTTTGCTCTGCTCAGTTACATTCTAGTATGCAGCCACGCAAAATGCTGCTATATATCCATTTAAAGCTAGATACAAATACTTAGTATGATAAATCAATAGAATAGGCTTCGGAAGCCATACACTATGCTCCTTGCTCTGTCAAAACAGAAAATGTCAACTGAACTGGCTTCCTTGATGCACATGCTCGAATGCCTTTCTATTGTCTTCCTTAGCGCTTCGAAGGATCCAAAAATCAACAGTAAATATCAATATTATATAAGGACAATGGTGAAGCCCAAACACCTAGGGTATTTCAAAGTGATGGAGTATTTGAGTGTTTGTTTTGCTTGGCCAGACCTCCGACCAGCAGCACGTGCATGGGATGCATACACTCAGCATGGGCCACACGCTCAACTGACCCAGCCACCACCCCACAACCCGCCCTATACACCCCTCTCTGGACGCCCCCATTGAGAAGTAATAGACTTCTGGTGGTCAGTGAGGTGGATTTGCAGGGTGGGCACTGGGAGTATTATAAGCAGTACTTGAGCTTGACACGCCCTCCTCCCCCCATCCCATCCCCGTGATGCCGCCCTGCCCGACGGTGGGGGTTGGGGGTGGGGCTGACGGGGCGCCAAGCCCGCGTCCCGGCCGAGGGGCGCCGGGCGACCGAGCGTGCAGCTTGCCCCCCGCCCATCTATCCATTCCATTGCCCGACTACCTCCTCTTCCCTTTTGTTTGGGTATCATAATGGGATGCTTCAGCTCGCACTAAAAAAGGGGGGTAATTCCGATTAGCCGGACAGCGTTTAACAATCTGGTTCACCTCGTTTAAAACCCACAATGTATCCAGCGTCAGACGGAAGGCCTTAATATGAGTGTAGGAGGAGGGAAGAGGTGGGAGGAGAAGGGATAAAAGCATCTGTGCTGGTGGGGAGGAACTGGGGGAGGGGGTGGGGGTGGAGGACTGGCTGGCTGAAAAATCTTAATATTGGGGTCAGATACCATACATCTAGGCTTATGAAAAAATATAATTTCCATTCCGTGGTACACATTAATAGACATTGATTAATCGTATTGTTTCATGTTTTGATTATTTACATGTTCGTGTGGAAAAACGAGTCATAATGTGATATAATTTACCTGTCGCACTTTATATTCTATTTTAATCCAAGATATGTGGCAAGGAGCCAAGCCATTATTGCACATGACAATTTGTAATATGCTAATCGGTTTCAAATACCATGGGCCTATTACAATACATTTTGTACTAAATTGAGGCCCAAGTCTGCCTGCCTGCATACGACCAAGGAGTGTTAACACACAGGAGCATGTACTTCTCCAGCACAGAGAACCTCCACTCCTTGTCGATCTATGTCAGTTTCTGACACCCTGATCCAATGGGCCAGCATTGTTGGCATGATTCTGGGAGCGGTCCGACCATCTAAAGTAGCAGGATAAATGTTATCATAGCAAGACAAGCAGTCGACAGACGGACGCGACAAGTCCCTGAGGCCGCACAAACAGTCCTGGCCAGGTCGCCCGACCAGATTCAATTGCTTACGCAAATGTTATTTTAGTTCTGGAGACATGGTCTGGGCCTTAGATGGCAATGGGGGAAGAGCAACTGCAACAGCAGAGGTCGACTGTAACGGCTCGGTTGTTCTTTGGGGGAAAGGTTATCCTAAGTATCTTGTCTTGGATTAAATCATTCACACTCATACCCGAAAGGTTTCATTCGTGAAACTGACAGGATCATGCATGTAAATTTAAATTGTCTTTGATCTTTTCGCAGAATGGATTTCAACTTTCACATCAAATGTTGAAATACTGGTAGCAATTGCTGGTATCCATGTAAAAGTGGATGAGTCACTTCCCTCTCTCGGAACAATAAATGGGCAGTTCGGAGGGTCGGTTTCTGAATAAACCAGCCTATGAGTAAGTGTTCTTCGGGTGAGTGGCTCCGTAATAGTTGAGTCAGAGGAGGCAATGGACTATGAGCAACTCGTTTATACGGGACAGCGTCGGCAAGTGGCTTCATTCCTCCAGGGGGTAGGACCAAGACTGTCACAATAATCCCAAGGGCTACCCCCCTCACTTCCCCACCCAGCGGCTCCCACCATCATCATCAAGTAGTCACTCAGTGTAGAGACCGGCAAGCCATTTGACGAGGCTGGCCTTATCTCTGTTTACATCTCGCGGATCACTGACAGAGTCAATAGGCACCGACCTGGGTGCTCTATGGCTACTGGAGGCATTCCTATACACCCTCCTCCCGTGAACCCATTACAAGGCTAATAGCTTATGATGTCCCCATCATCTGCAGTTTATTTACTGAGCTTGATAATGCGACTTGGGTAGCCAGTAGTAAAACAAGGGGGTATCAGAGTGGTATCACAGAGTTTAAACATCGGTTGGTAATCTAGATCAAATATTTGATATATTCCCAGATATTTGATATAATTCTCATTTTTTACATGACTGACACGTCTATTGCATAACACTGCATTAAGGTATACAACTTATTTATGCGTTATTTTCACAGGGGCAACACCTAAATAGCCACTTCTGTCTCTGAAATATTTTAAAGCACCACATATATATATAGTCCGAGGGCCATTTGGCGCATGCTCGCGGCCACATTCCACTCGGGCGCCCTCGTCTGTGGCCGATTAGAGCGCCACCAAACGGGGCCATATTGAGACTTAATCAGCCGGAGAGAGTTTTGTGCGTCGACTCCGCTGAGTCTACCGCCCACCCAGCCCCACCGCAGATCTGCAGACCTCTGGAGCTGGCCCGTGGAGGCGGCCAAACCTGCGAGGCCACCAGGTTACCACCTTCAAAGTCACAGCACCCAATGGAGGGGATCAGACTGCCATTCAACATGTACACGCGCAACCTGTTGGGGGCCAGCTATCAAACAGGGGTCAGAGGCCCACATCTGGAGCTGGTCATTGGTGGGATATAAGTCTGTGCTGCCGGGGGCGTTCGTCAAGACATGCTTAGACCTTGGGGAGAACTAGGAGAACAATTTTTGCACATGTACTCTTTAACGCAAATAGTCTGGCCTGGATCCGGGGCCTCGATACATTCAAATCTAATATATCAGAAGAGATTTGTGTCACTCTGGCTTCAGATACCTCTGCATGCATGCAACCTTTACCTCGAACTCGGTGTAAAGACACATTTTAATAGAGAAGCCAGCAAGAGGGGTGATGATATAGAGAGCAGAAGGATGGGGACCGAGTTGACTCCTGGTGGCAGAGGGCAATAATGTTAGCATGGCTGCAGTGTTTTCCCAGCCGGGGAAGGGTCCAGCACAAATATTGTCTCACCAAGTAGTGAGGGTGAATACAATACCTCAGCACGGGTCTCTGGTAACAGGCATGAGTACTTGGCGTGCACTGACACTGACCAGGGAGTACTGTGGAGACCTGAGTCTCTGGGTGCCATTTTAGTACGACCACCGAAAGCATGGTAGGACCCTGGGAGAGGCAATTTGTGCCGTGTTGTCAGTAGCTACAACAAACACCTGGCAGAATCCAGGGACCATCTGCAACACCTCCTGAGCCATCCGAGAAGAGTTGTATGTAAATAACGACTTTTTAAACGCTGAAATGATAAATTGATGATCTCCGATCGATATCGTTACCAGGTGCCGATATAATTGCCTCCCAATTTCGTATAGAATCTATTGCCCACAATTAATTTCCCAGTCCATAAATTCCGGTCGGGGTACAACTAGGTTAAATAGATTGCACCTTTTTGCAACAATAAAATCGATAGACAGTTGAGCAGCCTAGACGGCTTTGAAGGAACAAAGACTTGGTATAGTATAAGGTAGTCCTACCTCAATACCATGACCTGTAGGTGTGCACTTGAATCTTTTCATTTCAAAACACTGTGAGGCAGAGAGCCCTACAGCAGTGTAGATTAGTTTATATGGTAAACACTTGAGCATTGAGCACAATATTACGCACTGTGCACAGACTAGCCATTGTAGGTGTGCTGGTCGCAGTGGCTGTAGGGCGGAGAGCCGCATTCTCTCGGCATGTACCTAACTACAGGTTTCATTACATCCCCTGCCCACCCCCGCCGCCGGCTCGTCCCCACTGCCGCCGCGCCTGTCGACTCGAATAAGACGGCGTCGATCCCCGCGCTCCAAGGGGCCGGAAAAAGAACACGCAGCCCCGGAGCGGGAAGCTCTCATGTGTGAAGCCTTGAGGAAGGTTAGGGTGTAGGAGGAGGCAAGGCAGGCAAGCGTCAGGACCCAGGGTCATGTGTATGTATATGGGACTGTATTTGGTATAGGGTATAGAGTAGAGTTTATATCGTGGAGGATGGACTGAAGACCCATGATATCAAACAGGGGTCATTGTGGATTGTATACAAATGATCATAGCTGTCTCGTGTGTACCTCCCTGAAAGCAAACTGTTTCTCCTGTAACCAAATAACATTGATAGTCGTCGAGCTGGGCTACTCCTGAGTGGTGGCGATTTGCCGCTCATCATTGGAAGAAAGACAAACACACGATCTGCTTCAGGACACAGCGGGTGGTTGTATTGTGAGGGTAGCATAAAAAACACGGCAACTCGTACACCAGCGGCGACCTGACGTTGGTCTTGTCGGCGCCAGTCGGGATGATGCTTTTATATTATGTAGCGTCTCGTGTGTCGCCGTCCTGTCACGGCCTCGGTTTGGGTTTCTCAGCAGCACCTCACCTCCCCTATTACCGCCCACCCCAGCTTGTCCATTACTCGCCGCCGACCATCCATCAAAACAAAATATTGCTCCAGCTCGGGACCTCAATGACTGAGACTCTTGTCACCGACTATAGGCTGGCTGGCATAGCGCGGGGCTCACTGTAGAGGCTTGTCGTCATTGTCGTCTGCTTAATAAAAACCTGCAATTATGTCACGGGGTCACGGATCGGAAGCTGTACGTCAAAGCTGGGAGGGGTAGTTCCTATGCTCGCCGCTGCATGGCGCCCTTGTTTCGGTATATCATTGTGGGGCTATTATTCATCCGAAACACTCCCTTTAGTACTCAAAATACCGCTTGGGTTGATATGCTCTTTACTTTACATGTATTACATGGGGAGACAAGATGTTGCGAGAGTATTTGACTACATTTGTACTTTGGTACATGTTATGGTGTATGGTGCAGTCTGGTATACGCGACCTTATGATCATACACAAACGTTTAGATTTGCTAGGTCCCTTTTTCAACTAAATTCCGACTAGAAACAGCTGTGTTGCTTTATTAAGAGTCCCAGTAAACCTACTATCCTAGTATGCACCCCCCCCCCCCATATAAGCCTATGGCAAAGAGTCCCCCCCCCCCACCCTCCTTAGGCGCATTGTTAATTATCGCCATATTTCAACTTAGATTATTGCAATTAACTTTTGCGTGATGAAAACCTAGATAATTGACTTTTGATTGAAGTCTGCAGTGGTGCGAAGTCATGGTCAGGGTATCATGGTGTAATTGCTGCTTCTGGGCCCGGCCCGTTCCACGCCGGATCCTGGACTAAGTGGCAGTGTCATTATACCAGGCCTTTTTCTGCAGCCTCACTCCAAGACGTTTACTGTCGATATAACGTTGGTGGAGGAAAGACAACATTTATTCTGGTGGCACGTCATTAAAGAAGCGTTTCGCACGCTAGCCTTGTCAGCCATTCAGAGGGAGGATCGGAGAAGGGGATTGTGATTTATACTGGCGGAGAACCCTGCTAATGATTCCATCATGTCATCGACCTACGACTTGGGGAATAGTACGATATAAGAGGATTGAAGCAGGTTCTTGACTTGAGGTTGCACATAGGCTCCACTGTTGGATGACTTTAACTTAAAGGGGTTTCTTTGGCACAGTTGGGGGTTTCTTGTGAGCTGCATCATGCACCCTTCTCCCATACCTGGGTTTGGTCTATGTAACACCGACCCTCCTTTGAAATCATTGTCCGCCAATCATATCATTAAAGGAGGACTTTGTGGTCGTCCATGGCTGCCCGCACGTGGGGACGAGGTGCATTATATGGCGCCAGCGAGTCATTTGGGCATAGTTAGCCCGCCGAGGCCCCAGGCACTGGCGGGTCGGTGGGGGCAGACAAGAAACACAATGTCCTAAAGCCAGTTACCTACCAGGTAAGACGTCTTGGAGTCAGATTTAGGGAGGCAGCAGAAGAAAAGACTCTCAAGAGACACTTGGTGAGGGGGAGGTACTAGCAGTATACGGGTCTCTGGTCTGTACTACAGCAAGGACCATGGAGGCAGACTGAATGGGGTATCGTCGACATGCTTCCTTCCCCGGGGCTAAAACCAGTCGAGCTCCGAGCCTCTCGAGGATGTTGTGAAGGTGGAATGGTGTGAACCAGAAGGAAGGCTGATGTTGGGCGTAAGGGGAGTTGGAAGGGGGGGGGGGGCGACTGAGAGACACGTTGTGGTTCAGAGTTTGACGGTCCTCTTTGCCCCTTCTGTGAAGCATGTCTCCACTCTGTCTGCCTACGTTCCCTGTCTGCGCCCGACCGCCGCCCCCTGTCTGTCTCAGCCGTCAAAAAGCTGGCTGCTACTAGTAGTGAGGCACTGGAGAGAAATGGATGGAGGATGAGGGGAGGGGGCGGAGGTTTATAATGTAGGACTTCCTCACCCCCTTCAGCTCTCCATCCTTATCCACCCCCGCTAAGCACAAGAAGTCTGTAGCTGGGGGTTTGTATACAATTGGCTGAGCTGTGCGCCTGGAGTGTAATGTATATGCAGAGGGCTCTTTGGGACGTAATTCGCCGTCTCCTACTAGTTTCACATTACCTGCCCATGTCGCCAGTCTACGCCAACGCAGTCTGCACGATTCAAGCATGAGACCCACAAGGGGATGGGGCAGGGAGGTGAGGTACAGGCAGAGGGAGAGGGGAGCTATAACTTTCTCACTAATAGTGTTCACATCAGGGGTGTTTGTTTACAGAGTTGAGCACAGATCCCATTTAAAACTCCCCTCCTATGTACATTGTATGGTAAACACAGCTCCCCCACACCGCGCAGGGCACCAGGGTGTTTAGGCGAGCGGATGAGTGGTCACCAAGTGGTCATCCCATAGAGTGTGGGAGACTGTAGGAGAGTGTGGGAGCGTAGTGGTCAGTCACTGGTCAGTCACCCTCCCTCTTCTCCCTCAGGCAAGAGGCCCATTATAGCAGATTATGAGTTTGCTTACACGGCTTATTGTGGGCTGATTAACATCCCAACTGACGGTTGTGGACATTGTAAAAGGTGGAGGGTCTGACTGGGCTCCGGTCAACTGACCACTGATGGACCCCTAGCACGCTACCCTGGGGAACACCCGCGCAGTGACCACCACGCCTCCCCGAACACCATGATGCCCAACAGATATACACTTTCTTCTCAGAATGATGTGCTTTAATTTGGCAATACATGGCAGAGTATATCCACCCTTCCCAGATCCATGCAAGAGTTTCTTTCATGAACAATGAAATCGTTTTTACTCAGTGTAGCTTGGTGTCCGTGTTAGTTTAGATCATGTGTATTTGCACAGGACATGGCTGTGTGAAGAGAAGTTTTGATATTGTACTTGTATGTATAACATTATCAAAATATATCAAATCTATTTACATCTTTCTTTTTGTCAAGGGTATACTGTGTGAAACTTCCCGGTGATTTATCCAGGTGAGTGGATTGGGAGGCGTCAGGGCGTCTGGTGCGTCAAGTAAACATACATACATTGTGGCAACCTTTTTAAGACCCTTTTTCCTTGTTGTGGTTGGCACTTCGCAGGGCAGGATCAGTTCTAGTGTTTACATTCTATAGACTCATGGCCATTGGCTTTATACTAGTACCCATGTCCATGAGTAGTCTCCCCGACTGAAGCACCGCTTTGGTTATTATGTGAGTAGTATATAAAGGAGAGGGGGTCAGTTTGGTGGGCGGGAGACTGGGATGACTCGGGCAGTCAGTGACCATTGGTTGATGAGTCGTGAAAAGACGCACTTTGACAATACTAAAGGGGGTAGGGGGTGTTGGTCAGCACCACAAACAGACCCAGGAGGGGGTCAGCCCCACAAATCCTCCTAACGCCACAGGGGGGTCCTTGGGGGTCCGGGAAGCCCCCCTTTGTCCACGCTAATGCCAAAATTGGTCCCTGGGTCTGTCTTCTATTGGTCTGCCGACGCGACCTGTCGTCGTGTTTGGGGGTGGGGTGGTGTTGGGGAGGTGACAGGGTGTTGAGTCGTCTTGATGTAATCCCACAGGCGTCAGAGGTCAGTCAATAGGACTACCAGTGACTGGTACATTGTATGTGTCTTTTTCTCGCTCTGTTTTAATCCAGGAGGGTATGAAGTTAATCTTACCCACACCGTTAGGAATCAATGTTAGGACTCAATGCCATACATGCGGTGTAGCCTGGGTAGCATATCATGAAATGCATCCTGACAGGCTCACATTAAAAAAATCAGTTATGAAACAGTTTTCTTTGCGTCTCCTCCTTCCGGTGTATATTTTAATATCACAAGATAAACCACCTTTATACCATGTGACTGGAACATTCCGCCAACCGTCTCTTGGCGTTCACCTCTCCTTTTTATTGCAGTTTTTTTTCTTAAATGGACTGCTGTTGAAAAGTGACTTCTAACATATAAATACTATCATTACCGTAGAAGTCTACTGAAAAGTTGTTACGGTGCATGTTTACCCCTAATAAATCACCCACCCGCTATGCACACGGTCTAACCCAAGCCACTGACAACGCATATGACTTAGCCTGTTAGGCTTCAAAAGAAAAACGAACCTTCGCTGGTCATTAAGGAATAGCCCAAGGGGGATGCTAGCATGTGGAGGCAGAGTTGCCCTGGACGTTTCCATGTCTGTGGAGGATGGGTGCTACCTGCATACAACAGACGTGAACCCTGTCCCTAACCTCATCCAAGCCCCCAAGGCAATAACCTCTGCACTGGGCAGCAGTGGGTATGATTTATCATAACTAGTTACATATGAAGGCACTTGCATACCTTGTCCCCAGAACAGGTGGAAGAGGGTGTTGAAATGAAGACAGACAAGAGAGGGGTGGGGCAGCTCGGGTCAGTCAGCTCTATACTCTTCCTGACAGCTTACATGATGTAGCTCTGAGTGGAACTGCTAGCTATCATGGAAACACTATTTCACCCAATTACCACCATTGTACCGCTGGGAATTGTATGTTATTATTGAGTATTATTGGATCGGTTGGTGAAGGCTCAGGAGAGCTATACATCCCCATAGTTGTACGTTTTGGGCATGGCTTATACCGCCCACCATTGTGCATGTACATGTCCCAACCCCCTCCCTCCTAGCTAGGACTTAAGGTTAATCACTGCACCCATGTATAACGGCTACTGGTGTCATGTGATTATATACTGTGCACATAACCGCCATTCAACCTAACCAGAACATCCCTGTAAACCTAATACTATTTCCTGGTCGTGTGACCAGAACCCTGCCATAAGCATAATGGTCACGGTGGAACAGTTCACAATATATCCCAGTACTTATTGGAGCGTTGCTGAAAAGCAATTCAGGAAATACCCTGGTAAATAGCGCAGTTGATAGATATATCATATACAGGGGCAGGTTGAACAATGTAAGGTATCATTAGGCAGTACTTACATTGTGAAGTTTGTAGTAGAGTCCACAGGCATTACACACTGGATCTCCGTTGTGGTTACGTCGCCACAACGTCGTTGTCGTCGTTCCACAATTAGCACAGTTTGTCCCGGCCCGTCTTGCAGCAGACTGGAATAAGAAGAGATGAGGACCAATTAGGTTATTGTTGTAATAAACAAGAATTTAACATTTTTGCAAAGTATTGTAAGAAAGTATTAAACTGTAGAACTTACTCAAAATGAGAGCCACAATCAGATGTACAAAGCAATACATTTTCTCAGCTAACTTAATTCTGGTTAGTCATGTGTAACCTATATAGGACCTCATGCTTTATTACTTCCTTGCTGAACATGTATATATAGATTCGTGGGAAAACTCATTTCCAAGAGACGATTTTAATAAAAACAAATTACTGTGGGAAAATTAAGTTCACACAAAATAGATTGCTATACAGCGTACACAAAGATCTATTCAGTTTTCTAACCATGTTTTCCCCCAAAAGATAGGTAGGTTTCATAGAAAGTTGAAAGATAAATACTTTGGTATATACTATACATAGACAGCTAAAGTGACACCAGGACGCTTGAATGAAGAGATACCGATCTCGATTATGGCTCTGTTGATACTAACTATTCCAGTGTTGTCTTTCCTGGCACCGTTCTAGCCTTATCACCTACACAATAATCACCCTATCTGATCTTGTGGCTTCCTTATCTCCACCCTGGCTATACACTACTAGTGCAAAGCACGTGCCGATATTCACACATGATTTCATATATTCATTGACATAGTAGCGACGAAATAATAGGCATATAAATCCAGATAGCCCTACCATTCCAAAATAGAGGATTGTCTTGTAGACATACACATTTGAGGCTTGGCGTGAGAGCTGGCACAGGGATGTTGTTGGATCCCCTATACATGTATATGGTGGGAGACTAGTGCTGAGAGTGGGAAGGGGGTGAGGGGCAGGACCAAGGCCTGTTCCACACGAGCGGAACGGTAAATGAAGACATAGCCATGGTAGCCGTGTAGTACAATTTGGCAGCGACCATTACCTCTAGGTTATACTTGTACCATGGAGGGAGGCCAGGGGTCGGGCCAGAACCCTCACCTCCTCCCGCCCTTATTTCCCTCCTGCCCTTATCACCGACATCTCTCATGCTGCTCGCTGCTACTGCATGCCCCACCGTGGCGAGTGATCCCGAAAATCACACCCTCCCCTGAGCCAACTCAAACACGTCAACTAACCGGCGGGCTGACGTCGATGGCCGAATATGATATCATTGTGGGGAGACCAGGGACTTTCAAATGGCCAGAGGCTAGCACGGGAAGTTGAGCATCATTAGGCCATTCTTATCTGCTCTATCTGGGTCTCATTTTCTAGTTAACTAGGCGACACGTCCCTAAATCGATAATGGCTCTGATAGGCATTCAATTGGGGGTCCGCCTCCCGGAAAAACACCGACATAAAAGGCCCCCCGGCCCCAGGGAGTGTGCTGGGTAGCAGTGGCAAGGGACGTCGGCTCAGGGATGCCATAGAGCAATAAGCATGTCGGCGCCGTCATGCCATAGAACCATGGGGAACAGGGGCCAGAATAATGACGTTGTTGGACACTAGGTGCGCCGCAGTGTGCACACTCCCGGGTTGTAATTATTCACCCCTCCCCGACATGGGTTGATGTCGGGTTAGGTTGGGTCAGAATGAGGGTAAATGTTGGAATGAGGCAGTCTTCCGCTTCCACAGGAAGGTCCCAGTTGTAGCCGGTGGTGGCAGCACTGTCGTCGGGGCACCACCAGGGGTAGGGGGTGGGGGAACATGCGTGTGCTGCAGGCATGGTGCCGGCCATAAATCAACCTTGAGCTAGCCTTCATTTATGCAAATGCATGCAAATTGTCCTCAGCACAGCAATGAAAACAGAGCACCTTCCTATTATTTATTATACATGTATTCCTCTTGACGTCAGAGGATATCCCTCCCCCCAAGAAATACCAGCATCTTTATCAAATTTCCCAAAAAGTTTTCCTTCTCTAAGCCGACATCTATAGCACCCAGCACCTCTCCAGAGGCAGCACTCCCTACCTCCCAACACTGCCGACTATTCCCGATCGACACTGATTGAGCCAGTGGCTTTAAATGTAGGTCACTTGTATTTGAAAATCGATAGGAGATCGATGGCTTCCCAGTCCATTGCAGCACAAAGCATCCCGGCACTAGACCCAGGCAGCCATGTATTTTACATTGGATGCCGTCCCCTCTCCCCCATCTCGTGAAAACGTTTGCTATCACCGAGGGCGCCACTAGTACGTCTGTAAAGCCTAATGGGGTTTCACAAACTTTACTAGGCCCCTATATCTGACTCATTGATATATTATTGTCTAATCAGTTAGAGTGAAAAATATGAGTCAAAAAGATGTTCATAAATCGTTAGGTGTATCCAGATGGTTTGGACTTGATATAATCTACGACAGCGCATGTGCTTTATGTCTGAAGAAGAAATAATTCTAATCTAAACAAATTATAAGCTATTGGTCAGTGCTTCTAACCGGATAACGCTGGACATATATACAGAAGAGAGTTCTGGTGGAGATTGATGGCTCACTGGAGGAGGGTGCCACTGTAAAGTGGTTAATGCTGAGGGTGAGTAGGTGTGGGTCTGTATAAGAGGGGGTACAGCAAGGTGGGATCCCCCGCCCCTGGAGGAGCCTATGCCAGCTGGACTCGTAATTACCAACCACAACCCCGAGATTGCTATACTTTTCCAGGCTATTGCCAATATTTACCTCAGGCGGCCCCACCTTCTTTTATAGCCACATGAAAACATATCTCCTGCTCTATGCATCTATATTTGTGACCGCAATTTATTTTTGGCGTGGGCCGCTGTGCTGATGAATTAACCATTGCTTATTTGATCAGCAGGCACCGAGTGCCCTCAATATTTGATACTATGTGCACAGGGCTATATATACAACGTTTAGTCCCCCCAATTATAAAAAGTTAATGATACTGATTTGATCTACTCCTGGGCGCGGACAGGTGTCAGTGGGCCTCCCCTGATTTGCTCCAGGGCAGATACCTCAATCCACCTGCCAATCATGTATTGCCCTGGAGGCAAGGACTCTTCAATGCTGCCGTATAATATGTATACTTGGTATAATTTATGCTCAATGCTTGACGGATGTTTGCGTAATTAGCTAACTATTTACCACACCTAGATAGCGTATATTCCACAGGGGAGAGTTATTCCAATGACGTTTTAAATATATAACCACAACCTCATGTCCTGGGGGCTACTATGAAGCCTCACATAAATGGCAATAGTGTGGGTAACCGATTAGATAAAGGAGAGATAAGACTATTAAGTTGGGGTTTGTCACTCAACCCTTATGCCCTTACCCCCTCCCTCCCCACCTCCCCCCGGGTACTCACCGAGTTGAGTGAAGGAACAAGGGGAGGTGAACCAGCCATTGACAGACAGCTATAGTGCTCGGCGAGCCGTCAGCTTCATTAATTAATTAGCTCATTAAGATTAATCACCACTTTGTCTGCTAGTTCCCACTGACACAGACAGCCAGTGGAGGGGCGTGGCGCCACAGGAAGGCCCAGTATAGTTGCTATAGTGTGGCTCCCATGGTTATCTGGGATAGTTTAGCCTAGACAAGTGAGGGCCTAGGTTATAGAGATAATTGTTCCAGATAGAAATCGAGGCATATTAGATTACCATTAATTAAAGGTGCATGATACTATATGATATGATTAGAATGTAAGATAACAATTAATAGGTTATTTACCTGGATAAAACTGCCGTCCCCACATTATGTAAGTAAACACGGTTTTACCTTGTTAAAATGTTATTTCGAAGACTAAAAATGAGGTCAAGTTATTGGTGTTGCCAATTACAGAGTTACAATGCATGTGCCAGCGAGAGTTTTTTCTCTCCAAACTTTGGCCAACTTGTCAGTTCTTATTAGGTGTCAAATAATCCTTTTAGGAGTCGCGTCAAAGCAAACAAACCCAACTCCAACGAGCATGTGGCCACCTTGCTGCCCCCTTCAAAAATGACTGACAGCCCCAAAAAACAAAAAAGCAAATTGTTGGCCTCTGTCCTGTAGAATTTCAGGGCGCGGTCGAATTTCGGGTCGAATTTCGCTGGGCGATTTGACCGTTTACAGCTTGGCGCTGGGGTGCGGGACAAGGGGCAGGCTCCCCGTGGTAAGGACATTTGATATTTCGTCGTACAAAAGTGCATTGGCATCAAAGCACGGGGCAGGAGGTGAGCACAATACGGCCATCGGAGAGAGGCACCAATTATAACCAGCCGGTGGACGGGGATCGAATTCCACCCACCCTTTCAACGCCGGCATGTCGCACACTTTTCCCGCTGCTGACCTCCCCCTATTTCCACCACCACCATGCAAGTCCCATCCTCCTACCTCACCTGGGCAGACCCAGACTTATTCACTCTCAACTTAACCTATAGATTTGTGCACAGCCCTCCCGTCGATTTCTCTGGCTCCGCAAACCCCACAGGTATGCCAACCAGTGGCTAATTTTACCTCGATAAAGTGTAAGGAATTTTACAAATTGACTCGACTTAGCTGCATAGCTGTTTTTACTTTGGTACAAATATAGTACCTGGTAGTACATGTATATCAGGAATATAATAATAATAAGTTGCTGGATAAACCATGTACAGGTGTCTTCCTATATCAAATAGAATCAGATGGTCTCTGAAACTGTGGAAGCCTCCTTCGTGGGTATATTCTTAAAATGGAGTTAAACATATATGATTAATTGTATTTTTTAACGAGGGTTACATAACCCATCCGTGTCCTCTCTGTTTTGATTCTAATTCTAATTCTCATTCCAGTATTTCTCATTTATACAAGAAGACGATACTAGTTACCTCAAGAGAATACATGCAGTTATACCTGTTATTTTTTAAACCCATCCGGTTGAAAAATTCCCACACATCGCCCATGTGGAGCTAATCTAAACGGCGAATAAATGGCAGACAAGGGCGATAAGCCGCATTATCGTGGCTACACGGCCAGTAAAATATGATAATTAATGTCTGGCACTAATTACCAAGTCAGGGGGCTGGAGGTTGATCTGTCGGGTTATCGCCAATTAAGGGGTCGTGGGATAGAGTATTAAGACGGCTCCCAACTGACACCCGCTGGGGCAGCCAGAAAGGGGACCCCCTCTTTAAAACTCCAATAAGGCGGGCGTCAGCGTTCTCAGAAATCAGCTTATGAGAAGGGGGGAGGTGATGGGGAGGGGTTGGGAGGGGCGGGAGGACGCGGGTGGTACCGCCCCGCGCGCCGCCAAGACGGGCAGGTAGGAGGGGATGCGGCCCGCGCCCATCTACCTCCGGGCGGGGTGTGGGCGGAGGAAGGCGGCCCCTATCCTGTTTAGGCCGTGACAGGATTAGATGTAAATCCATAAGCTGACATTGCCTACATCTCCCAACTCCTCCCATTACAACCCATGCTTATACCAACTGCCTGCCTTAAATCTCCGACCGTTAACGGTGGGGACCCTGAGTCGGGTCGGCTTACACCCATGCACTCCAATCTCACTACCCCCCCCCCCCCCCCTATTTCATATACTGGCAATTTCCTTTTTAAATATATTTCTTAAGGCATGACTGCTGTGAATGCAGATCTATGCTTTAATGGTCAACGAGATGGATCTGTCATTGAAATAAATACATCAGTATATATATGGGTCGCCAGTGAAAATCATACCCAAAAAAGTCCCATTTATTTTTGCTGTAAAGAATGAGATATAAATTCAATAAACTTACAAGTCTCCGTTTGGGTTTGATGAGCGGCCTGTTTGAACCATTCATTTTGTGGTAGAGCCCACACGCGTTACACAGGTAGTGTCCCGTCCCATCCCGACGCCACAGAGGGGTGGACGTGGCTCCACAGTTGACGCACTCCCGTCCTTCTGAAAAATAAAACAACACGGCGCGTTAGTCAACCTGATCAACACTAAATTACACTACTAGTGGTAATATTCACGGATATGAAGATAGCTATGGTATGTTAAAATCATCTTGAATAAAGATTGACAGAGATTGGATACATATTTATATTTTCATGTAACATGAGGAATTTCGACGCATTTAGGTTGTTGATATCATACCAATGATGGCGCGATAACATCAGTACAACACCAGTGATAACATTAGTAAAATACTATCACCTAACCCCTGTTCCCTGCTCCTCAGCCCCCCACCTTTCCGGCAGGGGTGACGGCATAGGCGGGAGGCGTGCCCGCCACAAACCGCCAACTCTGCACTACTCACACCCTCCTCTGACCGCACCCACCACAACCTTCACCATCACCAGGCTTTGTAAACCCACCTAAGATGTTTTCTTCAAACAAAACCTGTCAACTAACACAAAGCCACTGCTGGGGAGTCTCCGTGTGTGTGCATGTGACATTAGGAAAGAAAAGGGGGTATGGTTATGGGGAGGTAATAAATGGGAGAAAGGGGAGTGGTTGAGGTTGAACATTACGCGTGGGGTTACGTTCGCGGCTCTAACAAACACTTAGCAAGTCATATCCTTGGCGCTGGTAACCAAGGGGACAATGCCGCACTTGGCATGGCTTCATGACGTGGCGGTCATTATTATGCCATGTGACCAGGCTGTAATGGAGAGGCTGTCATTTAGGTTCATGGAGATGGGAAGAACCCAGCCAAGATCGTCTCCTTTGGATTATCTAACCTGTCTGTTGTCGCGTCTCGACTTCTGATCATACGTTTTCTAATGGGAGAAAGTGACACAGCATGGGAAGGAACTCTTCCTTTATTGTCGTGTATGTATGATGGAAGGAGACTGTTGTGTAGGTGTGGGTGTGGGTGTGGAGGGTGTGGGTGGGGGGGGGGGGTGTATGTCTGGGTGCGGAGACAGGGGGCGCCACTTGAGGTCAGAGTTATTTCACGCTGACGGCGTCTCATAACGAGCCCCAGCCCACGTGATCCATGACGTCACGTCGTGTAGGATTATATATGTATGTCATAATATATTAAAATGCCTCGTTATATGTAATCGCTGCATATGATGGATGCTTTTATTCATAGTAAAGGATCTTGTCTGAACTGTGGTCATATCTTCGTTACAACAACAAGGTCTTTAATTCATTAAGCTGATTAACTTCAGTCGCAACGTCCCACCTCGTCTTTGCAGTCCCTATCCCACAGCCACTACCTATCCTTTGCCCCCCCCCCCCCCACCACCACCACCGGCTCACCTCCTTATTCTATAATATAATATACAGGTACCCTGCATGTCTTTTAAACAGGTGGGTAGAAAGTTATATTCATGTGCATAATTCGCCAGTTCAAGCCAGACTGCATGGATGGGGCACTGCAGGTTAGAGACCCAACCAATAGGGCTAGGGGGAAGGGGAGAGGGAGAGAGAGGGCTTAAGGCTGCAGGGATGTCGCCGGAACACCTGACGTTGGCGCCGGGGACCAATTAAAGGTGGGCTTCAAAGGCGATCCGGCGTCTATCAAGCCGCCAGCCCTGTTCACTTGGACGGGCGAATTAGTGGGGGCAGACCCGCTTATCTGGCCACAGATCGCCAGGCCAGCGCCGGCCCTGGCCCGGCCCGACCTTCTGTTGTTGTGCAAGCTGAGTCGTGCAGGTAGCTCACAAATAGACCAAGGATTAGCCCCCTCCTACCACCCTCCCACATTACTCACCCCCTAGACTCAGGCCTACTTATATTTCCACCTGGCAGGGAGTGGGTGGGTGGCAGGGGTGTGTATAAAAAGTAGGAAGAAAGCCTGGAGAACGCCAAAGGGTATTTGTAGGTATTAAGTGGCGGATCAGGGGGACGACTAGCGGTCAGGGTACACGTGTGTTTTGATAGCTTCGATAAGAGGGATGTTTGTCCATGTTGGGGGTAAAAGCCACCGCAGCCAATCTAGTCCGATAAGGAGACCCGCCTACTATTATACCTGAAGGATAGGAACCCTGTTAAACCCCAAACACTGATAAACGATTTACAAGTGACTATAAGGATAAACCACAAACCGATCAATATGCATGATTGACATATTCATGGCTAAGAGCAGTTTACTTTTTTTAGGCTGTCCCAAGCATTACACACCTTATGATTTCTTCCTGTCGAAATCTGACTTAGTACTCCGTTTGGGTGTACTGCCACAAGGTACTCAATAATGACACTATGAGAATGTCACCGCATCCAATTACCATGGGGTTAATTGCCAAATGAAACTGAATATTTGATCATGGCAGGCCTTCCCAGTAAACACAACTACGTTATTTTCACGTAATTTCGTTACGTAAAATAACGTTTCAATGTAAGGGTTTATTTAGGTTATTTTACCTAAATGAACGTAGTTTAACGTTTAGAACACGTTTATATAACGTAATGTGGAGGTAATTTTACGTAACATTACTGACGTGGTTTAACGTTAGATAACGTAATATTTTAAAACCTACTGTCAAAGACTTCTGCTGAGTTATTGATGACTATAGGTCTATTAAATTGGTCAGCACTGAAAACTGTCAAACAGTTCAGAACATATATAAGGGGTACTAAAAAGGGTTAGAACCCATGTACAGTACGAGGTAGTAAAAACGTGAGAGTGGTCCAGGGTTGGGCTAGAACCACCAACCTTCTGCTACTGAGGCATGCACGGAACCATCAGGCCACGGAGGCAGTCGAAGTACGGGATCATAGTTACTTGTATAGTATACCATAACAATTCCTAATCATCCATGTTTGGAAGGAGTAGCTAGCAATGACGTCACAGCATCACAGAGTATATTCATCATAGAAAGGGCGGGGATAGTCTGGGATATGCATGCCCCTGTATGTATAGAATAATCCTATAAATTTCATTTTAATGTAAGATTGATAGTAACCCCCGGAAATAGCAATCCAGGGTTACACTCTACTCAGCACGAATGCCGGGCAGGACTGGACACTGACATCTACCGTGACACCGCCCCCCCCCTCCCCCACACCCCTCCTCTCCCTCTGAGTTGAGTCTGCCATGGGTGCATATGGGGCGGGCAGGCCCGGGGGCAGGCATAGCTGGGACACAACTTTAACTTCAGATTGCTCCTAAATGCATATATGGTACATCCACAAGCCTTTAGAAAGGATATCCACCTATTAGATTATAACAGTAGTTTATATCACTAATTTGTGAGGAACTTCACAAATTGGTTATAATTAAGGTTACAGATAGGGGGCCTGTACAACTGTGATGTGTATCAAGTAACGTGATGTGTAGTAATACACATAACGTCTGACCATGTAAACGTGATCTGTATCAAAACTATGTGATCTTTATCAAAACAACATAATCTGTATCAGAATAACGTGATCTGTATCAATGTGATCTGTATCAAGGAATTTCATAACCTTATCTGTATCAAAATGTGTTCTTTATGGAGGGGAGGTTGTATTCATTGTTTGATGTTTTTGATATATATAATTGTTCCACAGAGGGACTCATAAATGGTAGGATAAAGAGCTCTGGTTAATTTTAAATGTCCTTAGTAAATATCTATTCCTACAAAAGGTATGAAATCTGTGGGCATATCTATTTTAAACATCTACGTTAACTCTTTAAAGAATCCAAAGGGGGGTGCCCCCTCCAGGTATGCCCCCCCCCCCTATGTTCTGCCCCTGGTCTCTCCCTCCCTATCTGCCTCTCTGTTTAGAGTAGGGGGTTGATACACATCACGTTTATTGATACAGATGACGGTTGGAGGTCCCTAAATTCAATTTATTACACATCACGTTAGTTACTACACATCACGGTTGGCTGGTTAGGCCAAAAAAAAGAAGGTTTGTTTCAGGTCACCCGAATTTTGAAGATTTTTTTTTATTTTTAGACTTTTTTGGGGTCAATTTTGGGTTTACAAAATTTTGAAAAAAAATCTCTCCATTTTTACACTTTTTCGGGTCATTTTTAGAGGGGAAGTAAAAAAAAGATAAAGTGAAAAAAAAAAAAATCCGACCTACCGACCCTAGAGTTTCTTCCCATGTTACCTGAAATAAAACTTTTTTTTTATTTGGCCTTACTACACATCACGTTTTTTTTATACACATCACGTTTGCATGGTCAGCCGTTATGTGTAGTTGATACACACCACGTTGTTGAAACACATCACGGTTGTACAGCGCCCTATATTGACTCATGCATTTCAGTTTACCACGACGCCGCAGCAATGTTGTTTGTAAGTGTATGCTAAATAGCAATACGGCTCTGCACAGTGGGAGTGCTGGGGACACACTCTGCTCATGGATGTTGAGGTCAGCACCCCATCCAGGACTATGGGAGCAGTCATCTACTGCATTTGGTGGAGGTAGAGTGACAAAAAAAATCAAAAACAGATTCCCTCTTGACAAGACTGTGGTTGATATTGAGATATTACAAACCATAGTTTTTGATTAACTTCTTATTATATATCCCCTGACAACTAAGGGAACTGTGATGACCCATTGTGTATATGAGGGACACATGTCCCATTATATATAATGTCCCAATTATTTTATCAGTTATCATATGAGTGACATATTTTGTAGTGAACTATGGCCAATAGTATCATTTGTTGTACCCTTTTAACTGTGAATTTAGACAGTCATAGGGTGCAATAGTGAAGTGAGTGGTTAATACCCCTCCCCCCTCCTCCCCTCCTGTTTAGACTGGTCACTCCCCCACTATAGCTAACAGGTTACAGCATTGGGGACGTGTGGTCAGACGGCTGTACCTTGTCTACCCCTCAGTCCAGGTAGACCAAGCACCAAGGACACACTGTCTTCCATTCTCCAAATGCCCTCATGAACATGTAAGTATGATCCCCTTGCAATTAATCCTCTACTTTTTCCGTGTTTATATCAAATGATACCTGTATGATGCCGATAGCCTACTGACACTGGAGTTGAGAATAGCTATTATAGTTCCAATATAATTGGGAAGGACTACAAAAAAATGATATACAAGGACTACATGTATTGTATTGATATACCATTTATTTTGCTCCGATTACAATGTCATATGATATATGCTTTCCAAAAAATATACACTCTCAATCAATGCATTTTGTTAGGTTATTACCATTGCATTTCTGAATTCTTTGCAGAGAAAGGGTGTATTCATACACCTGTAATACCGTCTACTACTCGGCCATGACCAGTCAACTTGCAGCATAGCAGTAGGCAGGCCATTCCACTGATGGGTGACCTGCCTGCCCGGGGAGGTATCTCAGCAATTATAGGTCGAGTATACAGTTCTCCTACGTCACAGTGTGAGAAACCAAAGGCAATAGGGAAGGTTACATAATAAGGCCAAAAAAAATAAAAGGTGTGTTTCAGGCAACCCGACCCTAATTTCAAAAAAGGGCCGACCCTAGCATTTTTTTCCGATTTTGGAGAATTCTTTTTTTTTTTTTGCAAAATATTCATATTTTTTCGGAAATTTTAGCAATTTTTTGGTCAGGAAGAACAGATCACATGCCTAATTAACTGTTCAGCCTCAGCAAATTGCTTATTAACAATAATGTCCAATAATTTCATGATATTCCTATATATAGTAAGAATCGGTGAGTCGTCTTGATGACCCGCGAGTCGATATGGCAGCCGCGACTCATTTAAGGTACCTCCAACATAAAAAAATTTAAAAAAAAAAAAAAAAAAATCCGACCTACCTACCCTAAATTTTTGGACCATGTTGCCTGAAACACAACTTCTTTTTTTTTTGGCCTAATATTTGATCAGGTCTAAGCAACGGCGAGGAGGATAGGACGTCCTGAACTGAAACGTCCGGCCTCATTCCAATTGTAAGATTTGGTGCTAAGTGTACTCTAGTGTATCCCACCCCGTGACACTTATAGGGTATGTGGTTTCTCTATGATAGAATGGTGAGTGCTCAAGTCAGGGGCAGCGGAACCGGGGGGGGGCTCGGTCTATCTAATTGCAAATCAAAATAGCCTCCTGGGATAGCCTATGCATTATATATTTCCTACTGGATTCCTACACAATAATTGAGGAATTATTGACCCCCCCTTAATTTAAGCAAGCATGTAGACCCTATACTCCTATAGTATATATATATACCTTGATGTCCTTTGTATTAGAATAGGATTGGGTCATGGTGGTCGGGCCTGAGCCATCCATAAAATGCACCAGAATGGATTATTTCTCTTCTAGATCTTCAAAAAATGTCCTAAGGGACATACGCCCAGACCCCCCCCCTATTGTTACCATTCATGCTTCAAGAATAGGCTAACCATTTTCCTTTGACAACTTGCCACTTATCTGACCCCCCTCCCCTCCCTCCCCATTTACATTTTTGAGTGACACATTCACGCACATCAAATTTTCACGCATGTATGAAAGTGTGCAAAATAAGCGAAAATTAATATTTTTGGGTGTTTGCCCCCACCCCCCCTAACTTTCAGTATGTTCCCCCGCCCCTGCTGTTGTGCAGGAAAATGACGTATGCATCAAGGTGGGGGGGGGGCACTAGCTGTCTTAAGCCCAGCACCACTGACCACGACTCAGTCCATACCACTCTCAATATATCCAGACTCACTAAATGCAATATTTCTCAGTTGCTCCAGAAGTTGCACCTTAGATCTCTTAAGGTGGCCGGCGGGTATAGGTTTAAACTAACGATTTTACCATATTCCTACAACATGTCCATAAGAGCATATAGTCACAGAAAGTGCAAAAATAATAGGGGGGTCCCGAGCTTGTTTCTGAGATATTTAACCACAAAGATTGAGTGACCTGTAACAGGATTACACAGTGTGCTGTCACATATATTCCCATAATGACTATGTAAAGTAACTACACATTTCTTATACTCCATCAAAGTATAATTTATAGTATTATGTATGTAGAACATGCTTTTTCAACATGTGGTCCCGGGCACATTTGTAAGTTTTTGGCAATTGAAAATATAAATGTAAGGGAATGAGATGTTGTCACAGTCTAGCAATATAAACATCCTCCAGTGTGCACAGTACCATTCAGCTCTGTGGCCTCTCTGTCTAGGGCGTAGGGAATGTAATTGGAGGGTTGGGTGTTCGATCCTCACCCATGCTTCCTGGAAACGATTTTGTGAGTTTGGTTTCTATTAGAAAGGCAGGTATGATACCTAGATTATAATGTGTGCCGAACAGCAGAATCTGTGGCCATTGTGTCTAATGGGCTAGTGCTGTGATCAGAAGGTTTATGGATCGGGTCTCAGCAATGGTTTTGTGGCGTTTGCCATCCTCCTTGGATATATACATGGGCAGCAACCTGCGCAGAGGACGTGTTTGCAATGGCCGCCGGCCACCTTAATTGGATTCACCTAGAATATACATGTAGCTAGTACACTACATACACAATTTCTTTCTAAAGTTTGGCAAAAGAATCACATTTGTTGTAAAGTTGCAGTTTTCATAGATTTTCTCCCAAGAATAGATAATATATTATTTGAATTGTGTTATTATAAATAACCACTGAGGGTTCTAAATTATAATTTTAGTATGATATATTCCTCATATAAATTTGTAAGCATATGATTATACCACTTGTCATTGCATCGGATATATTTGTAAGTTTCAAAACTACAGTGAAAGAGCTGAATTTCAAGATAATAAATCAAGTTTTGCAAGTCTAGAATGACAGCAATACATGAGGACGCTGCTATGGCTCACACCCAGGGTGTTCTCCGTGGCGAGGGCGCCCATAGAGGTAGCCATGACTCAAGAGGTCAGAGTTGCCGGGACCTGTTGATTGTTTCTATTTTAATATATGGGAGGTGCGGTGGGCAAACAGACCACTGAACTGCGACTAAGTAGGGTAACTCTAAATCAGCAAGTAATATATCAATTTAAAGAGGCCCCGACACCTCCACCACTACTCACAAATAACTGATAGACAATGTAGCCATGAAAGACACAGCACGCTCTAAATTGCCGACAGCTACACACAGTAGGAGGTGGGGCAAAACAAAACCGGCCACATGTGGGGTCAGGCCACACAGGTGCGATATGGGCCGTTTGGGGAAGAAGGAGGAAGTTACGTCATCGGCGGTAGGGGTGCTAGGCATGGTGGCAAACTGTTAGGCCTACTATACTGCAGGTACTGATGGTGCTATTTATTCGGCTATAGTGTGGCCAATGATTTTAATAGATTTATTATTTATCATGAGATATCCGACATAGAGGATAATAATTATTATATTCCCAGAGTTGTATATTCTTGACATGAATATCGCCGTTGTGAAGGCTTAGTATACCCTAGGTCTATCCTAGGTCTGGGAGTGAAATTACAGAATACACATCTACTACTCATATACCTAGGGAACATTATGCCCAATGTGTAACCTACTTGTATTATATTCCTATGAAAACAGACAAGAATCCATGGATAGAGGCCTACAACTACATGCCTGTTGATATTGGAAGACCCTAGCTTACCCCTCACCGAGACTACCCACCCATACCGCCGATGATGCTTCGAGCAAGGGGTATTTATATCGCTGGTTCGAGTAAGCTTTGGTAATAATAAAGAAATTATTGCACTACATGATAATAACCAAAAATATATGCTATGAAAGACAATGAATCCTATTTTATAATAGTGACGTAATTAGCTTTGTATGACATCCGCTTACTTATACATTAAACCTGAAACTTCATGTATTTTCCTCAATGAGGCCCTTTGGCTGCATGGAGGGTGATTACTCCCTATGCTGCATGCACCAGTAGGCTATTAGGCATAGGTGCCATCTGGGTCATAGCCTAAGTTTAGACCAGCAGGGTATAATATCAGGAACTTTTCCATCTTCCAATGGCTCTCCAGCATTTACTACTTAACTAATCATGATTATGGGTATTGACCCCTAAAATCGACATGGGGACATGACCATTTCTTAAAATCGACATGGCGACATGGCCATTTCTTAAAATCGACATGGGACATGGCCAGTTAAGTGACATGTGACATGGTCATTTCTTAAAATCGACATGCGACATGGGGCTTAGTGACATGAATAAGAATTTCTCATTTACTGTAAAATATGCTACCCAAATCTTTCTTCAAATTTCGCCCTTGTGAGTAGCCAAATTCCAAAATTTTCCGGCGCCTGCGGCCCCATTGTAACAAATATGGTGCCCCTGCATTTTCCACTTAGTGACAATAGTGACATGGCTTTTTCCTGAGTGACATGTGACATGGCCATTGCTTAAAATCGACATGCGACATGGGGACCCCCCATTTACCCCCCCCCCCCATGATTTTGTTACTTTCATTGGGTTAGTATAACCTTTCTCTATCTAGTCCACATTTTAAATTTTATGTAGGGTAATTATTTTGATTTCGATGGAACTCCCAACCATTAAGGTCAGGAGAGGGTCTGGGTTGCATTATGCTTAAATGTGTTATACTCCTTGTCGTCATTATGCCCCTGAATGCAGCCTAATTGAGTAACTCGCCAGTGCTGCATTCATGCACCATGTTATAAATGACCCCTTGCATGTTAAGTGGCCACCGTCAATTTATGGGGTTCCAAAGATATATGTTTGGATTTGGATTTTGAGACATTTAAAATAAATTGAGTTAATGTAATAACATTTGAAATTCCATTAAAAACATCATGGCTATCAATGTTTGGAGGCCATGCTTAATCAATGGGGTGCTAAACATATTTGGCATTTGTGATTTTGAGGGAAAAAAACAATTGAATGTTATAATTATTGGAAATTGCATCAAAGCATCAAGTTCTCTATTGATGTTTGGTGGGCATCTTGACAGTATGGGGTGCCAAACGTATAAACACGACTGATTTTGGCATTTAAGAAATTCTTCCAAAAAATGTAATCAATGTTGTACCATTTGACATTACTTTAACACATGGATCTTGACGTTTAGTGGCCATCTTAATTCATGGGGTGCCAAATTTATTTTAGGATTGCACCTTAAAGAAGGAAGAAGAAATCAAATTAATGAAATACCATTTGAAATTATAATAAGAGAGACTGCATGGTATGATACAAATTAAAGACTATTTAGAATTCGGTAATGGAGGGAATGAAACCATGATTACACACTCAGTGTAACTTCTTTGTGTCATAATTCTGAACAAAAACAGGAGAAAGTGTTTGATGGTTACCATAATGTTTTGTCCCTTTTTCAGGAACCCATGGAAGGACCAGAAAGTGAAACAATGTGAAGATGTTCTTTTCGTCCATGCCGTGTGCTGCGCTGGTCAAACGCTATAGTCATAATCATCTAAATGTTAAAAAATCTGATTATAATTTATTCATGTGCAGCAGTTAACCTCAGCATAAACCGTATTGAAGATATTGAGGATAATGCACAATGGATTCATGATGATTCAAAATCCCTTCATATGAAAAAGTGTATGCAAGAATATTGTATAACACAGTTAAGTGAAGTAATAGAGCTATTTGGTGTTCTGGAGGTTTAGAATGTGCATGCCATTTTATAAAAATGGATGCAATTTTCTTCCCCGGCACTGAAGTAAGAAAGAGGAAAAGTACCATGTACATTATTATTTGTTGAAACAGCCCTATGTTGTTTCTATTATTGAGACCAGAGTTCAACTATTAGCACTGCAAGCTCACCCCACCCCCCCCCCCGCCCCTCCTTCTGGTGTGATCAGAAGCAACAAAAAGGGTTGGACAGTATTCTCACCACCACAAAGCCATCTAGTGGCTACTGGACGTAGCTATGTTGCTAATCATGCAGCTTCCCCTGGATACCAGGTTTATTGTTGTATGCTTGCTGCCCAGTTGGGTCAACTTTGTATGTCTCTGGTTATTGTCTTTAATAAAAGAAATAAAATAACTTTGTATTTCAGTTTGGGTCGTTTGTTTATAATTGACTGATACACATACATATAGAAAAACATATATATAAACCAAGAATGGACATCAAATAATGGCTAAAATTGCATGATATTATCGTTACCAGGAGGTGGATTTTACTTAATAAATCATTCCAACTATGTGAATTGACTATTCTATTAGAAGATTTGATACTGTAGACAAATTAAAAGATTTAAATGTACAAAGAGCATGCAAGGAAGTATGTAAATATTTTTACGTAAAATAACTTAAAAATTACGTACCTCAAGCACCTGTAGTTACGTCAAATTACGTAAATAATCCCTTGAATAAGAATGTTTATTTACGTGCAAAAGTTACGTTCCTTTTACTAAATTTGTCCCCTCCTATTTACGTTTAAACTACGTTAGAATACGTAATTGTGCTTACTCAAAGAATGTCAATATTGTTACGTAAAATAACTTGGAAATCACGTTCTCTAGAAGTGTGTAGAACGTGAATTTACGTAAATTTACGTGAAAAAACCTAAATAAACCCTTACATTGGAACGTTTATTTACGTGCAGAAGTTACGTTCTTATTACCTACAAATCACGTTGCTATCACGTTAATATACGTATTTGTGTTTACTGGGTTGTAGAAGGAAGGGTCAGTTGGCGGGCGGAGAAAAGGAGGAGAGCCAGATGTTCTGTTTGAATATTCATCTTCTTGCAGTCATGATGGGTGGGTAAAATGCCAGGAGGAGTTGTGTTTTATGGTGGACTGGACCCTGGATGACCTCACGCCATTGCTGTGTCGGACACATCCCCTCCTAATATCAGCACACCATCTCCCAACCTAGCCCTCCTAGGGACGTCTGGGGCCACCAGTGCACCAAAAGGGCCAGGCCCAAGCCGCCGATTTTAGCCCTTTGGGGCCAGACTGGCCACCCTAGCGGTCAATAATAGATGACCATTCCCTGCACTGCTCACTTTAGTAGACTGACCAGCAGCCCATGAACGGCACCTGGAGGGGTTGATTCAGTGGTTATAGAGGTGAGGCGGAGAAAGGGAGCAGCAATCTCTTTTCTATATTGGTTGCTGTTAATCTGTGATATATATATTATCTGAGGCCAGCCCAAAACCTCACATCCCCATTTGGATTAGCCCATAAATGTTGACAATATTTCTCCCCTTTTTCACGTTTTTTTAAAACCGATTTTGTGCCAAAATGCGCCACTCGGTTACAACCCTCCAATCCTCATGCTATCCCATACATGTTTGAGATATGCCGTTTTAAATATATCTCATCTATGTTTAGTGCCTATCTATGCCAATCCTCACTAGGAGGCTAACTAGAAACAAAGGTGCCACCGTTATTGCTACAGGCACCACCACAAAGGCAGCTCTCGTGGAAGGTTCACAGTCGGCGCCTGCAGCGGTGGACCGCTAAAAACATGCCTAATTTGCTAAAACAATCTACACACTGAGACGTTAAAGAAAACAAAGCCTCCAAGCACTTAACCTGGCACGTGCTTCCTTAACCTATTTTCTGACTACGATTCATGCCTAAATTAAGTGGGAATTCATGAATGAAAACACACTTCAGTCGAGGTGAGTTGGGGTGAGGGCTGGACAAGAGGCGACAGACGATGGGGGTTATAGGGGCAAAAAGCAACTTCAGGCGCGCCGGTGGGCGGAATTGCATTTATTTTAAATGAACAGTTAACTTAATGCAGATGGATGAGTTTCATTTAAAGAGCGTAAAGCACTGCATAGCACTACTAGACACTAGACCTTCATCAAAAATAGTTCTGTAGTCTAATTTGGCCTTCTATATTACTCTAGATCCACATTGATTATAATCTCCCCTGTAACACTACGGAAATAGTCCCATACCCCCTACTAAGTATGTAGTTTTATACTTCCAATGTCCCAATGTCCCCACCTCAAATTACCCCATAGTCCAAGTTCCTACGGTCTGTAGAATTTTTTTCTTCCCAAAGTTTCAAGCAATAACTAGAATCACCAATGTCTTTGAGATGCTCTGAATTCATACAGGTAGAATTCCAGAAGTGTCTGTGGTGGAAATATGTGACTGACCATACTCCCGGACATTGACGTCGTCCCTCCTGACGTGTCACGTCCCAGACACCACCTCGTTATGGTGGCCCCCATAGGGGCGATAATAGGGCGAGCTCCTATAGTAAGTAGTACAGGGACGCATGTGTGACGGCCAAACCATGACCGCGACGAGACACAGTGGAGCCCATGAAGCCCCACAATGACATTCTTACCCAGGCCAAACACACCTTTTCAAAAGTCTGGATGCGTTTTCTTTAGCACAAGATAACTACGTGTATATCGTTTGGGGTTGCAGTTTTGACTTTTCATATACTACTTACAAACCCACACTAAGGGAGTGGTCATTTTTTAACAACAGGGGGGGGTTGGTGGATTTTCGGGCGAGCGGGTCGACATTTTTTCGGTCCCCCCCACGGGAGAGGTCAAAATTTTTTTGGTCCCCCCCCTCAGGCAAGTTGAAATTGAGCGCGGACGACCCCTTTGAGCTATAGTAACGCGCGGGCTTTTCCACTAAAAAGGGGTGCACTTTTTTTGGTCCCCCCCTCAAGAGGGGTCCAAATTTTTTTGGTCCCCCCCCTTCAAGGGGTCCAAATTCTTTTGGTCCCCCCCCCAAATCCACCAACCCCCCCCTGTTGTTAAAAAATGACCACTCCCTAAGTAAAACCCCATTGGCTAGTGTCATGAAGTTTATTGTTATCTACGATCTAAATTAGGCCACAATGTTCAGATGTGAGGTTTAGAAATGAGTTGGGGAAAGAAAGCACCCCAAATGAATAATACCCCTGCATATTCCCCTTCCTAGGTTTAACAACTTTGCACTATGGGTGTGCACGCAGATTTTATTTTATGATCCCCTCTCTACTGTTTTTTTTTTATTCAATCAGAAGAGCCCGGGGGAAGTCAATCTACGGGGGTCCCGGGAGCAGAAAGGTGTCGGTTCTGGCGCCTGGATCGTCATTCCACTTTGACTTTTAATTAATCGGTGTCAACCCCCGACATCGGCTCCTGAACCTGCTCGGCCTTCACTCACGCAGGGACTTGCGAGTGAGCTGCTCTGAGCTGCTCAGTGCGCCGGGTGCATTCGGAAACCCACAGAGTAATACATGTCTGGTTCTTTCAGGAAGCTCAAGTTGAAAAAGGTGAATAATATTGAACAGGAATACCATAAAAAGTGTGTATTACCGCCCCTTGCCCCTAGCCAATACTGACGGGTGTCCTGTAGTAGTGTGGGAGGGGAGGGGCTGTGGGAAGAGGAGGGTGGTGCAGAACGTAATAAGCGTTGTATTAACTGATTGCACCCCTCGTGCATTATACATGTCCTCCAGCACTGTAGAGACGCCCGCGGCCACACATGCGGCGACGTGCCTAGAGCGCGCTCGTGGCACGTAAACTGCCTATAACTCATCATTCGACCCGAGTTTAGGCCTGATTGGACCCGACATGTTTCAATTCACAAATGGCGCGCCTGCCGACTCTGTGCGTGCTCGGGCCCGGCTCCTGCTAGCTGCAGGGACGGCCCCCAGGGGTAGGGTGGGGTGCAGGGGCAAACCAGGGCCATGGCTTCCTATTCTTACCCTTCCAACATCTCCCATTTACGGGTTCACTCCCTGATTCTCGTTATTAACATAGCACACAAACTCCCTTATTCTGGCAACCTTTACCTCACAGCCAGTGGCTATCACAGTGGTAAGTATCACGGTTGTGTGCAAAGGAGAGTGCAAACCTCCCCATCGTAGCCAATGCTTAGTATTCTATTCTATAAATAATATGTGTTCTGTACAATAGACCAGACACAAGTCTGCATTCCATCTGTGCTGGTGCCCCTGCTCTATACATACATGTAGTGTGAAATCAGCCAGCGGATACATGATATTATTCAACTAACTGACACAGTACGCCCTTTGAGATATAATATGTCACCATGGAAACCAGAGTCAAGGCCTGCTACATCCGTTTCCGGAGCCCATCTGACCTTACTTCCTCCAAAGCAGGAGAGTTCTGGCCACATCCTGGACCTGGAGTGGACTCACGGGAAGGACCTGCCCCACACAGTGCCATTTGTTATCATAAGTACTTTTTTTTTATATACAAAGGAACACATATTAAACTATCATGACATTCTTATTGTTGTATATATGCACTCGTCCTGTGTTTGCTGATTGCGGTACATGTACATAGAGATCTGTCCCCTGGTGGCTATTTTAACCTCCCCCAGTTGTGGGCTAAATAAAACATGCTCCAGGGTGTGTGGTGCCATGGAGACACAGCAGGAGGTGAATGTAGCGACGACATCCTCCAGCACCCCTGCTACTCCAGGCGTCGCCTTGCTGACCAACACCCTACAGTGCCCAGGAGGAGGTTGTAGACAGGACCAATTTGCCCCCAATTAACCAAACCGGTTTGACCCTTACTCAAAACGCCCATCCCTCACACCAAGAACATCATGTATGCGTCTGTATAAAGAGGGGGCATCGTTCTATGCAGTAAATCTGCTAGGTTACCCTATCTAGTGCAGGATTGAGGCCGGGATTGAGGTAGTGCTCTGTTCCTGTGATACTCCATTCACAAGGAATCAAGCATGGTGTGTGGGGGGGGGGGGCGGATTTGCTTTCGATTGTATATTTTCATTCCAGCTCCCCGACCCTCTAGTAATGTCAATCATCATCAATATAAGTTGTATTTAATGGCTTTTGAAAATAGTGAAACAATCAGACAACATCTAATGGGACAAAGGTGATGTGTGTGTTTAAATATCATGCACAAGCGTTGAAGAAAACACAAATAAGATATTAACAACCTTAATATATTACGGCACTTCGAAAGTATACCTTAGGCTTAGTTATTTATGTGCGTGAAGCTTGTACTTTATGTTTCCTTTTCCTCAAATAATTATTTTCTGCATTTAAACTTGCTTTCCCCGCAGGGGCTTGTGTATTTTCATTAGAGAGAGTCGACCATTCCCACGGAATATTACGTGGCCTTGAATAATATCAAACAGATGATTCGGTCCCTAACGAATATTGCCTAAAGCAGAAAAGGTTTCTATGCAACTTCCACAAGCGATATAAAATAAATAAAAAGTGAATGTTACAAAACAAAACCAAAAAAAGGCACCAAAAATCAAATTGATAGTCAAAACAAAAGTAATGCTTGTGAATAAAATGTATAGATCTACGTTTAAACGACACAGTCTGGCTAGATATGCAGACTGTTTGAAGCGTTTCTAATGTTTTACTCATTTGAATGAGCTTGATTTATTCTATTATATGTAGAATTATGAAAAAGATTATATCTGACCTTCCGCCATCTGCATAGCCCCTGGGTGCCATAATAATAATAGATAATTAGCCAGCAGTTTTATCCAAATGTCCATACACATAGAGAATAGAAACACTTCTAAGCCATTAAACAAAAGAGCCACTAAAAATACCCATGTCTGCCAGGTGGTTGAAACGCCAGAACAACGGTCGTAAATTAATACCATGAAATTAGTACGGAATAAAAGTTAAATTTAATGATGCACGAAAGTGAGAGGTACAGAGAAAAAAACACGTCCACTTTATATTCCGTGATTAGCTGGGTCCTGGCCGTCGAGTCACATGATGGTGACATGCTCCCCTAATCAACAAAGATTCCACATTGCGGGATCTGTGCGGGTAAAAAGTCAACAAGTGTTCTACCCCGCCCATTTATCACGAAGGGTGCGCCCTAACAAAGTCTACCATGATTACCCACACGATATATAACAGTGAGAAGGCTGTTCGTGGGCTCTATCCTCCTCTCTCGGTAATCTATCCTCTGTACTACATGGCTTTACAAACTCAACAATAGCCCATGCTACTATAGTCGAGTAGCGACACAGGAAATCAGTTAGCACCATCAGAAGGGTGTTTCACAAGGAGAAAATAGATACAATTAATTTTACATGTTTTCTAAGACCAACTTAATATCACCCAATGTTAATTTTATCTTGGTGTTTCACAAGTTTCAATTGTATCTATGGTCGTATACTGAGATACAATTGAAGATACTAATGCGGCTTGTGAAACACCAACATAAGACTAACATTTGGTAAAAGTTAGTCAACCTTAATAACCCTGTAGAATTAATCCTAAATACACTCCCCTTGTATGATGATCACATAGGATCAATATAAGTGTTGTTTAAATGTGTATAACCAGTTTATTTTCATCCTGAATAAACAGATATTTGCAGGGATTCTTGTGTGTAGTATGACACATATATTGCATGAAAAAAATGTGAAAAAATATGTAAGGAAAACATTAGCGGGCATGGTATGAGCTCCACGCTAATATGCATTGTGAAACACTTATACATTAGTTGTATCTAGATTGTAGGCCAAAGACCCTGACTTGACATCTTGGTTGTAGACCTTTGTGAAACACTTTTTATAAGCAGTATACAATTGATACAACCAAATGTCAGTCTTAGTGGTTATATACAATTAACACCTCCTATAGAAACACTTATTCTACAATTAATTGTATGTCCCCCTTGTGAAACACCCCACAGAACTCCCAGCGGAAACGTTACCGCCTGGCAATTAAGGCATAACGCTACACAAACATTGGGGAAATGGCCGACAGGCGCCCTGCGGGAATGGGACAGCCAGCGTCCTGTCTCGCGCACGTTCTCGTCATATCCCGTTGGCGCGAGATAGTGTTTCCCCGTCGCGGATCGTGTTACTTGTCGGAGCGCCGCTGGCGCCCACTGGCGGCTCACGTCCGGCGGCAACCCGTGTATCAAGGTGCCCGGGTGGGGGCAGGCCTCTTCCGGCTCCACTCCCGGGCCGACAGGCGTCGCCGTCTGTGCACTGGTACTGGCACCAGAGTTGCAACACGACCCCTGCTCTCCATTACCACTGGCATCCCCTCATCATGGCTAGCCACTATCCTCTTGACTCCTCCATAACTTCCACCCCCACATGTCATCCCTCCCTTTCCTGACTAGGGGATCCAGGAAGTTGCCTCAGGATCAGGCGAAAAAGATAATTATGAGGCTAAATTCGAAACATGAATACCTTAATCGTATACAGTCAACATATTCCTGGAGCCAAGCTCTGTAGTAACCCATACTCTACACATAGTACTCACATCCCTATCAGCGACGCATTTGCGATCTCAGTCGCTCAGGCTGCGGCGCTCATTAGCTGCCTGTGGCAATTAGTGGGTGTCAATTACGGCCATCCACTTGAGCCAATCAGGGCGGTCACGGAGCTGGGGGGAGGGCGGGAGGCAATAATTGGCCAAGCCGCCTCCAGACACGCCCGGTGCCTCCTCCTACAGACGACATCACAACAGCTTAACGCCACCTCTGACTCCTCCAGGGCATTCCTTCACTACATGCCTACCCCCCCCCCTCCACACACAACCTTCGCCTGCCCTCAGTACGTGCCTCTCATGTCCAAATGCGCTATAAGCCACTCTCACCTCTTTCACTCGGATTTTATTCCTCTAATGGAAAACAACTAAAAGGAGAAGCAGGTGCTTTTTCGTGTGGGTTCTTTCTATCATCTCAAACTTCGTTATTTATTTATGTAATTCTCAATGGGTTAAACTATTGTCAGGGCACATTCAATAAAGTACTGTAGTAAGAAAACATCAATGTTCAACTGGAAAAAAGCAACAAGTGCATTTACCAAAGAAATAAATCATGTTTTGTCAATAGTTTTCAAAGTGACTTTTCTTATTTTGCGACCAACGTTGAGGAGGAGACTGAGGGGTGGTCTTCAAGTGTAAACAGTGTTTTGTTTTGAGAAGCTAATGACTGGAAGTAAAAGCATTGATTTCTCGCGGATGTGGGGGAGTGAGGGAGGCCAGTATGGTAGTCTGAGAAAACAAAACGGTGAGTGGACCTATCATGAACCGTCAGTGGTCATTGAAGTCATGGCCGTCAGGGGGTGTTGGTTGGACCAAACCTGGATGGCCAGGCAACACCCGGAGGGGGTAACACATGTAGGTAGACTACCCTTCCTATATGGTCAGTCAGGTGAAGTTTGAAACCGAGTCCAAACCTTCAATATACACTTTCCCTATAGAGCTATGCCTGACTTCCAATTAAGCAAATACTTCTTATTAACTTTTTGAATCAAGTAAGGACGGATATCTCCTGTATCACTTACATGTGCCTACAGTACAGCGAATTAATACAAGAGAATAACCACGTGTATCATAAGAAATGCCCACTTTCAATATATTTGAATAATATCACTAAAGCAGGGGCTGGTATAGCAGAGGCTGACATTGCCTTATTGACGAGGCAATGTTTGTCTGAATTGTCTTCTCTCTGGGTTTTATTACTTTGTGGTGGGGCAGGGCCAGGTGGTTTACAATGGGAGGACGACGCATGCAGCATCAACAGTTGATTTCCGTGTTGGAAGCCAAATCCCAGAGCGCGGTTCACCATTCAAGCTTTGAAAACGGAAGCCGCAAAGTTAGCACCAGCTAACTCCCAGCGACGGCTCCTCACCCTGTGGTCGGGGACATAAATGACTACAAACTTCCGCGGATGGCATGAACCTTGGATGCAAGCATCACCTTTCTTCATCCTCACTCCCGTTTTTTGCACCCAACTCCCTTGTCTATGGAGAACAGGGGTGACATTGGCACCCACTATAGTGAGGTAGTTAAAAGGGTTAGGGGGGGAGCTGAAATGCCAGGCCAACCTCGTATACAATGGTAGGCCCGGTGGGCCAAGTTGCACTAGACAGAACCCTTTGGTGCCCACTTATCTCATCCGCTATCTCTACAGAACAATGGGGCAGGGCAGAAGAAAATGGCGAATTTGGATTTTTCCAGCATTGTGCGGTCCACAGGCTTGAGGTTCTGATTGCCGGAAATAATTGCATCTAATTTAGATTTGTGAGAGGTGGCTGCAGCAGACTAACGGTCACCAGTATATGCTGGTGATGGGGGAGGGGGCTTATGATAAAAATTAGTTGAAAGGGGGTTGGGGGGGGAGGGTTGTGCACAGAGAGGTCCAAAGGAAAATAAGCAGGCAATCTGCACAATAATATAGGGGGCGCTACTAATGAGACGGCAATGCATGCACAGCTCCTGTAGCATGAAAACAAGGGCACGGATTGAAAGGAAGCCAACCGACAAAAAGAAATGCTATCTCCAACGCGATCTCCACTGTACAATATACCACCAAAGGCAGCTGAAGTGGAGGGGGTGAGAAGAGGCATGAGTAAGGAAGTTGGGGAGGGGGGGGGGGGTAGGGTGAGGGTTCAATGCACCTATTTCTTTCTTTACTGCAGGGATTCCTCAGTCATTTTTATGTCCCAATAAATTTTGCTTGCTAAAAGGAACTCGACCTATATTTAAGTTAATTATGAGAATGTTTTCAAAGCTACCGGGTTTGGGCGTGGAGGATGGCAGCTTTGAGTTGAGAATGGTGGTGTTACATGCAGGGTGCGTGTTGATGAGTTGGCACAGATGTGGGCTCTGTTTCATGATGACCAACACTCGAGCCTCTCCAAGGTCTGCACAACGCCCACTAACAACGCCAACCAGGCCCATGTCAGGTCATCAATTACCCTGGTCAACCTCTGGCAGTTCAACTCCCTCCCCCCAAAAGCAACCTGTCGGCACAGAGGCCACTAAAACAAACCAAACCAAAGCCTCGTTTATTTAAACCACCAGCAGCAGCGCCACCCGCCGCACGAGAGGGAACCATCAAGCGCCGGATCCGGAAGCGGCAGTTTGCACATGCGCAGGTGCTTCTCACTGGTGATTTGAAATGCTGCGGTTTACTCGTCATAAAGATCCCACATTGTTTGTATCAGGGCGTCCATCATCGCTGATTGACATGGCAGTCCCTGGCGCCATTTTATTGCAAATCAAACTGTACTGCTGTGAACTGGCAATTCTATGGGGAATACACACACTCTCTGGACAAAATATCCCGAGCTATGGTAAAGCTATACCCCTATATCCCAAATTTGTCCTCTATACCTAGTGGATCTTTCTACCTAAAGTGCATCATTGGTTATACCATTCAGGAATTGCCTTTTCCTATTGCAGGTACCTACCCAAATCACCCAGGTAAAATGCAAAAGAGCTGAACTTACCCGAAGAAGACCTTGACTTAGTCCTGACCCTGGCAAAGGAAGCTGCCTTGAACATGCTAGCCGGATGGAATAGCGGCGACGTGGTGTAGTCGGGTCCGCCCATGTAGGACGAGTACGTGGCCATCGGGTACTGCGCCGTGGCCGCCGACGTCATGCCGAATGACATGGACGACGACATGGAGGAAGGCATGGAGGCGGACACGTCACCATGGGGACCCTCCGACTTGAGCGACGACGGCTTGTAGTCGTGGTGCTTATAGTCCAGGGAGCCGTACTCGTGGCCGGAGGTTCCCGACGTGTTCTGCGTGGGGCCTGCAGTACTACTGCCCATGTCGGGACTGGAGTCTTTGGGTGGCGTCGGTGGGAAGGACGGGAAGAGGGAGTGCGACGATACCGACGTCACAGAGGGGAGTGTCGATGCTACTGTTAGAGGGGCCGATGGAGAGTGGTGCGAGAGGGACTTCGAGAAGGGGGAGATCCAGCCTGAATGGGCTGCGTGAGGTACCACTGGTTTGGAGTCGGACATCCAAGGGTGGAGCGGTGTGTGGAAGTGTGGGCGACACACCTGTGCAGTGGCACCTGAAGTAGAAGAACAAGACATCATTATTAGAAATTACAGCGCTATGAATTTTTGTGAGACTTGCTTTACAAGTCAAGTTTAAAGTGATTGTTTTTAATATAGTACTGCAGTAATGCATTATTGAATAATAAGCTTCCTGATATACCCAACCCTCCCCTTTATGGTGTATTTTTTCTTTGGATTTTTCTGAGTATAGAGAACCTAATTTTCCCTTGTGAATTATTTTGCTATAAATACGATAGAGGTACATTATCACATTGAATTAATCTTTGTTCAATAACCATGTTAGTGAAAAGCAAGTTGTTAGCATCATGCACGTACATTTCCTTGAAATGATACAAAAGAATCGCTCTGACCAATTTTAATGATGCAATTGGAGGATTGCATGGGAAGCCAGCTTGAACTTGAGAAAGGATTGAATCATACACTGACACAGCTTGCCTTCATAGCGTGAGGGAACAGTGTGCATATGAGGACCAATGCGAGTGAGTGCACTAATGGTTCGTGCCGTGTGCTTAATTATAAGGAAAACAGAAAATTAAGCTCCATATTTGATAAAAGAGGTGAATTATGTCTGCAGACAATGCCCTTACGTATACCTGTATACCAAGTTAACATGTACTCGTGGTTAGGATTAACCTGGTGCGGCCCCACATCTCTCCCTCGCGACATGCTCACCTACGTCAGGTTATGACTACTAAATGACCAATGACTGCTCAAATAATCACCATACAGATTCAGTGATGACAATACTCTAGTACCAATGGCATGTCTACCTAGCAAAAGTCTATCCATAGATTTTTACATTGATGTAACGCAAATCCTCTCTCAGTATGTGTGGGATGCGCGCTCTTATTGTGCCACTGACAATGCTATTGTAACATCACTTTAGTCTGGTATATAATGAAAACACATACAAAGAGGTTTTTTTTCTAGAAATATAATTATGTACATTGGTGTATATGCTCAGTGCACTATATCAGTGTGAACAATAAAGACTGGCGTGGCATTTTCCTCCCCATATCTGCACTGACCCTATGGCCTATTCCTTCACCTGTAGGGTAGGTATGGCTGCAGGTGTGCAAAGGTGAAAGGCTATCTGCTGGTCAGGATGCAGAGGGCTGTGAAGCCTACCCACTCCAACCACCTGTCCCAGATCCTAGGCACCAAGCCCCTAATTTACTACTGAACAGTGTCCCAGGCCCTATGATGTCATATTTAGGTGCCTGGCCACTGTTGGTGCTATATTGTAGGGCTATATTACTCTACAAACACACCCATGCATCTGCCAGGGATGAGGAATAGAGAAGCATGGATTCACTTTTTTTATATCTCTGCTCCTACAGAATGTAAACAATGTGATTGCGTACCGTTGAGTAATAACTAAAGGGCACGCGGGCATTGAAACCAAAAGGGGGAGGTTTTTAGGGTTTGTGGTTGGTGACTTTAAAGGACTGCCTTTCACTGGAGTACCTTTGCCTGGGGCCTGAAACAACTATTGCGCAAACAAACAGACCTTTCATTGCTTTCATTTGATTTCTTATTGTGAATTATACATAGTTGTGATTATAAAGGCATTGCCTTGGTGACTGACTGACAACTGACTGCCAGACAGTGAGTGCTTTACGAGCTCACAACCACATTCATCAATAATGCTGGGAATAATGCTTGTCTATAGCAGAAGTTGATGGTGCTCAGTAGATGGCGTTCTGTTTTATTATGTCATAGGATGAAAGTTTTACTGCTCTAGGACTAGAACAACAATGGTGGATATAGGAGTAGGGACAGTACAATGGTGGATATAGGAGTAGGGACAGCCTTTAAAACAGCCCAGTGTTGAACCAGTGGGCACGTGGATTTGAACTGGTGGTGCTTCTCCAGCAGATTGGATTCAGGGAGAGTCAGACGAGGCCAAATGTCTTTTCTATCCCCATATTTTTTTCTGTATCTGTGACAATTGACGTGATTATGATGTCATGGGCGTCACGGGCCTGACGCTAATGTGCTGGCCCAGTCCCGTAATGAGTCCAACTGAGCACGGAAAGAAAGATCTCGCCGCCAACCTATGACATGATACTCGGCTCTACATGTCACTGCGACATGTGTTTGGACATGACATGTCAACACGAGAGAGGCTCCGCCTGCGCCCACAGCCCACTCACTAGACCCTGTCCAAACTAAAGGCTATGCACAGTAGTCAATGTTGATGTATATAGTGTTCTATGTAGAGTGCGAGTCTGCAGTTTTGTCACTGGATAGGGCATACATTTACTCGTCCATGCACTGCACAGCTATGTATGAATAGACCATACGTGGCCATCGATATGTCAACAAACACTGTATGGATATCAGGAAAAGAACAACGGTATACATTGTATTCGTTACTTATCTATATCAAACCAAATATCCCCTTGTGATTTGGAGTTTCCTCGAGGTCTAAAAAGCCATGGGGATAATTATAATAGGGTCTTCCCCATAGTGCATGATCCCCGGTTAGGCATACACCCCCCCCCCCCCAGTCCCCTACACCACCTCCAGACCCAGGTAGGTAGACAAGCTGCTGGACGAGGTACATTAGTAATATGACCGCTGTTTTACACTCCTGTCAACGACCTTTACGACGCACTTTGAGCTTGTCTGACGTCCTCCTCAAAGTCTCCTCCTGACCCCCTCCGGGCTGGAGGAGAGAGGACACGGCCCATCCTCTAACCACCCCTGTCCTATTCTCCCTGGTGTATACCACAACTATACCCCCCAACCCGAGGCCACCCCCATCACCACAAGCTCTGTGTATGGTCGTCTCAGGCGGCAGAGTTAAATCGGGCGTGCTGCGAAATAGCGGTATCGACTTACGGGTGGCAGAGGGACCTCATTACTAGCCTGACAAGTGGCGAGCCGAGCGGCTCACTCCAAATTTATATGTAGCATAAAGAGCCCCGGTCACCCAGCTCGTTATGGGAATAAGCCAATAACCCCTAGCCCGTCTGGCCTGCCAGCTCGATTGTGCCATTTGCCCAACTGACCATCGCCTGCACGCCGCCACTTGGCTTGGCCACTAATGGGTTGGGAATTGCCGATGGGCTATTTGCTTGCACCGCCTCAGCATGGAGTTCCTACTGGGGGGAAGTGGTGTGGTGGCCACTTATTTGTGGCTGTACACTGCGTACGGTGTTTGTTTATGAGAGCAGCACAGGTGCAGTTCTAGGGGTTCTGCTGCCTAGTCCCGTTCCAAGAATCACAGACCTAATGGCTACGTTGTGATTACTGAAAGTGCAGCCCAGAGTTCAGACTCAAAATTGAATTATTGGCCTCGTGGCGGCTTTTTACATGTACGTCCTTACATTAATACAGAACACTACTTCACTTAGTGTTTGACACTGTATCCTATACATGGTGGATATGGCGTATACGTTGGTCAGACATTCCATCACCACCTCTACCTCAGCCACAAATGGTGTATAGACACTAGCTGCGAACCACTGACCTATTAAAGGCGGTAGTGAATGACCGTCATCGGGCCAGGAGCAGCTCCCACTAGCTCTAACGCTTTGAGCAGCTCGCTACACTGGCGCCCCCTTGTGGCGCTCAGAAGGACTGTTGATTAATGGAGGGCGTGGGAAATGGTGTGGAAAACGTCCCTCAATCAATCACCCCCTCCTGGAGCAAGCACAGGAGGAAGGGGCAGAGACTGGAGGAGGTGGTGGTGGTGGTGGTGGAGGCGGCAACACTATCTGGATATAAATAGGCTGCCTGCTCCATTGACTTGCTCTACTGACTGCTGCCACTCCCATTGTATTCCACTCTATCATGAGTTAGAGAGGTGAGGTGGTGATGGGTCTAGCTTGTTGTGTGTTCCTTGTCCTAAGGGTTCCTATCTCTTTTAAGGAAATACTTTGTTTACAAAATATGTGTCACACTCTGCCTGCTGCGTCAGGGCATCCATGATAATTACGATCATTATTTTAGTAACCTAACTTTCAACCTTCTTGGCAGCGACCATTATTTCCACAGCATACACTGTTCTCTGTATAATATGATCGTGCTTGTAAACATTTGTCTTCTAGGATATGTCAGTATATCTAGGGCCTGAGGACGTAATGATGTCATGAGCCATTGGAGCAGTTGACAGGTATCAATAATAGGTGACCTGCCATTAACATTGATACACATGCTGAAGTACATACGTGTACTTAATTAACTTCGACAATAGATAACTTGACTGAACCTGCATAATACTCAAATGTGTACTACAGGCAATCAATATCTTCGCTCAAATGAAGTTGTGCATGTACGATACTGTCATGGTGTGACCAAGAGACGTAGATTAGACTTTTTCTTCATGACAAAACATCACAGTGGGACCGTACAGGGAGCTTGATAAATAAAGTATAGAGATCATGTATGTAATATATCTTAGTGTACACATCTTTAGGAATCATAACATACATAGATTCTAATTAATAATGTTATAAGCTGTTATAAGTGTCAGTGTGATCGTCCAGTCCAACACAGCTGTTCTTCACCGCTTCACTATACAGTCACAGGTGAGAGGTTGCATCAAAAAGTAAAGTTAATTGCACGGATGTTAATAGCAAATCTGAAAAAGTTGCGAGCCGTGACAAGGTGAAAAACACTGCAAACATGTGCATTTTTGTTAAAACCCAAAGCCACACTGTTAAAAGTAAGTGACTGCAAGACACAGTGGTGTAGGGCAGTGCAGTGAAAATGTTGAACAGGTCTTAGGTCAGTGCCAGGATGTTAACTCTTGTTTGGGAGAGGAAGAGGGGGGTACCAAGCATGATAGCAATCGACGTATACTATGTTACAACGTACCGTAATAGTCTAAAGATGCCCCCGAACCGTCTCGGATATATTCTGTGAAATAGGACAGACAGTATGAGCAAACACGCTAGTTCAATCCTATTCTGGCATTCGTCTTTTAGGACGAGTATTGTGACTGTCAAGTGGATGGACTTATTATTGTGTCCCCTTTTTGCAAATCACAACGTATTGTTTTCACATGGGCATTAGAGTCATGCGTCGGTCCGCCCAGGCCATTATCTAAAAAACCTGCTTGAACTAAGTAGTTTTAAAGACAGGAAATACATTTATACCGCTGTAATCTGCGTAGAAAGGATAGACACTCCCTGTAAAAAGAATATCCATTACACATGATTTATTACACATATTAGACTTATACATAGTTATCTTAACTCTTTAGAAGGGGGAGCAATGGAGTAAATTCAAAGTGGGAATGAGGGTTGTATTGCATGGTTGTCAGGTCATGACAGTTTTGCCTGTGGTGATTTTGATAGCTGTGATGATACCTCTAGTACCTGTGATGATGGTACCTGTGGGGCCTACGCCCACCTGAGACCCAGGTAGACGTATGGAGGGGGTAGAGACAGGTAATCACCACTCACTGACCACTAACAACCAACCTGTTTGCCACTCATGTGTTTACCACACACCCCAAAACTAGGCATTAGTAGCTTCTACCAGGGCGCTTACATAACATGTCAGCATCAGTGGGTATTGGGCGGGGTAGGGGTGGGGTCAGCTAACGCCTGAACACCATACCTGTAATACAGGTGGGCAGGACTGAGTGTGGCCACACACCTACCTTCCGACCAGGTCCCAGAGAGGGTCCCTGGGGCACACCTGGAGACAACTCCCCCTGAGGGCCCGGCATGGCGCGAGCGGCCCTAGGCGAAAATTAATGATTATTAGCACTTTCCATGGGTTTATGATAGCTGAATGCTTCCTACGTAATCAGCCCACACCTTCACGGGCGTTAGAGCTGACTCCCCCGGGTCCCACGGGCTGTAATTAATCTGCCACGGTTCAGATTTAACCATAGCCCCAGCGCCATATTCCTATACTACTCTGGTTAGCAGTAGCAGCGGGTGCACTTGTTTTAAGGGTGATTTTGGAGTAGTGTTTCACGTTTGGGAGTATTTAGAGTATGTAGTATATGTGTGACAGGTACGTTGTAGGGGTTGGGTGTGTGTGGCGGGAGGCCGGGTAGGAGACCAGACACGGGATGTGGTTACACGGCGACCCGGGGCAGTGCCGCCCGCCTTCACGGCCCGTCATGCCCGCCCCCCTGGTTACTACCACCCGGTCCCCTTTACTGACAACAAGCACGGCCTGGGGGTCCCTCCTCAGCAGGCAGGGATCCAGAAACCTCTCCAGAGGGTGTGTACTGCAACACCAGGAGGTGAGAGTGAGGAGGGTTACCAGACGGAGGCAGGTTTCAGCTGGAGGGCCGAGTGCGTCGGGCGCCCGGGGCCGGGAGTATCAGGTGCCGCCGGGCCGTCCCCCTCCTCCTGCCGCCACGCTCTCACCTTACACCCGACACTTGACTTGCCCGCCGCCTCCCAAGATTGGAACCAGACTGATTCAACAACAAACTGTCAGCGTCCAACCAACCACCCGCCCCGGCCTCTCCAGTGCCCCGGCCGCGGCCTTAAACGAAAAGCAAATTGTCCGATTACTGTAATTGAGTGGTAATAAGTTTAGCCCGCTCCGGTTGCCGATCTGGGAGCTGTCCAGAGCCCGGGGAGCTGATGAGAGGTGACGGGAGCCGCGCCTGGATCCGGCGGCACCGGGCCGTCCCCGGCGCCCCGCGTCCGGCCCCGGTGGAAGTCTCCTGCCCGTGGACGCCACTTCTCATTTCCCGGCCCATCCGTCCCCGGGCCGCCGCCGCAGCCGCGTCTCCCTCCCCTGCTGCCCCATTTAGGGGGTGGATAACCTGATTTCTAGCCGTGTAATAACAAACTGGCTGGGCAGAGGTTGATGTGATTGTATTAATGCTACATTATAGCAGGGTGCCCAGACTCTGCTGTCCAACAGCTGTGTCTGCTCAAACTTGATGTGAGTCAAACCTATGACAACACCCTGTCTATACCTAAGTGCTAACTTCACCCCCAGCTGCTGGAGAACCAGAGAACCATAGGGGTACATAGACACACATGTGTATTTATAGAAAGCTGTATACATGTACATATGTGTGTGTATGACTAAGTATAAATGTAGAGTGTCTCCCCTGCCCTCTCTACACTATGGCCAGCCTGTATATGTGTGAATATATATATAGAGGGCGTGCACGGGGGCTCCAACATGCGAGGGTGGAAAGTTCACCAACATTACTATGTCACATCCCATCGTCCGCTCCCTCAAGGCATCATGTCGCCAAACTGCAGCCAAGAAGCCAGTCCCTAAGTGGTGCAAGTGGCGACTGAGGTGGTGCACAACCCGGCACCACCTCACGAGAGGATGCTAGTTTAACATGAAAGTCAAACAACGGCCTCAGCTTTAAACAGATGATGGGGACATTTCTCACCTAGGGCTATATATCATAGCCTCATAGCCACATCGTGTGTTGTGCTCCACTGCCAACCCACAAAGCCACCCAACCCTATTACCCCTAACAATAAAGGAAGAATATCAGAACATTAAAAAGATGCAATGAAATTACCCCCAACTCCCCTGGCTTAATTTCGACCGCAATCACTCCCGTGGATCCAGGACTACTGCCAATCAAGACTAGGGTGATTACTTTTTATCAGTTCCAATGAATCCCAGTGCCTCTCCCTTGGCATGCATCTTTGCGGGGTAAGTTTGTATCTGCAAAATGCATCTGAACATTTATATCGGTGCTGGAGCAATATGCACGCGACGCGGCCATAATGAAGGCACATTATGTCATGAAGAGCCAGACCCAGGCTCCAGTCGGCAGGTGGCAGTGCTCGCGCTAGGAGGAGGGGAGGGTGGGATGGGGGAGGCAAAGTGGAGCATCTTCAATGATACTGTGTCTTTACTAAATGTATACTGTTTGTTATGGTGCAAGGACTACAGGGCAGAGGTTAGGGTGCCTAATGTATACATGTGGGTACAGAGATACATGTTTGTATGGGGAAGGTAGTATGTAACTTCTAACACCAGCTGCCAGCCACCCACAACTGGCAACAGCCACATTGGCAAGTCTTGTCCTGTTCTCTGAATGACACACAGCCCTGGGTTTTTTCGACATGACATGTACGAAGCTTATTTACCTTCTGTCCTGGACTACCTAATGTTTTGACAAGCTCTAAGCTTCATGAACAGTTGCACTGTTGAAAATTACCTGTGATCACCCACCATCGTGTCACTGTCACTGGTCCCAAGGTACTCAGGCAGAAAGTAAATTATTTTATGTGCAATATATACATGTACTTGTACATCTGCCTCTACTAATCCTTCCATCAATGGTCATACCATAATACTGACAGATAGAATCAGTGCTACACACCTATGATCATCACATGGTACAGCCACAGAGGTAGTCCACACACACACTGATATGCGTATACCTGTAATACACATAGTGCTGGATGGGGTGAGCGAGGGTAATCAACTGATCACCGGCACTGGAAGCCATGTGAAGCCAGTCGTTACAACAACATAGCTCTGTGAATGAGTGAGTGGCTGCAGAGTACACGAGACTGGAGGGTACACGGGGTTATAGAATGGAAACCTCAAACATCTACCCACTACCCCAGCCCCCTGGGACTCATGTGTAGATTTCAGGCCTGCTACACACCGTGTCTGGTGTGAGTTAGGTCGGGGTAACTCCTGCGTCCCCGTGACCTGTTTAAATTTGATATAAACAAACTGCAGGGGGATCCTCCTGATGAGGTGTGTGACTCAGAGGATGCACTGCTCCCGGGACTGCTCCACGGTCCATGTAACACGGCATGCACCATGCAGCACTGGCAGCAGTCAGTATAGATTTATAGTGGTGTCAGTGGTCGGTCCTCACAGTCACAGTGTTCATTCAAGCATTGACCAATGACAATGTGTTTTGACAGTGAGAAAGACCTATGCTGCACAAGTTAGTCTATACTGTTTATATTGGAGATCACTTTATGCATTTCAAGGTTTTAATTTCCAATATTATTTCTAACTCAAAGCAGAGCGTTTGTGACAAGATCTGAAGAAGCACTCTATTATGGTTAAATGCATATCTTAATGTGTGGGACTAAGATGCCTAATATTATTCTTAGCTTGTGAGACAATCGTTCATGTTCTAGAGAATTTATGACATTGAAGAAGAACTATAGTAACATGCACTATTCCCAGTGGGAAGGAGCATACTTTTAGAATATGGGCCATGGTATGACACGTTCAATATAATTATGTGTATCCCAGAGTGTAGTTTACTGTTCTTTCCCCTTGACACTTCAGTATCAACACATTTATATTACTATGTCGACGACATGAATCATAAATTGATTCCACAGTACCATAAATTATATGCAGAATTTTAAAGCCTTAATCCATATATACTTACTTTTTGCACTACTAACAATAACTATGAGAAAATAGGGTAAAAAGTTGTGCACTACTTACTATGCGTGGGGCCCCGGTAGGAGTGTACGGCTGCCCTAGCTGCGGCTGGTGAGGCGTAGTAAGAATTGACATGGTTAGTCTGAGAGTCCATACCCGGAGAGAAGAACATGTCCGTGTGACCGTGGGGGGCGGACGGGGGCGGCGGCCCACCAGGCCCAGCCCCCGTGTCCTCCCCGTGGCCCAGCATGTTGGCCGTGGGGTCGGAGCGGATCCAGTGACTCCCCTGGTGCTGTTCAGACCCTACAGGATCCATGGTGGCTGAGTGGTCAGTGCTGGGGTTCCTGGGGGAGGTAGTGGTGTCAGTGCTGGCACCGGGAGGGGTGTCTTAAAGCTGCTATAAGCTGGATCAAGCTGGTCCAAGTTCACAACACCTACAACAACAACATCAACACACAGCAACACTGACTGCCGCGCTCGGCGATTGGCGCTGTCTGTCGTCCTGGTGGTGGTAGGAGTAGTACTGGTAGATGGGACAGGGTATAAAGCAGCACAAGTAGCGCTGGTGTTTATACTACCCTTCCCACCTGTGTCTTGCCAACTTACAAAGGTTGCTTAATGATGGGCCCGCAACACCTAGATGGTGAGGCTGCCTATAACACTACCAGAACAGAACATTGGGTTCAGGTATATCAGGTATATCCGGGAAGTGGTGCAGCGGCGGTGCCGAGAGATGGTGTCAGTGGTGCTAGCGGTTGTGGGTAGCAGAGGGGTACCAGCCACCCTCCAGTGGATGCCTGTAAATCCGCAGGTGGTCGCTACTAGGTGGCGCCCTGGTCTGGAGAGCCGATGAGGCAGAAAGGCTGGGCTTCTTCCTATCTGTATCACGTCCAGCAAATCAAGGTTAATCTGTAATCAGTGAAACAAGATAAAGAACAGATCAGTAAAGTATTACATATATTATAATAGAGATATAGCTTTCTGTATGCCTGCATGTATCAGTGTATATATCGTATATTATATCAGACTTGCATAAAGAGGAAAAAACACAATTCATAGCAAAAATATCTAAAGAGGGGGAAAATCCAGTAAATGGGTGGATGAAATGGTAGGGGATAAAAACAGACAAAGACGCTTGGAGAAGGGGAGCGTTGTAGTCACCTATTTCAAAACTAGCACAATATAAAAAGCGGCAAAAACGCAGATATTATCTTCATGTCGAAGGTAGGTGCATTGTAGGCAGGTTGGACTGTGGAGGGAGAAGGGAGATAGTATCGTGAGGTACCCCACCCCTCCGTCTCCCCAGTTCTTGCCTGCTGTAACCTTGTTCAAAGTTACTGAGTACATAGACCCACGTGCAGGCTATTTGCAGTGTCAATATGACGACCAGGAACCCTCCATTGGTAGAGATCACAAGGGGCAGTGCCTTCCCACTCCAGTGATCAAGACAGTAACAGTTACTGTAACTGAGACAGAGTAAGATAGGGTTGGTCGCGACCTAGGTAGTTAGATACCACCTACAGTACAGGCCTACAAGTGTTAAGATAACCCTCCTCTATGATCCAAGAAGATCTCAGCGCCCACAGAACAACACCCACCTCATCCTTGTGCCTTGTCAACGAATGGTAAAGTCCTATCTGTGTACACACACAAACTACTGCTTAAGTCTCCAATAGGGGCGGCGCGGGAACAGTGAGTGGTGGATGTCGGTAGTGCCCGTACGTGAGTGCGTTAAGTCCCGCGTAGTACAGGAGAGACGTCTGCTGCTTCTAAAGCAGTCCACACCGTGTGAGCAGCAGGCCAGTGTGAAGCCAAGTGAGGAGGGCTAGGGAGACCTCTACCGGCTCGGGAGGGGAGTGGTGGGTGGGTGGGTGGGCGGGAGAGGCAGGGGGAGGAGGAGTGGTGGGGAGGTGCAGGGGGGAGGGCGGGAGTGATGAGGGGCGGGTGGGTGGGGCTGGTGTAGGGGGGTAAGGGGGGGGGGGGGGTGCAGGAGTTGTGGTTGGAGTTGGGGGTGGGTGGGAAGGGTGGGTGCGTTGCAAGCAGGCCGGCAGCCAAAGTCGGGCCCCCCCTCTCCCCGCCACCACTGGCGCCAACCCGCCATGCTTGACGGCACGACTGGCGCGACGCTGTCTGTAATGACCAATCATCGGCCGCATTACATTGTTGATATTGACATAATGGCGACAGCAGCGCACAGATCTCTTCGCTGATTGGTTTAATATTATACGCCACATAATTCTACGACTCTGCTCTTGTCAATCAAGACAGCAGCGGATAAACCAGCCGCCCACCCCAAAAAAATAAAAGGAAGGCACAAATGACTCTGATTTCCCAATGCCTCGCCATTAATTTGACTAGTTCACCTTCCCTGGTGGACAGGAAAGCATTCGATCCCTGTCATGTTTGGCATACATTCTGAAGGGAGGGTGTGGGTGATTTTAGCGACCAGGGCCGTTCAGTGGCATACCTAGTCACTCATGTTCACTGCGACAAAAAGGAAATAAAATGCCAACATAAATTGTATAAGAGTCTGGTGTATTTGTCGGCAGGTCTTGGAGCCGCTTCTAGGTCAGGCAGTAAGTAGTAAATGGGGTGGGAGTTGCCATGCTACTCAGTTCAGCTTTAACTAAGTCTAAGTGAGAATAGACCTTTGTTGTGTAGGTTATCTTTATCTCAACACTGGTTCTATCAGCGGTGACTAGAGATGACCGACTGATAGACCGACTAGACTAATGCCAAAACCCAGTGAAAAGGCTGATGTGAATCTATATCAGGTCTGAGATCCTTTTCATAAGTTTTGGTGTTTTAACGATAGCGCCCAAATTTAACGATAGCGTTTTTAAGATAGCTGAAATGGACAAAACTGAGTGTATTTCATAAGCTGAATGTATTTCAGCTCTCATGCAGAAAAAACTTATTTTTATTCATCTTATTAGGCATATTTTGGGATTTACGATAGCGAAAAAATGACAGAGTCCAAAATCGGTGGTAAAACTTGAATAAAATGTTTTCTTTTCAATTTCTGTCCACAATAGCTGAGATAGAATATCATTGATACATGTATCATGTGGTCCAATCATCTATGTTTAAGAAATCAAATATTTTTTCCTTTATCAGCAGGGGTCAAGGTCTAGATAAATATGGTTTATGAAAAGCTAAATCGCTCTCTTTAAATCGAAATCGCTCTCGTTAAATATCAGTTCGCTCTCTTAAAAACGCTATCTTAATTTCTTATGAAATACACTCAATTTTGCTTTTTAACGATAGCAAATGCATTTAACGATAGCAGAATTAAAGAGAGCTTTAAAGAGAGCTAAAATAACGATAGCGCCTTATGAAACACACAAAGTTAACGATATCGTAACTCCTTCTTATGAAATGACTCTCTGGCCACAAGAAGGCACTACTGTGGTTTGCAGTGTGTATGTGTAATATAGGTACTTTGATAAGGTCATTCATCCTTAGGTCATCTAGAACATGTTGAGAACTATGGCACGTATAACTGGCTCTATGTTCATACACTGTAAACTATTATAAAACACGACTATGTTTACATACATTGATATAGCTGTTGAAAAAGAGCTCACTATACAACTAATGGCCGCAGCCAATGTTGTGTATAGTATGCTATTAGCATTTATATCAATTCTTCATAGATATATGATGCACACAGTAACATTGCTAGATGTGAGGTGAGACCCTATTTTTCTTGTTTATTTGAAAACGTGATTGGTTTACAGTTGGTTTACAATACACGTCATCAGTGGTAACACAACCAAACCGCTTCCTAATTAAATGATGATAAATTGTCCTAATTTAAAACTAAAACCAGTAATCAGTGACGTCGGCTGACCATGGAGATTGAGGGGTGAGTATGTTTTGCAGACACGTCCTCTCTGCTGGAGTTATGCAAACCCGGCAGGGGTGACTTGGACCAACCATCTGTTGGCTGGAGGGTAGGGGGGAAGTGTGACAGGGGTTAGAACTGGAGTTCTGGAGGCAGGACATCGTTACGCCCCCGGCCCTTACCCCCTGTCACCCCGCGGGAGGTCCAGCCTGGGCCGGCCACACACCCCTAACTGCCTCCTCCTCCTGCTGCCTGTGGTGACGGTCATCAGAGACGTCACTGGGTTACGTATTGGGGATGTGACAGCGGATATCCGGAATCTGATATCTGATGGTCATGTGTGGACAGGACTGGCCTTAGAGTGGACACAGTCTACCATCACATTATCTGATATCTCCTTTTAAACTACACTAACACTGACAGCACTGTCAATGCCATTATCTATCTACAGACCCATGTGAATCTAAATCTCTAAACTCTGACTGATATATCTGAATACGATGTTAAATTACTGTATTTTTTTCAGAGTCACAGTACCGAATATGACGATAGATAAATTGAACAATACTCCTGGACCGTGGCTAGTCTATTCTGACCCACTGGAGGAAGTGGGGTTACTGGTCGGGGATGGACAAACTTCTTGTGTCAGTTCCACACGTGCATCACAGGTCGGTGACACGTGCATAACACGTCAAGGTTGATGAGAGGGTAAAGGTCAGAGAGATTAAATTTGGTCGCAACATCCTGGGCTTTGTCTGACATCATCTTCATCAGTTGATAATGAGATACGTATACATGTAGATCTATATTGGATTGAACTCTCCACTTTGATATATGAATGATTGTTTCCTTCCTGGGTATATTAGTTTAGGCCATAATGCTTATATAGGCAATAATGTCCTTGGTTAGATATCTAATCCCAATTTCCTAGAAGTTTAGCTTTAGGAAAATCCAAAAATTAGGAAAATATGCACAGTAAATGCATATAATGTTTTAGCACAGGTCCCTAGCGCATCCATCCCAACACCCACCAACTTCGGTCCTTGCCCTTATTTCCCTAAAAGTGAGGTACCAAAGTAGTACCCCTTCGTCATCTGACTAAATGGATATTTCAAGGTCAGCGTGGGGACAGCACACGACCAGTGTAGGCTAAAGTGACCAGACAGAGCGCGGGACCCTCGGGGGTAATGGGGGAGGTTATAGTTATGTCGACTGGGGTAGACCCGAATCACACTAAAGTAATAGCCACCCCCCTTTGAAGTCAAACCATGAAATTATGATATTCTGCCTCTTGACGCCAATGTAATTTGAATGTCGGGTCGCCTAGCTGTCGGCATGGGCGGCATGTTACAAACCCAGACCTAAATTATCTAAATTATAAATGATCTGAAAATACTCACAAAGTTATGAAAAAATCATACTCAAACCCCGCCTTTGATTCTTTCTCAGATTAACGGCCCAAGGGCAAAATTAGGTGATTATCCCAGTGGTCAACACATGTGCAAACATTCTTTGACTGGAGACTGGATTGTTTTCATTGACCTTTGATCGCCAATTGAGAGAGTCTATGGGCGTCTATGGGCGCCAGGGTAAATATAAAAACACAGCATCAACTAGCTTATAGCCAGCAATATACACAGGGGGGTGCCTAATCTGGGTCCCAAGTGCAATCAGCCTGGCACCGTTTTCGCGACTTTTAGCTCAGGTTCCCAGACATGTGCTCGCTAGTAATACTTATATGGCCATGGCGCTAGTATGTAGGGCTTCTCAACCCGAATTTCATGCTTTGTGTTTTATTCTAAGCTATGTTCTGTCATAATTCCGGTGCATTACAGGCTAAAGAGCCGGATTTCAAGGAGATAACACCACAATACACACAGGCGACAATACACACCCCTTCCCTCCCACGACTCAACACATGTTATGAGGGTTATGACTGTAGGGATGCTCACTTGGTTCCCACCACTCCCTCCCTCTATATTTGCATAAATTGTAAATGAGATTATGAATCACATTTACATTAATTTGCGACAGTGCGGTGGGATAGACTCATAGAGGAGGGTGTGTCACAATGTTTATCGGTAACGTTGAGGGTGCGGGAGTGGGGAGAGTTGTTGGGCATGCTGCAGTCAGGCTGAGTGGCCTGCTGCCGGGCTGGAGGAGGGCGGCGCGGTCTGCTTATTATAACATGTTTGTCTGCCTCATTAAGTAGCATTAGGACGTGCTTAAGGCCGCTAAGTAGATTGTCCTCCTGCTACTCAAAGCCACCAGTCCCTGTTGACCGTCGCCCATTGTGACCAACGGAGCCTGTTTGCCGGCGGCAACCCGGGGGATTAGGCTCATCCCATTCGGGAGGGGACAGGGATTACGGGGTGAGGGAGAGAGTGGGCGGTTGGTTGGAGACAGTAGTGGTGGGATTTTAGCCGATGGCAAAAAAGAGACCGCCACGGTTATGTTTGCCTTTAGCGCAGTATGAGGTAAGAGCAGTGATCATGGCGGACCTTGTTATGGTGGGATGGGGAGCCCCTGCAGGATGACCCCCGCCGCGGCCCGGGTAATGGGAAGCCCAGGAAGAACAGTAGGGGGGTTAGTGAGGTAGTGTAACCGGAGTGTAACCTGGGCGGTAGGGACTGAAGGAGGCTGAGCTGAAGCCCTGACCACGACAGGCTGGCGTCTGTAGGATCAGACCAGATCACCCTGGCCGCTTCCCTTGGCTCCCGACTGGCGGGGGACATAGCTGTGTATAACATAGGCCGACCCCCCGCCTCATCACCAACAACTGGAGCACAGACACCGTGTCCCCGCTCCTCCAGGCTCCCAACTATAGGTACACCCGGCATGTACACCTAACCCTGGAGGAGTACCAGACAATGTATAGGCCTCTGCCGCCCATGTCGAGCTGGGTTGTGGCAGGAGCCTGGCTCCAGTTTGGGGAAGTCATCTCCAGGGTATGATCCTCCAGGGAGAACGCTCGGCGACAGGGGGGTTCCTCCTGTGCGGGTGAGCGGTCTGTGGGGTTGGCATTGGACCTAACCCCCCCCCCCCTCCTACCCGACCTCTCCTCAGTGAATACCTGTTATATCCATTATTCTCCCATCTCCCATAGGTTTACCCTACCCCAGGTTCTCCAGTCTCCCGAACCTCCTCCCACACCCTCTCCTTCCTCCAGCCTCCTCCTACACGTGCCGAGACCGTCGATAAGGAGTCGATAAGCAAGGTAAACGCCGATACCGATCACTGCTTGTTTACAAAACAAACCCTGTACCCAGGAGGGCTCACCCGGGAGGGCCCGGCCAGGAGGATATCCTCCAGGATCCTCCATGTTACACACTCCTCCTCCAGTCGCTATGCTGTAACCAGTATAAACCCACTCTTCTCCTGCTTCCGTCTCAATCCCTCCTACATGAGCTACAGCTCGTGGCTAATACAAATATGAAAACACCTGCAATAAGGAAACGCACATAGATAGATTACCCTTATCAGACAGGTGCTGTCTGCCTCGGCCTCCAGGGTTTCCCCCCGGGCGGCAGGTCGCTGTTGTCGTAGCCTACAGGGAGGCAGGCGTGGCACAGGCCCTGATCTGTATCACATGTGTGTGTTGGGGAGGGGTGAGGGAGGGATTAGATAGAGACACTGGAGGATCATTTTACTCTAAATCCTGCATCGCTCGGTCCCTACAAAATTAGCAGTTTAGTGCATGCTAAGTGGCTTTGCATAACGGTCTCTCCTCCAGGGTGGAGCAGGATGAAAGGAGAAGTAGGAAGGACATGTTTGTATGTAGCTGTCTGAAGTTCTGAAAGATTCCAGTGCAAAGTGTGGTTCTGTGTGTGTATATCTGAGTCTTAGACTTAGACTTAGTATTAACGTTTATGATAGCGGTTCCGAGCACGTGTCTGTTTCCCGTTATACCCTTTATGGTATTAGTCTAAGTAAACAAAGCCCAGAGGAGTACCTTCTTTGAGCAATACATGCTGGTCATGCTTAAGTGTTACATTTTCTATTGCACCATTGAAATGATGGTTGCAATCTCTTCCTTTTTTAAATAAATGGAGCCAACGTGTACAACTATTTGTTTTATATTTTACTTTAATATAGTTTTCAATTGAAGTAGATATATGTGTTTATCAGCTACTTTGTTTATAGGTATATGACAATAATCGAGTTTCTGATTTCTAATTTAATATTCTCTAAAGTGCAGTAAGACTATTATGTTGTCACATTTGTTTATTATGTTGCATCGTTGTATTCATTTTATAAAAGGAAGTTCATTGTAAAATGTGACAGAAAAATAACATGGATGCATGGAGTACATTTTTTATTCAAGGTGCATTCAGAACAAATTTTAAACCCCTTAATTTAAGTTACCGGTACGTTCAGGTGTGCTCGGCGCCCAGAGCAGCCGGGGTGAAAGTTCTGGCCGCGCTCACTAGGTGGCAGGAGTGCGCGGGGTTCAAATGGCAGATGCCGTCTCGACTCCCATATCTTGGGACCAACGCAAAACGGGTCAGATCAAATCAGAAATACTTGTCATAACCAGATACCATCTGCACCACCCTGTAAGGGCTTCTGTGGTAGTGAAATAAGGAGCTACTAGTATGCTCTGTTATTGAGATATTATTCCTATTCACCCTCACTGAATCATAATATATCATGGGTTTATGAAGGCCACTTCGGATATAGATTGGCCACTTTCTATTAGTTGATACATCTGCACATATTTCAGAGTTGATAAGGGACAGATGGGGTAATCTATAGTGAAATGGTATACTAGTACCTGATATCTGCGACGTATACTTTAGATATGTCTTTATAATGTACAGTTGGAAGTTGAAGTATGCTGCAATACAACCCCAGGAATACCACAGAAGTTTAATACTAATAATACTGCCCACCTTCCATCCTTATCACCCCATCCTCTTTCAGAGCCAGTAGGCATGGACCATTATAATATCCTGCCAACCCTCCGTCCTACTAACTAGCCGGGAGCATTATACTTCTCAAACTAGCAGCACTCACAACATGTCCAAGTAGCATTACTATAGTATGTGTATAAGCCCCCTAGACTGTAGGAGACATGGAGGCGCCATACTCATGTGAACGTGGGCTGGGTGGAGTGGTGGTGGGGCGGCTGTAGCCTGAGGCACCAGCCCGCACGGCCCGCTGCCGCCCGCAGCAGCAGCGGCAGGGGTGAGGGCGACGGGCCGGGGCTAGCACGGCGCCGCCAGCGGCCGAGCCAGACCACTGGCGCCGTCCGGGCGGCAAAAACTCGTCCCTCCTCTATGCTTTACCTACCATGTCCATGAATCCTCCATACCCCGGCCCGTAGCAGGTCCGCATTATGGCCGCTCTTACCTAACGATACAGCTCCCAATAAACTAATACCAGCTGCTGGTCTCTACTATATACCATAGACACAACTATGTAAGCTATTTTTTCTATTTTTCCCCTTCTCTTAGATTTGAGAATAAAGTGGAAGATTCACCGACACTAACCCGTTACTGGTGAATACATTGGACGTCTCTTAATTTCTGTATTGAGGTGCTGGATAGTTGAGCCCTTCTAATACCCAAACTAAGAGGCGTGGGAAAAGTTGAGATTGAAAAGCTTTTATGCAAACACTATTACAGCATATATATGTAATCCTCCCATCAGAGGATAACTACACTTTAAACCAATTGCATGTCCAAATGAATCGGAATACAATTGATAACAATTTTTAAGCTGGTCCACTGTGTAGACTATTTAAGTATTTCATTATTGGTAATATACTTTTATACACAATACAACTTAGAGTGTATAGAATATGCTCATGACCAACATAAGTATCATAACAACAATGATATCAGCAGGCTTAAATGTTAGCACGCATGTACCCATATGGTCTATATACTGACTGATATGAAACTTCCATGTTAACCATACAAGTATCCCTACGTTGCTACTAACACACGCCATAAAACAAATGTCATTTTGAATGCATTTCCCCTGGAAAACATTCCTATTGAATCCAGGTAGATTCATAGAAAACATATGACTCGAGACTTTAAAAAAACACAAGATAAATGATCATAATGCAGTCTGATGCGGGCGCATTGACTCGCTGTTGCTACCCCAACTGAGCACATTAAAATCCAGGCTATTCCTCAGGAACATGTGCTATTCTTTATCAAAACAGAATACTGGGCGTTCGGCGGACTGTGGTACTAAATTAGCGGTACAGTTTTAACGATGGCCGCGTGTTGTTATTATTTCCGTCTTCATTTTCCCTCTTTTTTAATTTTCCGACTGATTGGATGTGAGTGAGTAGAGAAGGTGACAGGTGGTTGGTGGAGTATGGGCCTCTCCAGGATATTGTACCTTGGGAGTGAAAGAGGGAGGGGGGAATGGCGAATACCCAAATTAACAGGGTTATTTTCAGATGGATCAGAACCCTTCCCCTTCCCCCTCCCCCTCAGCTATACTTCCTCCTTGTTGAAAAGAAATAATATGAGCATGTGGGATCCGCCTGTAATAATAGATGGTGAATTTGCACGCTCCATTGAACAAGCATCCATTGGCGCAGACTGCCATTGACACACACAACCCCTATCCCCCTCCATGCCTACTCCCTATACCCATTATACCAACATGGCGATGACCTAATTACGTCCCTTCTCATTAGGCCCATTCAGCAGAGGCTTTTAATTGAAGTTGAAAATATAGGAGATATGTCAATCATCTGGCCGCCTACCGAGTTGTTGAGCTGTTAAAGCAGTATGTCATGGAGTATAATTAATAATAAGGCAGATCTATGGGTCCGCCTTATCAGCAGGGGGGCGTTGCTGATAGCCTAAAGGTGAGCAGTTAAGATCTTGTTCACTTAGCGGCGATAAGAAGAGCATGCCAGCACCACCAATGGTGTCGGCACCTATCGGGTGTAAACATCTCTGATGTAAATGCAGATTTTTGATCCTATCTCACCGCCATTGTGTTGGAGATCCGACAGCGGTTGGTGGTGGATTAGGGCCTCCGCCACCCCAGGCGTGCAGATTATCGGACAGATTAAAGCTGGGGGTCCTTTTAAGGGCGCCGATCCCGATCCCGCCCACCCTGCTATCTTCAACTCCTCTGGCTCCGCCGGGCTTGTCTACCCCACCTCTTTTCATATTGCTAATCTGAGTTGATCAGATGAGATATGAACTACAGTATACATCCACACGACTTTCCCACGTCTTATTATGCAAACCATGGAGTTCAATCTGCGGTCATACTAACGATGAACATGAAAGATAGCCATGATAGTATTGTTACAAGATCAGATATTAGGAGGAATGGTATAGAAAACCAGGGTAGGCCCTATTAAATGAGTAGTAAAAACCATATACAATTATAAACCAGCAACGGTGTTTCGTGTTGATAAGAGCATTACTGTGCAGGCCATGCCCACGTAGTAGTCTATTATAGTAGCAGCAGGCAGGGGGTATGTATAATGACTTCACAAGCAGGAATAATGCCTGGGGCTATCTTACCTCTTATCTCAGATAGGGCGATATGCGGCGACGACGGCGGCGGTGGCGGCAATGGGGGTGGTGCGCGGAGCACGCCAGGTATTGAAGGTGCAATGCTGGAGGTGGTGGTGGTGCTGGTGGAACAGACGCACCGATCTACAGGGTCACAGGTGTGTGGGTGTGTGCAGGTAACACACTGGAGGCAGGTGGGCAGTGTGGAGCAGAGAGTGGCCAGGTAAACTAGCAGAACTCTCAGGTATGATACTAGACATTCAGACAGCGGCTGAACTCACTCACCCTGCTCAATCGGGTGCGGTTATCACTCTGCAGCAGCTTCTCCGGATGCTGATAATGTCACAAACTGTGAGGAGCGGCGTGTATCTCCGCGTCTTACTATAGCGCGCCGATCACAGGCCAGATCTTGGCGCCGATCCTTGCCCTAGTGGTGCTGGTGGTGGTGGTGATGCCGATGGTGGGTGGTGCTGCTGGCTGGTGGTGGTGGGTGGTGGTGGTGGGTGGTGGCCCTTGGGTGAAATGTCATTGATGTGGTTGGGCGGGTGTAGGAGGAGGAGATCCCAGGTCTCTCCTGCTGTATTTCAGGTAGGCAGGCTGGTAAAGTGCTGATTCTGTCCGTCTCAGACACAAACTATAGCCTTTCTACTCCCACAAACAGAACACAGATACTCACACAACACGATCCGCCACCAGGAGGCGCTGCCAACACTAGTCTACACCGGCTGCGTCCTTGGGGGCGGGTCGTTTCCGGTTGATGGATGCGCCGACACGGGATACGTTTGTGTAGGAACGGACGTAAAAGGAGGCGATTGAGCCAGGGGGGAATGGGGTGGCCTGAAGAGGCTACAGCTATCTTCTCATATTACAACGTCGGGGGCGGGATACGCCCGTTGGCAGGGAGGGCATGGAGAGGGTGGTTGGGGTGGGTTTGCAGTTAGGGAAGGAGGGAGGGGGCTGTGGTGGCGCCAACGTGGCCACCCTCCCTCCCACCCCCATTCCCACTCCCACCCCACCCCTCCCGCCACATTATCTATGCTAATGACCCGTGCGTGTAGGCCACACCCACACCCTTCAGGGTAGGATGGAGACAATGCACCCCACGTGTGGGGCGGGGCCTGTTTACAGTGGGCGGGGTCACGCATGCGCTGAAGCCTCTGGCAGGTTGGTCTTAGTTCTCCGACTACTCACACGGGAGCGCCACTGATCGGTACGGTCAGGGCAAGCTACCGTGTCTGATGTTGTTTTTGATCCCGATATCCTGTCGATTATCAAGATCCCTGTCCTATTTGTGATCCTTGACTATGGGTTCAGATTTTGTCGCCGTATTTACAAATGTAGATTAAAGCCTATCTATATCACAAATACGTATGATACACCCCCAACTATACTGCAGGTCCGTCCCCATGTAGGTTTATAAGTGACTCCCAGGCAAGTCACTTACTTCAAAATACCAGCCGAAATACATTGTACCACACAGAATAAGAGTATTTACTGTACAATACAGATTAAATATAATATAATACATTCAATAGGTGAATCTCTCAGGCTTTCTAGTTCAAATACAGTAACCTCTCCGAAGCAAAAGTAGACATTTATGTTACATTTATGCCCTACGTGACAGGGTCATCCTCAGTATAATTGAGTATCACTACCTTCCATCATAGGTTAATGGTCCTCCCAATCACAGGGCCATGCTTTGGTTTATGGGGAGAGTTAGTAATTAGCAGTGACATATTGAGGCACCGCAGGATGTAATTAGTGTAACACAGTGATCCTTTACAGCACTGATAGCCCCTGGTTCACATATTGTACCATCTGATAATTGCGATCAGTTCCATCATAAGCAAAATCAGTGATATATCTATAGCTTGGGAATATCATCATCAAGAATATGTCATATTGGTAATAGTTTTGCCTTGTATGAAGACTCATACTTGTTAGTTAAACACTTGTGCAATGTAGTTCAGAAAAGGTAAATGCCAGGCCCTTAGTGTTCGTGAATTCCACCAGGGGACGCTGTGGCTCTCGCAGTGCGCATCAGACCTGGCGCGCTCCTGCCCCCTTGTGTCGACTTGTGGCAAACGTCCTTCTTTCTGACTCCCTGTGCTCTGACGGGGCATAGATCTAGCTCATCTCGTTGAGTGAGATCAACGTAGATGCTTTTAAATCATCATACGTCTGAATTCCCTTTTCACATTCTTGGTCCATGTGACATGCGAGAGGGGGAGTAAGAAAAGAGTGAACTGGGACATGGTCATATCTTTAAATTCACTTTGGACATAGGGACCTTTGTCGACCCGCTTATTAAGACCTTTTCTATATCATATATACCGGCGAATCTCGCAGGGTCTGAGCCTAGGCACGATAGTGGTTCAAGTTTGTCTGAACTTTTGAGGTTTTTAAAAATCATCCAAATATTGAAGTAAAGAGAAGTTTTTTGAGAGTATTTCTACCCATCAGTAATAGACTGTTTACACTTTCATACCGATGGAAGTTAGATGCAAATATTGTTCCATAGAATTATATAAAAATAGGTGTCTATGCCCTGCAAATCGGTCTAATCATGCATGCCCAAATGTCGATTCTTTTAGATCATTTAGCATTCTCAATAGGTAGGTCTCAAGATTCCCTCAAGATGATATGAACATATATTTCCATAGTTATTATCCAGATCAACATGGAAATGTGTTCACTTATTCCCCCATTTTATATATATATTGCATGCTATAATGATGCCACCTACACAGGTAATGGTCAATTCGTTCTTGGTTGATGAGTTTAGGGTTGGCGCAGGGACTAAGGGATGAGTCTAGAAACGGCTCAGTGGCGAGTCTAGATTTTGGCATAGTGGGTCTTCTATCTGACAACCCTGGTTAGAAGACTGCAACCTTGTAAATAAGAGGTGTCTGTGGACATGGTTACTTTTTCAGTGAAGATGGGGTCTTCGCTTTTCCCAAAAACCTCTGCTTAGGTCCATAAATGTTTGTATGGGCGGGTACGGCGATTATGTAACAAATAGACTATGGTTATGAAAGGGTAAGTAGAATTAACCAAAACAGACTGGTGGGGCCCTACCAGTCTGCTGTGATTAATTCTAATACCCTTTCATAACCATTGTCTATCTGACTCAACCTTCAGTTATGTCATGGTATACTTTTTTGTTTGTTTGTTTGTTTGTTTGTTTGTTTGTTTGTGTAGTTTAACATCCCACTGACAATGCAGGTGAGACTTACTCAAGTTTCAGTTTTTCACAAGTAAAAAGGTAGGCCGAAGGCCTACCTTGGATGATCATATCCAGGATGATCGAATCTATGAGATGAGCCAAAAGGTAGAAATCCCGCTCCTACACATTTACCGAAGCAAGGGTTCTTTAACCTCCGATACCACATAGACATGGTGTGAGAGAGACAGGCCTTTGTTGTGCCTCTACATGGGGTCCCACGATTTTGACCATGTCGCCGTGTCGATTTGTAGCCAAAGGGACGTGTCACTGTGTCGATTTTTAGCTATATAAGAACTTAGAGAAAAATCCCTGTGGGTCGATTTTTACCCCCAACTTTCTGTGTCTGTCGGTTTTTAAAAGGGCCTAAAACGGCCGTGTCGCCGTGTCGCCCGTGTCGATTTTTACTCATGTAGAGGCACTTTGTTATGCTGTAAGTCTACCACAGTCAGGGTATACAATATACCCAAGGTGTGAAACCCATAGTATTAGCCGTCCACCGTGGGTTAAAATGGGTTGTTCATTCTGTTCATTATACAAGTTATTTGATCAGCGATCTCAATTTGAGCAGGGACCTGTATTAGCTAATACATGTATAGAGACTACAGACAAGCAACCAGCGTTAACACAAGAGGGCACCACCAATGCAACTATACAGTATATCATTTGCCATGCAGAAACTACACACGACTTCCATTGGTATAGGTCATGCCCAACCTTGTTTTCAAACCCCAAATTCTCTCTGTTGCAAAGGGGGAGCAGGGGGGGGCTGAAAATGGACACCCGAACAGGTATTGGTATACATGTACAATAAGGCATACAGGGGAATGTGTTTATGTATACATATGCATGCACATGTGTATATACATATATGTGATTTCACAATGTGAAAGTACATAATATGCACAAAATTACATGTATATACCTTCATGCCAAATGTACGTGAGAACTGTCCAGTTTCAAAATCATGACATGACATATTTTGCTATGAAATATTACGTGATTTATCATCAGAAATCCACGACTATATCCGTTTCAAACATCACATCACCATGGGCATTTATCGCAAATATAACCTCATGCCCTATATTCCCTCACTCCCTCAGACTGAGCAAAGGCAACACAGCATTCCCTTCTGTTGATGCCTGGTATGTCCCAGTCCCTGTTTTGTCACGTTCTGGAGTTCCTGGCTAGAGGATTTATTACTAGGGCTTTCATCTTTCCATCCTTAGCTAACGTGGCCGAAAATTGAGTTGGGAGACCCGAATGGCATCCGCGCGCACGCCCACGGGGCTGCCCATTGTGTGGCAGGGTCTGTAAATCCTCCAATCGGCGCGTTCTGTCAATGACAGCAATGGCGCCCGGTCGGCGATGACGGCAGTTGACACAGCGTCTCATCAGGGGGCGCGATCGACGCCTTCCCATCAGCTGGGGAGTAAATATTGAATCTACTCGGCTGCCACCCTCCCCTACTCCTTTCCCTCCCTCTTCCTGCCCTCCTAGAGCCCAGCCTAGCCTACCAGAACCTATCCAACACCCCCAGTGCCACCTCCCCCAGTCCCCTCCCCCACCACCGTGGAGGAAACCGCACGCCGCCTGCCGGGGCTCGCGTAAATCAGACCCGACATTAAGACGTAGCGACGCTCCCATTGGCTATTTTTCACGCACAGGGGACTGCGGGTACAATGGCGCGGCGACCGGTGCTCAATGCTATCACAAGCTGGCATCCGCATCAGGCAGGGGCCCCCTAAAGCCGACCTCCAGATTAATGCACGATTTTCTACCATCCTCCCAAATCCCACCTCTCCTCTCACCTCACCCCAATAGGTCTCCATCTTAATGCGCACCTCAATCCACTGCGGCGTCCTCCCACCTACCCACCCCCATGGAGAGAGGTTAGGAGGGGTTGGCAGTATGATAGGCTGGTAGGTGTCGATGGGAAGTAGAGTCTTACAGATTAGGTATGAAATGAAGATTGGAATGGGTAGACGGAAGAAAAACTTGCTGATGTGTCCGATAGATTGTAATTCGTGCCAATATCTAGTGTGATACGAATGAATATCATAAGGCGTAGTTGTACCGAATAGAGCCTCACTGGTGTCGTGTAATTGAAGACGGACCCATATAATGATGAGATTTCCCAGGAGGAAATCTAAGGGTTAAGATCAAGTGCACTGAAAACCCAGGCCTGGATATAGGTGGTCAATGCTGCCCACTTTGGGTGGTCATGCCCACTTGACCACCTGGAGTGATCATTGTGATGACCCAAGGTGGTCATTGTAAGAACATGATTTTGCCACTAGGTGGCCCTACTATACAACAGTTTTATATGCAGCATCTACCCCAGGTGATCTTTTAATTAATACTTATACTAATCTGGATCATAGGTTTCCATAAAATGGGGGATATAAAGATTATTTGGAACATGAGTTGATGCCAAGGATTTAAAAAAAAGCATGCCAGAATTACCAGAAACATGTATGTGTAAGCATAGACACCTCATGTGTCCCTGAAACCATAGCTACAAGTCTGAGGAGTGGCTGGTATACAGCTATACACACATATGCCTTATTGGGCCTTTGACCAGGGCTATAATGCGCTCTCAGATGTGGATTGGTGGTGGGAAGAGGGGGGGAATTATGAAAATAGCTGAAAAGTATACCTCATTATGCAGAAAAATAAACTACTCCTCAAAAAATGTCGAGGTCACAAAAGTGTTCATAGGTGACCACCCAGGGTGGTCACATATGACCACGCTAGTGACCATGGGGTACTCCCTCAGGACACCATCACCATGACCACCAAAAAGTGGTCAGTAGTGACCACTTTAGACCCCCATTGGGTTTTCAGTGTGTGAAGAGGTTGGTTGGAGGAGGAGGGGCTGTAGGAGGGGGAGGAGGGTGATTGCCTGTGGGCTGGGTGTGGTGCAGGCTGCGGCCACCAGTGGTCGTTGACTGTTGGTCACGTCGGGTAATGGATGGGTTAAAGTGGCTCACCGTGAATGGGGTCGTTCAGGAAAGGAGGCCATCAGTGTGCCGCTCTGAATACCACTGCCGATACGACCGGCGTGTTTTACAGCCCCAGCTACTCCCATAACTTGTGTATACCACCTCCCACAACAAGCACATGATACGGTAGAAATGAGTGGAGTGTGGATGAAATTGAATACATTTAAACATAGGTGTACATCTTTAGGTTGCTTTTATTCTCCAATTATTCTCCACGTACCCCCAAACGTATTGCATGTACTTGTTTGAGCAGTGTTGTTGCCACCTGTTCACGCACGCCACATAGGGCACCTCCTGTATTATTCATGGCAGGCACATAATTTTCTCTCTGCTTGACACTAATGCCACTTTTCCAGTGCTACTGAGGGGCAATAGACAGTCGATTGCTCACTGGCTGACACAGAGGTCACTTTTCTTATACATGTACTATTCACGGGCAACATAATGTCAATTGCTGGCTGGTTGACGCTAAGATCACTTTTCCTCCACTACTCCCGGTATTATACTGTCATCTGCTCACTGTCCGACACTAAGGTCACTTTCATATACTCCTCATGCCATATCATGTCAGCTGTTTATTGCCTGACACTCAGGGCGATTTTCTTATACTACTCACAGGCATTTCAATGTCAACTGCTCACTGCCTGAAACTATGGTCACTCTTCCTACAATACAGTGGCACCTCCTCATTGCCTGAGACTAAGGTTACCTTTCCTATACTACTCACGACATATATACTGTCAGCTGCTCACAGCCTGACACAGAGGTCACTTTTCCTATACCACTTGCGACATAAATGTCATTTGCTCACTGCTTGACACGAAGGTCACCTTTCCTGCACTACTCACGACATAAAACTGTCATCACATTTCCTATACTACTAACGGTATATACTGTCATCTGCTCACTGCCTGACACTATTAAATGTCACCTTTCCTACACTGCCCAGAACTGCTTCTTACTCAGGTCACCTTTCATGTATTACTTGAGGGGATATACCGTCAACGGCTCACTGCCTACTTCAGACTTTTCTGACCGTGTTCCTCGAAACATACCGTTTTCATTGTCGGCCTTAGGGTATGTACACTTAATATCTACGGTTATCGTTACTATGTATCAGTGGCTATCTCTAAACCCAGCGACACCAAAATGTCTGACTTTCCTGGCCACCATAGACAAGGCCTGTACTATTGAAATTGAAGTTAGTTCCTTGCCTGTCGCTAAGACTAATTCTTATATACTACTTCATACGTTCATACGGGAAATGACCCCAGAAATGGCCCTTGGGTCTTGACCAATACCTGCAGCAGAAGATGACATCCCCGGTTCAGTTGTGAGGTACTACATGTAGTAGTGAGTGAGTGAGTGACAGTAGTATGGCTGGGATCCACATCTCCTCAATCCACCATATGGATCTGTAACTGTGGCGTAGAACATGTACTGTAGGAACGACATCCAGGATGTAGAAAGTTGATACTTGGAGACATTGGGATGAGTAATGGCCTATACGTGACAGGGGTATCATTCATAGCTTTCTATAGATAAGAACATCACCCATACCGCAAACACTGCATCGACGATTTCGCGATAGACTTTAAGTAAATTCAATTTGACAGTCAGAGTTACCAGTCATTATTTATCCGCCTCAACCCTCCCTCACCCATACCTCCCTGTCGCCAAAAACTGAGCTGTCTGTTCGGCTTGACTTACCCAATATTACCCTGAGAGAATAGCGCAGTTTACTAAAAAAAATATAATAAAAAAAAACACCAACCATAATTCGCATCATATCAACAGTCATATGGGCGTCCCTGTGACATACTCATCTCGCCCCGCGTGATGTCATCCCATTATGGGATGTGGTAAGCGTGGGGTCAGTGAAGCATGACGTCATGGTAGGAGACAATCTGAGGATGCCCTCATGGTGGTGACGGCGGGGCCTGCATGGTGCCGGCTTCTCGGCACGTGCTGGAGGAGCCCCCCGCCTGGAGGAGGCAGCCCCGACCACGTGGTGCTGCCACTCACAGGAGGCAGGGCCGCCATGATGGCAGGGTGCTGGTGCATTAACCCCCGCCCCTCCAGAACCTCCTGCTATGGGTGTGTCATGATGGGTGGGGGCACAGCGGGAATAGCTGACCTATATGCAATTGTATATCTACAGTGGGATATGTCTCGTATCTTTTGAATTTACATTTTGTACGTTTGCACTAGAATCGAAAGGTGATGCACATAGAGATCTTTAGAGCAATAGATTGGCTTTGTCAATACTAAGGAGGACATCATCATCATACGCACGTTCATTTGTAATTTAATTCTAAGTCTCTCATCAAGATATTAATGACGCTACACTTCCTACATAGTATCCCCTTTTCTCGTGTCACATCAGTATTGCGAAGTCCCACTTCTCAGAATCATAATCTGTCTTAGTCCGGTTTTCACATGTATATTGTACAGGCACCTCCACCGGGTATTCATTGAAAAGCAGCATGTAACTGAACTTAAACCTTGGATGTCAACACTTCCCATAGTTATCATTTATAAAATGGGGAGTAAGAGAAATTGCAGTCACTCACCCTATAGTATGTAGTGTCTATAATTATTATACCCTTTGGCTAAATCTAGCCATTAGCTTGGGAAAGTGACATGTTCATCATGTGATATATCTGTACGTGGACCGTGGTGCATTTAGTGGATGTTGCATGTCAGAAGTTGACAATTAGTTATATGTGGAAACCTGTCATCTGGATACGCAAGGGGTGCTGTTTTTCCATGAACTTTTAACTCCTTAGCATGTCGACGAGAAATACTGGCCTTTTGTGACGTGTTCGCATGTCACGATAACTGTCAGTAGGCGCGTCAGACACGTCGCTGACAAGGTCAAAGGTCCTAACTACAAGGTCAGAGTTCAGTCTAAATTATAGGTCATTAGCGTCGACCCCAAAATACCTTTGAAGAGAGAGGTGTCTGTACATGTGAAAAAAAGGGGGAAAGAAAGATAAGAAAAATTATAGCTGTATACCTTTTAAGGTATATTATTCACTACCAGAGCGAATGTGAATGGTTTTATGCAAGTATCATTGTAAATAGGAGTAGCCCTGAGGGTGGTGAAAGGGAAGGGGGAGTGGAGTGAAAGGGGGGAGGGGTAATGTGGTGTTTTATTGCTTCTCCTGTACAGTTATTATGGGTTTGGGGGTCACTGGAGGTCGGGTGTAAGTAACTAATGGGGTCCTGTTTACATTTATAAGTCTGCCCTTCTACTCCAATATAGACGTCACCCTTGGCTGTGATCAACTCAGCGATGGTATGTGTGTAAAGATATAAGTATGGAAAGGGTTACAATATCCACTGTCAAGCAATACCATAGGGGGTGCAATACACAGTACAGTATGCTTCGCTATCGTGAAATAATATTTCCATATAAAATGATCAAATATCGTCACTGTATCTTAATCCAAGAACTATTGAATTTAACTTGTTAGAACATAGCTATTTTTTTGTGCATTATTGTTGTTCAATTGTTCATAAAACCTAGTGTCAGGTGAAAGGCCTACCGATTGCTAGCGTGGAATACCAGACAGTTTCAAATGAGTCAACCAGTTAAGTCAATATATGATAATTCTAACTGGCAACATATTGACCTTTTTATGCAATCATCATCATCATGGTCGGTACATGGTGACCCCTACCACCCTACTGACCCCTCACCCATCCCCAACTACCCACCCCCTTCCCCCATTCCTGCTATGGCAGCCCTGCACTGTTAAAACCACACCAACGGCCACTTGTCACAGTGATGACCTCCTGATAGTGGGTGATACCTATCAGGCAGTGGTAGAATTACCGATGAGGTATCAATACAATCAGGTGCATCTGTATGGCAGCTGGACAGGTAGGCTGGAACACCTGTACATCCTTGGTATTACGTGCCTCTATGTATGCACCCCCTACCATGGTCTCTGGTACAAACACAGGTGACAGCTGATCCTTATAATTATGTGGGATCTCCTGTGGACAGGTTGTGCAGGCGTGATACCATCAATCTCCTATTGTCCCGCATGTATCAAAATGGAGCTTTGCTGTGTTGAAGCACATTGTTCTGTAATGTATACACATAGGTATAATGGTGGTATCCTGTTTATCTTGTTTTGAAAAGGATAAAGTGGCCCTCTGTATAACCTGCTGTTAATGAAGGATGTTCCATGTATGCAGACGGCTATAGAATCGAAGCTGCGAATTCAACCTAGAAATCGTGACAAAAATGTGCAATTTATCTCTGCAAATGTATTTCAAACTGTATCTGCCGATATCATAATATGGACGAGATCATCTAATGGAAACTAGTAGTGTTAGATCTAATGACGGTCTTAGATAAAGATACCTCTCTGAAGGTTTGTAGCCAGTGCGTAAAACTAAATTGACTTTTAGTAACGTAAAGGAGAAATGTGCTCATTTCGCACGAATATATTGGATATCATAACATGACAAGGCCTACACAGTTACTGTTAATTATTTCATAATGCAGTGTAATATCCATAAAATGAAATGTGACTTTGTCATGGGAATTATATATCATAATTACAACTTCGTCATGGTGTCGGCACAAATACTTAATCAGCAATCTAAAGAAGATCTCTGACTGTCACTGTCAACGTGACTCATCCAGAACTATTGACGCGGACTTTTTAAAATTTATGAACTAACCTGATGTGTGTCATTCTATGAATTCCCCACTCAGCTATGACATTATTCACTATTTTATATTAGCATTGGATGATCGACAGACGCCGTTCACAAGGGACATGTATTGTCCTATATGTAAAGCCATAGATATCGCATGTCCCAGTGCACATGACAACCACAGTGAACTGTATTCAATGTGGGTTGTACATAGTACACTGCTAATCAAAAGATATTGGATAGTTCTTGAAGTTAGAATACCTCACTAATAATGGCCAAGATCTGCTATGCGATCTTGGCTACGATTGGTTCTCATGGATATATTCATTCTGAAAACCATTATAACTAACCTATCAAGGGCACTGCATAAATGTGTACATGAATGTTCATTCCAGGCTATCCGACATGCTCCCATTTACAACATACAGTATTGACGATACCGCCAATAACAGCAGTAATGACCGCACAGATGATGGCATTTGGTGGTTGTTACATCCATTTTATTTGTACATAAAGCATGGAAGAGCCCTACTATTTTCAGAGGAGCAGCACTAAGATAGGCTACCCGTCCTCCTCCTGGTGTATAATGGTAATGTCCTCCAGCACCCAAAGCACCCAGCACCACCCACAGCTACTCCACCATGGAGGAGGAGGGGAGACCCATTTTAACCCCTTCGTCTCCATAGCGCCCAAGCCCCCAGCAATACAGGCCCTGGATGTCTGCAACCGCTGCATTGAGATATTGACCAAGGGAACACATCAGCTTTGACCCTCTGTCTCCCGATCCTCAACAAACCGGAAGCAAGCCCGGGGCATTCCTGATTCAGGTCTCGCGTCGCAAAGTTAAACTATGTCCCCTGACCGGAAATGAAATCCAAAACGCTACTCCCACAGCCTACGCCATGTGAGTGTGTAATTTCGATCAGGTGGTATTAACATTGCCGCAAGATTTCTCAACAGGAGGAGGAGAAGGGAGTGGGGACACTGGAGGAGCCGTAGAGGAATGTGGGTTAAAACAGCGCCATCTAGTAGTCCCCTCCTCCCCCCGCAGTCAGCCCTGACGGACGCTGATACTATCGCGCCACCACCACGATTTACGACGGCAGCGCCGCGCGGCGGTCAAACGTGCTAAATTTACCGGTGGTGGGAGGTAGGCAGAGCACTGGAGGAGCGGGAGGGGAGAGGATCCAGAGAGGGGCAAGGCCCCGTGTGAGGCCTGGACGGCGGACGTCTGCCGCCCATGCCCAGGGGAGGATTGGGAGGGAGAGGGGGGAAGGTATAGCTGATCCTGGAAGCATCAATAGCAGGGGCGGATTTCTAGAATAAATCGTGTACAATAAGGCGCTATACACGCTCCCATCAATGTACAGCAATGTATCGAGGCGAGTTCGGCATTCAACATTGAAGAGGAAGTTGTAATGTACCAAAATAATCAACAATTTAATTGTTTTCTGACCCGGGAAAATAAAGACATGTCTGTCTGTATATACGTGAAGGCGAGTTGATATGGAGAACAAAACGAAAGCTGCTTAGAACTCAGATATAATCCTATATGATATGTCATGTTGTTCATATCTTTGCATGGCAAATGTTTTCTCTAGTATGCTTATACATATCCCTGATATATATAATGAATAATGTCGTTCATATCCTCAAATAACAAATGTTATATCTAGCATCAGTATAGATATCCATAACAACGACGAACATAGATGATTAATGGGACTTCACAGTGGGTGAGACTGAAGAAAAAGATAACCCAAAAGAATAACACACACGTGAAATGAGGCGCAGCCAGGGAGTCTAGAATTCCCTGGATACCTCTATAAAACGACCGGGCTAAAAAAAAATCAAGGCTCCCATGCTTGTTTCTATAACACAGCACACTCAAACAAAAGGGGGAAAAGATAAAAATTGGAGACAGACTAGAACAAAGCCGGCATGGAGGCAGGGTCTACACGCCACGCTGTGACCAGACAAAGGGGTGATGGGGCCTTATCGCAGTCAGCAGACCGTGACAGGGCCTGATCGGGGATCAATGTGATCAGTGCAGATCATCGGGCCGCCATGGGGCTGGATCATCGGGGTGATCGGCGCAGGGCACATGGGGGAGGGGCGAAGGGAGCTGGGGTATGGGAATCAAGGCAGGGTATAGACAAATGTGGGGTGATATTGGCTGAATGGATGTTCCTGTTGCTGTGCTAGGAAAATACATTGGCTCTATTAATCGATAGCCATGATTATGTGCAGTGCTTCTGCCCATTAGCGTTACTGTTTGGGGACAGGTCTATAGATGCAGTGTATGTGTACATTGACCTGAATGTGTTTTTTCCTAAGTGTGATTTGGAACAGATGGTCGGTTGAAAGTATAAATTTGGTTCAATGGTCGCCAGGTTTAGGATTATTATATCTACATCGTACATAAGGTCACATGAACTAATCTATGTGACGTAAATCCATATAGTATATTCCTTCCTTCATCTGGGTTTAATATATATATGAATTGTAACCTTATAACCACCTATCATGGGATAAATAAATGTATACTTGTAGCGATTCATAAACAGCCTACGTCCTGACTCTACCCAGACATTCATTGATAAAGTTTGCATTGTTGTCATTCAGTTAGCGATAGCTGCAAGTGTCTGTATAAATGTAGCACACTGCATCTGATTTTCTATTTATATAGAGGGTGTGTCCCTCACACACAGAAGATTATATCTACAGGAGGGGGCCATCCCAGGCACTAGGGTCTACCCCTCGAGTGGTGGCTGCTATGGTGATCAATGTCCCCTTCTCTCACGGTCAAGCCCTTTCACTATTCCAGCACCAAGCTTTCCCCACCCATAGTGTGGGGTTACTCGCCGCCCTCCTCCAGCACCGGTATCGAGGTCATCACACGTGGAGATAGGACCTCCTCCATGCAGTGGCTTTAACCCCCGCCGGAGCTGCCCTACTCTCATACATGTACTCCCTCCCCTGTGGCACTATTTACCCCCTCCTCCCCCACCCCTTTTCTAACTGCTATATGTATGTACATAGAGCTTAATGCACATACAATATGCCCACCCCTGCCCCACCATGCACCCAGTCACAATGGGCGTTGCTCCATGATCAAATCACACTAGTATACAATATACACAGTATACAGTGCCCATCCCCTCATACCCACCCCTCACCCCTAGCTCTCTTCTGTACTAGTATGTAGCACCCTGCCCACTGCACTACTCACACAGAGATCAATATCTGCACGTATCCCCTCCTCCGGGACAGACTGCTAACATTGGCCTTCCCTCTGATCGTGGTTATAGGGTGGGATTATTTCGACGCGGTCATCTGTATTTGTTCTCCTCCAAATCTAAGGATGGGGGTGGAGATGGGGATGGGGGTGGTATGTGTGTGTGTTTTCGGGGAGGGGGGTAGGGAGTGAGAGTAAGGTGCTTGGATGCATGGAGGAGGTGGTGGTGGTCGGTGTGGGTTTAGTGCATCCTCAGAGATGGCTGATACTAAGAAGGGCTTTTCCATGCCACCCCTCAAAACCAAACCCTCCCTCCCTCCCCCAACCCCCTCCCACCACCGTCTCCCACACGGCCAACTGAAGCATCAGGGTCAGCCCGGTACGCTGCGGCGTTCCCGGCGGACGACTCCCTTATCTCGGCGCGGCAGATCGGGCCCGGTCGTGACGCCACAATGGGCGCGCGCCTTATCAGTCAGTGTCACGTGGCCCCACCATGGCCACGTCACTTCCTGTGGGGGCTTCTGGGTAGGTCGGCCGGGGATCGGCGGGTGCGGACGCCCGGGGAGGGAGGTAGGGAGTCAGGAGTGGGATGAGGAGTGTGTGTGGGGGGGGGGGGGAGGGGTTGCACGGGGGGAGACGCTTCTATATGACGCTCTGGATGGCGTCGGCCTGGGGATTAGGCAACCCTAAATAGCAGCGGATCGTAACGTCACGACTGACGCCCCCACTACACAGCCCGCCAAGCCTTGATCCGCTTAGACTGTGGCTTGGCCTTGTTTTTCCTTTCGGGGTTTCCATGGCATAAAGAGCAATCTAGTTCACTGGGTTTCTTATTCACAGAGCACCATTTTCTTGATGTTTATGGTGAAGGTGGGGGGCATTTGCTAATACAAGAACAGATGCTTGTTATGACAACGTCTCTATCAAACAAGTGCTATTGTTCTTATAAATGTCAGAAGCTGATCTTCTCTGGTCGACTATACGGCTGAGATTGAGGTAGAGCCTGCATGATAATAGCTATAAGGCTACTAGATATACACGCAGACCATAGTTTATCCTGCTATCAATCGAATAATCTTCATGAGTGAGAGTGTTTGCAAGCTGCACTGTAAATAGTGAATACAAAAATACATCCTATATACAGTAAACCCACAGTATGTTCTACTGCCCATGTACACTAATACCATAGTTTATACTGTAGAACCACAGTAGATTATACTGCTCATCTACGTTAACTTCTAACAGTGTGAAAAAATATGACGTCAGCACCTAATCTACAATGCATGGGTGCCAAACGTGTAGTACCGGCAGTCACCGCGTAAGTAGTATGTGGAAAATGGCATTTGTAAATGGCAACTCAATATGTTAAAATTTTCAAACTCGTCATCAAAGGTCATACACGACACATAGTATCGACTGGGGCCGTAAGAGAGCAACTGGAAAGGGTGAGTCCTCCAGCTATTCAAGGAAACTGACTAATCAATGATCATGCCCTCTCCAAAGGCCAAGAATCAATAAGGGAATTCGGACGTAGGATCCAACGGGTTTGTACATCGTCGAAAGGCAGTTTCAACAACACTGCGAGACATAATAAAGCCCTTCAGACCGGAATCAGCCGTTTTATCAGATAGTTATCGGAACCAGCACCAGGGGGCGCCATTAATCACCCCCACATCCGGGTTACCGCGGACCCAGGAGGCCCGGCATGCACCACTCACCGGATGATTCACTCCTGGGTCAAGTCCACACTGCTCAGTTCACCAGGGCCCCTTTGTCAACAGTCTAAGATATTCTCAGACCAAACGGAAAAGAAAGGCGACCCACAGATAGAGTAGGCCTACATGTGATGCACTCGAGAACCTCTGGAATTTCGATAGCTGGTGTTTTCTTATTATTTTTATATTTCGATCAGATTCAAGAGATGATAAGGTGATACTAAGTTAGAAGCCTGAATATATCATCAAAATGAAAAGCTTTAACGGTATGTATTCAGATAATGCGATGAGCTATATACACTGAAACCTACCGGACGTAATACTATAATAGCACAATTATAATGAACGTTTAGTATAAGCCTAAGTCCTGTATCTATCTGTAAAGACAACGTATTTCTGGAATTAAAAGTTGTCTTGTTATCTATTTGAATAATAGTTAATAGTAGTACATGTATTGACCTTCGGCTGATCTCTTCCCCAAGACACGGTGAAGCCGTGGCTGTAAATCATGGGAAAATGGAACTAAATATGTCCTAAGTGTGATTTGAATTGATCAATTTTAAATTATAAAAGCCCATAGACTGGTAGGTTAGGGGACACCTGACACCCAGGTAAATCTGCAGCGGTCATCTGTGCCACACGCTGGGTGTGTGTGTTATATAACCATACTGACCACTGTCCACCTCCCAATTACTTCAGACCGCCACCCCTTAAGGCAGGGCTAATTGCCAACCACCACAACAGACTGAAATGGGACTGCGATTTGAGCCTTTACTTCCTGTGCCCACCACAGAGATAGCATTGACCAGCTACCGGTCCGGTCCGTACCTCCCCAGTGCCTGCCTAGCCCCCCTGTGAGCAGCCCTAGTGTGTCACACCTTGAAAGCAGGCCTTAAGCAGGCCCACTCACGCACATTCCTCACCAGGAGGGGGTAGTGCAGGTGTGTCGCCACCACTCTGTATGCATAACTGTGGCCAGATGAGGCAGATAGGACGACAGGGGGTGGAGATAGGCATCTAATGGCCCTACCCTGCAAGCCTTGGGACAAGGGAGCCCCCTACCCCTCTTCTCCAGCCCAGATAAGGATCAACCCGCGAAAATGGACGGGTCGCTGCGGCACCCGGCTCCCTGGGCGGCCGGCCCGACAGCCGGGAGGAGGCGGAATGGGCGGGAAGGAGGACCGACGGAAGGCTAACTAGTGGAATACGGCGCCCCATGGGCATCCCCCATGGTGCACTTTGAAGAGCATTTTGCATAGGCAAACATCAAAGAATCGTACACAGTATACCCATGGGGTACTGCCAGTTGAACAGGCATTGGAAATACTATACTTCTGAAAAGGCTGTTAACATTAGACTGTATATTGAAGGAATAGCGCTAAATAAATGTGTGTATGTATTGAAATAGGCGTTTCTCTCGGTTCAGTACAGGGGTACTGGCTAGATATAGATTGTGATATACAAATTGGAGCACACGTATTGTCAAACAATAATACAGTGCTGCGTATAAAAGCAATGGGAATCATGGCAAAAAAAAACTTCCTCCCAATCTCTGATGACGTGGTAATCTCATTTTCAACCAACACCTTGCCCAAATTGAACCTCATAAGGACCCTTGATCTACACTATTGCCTAAATTAGTATCATATCATCACATTCGGCATGGATTGTGTTTCTATAATGCGTCTACATGTACTGTACATGAAATACGCCAAGAGCATGACAGATATACCGGTCCCTGTGCAGCGATGTAGCAGTAGTAGCAGTAGTAGTATAGTACAGTGGCAAGTTGTAAGTAGTATACGACATTTGGGTTTTTACCCAGGTGTTGACCTGAACCAACTTGCATTCCGACGTGAGTTCTATGTAATTCTAGTCCTTAAAATCAAAGATCAGTCAACCTTACTGTCGGTTAATCACAACGTCCATTACTGTGTCCATAATGAGATACCCAGATGTTGGGTAAAGTATCTCAGGAAAAGCTATAGGGTTTTACATTATGCGCCTAGTAAAATCATAAAAGGTGAACATGTTACACTCGTGGCACAGTGTGCCATGCTTGCTCTATGGGATGCGTTTACAACCCATGTGAAAAATGGAAACAGTGCTATGTTGTGTGACAAGGCCAAATGATGTCATATGTTGCTTGGTGCTCATACAATATCGCCGAGAGTTCCATAGCGCAAACGGTATAACCTACGCTCATAAATAACCTGCCTCGTAACACATATCCTCCCTCTGTGCCTCTTTTTTTCTCAACAGAGAAATGCGTTGATAATGCAGATTGCATTCTTTTAGGAATTAACGCTATCAATTGATATGGATTGTGCATGGATTGCAACTTATCCTATTAAGATAATATAAACCCCATAACTGTTACAATATTTAGATGGATTTCAAAATACTATCATTCGGTTAAGAAATACTACTGTATCATTGTGATTAACAGTGGGTTGCAACTATTCTGTAGTGTGACTAATATTTCTGATATCTCTACACAGACACAGATACACACAGAATCTTGGCAATTACACGTGGTAATATTTAACCAATGTGTTAACCCCTTCACCACTGGGTTTCTTGTAACTCAATGCAAAATTGTGCAATATATTGGCTTACCGTTTAATTGGATCACTATGGATATTTCTGTAATGCATCAGTGGTATGCTTGACATTACTCAATGGCGTAAAATCAAAGGTCAATCAAATAGCGTTCTGCTCTATCAAGCAATAACTGCACGCTCTGGTTGGAAACCACCATATGTCGTGAGCATTGAAAGCATGACAAACTCAGCAAGATCGTCATTAAGATAACCATTATCCCTTGAATGTCATTTCCAACGCTACACCCTCAGAAAAGTGAGAGTCATTGTCGCTAAAACTACCCTCACCTGAGAGTCAGGCAGTGCTTGACCCTCAGGTGAGGGTAGTTTTAGCGACAATGACTCTCACTTTTCTGTGTGTGTAGTCTTCTCATTTAACAAATAATCTAGAATACCTCAGATACTATAGTACTACTGTAGTAGTCTGAGTGTTTTCAAATGTGTTGCAATGAATGTAGTGTTTTATGCAGCCACATTGGAAACACACACTGAGAACATTGACTAGCTCTCTGATAAAAACATCTATAGCGTACAATATACTAACAGTACAATGTAACAATCCAGACCATGTGGTTGGGTGGTACAGGACATTTCTCAGAACCAATGTACTCCAGTATCTCAGAAGTAGTGCCATATCCTCCAGTGTGTCTGGGTGGGGAGCCCATGTCGTGCCCATAGCAGATAGGATCAGGTACTACATCGATCCCCGGTCGTCCTCTAGATCACACACAGATCGGATAAGGGAGCTGCTCACCAGCCCTCCTCCAGCTCCCCCTGCTCCTTCTGTGTCGTATATAAACCGTGTATCTAGGGCAACTGGTCCTGATAGCGGGGTGGCAGTAGGGCAGTGTGTGGGAAAGGTGGGGGAGATTGTGAATATAGGGGGTCAATGCTGGGGGTTGCCTGGGAGTGTATAGATTATCTGGTTTGGACAGAGATAGGAACTGATAAGCCGACTTACCTCAGTGCTTGCTCGTGCTGGTTTGATAGGGCTGACAGTGGATGTCCCCCCTCCCTACCCTGGGTTGACAGGTCGGACAGTTCAGGGGGCGTGGTCAGGGCATCCCTCCCTAGTGTCACTCGCCGCACGACGCCAGACGCCGCGACCGTCTCCGTGGCAACGCTCGCGCGGCGGACACACGCGGCGCGGGGAAGGTATGGGCTGCGAGGGCTGATATCTAGTATGTCTATACAGACAACTCCCTCCCTCCCTCTTCTACTCTAGTCAGTGCATGGTCATTACCAGCAACCGGCACGTGGCCTAATTGAGGAGCAGTAAGAAGATGGGGGACGGCGGCAAGTGGCAGAAGCACTTCCTGCCTATATTGGGATCGGAGAGTGCAGCGCCAAGGCCATGTATAGGCAGTCTTTTCCCTCCAGACAGGCAGGAGGGGAGCAGAAGGAGGGCGCGGATGGCGGGAATTTCTCGGCAAGATGGCCACTTACAAAAGTCGTCTGCGTAACCAGTCTCCGCGCCAATTCCGGGCGGGCACATCAATCGCCGGTCTATACGAGGCCGGCATCTGTGACGAACGGAGCCCAAGGGACAATGTTAGAAAGGAGGCCATTTTCAGCCCCACCCCCATCCCACCATCCCCCCATCCTTTTATACACTTGGGGTTCCAGGGTCTCGAGACGATGACGCTAGTTGTTCAGTGAGGGTCCCCTGGCGAAAGTCGACGTGGGCAACGTTTGCGACAGTCTCGTAGCGGTTCGATGAGAGTGTCGTAATAAGGTTGCACCCCCTACACCTGGACACCTCACATATTACGGTGCATGTATAGCATTTAGAGCAGACCTACTCCCCTGCAGCATTGCAGGGGTGGGGGCATATAGGTAACAGGGGAGGGACCCAATCTAAACGTCACTGCACGGGGAAGGTCCCCGAAGGAAATGCACCCTTGGCCATTAAAACGTCATTACGGCTCTGTCGGACCGCGTAACGACGTCGCGTCGCACGTCGGGTGGGGACTGGGCGGTGAATTGACATGTGGCTCGGGCGGGGCGGGTGGGATGAGGGTGGGGTGGGGCAGCCTCTAGCCTGCCCATCCCCAACCCCCCTCTCCCCTCTCCGACCCCCTCGGTTAGATCCCTATCTGGTTCCACCGGGCGGCCCATCCCATTGTTGGGGCGGGTTATTTTGGTGGGGGCAGGGCGGCACAAAGACCCGTGACATTGGCTCTAAACAACTGTGACTCGCCGGGCCAATTAAATGGAGAAGTAATTAAAACTACATCGACCACGACAGCCAGCCGATGAAAAGCCAGCCGTGCGAATCCGCCAGATGCATATGGTGATGCTAGTCAGGGCCTGGCCCGGGCAATTTGGACATCAAAGCTGGGGTGATGGCCCTGTTGACCTTCATATACGAATCAAAGCTTGCTTCTCTGACCTGCAAGATTGAACCGCCTGGTCCTGGACCCCACACAGCATCAAGTGTGACCTTTAATTTTAGCGAGTCATGGCCTTTTACGGATATCAAAGTATGCTTCAGAATTGGTATAAATTCCACCCCTTCAATGTACTCTATTTTTGGCATTCCGAGAATATGATTGATCACTCTGGCCTAGAGAGAGCTTTGGTTGATCTCCCTTTCTATATACTGATATGGTCAGCTGAACCCCTGCATTCAACATTGGTGTTTTAATGTGTATAAATGTATGTACAATGCACAAATGTAGTAAAAGGTATGCTGCACAGAAAGAAGACAGAGTAATATTAACTCTTTTACCAGTGTCAAAGCTCTACCTCCAGGGCAACTCTCGTTTTTATTCCCTTGTACTGTATTCGACTCTGTTGTGGAAGGGGGTCAAAACATAATTGCCCATGTTGTACAACGGCCTAGATATTGCACCTACCGGGATACGTTATTTAGCTTTTGCGAATGGATATCAATCTAAACTTGTATATATGAACCACATAACCGTCACATGATGCTAACTCCATAATGCATTGATATACTAATCATATTCAGTGTCCATAATCGCACCATGAATAACAAGCTATAGAATCGTTTACTGTAGATGTTTGGGTTTAACACTTCATGGCATCAACAATGGGCGGAAAATATGCAGAAGCCTGCAACTCTTTGACGGCCATCCTCAAAGCCAAACCAGGATCCCTGACGTTCGTCCTGATTCTTTTTAAATCCCAGGATTAAAGTCACACGGTGTGGGTGACGATACAGAATTTATTATAGGCCAAACTGACATGGTCATAAAAAAGAGAGAGGGGCAGTAGGCATCGGTCGGGTGCTATAGTCAGTGTGGAGGTGGAGTAGCCATTCAGTGCCTTTTCTGGGGACTGCACGTGGCAGCGGGAATTAATGAGACGGGCCGCGTGTTGTTGTCACTGTCGTCTCATCATCAGCTTTTAACGACGCTCACACTAGACATTCACACCACAGCCCGACCTGTATTTCAGCAGGCCAGTCAATGGGCGTGTCAGTGGGTGAGAAGGGGGGGGGCTGAGATGGGGGTATTGGGGGTGACTCCCGGAGTTGACGCCCGCCCTGCCCGGTGTCAGCCGACACGTGCCGCTGGGCTCCGTCGCCGGGCAGCGACCGGGCGCCAGTTTACGACTGTCGGCATAAAGAGACGATCGGGCACCAGGACGGGTAGGGACAATGCCAGCTGAGGTTTATGCGTCTTGCCTGTCGGCGGCACAAACGTCCGGAATATCATGTGTTGTACCTAACACCTGATTGGAATGACTTGCAATATATAGATCCATCTGTGTTTGTGGGTGGGTGTGTGGGATCGTGGATGGGGGGGGGGGGGGGATTAGGATTGTGATTGGAATTGGGAAGGCGGGGGGGGGGGGGGGTCCGAGGTGAGGTTACTGTTTATGGTCAAGATCTCTGGGCGTTATATACCTGAACTCAACATAGACTTCATGGGGCGGGGGCCAGGCACCTTATGGCATATAGCCTCCAGCAACAGCAGCAGCAAATAGCGCCAGGTCGTAAAGTCGGTACACGCACATATACATGGGGAGTGTAACACTGTTATACCACCACCGTTACAGACAGCAGGAGATCGGTCAGACCCTGGGGCAGGGCACGTGGCAGCAGCAGCCTCCCCCATAGTTCACCCCTCCCTACCCCGGCCGTGTTCCTCCATGAGGCAGGTGCACAGCGGACCTGCCGAGACACCGTCAACACCGCGTCCACCCGTCCCCGACCGACGCACCTGCCGCCAGTACTGACAGCACCCCGACCACGTCACATCATCACCCCCACCCCAACCCAACACGCACACTCACACCCACACTGACCTCCCATACACACCCCCTGTCGTCTACCATAACGACCCGCTGTTCATTTTAATATCGGTTTCCCTTTGGCCTCCGGTGTGACTTGAAACAATGCCGCTCCCCCACTGGCGCCAATTCCCCCTCGTTAAAACACAACGCCCTCGCGGCATCGCGACCACGGCGCGGGTCACTGCGGGAGGCCGGGGGAGGGGCGGCAGGTGGGCGGGGAGGGAGGGATGCCCGCGCCGCCCTTGGAGGGAGGGGTCCAGCCTGAGGCCAGTGCTTCCACCTTGTCTGACCCTGCTAGCTGTCAGCACGCACAGGTGCCTGTATCCCTCCCATTTCCACATCTCCACCCAACCCCTTAAGCCCTATAACCCACCCATTCTACCCAACCTACCCCCCCCCCCGACACCCACACATAACAGGTGCAACAGAATCAGTGAAGGCAATAACCCCCACCCTGTAACAACCCAACCCCACGGCAAAACTCATTGACTCCTGGTCCCGTGCAGGAAGTCACCACTTTGATCTCAACACCCAGAAAATTACCTGCGGCCAAATAGTGGTGCTGTCCGTAAAACTGGAGGGGTCATTAGGAAACCCTTATTGTGGTGGTAATTGCAGATGTTTTCCGGGCATATCGTCATGGAGGATGAACACACACACAGACACGTGTTTGACCCGAAGCCAATTCCCATCATAACCTTTGATTGTAAAAATCATCCTATGATGACCCTAACGGACGTTGGAGTGAAGTGATTTATATGTTGGAGACAGTCATCTAACGGGACTAAATATTGAGATCCAAATCGATCTCCGGAAACATGCACATATGATACAGGAGCATTAATCACAATGAAGGGTTTACTTCTAAATATAGCATTTCAGATTAAAGATTAAAGGCTCACATGTGATAAGTAATAAATAAATATATGAAGTAAATAGCTAGATTAATTGCAATATTAGAGGAAACTTTTAACAGAAACTAATGTCACATCGCCAAGCATCGCCAGATATATGCAAATGATTAAAATAGTTGCTAATGCGTGATACATCCTTATAGCATGTTAACATAGTATATGAAATCAAATCATAAGTGTATGCTTTGAAATTCGGATAAAAGCCAGTACTTAAAATGATCTTCGCAAACACTTGACCCAACAGATCAAAGGTTTGTGTCAGGTTACCCGACAGACTCCAACAGAATAATAAATCAGCGAGATGAAGGGAAATAGTTCAACATTTCTAGTCCCCTTTACATGTTTACATATTTCTAGTCTATTTTTTTAAAGGTTAATTTCAAGGGTTATCAGATTCAGAATACGTTGATGTCTAAAACAGAATCTGAATAGAAAAGAAACATGCAGACATGAAGGTTTTCTGTTTACTGTTTATCTTTTTAGGCGTTGGCTTATCTCTTCTCCCTAATTTGCCCTATTTCGGAGGCACCCATGAAGAGAAGTAAGGTGTAACAAAAGGTGTACATATGACGTCTAATGAAATAATTAATATTTTGATCCGATATGAGAAGAGAGGATATATGTGAAATATATTGAACCCCATATCTGCTGATCCCTTGATGGCCAATAGCATGTCAATGACATATCAATACACAATCCAATAGCATGTATGGGTGTACCTAATCATTCGAAGACGGTATGATACCTCGATGCTTCATGTACAGTTATCGTCATGATGCACCAAATGCAGCGCCGACAAGCAATTGTAGTTCACCCGCACTGCGTTGGTGCATCATGCGTACCCTTTAGGACTGTCTAAGCCCCGTAGGATCAGTGGAATGCATAGATCGATTATCTGGTTCATCACAATAGTGAATGGAATCAATTGATCGCCCGATAGACTACCATTTCCATATACTGCTATTTATTTGCAACAGTTATCAAACGCACCGAGGGAAAACAATGCATATCTTACTGTCACTGTATAAGCATGCACAATGGGTGAATAGACACCTATTATCCATCTCTATGTGACTCCTCATATCTCACTGACGGGATCACCAGCTTAAGATTGTTGAGCAATAATGAGTCCATGATATCACACACACATACAGCCGTTATATCCTCCAGCACATGGATATTTCCCACTGAGCTTCTCCTCTACTCAACAGAATAGCCATCCACTGGTATCTTGCCAACCTGTCTGGCTGATGTTATCAATGTCAATTCAGATACAAACTGATAGTTAACATATGTCCACATTGCAGGAAACATGATTAAATGTTTGAGAGAAAACACTCTGTATTGGAGGCTAGTAGCACAGCCGTTCTGTCCGGACAGGGTTTTAAAGGGGGTCAGTTGATTGACTGTCCCCTGGAGTAGGGTATAAGACACTGCAAGTTCCCACTGGAGTCGTCCCTTTGTCGGGCTAAGTGTGAGGGGCTCCGGCCTGCCGTCATCTTCAGCCGCCAACAATTCCCCGCCAAAACGTGTTCGGAGCAGACGACATTTGACAACGTCTTTATTTTGATAAAGCCCGTCCTCAGCGTCGTTTGTGGGTCAGTCCGAGTGTCTATTTAGAAAACAATAACAGACAAACAGGGCGGACACGAGGTCAGAGAATTGGGGCGATCAGATTCGCTGGTGATCACAGACAACAAAGTGTGGATCCAGATTAGACAGAACCTCCAGTGGGTGAGTGGGTGGTGATTTTTGTCGGATGGAGGAGATAGCTGCAGTGTCCGACCGACCGACCGGCCGTCTTGGCTGCATGGCCGTGTGTGTTTGAGGTTGGTGCTGGGTAGTTGTAGTGGTGAGATAATCGTAGGGTGGCCACGGTATCTTAATCTGGGAGCGCCGTGTGTGAGATATGAGAACCAGGGCGCTCCGGCCCACAGCCAGCATACACCGCATATCTTACCTTATCTGTAGCCCGCAGACCTGGCCGTAAATCTGACGAGTAAAATCTCCCCCGGCGTTCCTGGAGTTCGAGCGAGGCAGAGAGCAGACGACACAGACGCAGGCGAATTAAACGTGTTTATCACTGGCTCTGATTTGTTGATGATCGATGCCAAAAAATAATGATATGACAGAGATGTATACAGGGACGCGTGCGTGTGCGGAGCGCGCGGCCCGAGCATTAAATATCTGCTGCTGCGCCCCGCGCCTCCAGTACGCCTGCGCGGTGAGGACCGGAACTGGGTGCCGCTGGTGCTGCTGGTGCTGGGAGGGTGGGGGCTGCTACAGCAGCAGGAGGCAGCGCGGGGCGTCGGGTAATTTACATCGACGCTTTGGCCCGGTGGTCGAGGGGACGGCGGCTTATCTGATTGGAGCTCCTGTCTCAATATTGTGCTCAACCTCGGCCGGCAGCAGTGCAGCGACCAGAGAGTGGGCGGGCGGCCATGGGGCGCTCAGAAATGCAGATGGGTCCAGCCTGATACAAATACAAATCAGTCGGCTGAAGGCACACTGAAAACGCCACTGCCAATGTTTCTATCATAGCCTCCGATGGCCCCTAGATACATAAAGCAAACCAGCCTCTCTGCGGGCCAATGCAAAGACACCCTACTGCCATCCCCCATTCTCCCTGCCATCTGACAGTATCATATCGACCAGCAATCGCAAAGATCTTCGGACTTTGACACCAAGGGGAGCGTCCATAAAAATAAGAGTATACAGGGCCATAATGTAAGTCCCTACCTATATAGCCATGTCTGAAAAAGACAAATGGCAAACTGAAGGTTTATGTTGCATGTAAATCAGACCCTATCATAGACGGACACTTATACGTGTAGGGCAAGACAGCAAGGCAGGACAGAGGAATAGCTAGTACTGGGCATGGCAGAGCAAGGCAGGGTAGGACAAGGCAGGGCAAATATAAACAGAGAGAATACTATCAGTAGATGGGGGTCAAATGCGCTTAGCATATATGGTATATTTATTCCTTCCTTCGATTACCCTATGTGCACTGACAGTGTATACATACACAGTACCATGAGTACATGTGCACTTTTGTATTATCATACTTGTAACAGAATCATGATCAAATATAGGGAGGTATGTGATACAAGAGAAGCGTTACTTACCTAACGTCAAATTGTGTGCTCATATATTCAGAATTACCCTTGTTTTTACTTTTATGTGACTAAGGTATATAGTCACCTGACTATGAGGGTTAAAATAGGTTGGGATAGTCAGTTACTTGTGGCTATCGGTTTTATTATCAGTACAACAGTCATCTCTCTTATCGTCTCTCTTATCTCAACCTATACTTACAGCATAAACTGATCAATTAACTTATCATCTGGGTATTTTATTCAATTTACACCATCTTACAATAAATGTGCATCACCCGTAGTTAGATGAGAACCCTAAAACGAACCCGATATTCTTGCATCGGAGCCCACTTTTTACTATACTACTTACAAAGATGCCTGGCAAAATGAACACTTTTTCTATACTACTTACACGGACCGCACAGTAGCTCCTCTGGGGCTTCCCTTGATTAACAAGGTCACAGACCTCTCGAAACAATGGCGTTGCCATGTCAGGTTTGAAGGGATTCAGTGTGTTTGTTTTAGCAGGGCTTCTTGCTCTCTTCCGATCCCTATTGTGCTCCAATCTGAGTCAATGTCAAGAGGAGATAAAGAAACAGGAGTGAGTTTTGCTAGGTCTGACTAACTCCTGGTGGAAATGGTATTCAGGGAGGGGTGTTTGGTGCAGCGCACAGGGAGTTCCCCGGCGGGTGTGTCCCGGCCCCTGCATGGTTATAAGGGCGGCGCCAACAACACCCCAAGACTTATGATGATGGATCCAGGCCGGAATGAATTTGGGCGCGGCCAGTTATCAGACTTGTCAATTTGGCGGGCGTTTGTCGGAGCGCCACCCGCACCCCGCCCGCTGCCGACCCCGACCACCGATCGGCCGCCCGTGACCGCTTATCGGGACGATACCATCGGCCCCGGCAGAGATAAAGCGATGAGGGAGAATGCCTGGTGACCTTATCAGTGGGTGGGGTTGTAGGGGTTGGGAGGCGGCGTATAGCAGTAAGGGGTATAGGTAGGTATAGATAGATGGCGGCGTGAGACAAGGGAAGGTAGAGCCTGCAGTGCTGCGGGGTGGGAGGTACAGGGTTATTGATCACGGCGAGCTCACAGGGAGCTGCTCAGACCTGCTCAGAGCGAGCAGCCCACACGAGCAGCTCAACCCGCGCCCCTAAATCATACACTATGATGTATGACTGCAGACACAACAACCGATAATGCCGCCTCCTCCTGGATTTATTCCCTCCAGTGGTAGGGTCCCCTCGTCTCCCCAGCCCCTTATATATATACCCCCGGCCCCACCCCACCTCAACCACCCACGTCTTATACAATGCGCTCCAGGGTGAACCACGCGGGGGAGTATAGCTCTAGGCACGTCTTGGTAATTCCTCCTGTTCCTCCTCTTGCACATATTGCTCACATTGCCGCTCTTTAGTCACCTAGACAGCCACACACGCTCACCTAATTATGATGGCAAACTAGTTTTGTTTTTTCCCCGTTATTCACCCATAAATGTGTGTCCCAAAGTACAAAAAAGAAATGGCACATGGGTAGCTAGATGTCATAAGTGAAGGAACATTCCTACATGGAAAAGATGGTAGGGATGGTGGTTAGATAAGACTAAGCCTTCCTTCCGATTTGATATGGAGATAACCCGCAGGTACCCCCTACATTTCTTCAACAATGGCTGTCTTATCAGTACTACAGTGCCAGGGAATAATAACCCTACGACCGTCACAGAGAGGTAGAAAGAGAGGCCCTCTAATGGAAAGTCATCACAAACATTGCCCTTTTTGTCATGACAATTAAAGCATGCGACAGAAAACAACGGGCTGACGCATAGATCTATATGACCTTTTTTCACTGCTCCTATTGGGGTCTTGGCAGAGAGGACGCGAGTGGGACAATATTGTGAGGTGGGGTTAGGGAGAGGAGACGGCATTGCCGCTTCTGTTTATGGATGCAAAAATGATAACGGATCGTGCTTATCAGTGTTAGCATCGTGCGGTAAGCGCGGTGTGCGCGTTATCTCTCATCTAGCGTTGTGATCCATCTCTCCCACAACGCCCTGTCCCACCCCTGCTGTACTACTTGCTCCCTCCCAGGTCGCCGATGTGAGTAGTGTAGGACGAGTGGGGTTTTCTCCAGGCGTCATCCATTGTCTGTGACTGTGCAGGAATCGTTGTTAGAGACTGGCGTACTCAGCTTTACCCCACGGTCATCCATACAAGCTAGCTTTACCCCCTCCTTATTATAGGTAGCCTTCCTGGGGTAAACGCAAGTTTGATTTAGGTCTGACAATGACAATACAGTTATGTGTGTTGTCCATGACCTAACCTTACCAGTTCTGTAGACTATGGATCTCACATGTATAGCTACACACATTTAATCATAATTATTACCTAACAAGGACGTGTGCCAACAGCAGGAAAAACTATAATTATAACATATTACTTTGCCATACATATGTACATGTATTTATGTGCAGGCAGCTGATAAGGTGTAAGATCGTGTTTGTTGCATATACCTTCGACCACCACGTCGCAGTGTATACATCTGCACCCCATGCTACCACCCCTTACCACGGCTGATTGAGCCTAGATACCGAGTTTTTATTTAACCTAGACACATCTCCCAGGGTGGGGGCTGGGAACATGACGCTCATGGCCGAAAACAGTACTTAATTGCCTCTCTGACAGGTTCACTCTGCTTGAGCCGTCACCAAAAGCCTGCCCTGTAGATAGCGTCGGCCCTGACGCATCCTACGTCATGCCTGACGTAGGCACCTTGACGCCCCCTGGCGTTGTCGGCAGCAATCTACCACACTTGGTTACGCCTTCATCCCGGGTCCCGATATCTGCCCATTATCGCCCACCACCCATCAGATACCTTCCGCGCCGACGGGAAACAATATGCTTCGTGGTTGGGCGGTTTACAGTGGCAAGGAGAGGAGAGGGAGGGCTGGCTGGAGATAAGAACAAAAACCGGTGTACGTGTTATCAATCTTTTATTTCAATTATAACGCACGTTGACCACAGAGATCGCACCCCAATGTGATTGGAACCTAATGATGGGCCCACAAGGAGTTGCGACCGAGACTACATTCGATTTTGCACCCCTGTGTCAGATGTAGACCTATAGCTTATATAATTATGCTCTATGGTATGCTGGGAATCAATCATATATAACTGAAGAAATACAATGCAGTTTTTACAATTGGTTAATGGTCTGCTTTCATTGATTACCTCCCATCATGTAGAACTACATGTATAAACGTCTGTAGCAATTTAATCCGCTATAAACATATTGAATTTAATCTGTATGTTCTGTACGAGGGGAAAATAGTTCAGTTTTAGTTTAATAATTTCCTGTGGGATGTGAGTGTTGAAGGCAGAAGTTACACGGTTTAATATTATGACTAACAGAGGTCAGACCATAGGCCAAACGCCTTAAAACAGTAGCCCGTCCACCAATGGGAGGGGGTGGGGAGCCACGAGGGCTTTGTGAGACCTGGCGTTTTTGTGCTTTGCACATAGAGGGCGCTGTGACCGGTGGGTCGGCGCAGTGGCCGGTCGTTTGGACCCGTTTTGATGGCAGCAGACGATAACCGTTCCCGATATGACAAAGCCGTAATTCGGCCGTCACTGACCGCCCGACATCCCGGCTTAGTCGGCGTCGCCCTCGCCGCCATGCTGATAGCATCTCTTGTAATGACGAACGCGCGCCACGCCAGATCCCAAACACAGATGTAACGCCGCTGCTCATTGGACGCCGCGGCGGCCACGTGACCTCATCATACCCGGCGTATAATTCTCTAATTAGGCGGGCTGGGTGTGTTAATCACGTGATTCCTGGCTAATCTCCCCTGCTCCGGTATGCCCCGGGACGACGTTTTGTTTCCACGTTTCAGTAATTGGTGCTTACTTATGAGGCCTCCTCATTCAATTATGCATACGTACTACATGTACATACTCACTTTGTGTTCTACTCGTGAACTAAAGCGGGTACTATATCCAAAGGCAGTGCTTAGTTACAGCAATGTATGGCAATCGATCTATCGAGAAGACCTCAAGTCCCTCCCACTCCATCCCAATATCTGTCAACATACAAGGAAAACCAAATAAAGGGATATTTAGTGAAAATAAAATCAAAACTGGTACATTGAATTGAAATATCAATATCAAACGTGGTATCAGTAGATATATACTCTCTTTCTCTATGGTGTGTAATATAGGGTGTTCAACAGTGGATATGTACAGTGTTGGTTGAACACGGTGGCTGTTCATAGAAGGCTGTTCATCAGCTGATCTAGACTGGATGTGGTGGGTGCTCAACCCCCGCGCTCCAGCAGACGACTTTGGGGATTCATTATGGCGGCGGGTGGCGTTTTCCCGCGCTGCACAGTCCGGCCTTAATCCATTTTGTATAGGTCTTGTTCGCAGGCGCCGACGGGCGGCCTGAATGTCTACCGGGGCCGGACCCGTACCACTAATAGCATCATCCCGCGCGCCCCGCTGTATTATACACTGGAGTGGGTCGCAATGCCTTCATCACCCCCTCAAGACACAGGAGGCCACCAGACAGGCGTGATGACTCAATAAAGCCCCGGGACACTATCGCTGACCCGCCCCTCCCGCTGGATGGACACCCCAATTTCTCAGCCCGTTTGCCTGTCTCTTCCATCCCCGGGAGTGGTATCCCTGACTACCCACACTGCGGCTCCTCCAGCACCCGCTGTACAACCGTGATCTGCAGTACTTAACGTGATCTGCAGTAGTGCAGATAACGGCATACCATCCAACCGTGATCTGTATCAAATCAACGTGATCTGCATCAATCTTGCAACCATTCACTTTGTGAATATTATTGATGGGTATTGCCCTATTCAAAATTCCAATAAGTTCTAAGTCTCACAGTTTCCAAAACATCTCTATCTAACCAGTATATTCACAATTATTAGGGAATTATCATGAAATGGACTGGGAATAGTACCTTTAGTAAATCACCATTGCCCAATAAAAGAGCTGGGTTCTGTGAAAGAACCCCCAAATACATCTTAGATGCCACATGTGTCCCTCTGCATATATAAAGTAGAGTTCTATTGATGTAGATAACAACATTTTACACAAGATAAATTGATGCAGATCACGTTGATTTGATGCAGATCACGGTTGGATGGTCTGCCGTTATCTGCACTACTGCAGATCACGTTAAGTACTGCAGATCACGGTTGTACACCCCCTCTCATTCTCTCTTGACCCTTGTCACCGCCGCGAGATCAATCTTCATGGCTCCTCCGTTGCCATGGCGACTATCGCGGTCTTTTGCCGTTTTGAACATTTTATGCATTAATCCGACATTAAATTGTGCCAAATTGTGGCGCGGTGCGTGGATGGCGGGGCCGGGTGTGGCAGCCTGGAGGAGGTGGTATTGATCGGGACTGCTCCTGCGGGCCTGCAGGAGGAGAGGAGGAGACGGGGGCCTCCATACGCTGCTGTGGCTTCCCCTTGTGGCTTCCCCTTCCTCCAGTGCCTGTATAGCCGACTCCTGACGCTGCTGCTGCTCACTGCTGCATCGTCCTCCTGCTGCTGCTTGCTAGTATTGGTCGTAACGGGGCCAATTCCTCCAGTAAATACAAGCGTGTGGTGAATAATCATTCAAGAGCAGTGCTACCTCAATTCAAGTCCATACTTCAATCTGTAGTGCCTCCCCCGTCTCCATCCGCTACATTTTACTATAATGGTTATTGAATACTGTAGTATCCCTACATCCATCCATACTGGCTACCCCCTTCTTTCCTTCCTATTCAACGCACATTCCGGTTTCGTCTAACTCATTTCCATCGCCTTGCCTTTCCGTTATTTTGCCCCCTGGCCCCTACCAATTCTCTATTCCCCCTTTTAAATCATTCTGGTCAACCTCCTCATTGACTCCCAATACATCCTAATGTGTAGCTCATGTGTAACGAGGTATGCAGTGCATATAACATGTATAACATGATTGCAAGCTGGGGATCAACAGTGAGTGGTGGATAATACAGCCCTTCCGCAGGCACATAGGCTAGCCGTCTCTCTTGATCCTCTCCCCCTCCCCTTTTCCATACACACTCATTCATTTTCCTTCCTATTTTTGCATGCTCTCTTCATACTCCTCATCTTGACTCTATAATGTTCACCTTATATTTCCGTTCTCACTTTAGATATGAATTGGCATCATCAGGTTTGGAGTGCTCCCGTGTAGAAGTATTCCCTACAGAGCAACTCATAACAAACAGCCGAGGGGACAGAAGTAGGTCAGTAGGAGGCCTGGGCGTATCGGTATAGATGGCCGATATGCTTAGTAAACAGAGGGCCTTCTTTATGGACTAGCTCTATATATGAGTATCATAGGCAATAAAGAACAACAACAATACCTCCAGGCCAATTTTATGAAGTCTGTCGTTTTTATTTACAGGCGCTACGCATCGCCGATAAGAATCAGGATGTGGACAACATAGTAAAAACGGCACACAACACTCCGGAGCGCCCCCTTCTGGGCCATGTAGCGGCGCTACCCGCTCTAACGGTCAGGACGCGCGATTTACGTCTTCATATTTTACCAATCGCTGTCGACCTCGGTAATGGCGGCCGCGACTCCGCGAGAGTCGCCGAGATGTTATCGGGGCGGGGCGACCGAGTCCTACATATCAGATACGGCGACCAAATATGTCCGCCGCGAAGAGCGCCATCGATTCATCGGGAGACCACCCACCGCAGCTGATTGTATCACAAACAAACGTTTCAGCCCCAGAAAATAAGGCAATTGTGATAAATTCGCTACGGCTTGGGTGACTGTAGACTGGGACTATCCATGGTCGGGTCGTGGTGACTCTGTAGGGGATGGGGGGGGGGGGGGGGAAGGCTGCATGGAAGGGTATAGTCTACACTGTAGAAAGTTGGTTGCCATTTTTGTAGGTGTACAGTAGATTCTACTGTAGGTGTACAGTTTATTGTAGGTAAATAGTAGAATATACCGTAAATCTACAGAAGATTCTACTGTAGGTGTACAGTTTATTGTAGGTAAACAGTAGAATATACAGTAAATCTACAGAAGATTCTACTGTACATACAGTCTACAGTAGATTCTACTGTAGAACTGCAGTATATTCGACTGTGTACCTACACTAACTATCTACAGTCTAGCACAATCTCAGGGTAGTGTGTGACAACATTTAGGACCGGGGGAACCAGGGATAGCTGGGGTCAAGAGGAGTAGGGTAGGGGAAGATGGGGAAGAATGGGAATTGGCTGTGGGAATATTTGTGTCGACTACAAAGATAACGAGACGTATACATTGCAGAGTTGCAAAGAGTGCATGCTGCTAGCATTAATCCGGAGAACCTACTCAACTAATTGAATCAGTGATACTAGCCTAGTTGCAGATAGGGTACACTGCTAGAATAATTGCAGATAGTCTACACTACTAAGATATTGCAGGGAGTCTGCCTGCTTGAATAATTACAGATAGTCTGCATTGCTAAGATGTTGCAGGGAGTCTGCCTGCTTGAATAATTACAGATAGTCTGCAATGCTAAGATGTTGCAGATGGTCCATACTGCTACAATGATTGCAGATAGTCTACACTGCGTGGAAAATGACAGAGATTTTATGTATGAAGGTAATTGTTCATCCAGCATATCAGGGTAGAGAAGTGCATTATGTGTCGGTAGGTCAATGTGTGACTGTGTCAAATAGGATCAGATTAGCGCGTGCGCTCTAGATTAGTGTATCATATGTACAGTACTGTTTGGTCTGTTTGGAGGGAGCACCAGCTACCCATAGTCTTTACGTACACCCTGTGTATGTGCAGCTCAATGATCAATCGATATGTAGCAGTTATCAATAACTGATATGTACCAATCAGAAAGGCTATCACGTATATATACATGTATTTGACGCAAGGTGAGGCTTGATCTGATGAGTGGGACGGGCCGAAAGGAGGTTCCACAGGGGTAGAGTGAGCAGGGGGTGAAGGGTTTCCCGGGGAGGCTGAGGCGGCGCGGCCCCTCTCATCCGCCGGCTAAAATAAAAGGATCGTCGGCGACGGCTGTGATCGGCGGGTCGGCAAAGCGGGGACACGGGCGGGGATCCGGCTCAGGCCGGTTTTATGCCAGGAGATGGCCCCGTTTGATGTGAAATAAACATGAATCAAGTCACGTCGACCCGATAATAGAGACTGGCCTTTCTTCATCCCTCTCTGCAGCATCCCTCCTCCTCCCCATCCCCCATGCAGTATCTGTCTGTCACCACTACAGGGGGTTTTGTGCAGGGTGCCATGCTAGCACTCTTATCAGCTCTTATCGGAATGGATGTTAACCTGACCCTCCGCCCACCCCACCCCCAGACACACACACATACAATTCCAAGCGTGAATAGAACCAGCAATGGACACAGAGATGCCATCATGCCCTAAAAATAGACCGCTATCAGACACAAACAACGATGAATCACTGCTATTTTCTGGTGTCGTTTAAAGCGCACCGCTACTAAATCTACAACGGCTCCAGGAGCATCCCCCCAATCTCCGAAGCCATCTCGGTGGTTTTAACCCGTGTAATCCTGCCTTGAATGTGCAGATCACATCATCACTGACATGAAAGGGATTTACTTTTGCAATAGAATTTCGCTGAATAACGCTGACACAAAATGCTGAAAATGCTCAATTTCTGAACTGCATGCATCTAGAGGGAGTAAATATATACACTGTTAAATAACTGTTGTAATAACTTGATTCTCACCGACGTCAATGCACAGCTTTTCATCTCCCAAAGGAGGCTCCTCTACCACCCCCTTCCGCTGTCACCTACACACCAACATCCTTATCGCTCGATCCTTTGCACTAGCTTAATTTAGATCTGAAAATGAAATTTTCCTTTAATTGTGTGAAACTCGGGAGCAGGTCTGATAAAGTTGCCACACGAACAGGATAGTGTTTACCGTTGTAGCAGCAGGAGGAGGAGGAGAGGAAGTGCAGGGATAGGGTGCCTCCAAGATAGCAGGGTCCTTATCTATACCCCTCCTGATAGGGGCCAGGCTTGGTGGTCGCTGATTGTGTGTGATAGGCATGTAGAACTGACAGCGCTGGTGAGATAACTTTAGTGTGCTGATCTGTGCAATCCCGGTTCAGTTCATATTTATTGGATCTTTACCTGATGTATCACTACACCCCAGACCATATGATCCAACCTATCCCTCCTAGATCCTATCCCAGGGCCATGGGCACGATGATAAGCGACCGCCGGCTCTGGTCGTGGGAACATGTATGATTAATTTCGCCAGCCATCATCAGAGTGTTATTTAAATTCATCTCCAGGATACGTATCTGTTTGTTATCTCCGCTGTAGTTATTATAGTCCTATTTATGTGTTTATACGTTTACTAATTAGTTGTGAATTGTTGCAAATTTGTATGTACGATGTTCAAACTTACACCTATCAGGAAATGTATTTACGTGGACTACCCGTAACTTGCATTATCATATTATGTTGCAGACGCTATGTACTACTTACACATGTCATGAATCATATACTACTTACATGTGTCATAAACTATACTACCGTACTAACATATGGTATGAACCATTTATCTATGTGTGCCATGAATGATATACCACTTCAACATGCTATGAATCATATACTACCTACGTGTGTCATGAACCATATACTAATTACGCGTGCCATGAACCATATACTACTTACACATACTATGTAGTAGATAGGCTATAGTTATGTGAGTTAAATATAGCTACTAACCATAGTCTAGCTGTTTTAAACCACGGCTGTAAGGTTATGTCAGTCTATGTTGAAATAACCAAGGTGTGAATTCCTTTGTTAAACACCATTCTAATACTTGCGTGGCCATGAACCGTATACAACTTACGTGTTCCATACACCATCCCAGTGGGCACAACATTCAGTTCAACGTTGAATCAACATTGTATCAATATTGAATCAATGTTGACAACCATTTATCAATGTTGATTCAACAGTATGTGCCCACTGGGATACTAGTTGTGCGTGCCATACACCATATACTACTTGCGTGGCCATGAACCATATACTATTTACGTGTGCCATACACCATATACTACTTACGTGTGTCATTAACCATGTACTACTTACGTGTGCCATGAACCATATACTACTTACACATGCTATAAACCATTCTACTACATACGTGACCATGAACCATACGCTATACTTACATGTACCAGGACTCATACTACTGACATGTGCCAGGATTCGCATGTGCTACATATTAATTCTCTAGTTGCAGTAGTATATTATATATATATATTTATAGACTGTATATTATATTATTATAATAGACACAACTAGAACGACAGAACATTTGTTTTAAATTGTCTTTTATTTCACCATGTTAAATCATATTGATCACAACGTTTTGGCGTGAATGTGCCTTCATCAGGTGATTTATAGACTGTACCGCTACGAGTCATATATACGTATATCCCATAAACTATGTACCGACTACTATACTACTTACAGCATAAATGCGCCACCGCCGACGCCTCTTTCCCATATACTACTTGGGCGAAAATGGTATAACCCTGGTTATACAGAGGCTTTTCTCCAGTGACTGTTTAGAAACTGTTTAGAAATATATAAGGATACGATATGATATGTGTTACATGTGTATTACATAACAATCCATAACAAAGTGGGGTCTGTGATCGGCTAATGTCTTAGTACATGTATAGGCGGTGTGGAGGTATGAGGCCAGTTGTCTATACATCACACCCCGTGAACAGTGGCTAGATGTAGATGTGTAGCACAGCCTATATACTGCAGTGCTATAGAGTGATGTGATGGCTAGTATAGAGGGGTGGGGCTATATAGTAGGGTGGTGCCGAGGGAGGTGGCAGCCGCCGCCCTGCCGGCGATCTCCCCCCTCCCGACAGGGATCGACCACGTCGGGTCTGACTGACCAAACCCCACCCCCTCTTCCTCCTGCTGCTCCCCTAGCCCCTGATGATGGGTCGGCACCAGCCCCATCAATACTACACACCCCGTGCCCAGCCACAATAGCCGCGCCTTATCGCGCCCAGCCACCGTGCCCGCTGTTTAGCACGTCTTTGTGCGCCGTAATTGCATTATTTAATAGAATAATTTTCGGGTCCTTGACTGTGGTTATTGGCACGGCTTATAATTTCCCAGATTCTGCCCGCGGGGTGTGAGCCGGGCGCAGGGAGCGCGGCCAGGGGGCGGGGTAGGGGCGGAAGGGCGTGTGCCAGGGGGTGGGCCTTTTCGGGGGGAGCCTACCCCTGGGGCGCTGGCTTCACCCCTAGAGCATCCGTCGCGTATACCTGTAATTGAAATCGGCGGGTAGTGCGGTACGGGGAGGAGGGATGTGGGGAGGGGAGGGGGGGGGATTGCCCCACACAGGTGGCCCTGTGAGCGGTCGGTGTCAGACTCCCACCGTGCCCCGCAGCCACCACTCGGAAATAGCTTGATTATCGCCCGCTCTAAATGGTTGTCATGATTCCTCCTCCCTCCTCATCGTCGACCCTCTATTCCACACAACCCCCTCCCTCTCAGGCCCATGCGGCCCTCACAAACCGCCCTATCTGTCAACTAGACCCATTACTGCAGCCAAAACACTGATAACCTCAGTCCATTATTGCACAGAAGCCATCCCTAAACATCAATTCACATTCCAAAAAGGGAGGGAATCAAAAAGAAAATGTACAGGTGTCAATTAAGCTAGGTTCCTATCAGACTTAGCCCTCTTATTGCATTTAGCCCTATTTAGTAAGGAAAACGACAATCTCATACATATTTTAAGTCACCCCCAACTTCAATTGCATCTACTTATAGTTAAACGCCTTAAATCTAATGAGATCAATTGAATGCATTAGGCATGGCCACGGGATGAAATCGTACATCCATGAACGGGCGATGAATTTATATACGGTAATGCTGAGTTCTACCAAAGGATGGTTGTAATTCTCTTCTTTCCGTGTATCTATGTTTTCGCCACATTTAACAGCATTCCTTTTAATTGAAAGAAATGGCAATGTATTAAATCCTATTCCGACATATCTTTCTTCTAGGCCTATTAATTCGGTATCTTAATATGTGTTGATAGAAAATATTAATACATTAAGAACTTATTAAAGTTATGGCATATATGTTTTATTTGTAGTTCCAATGCATTTTTATTGTTTGTAATCACCCGCCTCCATATCTGAGGTAATTAACGATACGATCTGTTCATGCATATTCAAACACGTCATACTGCATCGTCATAAGTACCACCCTATGTGCGAATATGGACCTAAACTTCATAGAAACTAGCCCTGAGGTACTAAAAATCAATATACTACATATGCAATAACTTTCTTAATTGCATTCAATCATCAGCAGTAACCTCTGAAAGGCAATCGTGGAAATTGGCTCACGGTGGTACCAGCATTCATAAAATGACCAATCATACCCCTGACAGTGAGACCTACTTCTGTTAAATGCTCCCCCACTAATAATAACTGGACAAAAAGAAGTGGCATCTATTGGGTTATCCATTAGTGAACCGCGGTGCTGACGGGAGGCTGCCTGTATTGGCCCGGCCGCACCTTGCACAAAACTAATGGGGGAAACTCTACCCCGTGACACCCCCATGGTGACGGGTGGCGCCTCAGGGCGTCATGGACGACGTCATGGTGTCAGTGACGTCAGTGACGTACTGTCATGGGCACGTGTCTGGGGGCACGTCAGTTAGAGGACACTGGTGAGAGGTGACTACATGGGGATGTCGGTCTATTCTCATCAACAGTAACACTAACTGCATGACCAAATCATGATTGCTCTTTTCAGCTTTGTGATTTGCATAAGCAGTCACTGTACTGCTTAGACAGCATATATTCTGCTGATATGAAATCTAGACACATTGAACACAGCGCACATATCACATTGGACCGTGGCCCTCCTTAAAACTCAGAGAGGGTAGGCCTATCATAAAATGTACCACTTTAAAAAGAGTAATATTCTATCCTGTCACCCAATAACTCATATTATATCATAAGCCACAAGACAAAGTGTCAACATTACATGTCAATAACGTGCTCTTCTAAACTCTATTAAAATGTCCCTAGATTCTTTGACTATTACCAATTCCAACTAGTGGATCCACATGTACGTTGTTGTCCTCAAGAATCCCCAAATCAAAGGACCCCCGTGGAGCAGGTGATAGTAGGATGACATCATGATCAGATTACTTTGGGGTGATATATGGAAAGTAATGACATGAGACAGTGATTGCCGCAGCTGGGTGGGGAGGACAATACAGGGCCTGGGGGTCTGTAATGGAGATAGGACAGTGTTAAGGTAGACATCCTCCACGTGTTCACACTTCTATAAGCCACACGTGCCATTAACACACGTGTTACTTCTCAATGTAGTGTTTAAATGGCACTTTGATTGATATAATTATCCACCATTTTTCTAGAAACCAAGATTAATGGACGTCTTACTGCACATCGATTACATTGTATCCTTGTCAATACAAGAAAGTCTGTGCAGATTGGTTTTCGATTGTGGAGGGTACTGATATATTGGATTGTGTAATATAGAAAATATTAAAGGGATATACCTTTATCCACAGAAAGGGCAGTCAAGGTCTATAGGAACTTTCAGAAGCTGGAGATGCGATGTTATATAACAGCACATGTCTATTACCCCTCCACTGTAAGTGTGAAGCTGGCATGAGCAGTGCACTGTTAGTAGGTAATATATCTGAGCAGTTGAATCTACTGTAGTTTTACACTTATTAGTAGATTCTACTGTTAGTTTACGGTCTAAAAGGACGTATGATTGGGTTCCCTATTTACAGTGCAGCAGAACATTAACGACAGAACAGTCAAAAGTCATGACTGGATAAAGCATTACTTCAGGATGTTATAATTATCTTTTGCTTTTCCTACCACTACAAAGGTGTATAACCATATTGTGTTTTATGCATATGGTTAAGCCGAAGGTGTGGTCAATCAGGTATTGATTTACAGAATATTCCACTGGACACAGTTTAATACCAGCGCAGGATTATGGCGGGTCGCCATAACGATAGAAGTCTGAATGCTGCTTTAATGTGTGTAAGTACAATTTGTTTCATTTTGCCCATACACTTTAAGAAGTGTGACATGGAAATAGAAACAAACAATGCTACAGACATAATTCTGAATATGAGCAGGAACTTGAGAGATTAGATCATCAATTTATGTGAATAAATTCAAACATACATTAAAAAATATTAACTCAAATGCACCAGCAAACTGATCTCCTAGATCTACCGGGGGGGTAGATTCGCCATGAGTCGGATATTTTAATTAGCATTCAACCAGCCCTCCATTTTTGTATATGATACTGTAACAGCACATATTTGTATTATTCTTATCAAAGAAACCCTAAAGGGCCAATCAAACACGATCAACTGCAAATGCAAGTGTCCGACTCAAGGTAGATGTCCGACTAGTGCATTCTCCAGATAGAAGACACCTTGGATCCAATGACCATACATACTATTGGGTAGATATCAGTTCTTTGTTCTCAGATTTTACAGCTGTCAACAAGGGTAGCCTCCAGTGTTCTGGCCGCCCCACACCCCACTCCCAATTCTCTTCTCCCCCACACAAAGTGCCTAGATCAGGGGCTGAGCGGACCCTTGTAGTCACCCCCGGCTACCCTACCGCCAACATGGCCAGATACAATTTTCTAGTCGTGTGGCCACACGCCATCACGACATATTCACCCAATCGCCGCCGGCCTGCGCCTTCAGTGCGGGCCTGTCGTCGGTGCGGGACCGCTCCTGCGGGCGCTTATCTTGTTCCTCCAGCGTCCCGGTCGTCACGAGATGGCGTCATTGTCGCACGTCTCTGGAGGACGCTGCTCCAGGGGGCTGGGGGAGGCTGGCGGGTGTGGGCAGTGACCACTGCAAACATACAGGCTCCAGGAGTGTAGGGGCCAGCCCGGAGGTCACGAAATCTGCCTGTGTATCGCGCCTCCAGGGTGCCGTGACGGTTGACCTTGACGCGACCTTGGAGGGACAGGTCATCTAACCTGCTGTGCTTGTAAACTCTCCAGGCGACGCCTGGGCCAGAAAACACATTCTTCCTCTTTTTATATAAGGGTAACATGCGGCTTCTAACTGCAATGGGAGGCAGATGCTTTCACAGACAATAGATCACATGGCGTTGGATAATCAGAATTTGAAATAAGATTTCAACAAGGCATATAACTGTAAATGTTTAGGCATACTCTATACACTTCATGGGTGATATGACAAAGATAACTTTATTATCGCAGATAGCAGAGCACGCGTCATCCTACCGCAACAAAATGAAGAGAGGCGAAAATCTTCACATTCATTTTGGAAAAACAAACATCCAACGTCTGTTAAAAAATTGATTAAATGGTTCACTAATTTCATTCCGGATACATGTCCGTTTATTGTCATGTATGTGAATGGATATGGTGTATAAGAAATAAATTGAACTATAATATGTAAAATAAAAGATCAACTGATACATAAATGAATTAAAATCGGATGAAAGTACCGGTACTTGTAATCTCATCGAATGGGCGAAAATCACCTTTCTGAGTAATTTAGTTATTTCAGTGATGATGATTCTCCTATAGATAGCTTTCTTTATTTAAGGCCACATTCCTAGCATCATACGGGATCATCAACATTCTTATCTGACCGTATCACCTAATGGCCTCTCGGCGGGGATGCGGCGATTAAATCAGAACGATACCCTCGGAGCGCGACGGTGGACACATCAAGACATATGTTGTGGGGGCCTCGGCTCATTGTGCAGGAGACAATATGGACACGGGACGGGGGGCGGGGGAGGCTGAGGGAGGCTGGGATGGGTACTGTTACCATGACAACACTTTGCTGCTTTGTGCGGCTCGCTGACACTGACAGGGACCACGTCAAGGGCTGGTCGTTGTGGCTGGTTGCGCTGCGTTGGTTTTAGCTGGGGCAGGAGCTTGCAGGCTAACAAAGAGCATCTGTGCCGGTCATCTTTATCAATCTGTCAAAGGCGGGCCACAGGAGCACTACACGCCGCCAGCACAAAAGCCACCCGTCTTATCGCCCGTGTAATCGCTGACAATCTGGTCTGCAGACACTTGAAAGGGAGGAAGAAGCAAATATTGCACTCTTCCTCAACAGGGAAATAAAAGGGGTGGTCTTCTTTTGGGGGTAGGAGAATGGACATGACATAAAGAAAGGCGGCCGACCTATCTGCCTCCGCCATACATCCGGAGTGTCCGTCTCTATACGTAACATGGCTTTTAGTACAGGCAGTGATTTGGATCTACATGGGTCTGTTCTGGTTCGTATGGAACGATAATTAGGGTAATGTACAATACTCTGAGTGTCATTGTATCATGGTATATGGTCTGATGAAGGGCAACTAAGATCTTGTAACATCTGGTGGCATACTGGTCTTACCTGATGATACAATGTAAAGGACTAGATCTATTATGCTGGGAAGATTATCGAGTCAGAAGATCAGGATATTGAGAGATGGAAGCTTTAATGTATACTTTGGTTCAAGATGTGTTCGACAGTATCAATTAACCGTCATCCTGACTGCAATGGTGGTCGTTAAAAATGGGAATTCAAATGATACATTACGCAATAGTTTGTAGAAGATGTGTCATCAGAACCCTTAGTGTGAGCCTATGTTATCCGTCTGCTGTTCTCAGTAAATGACCATAGGAATAGTACATCATTCTGTATTCCTCAAGGACCAATCCTTTATGCTTTCATGATTCACGCTCTTTCACCATTGTAGTGATGCTAAAGTGCTTACCAGGTAATATTTTCATGATTATGATATTGTTACTTTACTTAAAGCAGTATGATAGACATATATGGTCCTGTTTCTACAGTAGCATAGCGAGAAGATCACAACTAGGCTTACATAATTATATCACAATTACTACTCTATTGGTCAGGAAATTTGAATCAGCTCTGAATTAATCAATATTTATCATTATAACCGGTTAATAATTGAAACCATGTTGAAATGGGTTGGATGTAAATGGGGCCAACATTATGGATCAATTTTATGGAACTGTAAATGACTTAACATGGCCAATCCAACCCCGATTCCATGAAATGGATATCATATTCATATCCATAGTCAACCAATGTTCGAGATCAACGTTCAAAACATTGATCTCAATCAACTGTCAACATACAAAAACAGCATAAATAGCAGTCCATTTAAGCTATACAGGGGAGGAGACCCTGAGCTTGGTTTCTGCATATATGTATATTACACTGGTCCAAAAGAACACACTTAAATTGAAAGTGAAAACCCAACTTCATCCATCTACCTGTCAAACTGTCAATTCAAGTAGACTGCTATCTTTCAACATTACATGAAGCCAAAGGCAATGCCAATATCAAAGTTTAAAGTAGAATGAGAAGTGAAAACTCAAACTTCAGTTCTTTACTTTCACCTGTCAACTGTCACAAGCTTGAATTGGCAGTTGACAGTGTGCTGTTGTCATTTGGTTGATATTATTGAGGTAATGATTTACCATGTACTAACCTTGACAACTAGCCGCTGAGGCACAATTTTGTATCCAGTGTATTATCATGTTGTCAACATAAGTGCATGTATTGATGGTGTTGTATTTTATAATTACATAATTATACAACATCTCACTCCTATTCCCACAAGGTAAAATGCTAATTCTAGCACCATCCAGGATTGGGGTACTTTAATACATGTAGGACCTCTGATGGTCACACCAAGAGGCACACAGATCCATTTCAAACTGACTTAGTCGGTACTCAGGCTTTAGGTGTTATTCCTAGCAACATAAGGCATGTCTTATAGAAATCAAGCATTATATTCTTGTCATTGAATTCTAAATGTCAACCAAATGCAAACACCACAGTCAATGAAAATGAAGGACATTTTTATTATTTGTATGTATCAATGTGGAGACAATAGAGCTGACAATAAGCAAAATATAGATACAACATGTAGATAGAAATACTAAGGAATAGGTTGTGGAGGCACCTAGTGGGAAAGGTGGGAAACACATGGCTAATTCAAGGTTGATATCCCAACAGTACATCAATGTTAAAGCAGGTGACGGTCGACAATGTTGAAATAGTAATATTGCATCAATGTTGAAAACAGGTTGATCAGCCCTGTAACCCTATACATGTATCAACCCGTTGTCAACGTTGAATCAAGGTTTGTGCCCATGGGGATGTTCTTGGTTTTGTCTTTTGGAATTTACACCGGGACCTGGGACACTAGGAGCAAAAGTGCCTTATGCCCACTCAGCATCAATCTCCTATCCCCGCTCCATGGTCTCCCCTAAATACACTATATATGCGCATGTTACTTCTCCTTTCTTGGTCCAGACTTTTAGACCCAAATAGTCGCTATTTTTATTATTGATTGTAGTATTGATTGAATTGCACACCTCCTCGGCGATTTGTATACCAGTGTGATCACGCTGTTAATATTAATGTTATATTATACACATGGCCGCCAGAGAATAATAGAGGGTACATTGCCCCTAGTCAACAGTCCCACAAAATAACATGCCAAAACGTATTCTAGTGCAGAGCACACTAATAAGGTCCATTTCCCCAGGCCAAATCAAACTTAGAAGGCAGTGAATAGTGCATGCACTGATATTCTTTGGCTCTCTATACGATCAATCTCTCAGTCACTATAGTACTTAACCAAGTTAGTCATTTTTTGGCTTCCTATACGATCAACTTAGGTTAGTTAATTAACATTGTTGGGTTGGTCAGTACTGACCAACTCACCTTAGTCTTCTCCATTTCAATGAATGTTAGGCTAAGTCCTTTTGAGTAAGGCATTAGTCATATGTTGTGTTGCTTCATTCATTCTTGAATAGCACTTGGTCATGCTTGACCAATGTCCCTATGACTAACCTGCGATAGCCACTTCAAACTATAAGAGCCGGGACATTTCGATTTTCTGTGTGGACATGAACTGCAATTTATGAATATACATATATACATCACAATGCCAATGTATGTTGAGGTACCATTGGTTCTCAAATTACCCCTCTGGGGGTTACTCCCAAGCAGGTCTATTTATTGCAGCTGTGCACTGCAGTGTGAAACAGTGGGTGATCTACCACCAAGCAGCCTCTCCACCCCCTGTGAAACCCCTGGCGGGATAGATTAAAGAGTAGATAGCAGAGACAAGCCAGCCCTGGTAAGACACCCTACCTAGGCCACAGGAGGAGGAGGAGCAGGAGCAGAGCTAGTGGAAGGAACAGCAGATCAGTGATCTAAGGGGACAAGTGAGGCCACCTAAGTGACATTAATTAATCAGACTGGGTATCATCCGTCCGGGCAGCAGAGACTTAACCCCCGCCAGCTTCCACGTGAGCAAGTCGCATCAGAAAGCTGATCCCTTGCAGGCAGGGACGGTGAGAAACAGGATCCGAGAGGCCCTAGCAGTAGCAAAGCCTAGGTCTCTCTGCGCCTCTCCACAGTCAGTCCCGTGGCCGGCCTACCCCAACATTTCAGGAGATAACGACACGAGATTAACCGGGAATATGAAAGATTAGTTTCGCAGCTCATGTATCAAATTACTTTTCCAGGTACAGGTGTTGTAAACAGGCAGTGCTTCTTTTTTTCTGGAATAAACTTCATATGGAAGTTGCAAACATAAAGTTTGTTTACTGATGTAGTGGAGAACTTTTGAGAGAAGCTACTTGTTCTTTTAATAATCGTATTTAAAAAATATAAATTATTGTTATTTGAATAATTATATTGATTAGCCTTTTAGCGGTGTGAAAGTATAATATAGTACACACGGTGCGTGAATACATTATTATAGCGCCATAAATGGGCATTACATCTTTCCTAAACAGCCTATCTACTCATGCCTCCCCCTAAATGGATGGCGTTTTTTGGCTGGCTTTGGACTGAAGTCTGGAATTGGCTACAGAGGACAGAGCGCCAATACCCTTCAATTCTTGGCGCCCTCCACTAGACGTGGCCGTGAAGAACGCTTCCCGCGCCTGGAAATGGACGCACCAGCGCCGAACCGGAAGTGATGTCGGAGCAGACGACTTTTGTCATTTCCATTTTCTACTGCGCATGCCCGATTGGGTGTCAGCGAGCGTGCACGGATTGCTCGCCCACTGGGGAGCTGGGCTCCCAGTTCGGTCGTTCTGGGTCGCCGGCCTGCCTCTCCCGCCGCCCACCAGCCAATACAAAGATGGTTCCTGACAATCGGGCGCCGCGCATGCGTAGTAGAGGGCCTGTGTCCGTGAAAACGGTAGCATTGAGTCGGCGCAAGACGCGGGCACCGGATGTGACCGCGAGGGCATGCGTAACAAAGCGCTCAGTGGGCTGGGAAACAAACAGCAGCCTTCTCCTATCGACCCCTCACATTCATCCCGCCCTCGCCGCCCGATAATCAAATTAAATGTCCGACCAAACAAAATGATGAGTGACATAATAGAAGTCGTAAAGTACAAAAACATAGGGTGCCTTTGAAAGGGGTCGCCCCGCCACGACCTCGCTGAAAGCCGAGATCGCGCCAGCCTCGCAGTGCCGACGTCCATTTCCGGTTGGATGGGGATTGACCCAAAACATCAAATAGCTGTGGACTGCTTCCCCTCCTCCCGGGTCCGGACTTCAAAGAGGAAGAGGCACGCATGGTTATGCAATCTGAGCCCAGGAGCTAGCCAAAGGAGTCACGCCACCATCGGACGGCCATGGGTGGTTGGGTGCAGAACAACAGCTCCCGGGATCGGCTCCAACTTCAGTCTAAAAATGGATAAAGGCAGTGGGGAGAGAGAATCCACCACTATGAGCTGCTCGCAGCCACTCGCAACCCTTCGGAGCTGCTCGTTGCTGGCCGAGCTCCTCAGATGTGGGATTATACCTCTAGAGTCGCTCTTTATCGTATGTCTAAGGGATGTCCGAGTCCACACTCACAGAATACACAGGATCAAAAGTGTTGAGCCTCCCCAGAAGTTACCAGAAAGAAGAACAGATACCCTTGACAGACGTATCATATTGTCATTCTGTTTGGAAATCTTGAGTGAAGGAGAGAATGGAAATGTTGATAGAGTTAATCTCGACCAGGCCTAGAAGTTGCAACACTCTTGTTTATCTATAATTAAGTGATCGATATCTGACAGATTCCGAAACCTGAACTTAAGTATCATCTGTTGTCTCCTAAAAATGAGTAGATGTACAAATGTAAAGTTCACTCCTGCGGCTGAGTTCGCGACATTCATCGCGCAAACCTTATAATGTGGCCATTATGTAATAAACCCTTTCAACCATATAATGTGGCCATTATTTTCAACCCAAAAAGTATAGATTTATCTATCATTTTTAAGTTCCCTTTCAGAGGTTAGACCATCTAGACAACTCTGCTGCTGTCGGAAGTCGAGTGTGTCTTCAACAGAGTACATGTCAGGAAGAGTGGCAATGACAAAGCTATCGTCTGCTCACTTTTTAAGGCGTCTGTCCCTGCATGTTGCACTTAAAGTATCCTTTTAAAGTGTACACTTTTAACTAGAGAAGGCCCTTGAGCCCAGTGGACGGGGCACTCCTTACTGCGCTCTTTATCTGAGGGGGCATCTTATCAGGGCAGGATGGAGTCGGACGATTGGTATCATCGGCGGAAAAATGCCAACTTCTCGCGAGATTCACGTGCAGGTCACGTGCCGTGGTGGCTGGCCCGAGGTCAGGGGTTAAACGACCACATCAATACTGGCTACAGTGTCTGCCAGCCCTGCCAGAGGATGCCAGTGGAGAGGGTGCAAATTAATGTGCGACTTAATGGCGGGCGGGCGGAGGACGTGAGAAATCGTCTGCTGGATGGGGATAAACCCAAGACAAACAAAGGCGGAGGAGAGGCCGATCGTGTCATCGCATAGCATTCCGCAGCGTGCTGCGCGCGCAGCCTTGGAGACGCAGACGACTTTCGCCCTCTCGCCGCACAATGGCACCACAATGGCCGCACGCGCCAGGGATTGGTCACGTGGCCACTACTGACGTCACAATGGCGTCGGCCGCCGACCCGAGGGCGCCCTGGGAGCCTGCCCACAAGGCCCCTCAGGGGCAAATCAGCATAATTAAACGCCAATTTAAAACACACTTAGGCCGCGGCTCTCTTCCACGAGTGGAGCTTCGGTGGGCACGGTAATGGGTGAATTACAGACAGGCGGTTTGTTTACCGCTGGCTTTCTGGGTACTCGTGGCTTGTTTATTTAGCTCATCCTGCAGTCCGACCTTAATTAAGGGTTCACTGGTAGTTGGTGATGTACCTGATAGTCCTTCATGTCGGCCAAAACGGTAGGATTTGTCGGCTAATACAGGGCTCGGCAGGTGACCAATGTGGGTCTGTGTGGGATATGTGGGCCAGCAGGGGAGGAGGGCGTAGGGCAGACGCCACAGCTGGTACGGGATCCAACCCACAGAGGGCAGCAGGATGGGCCTGATGGCACCCACAGATACAGGGCCCCTGTTGCCTGGCGACGCCAAATGAAAACGTGCGCCATGCTAAGTCACGGCTTAAGTGGCAATTTCTGGGCGCCGCCCAGACGCGGCGCCCACGTGGACCACGGCCTGCCTGACGCCGCGCGGCCCTGCCCAGCGACCCCACCGACCGAGCATGCGCAGCTGGGGCTTCCGCCTCCTGGCGGCGGACATAGGCAGGCCGTGTCCCCAGTGGGCAGTAGGGGAGAGCAGCTCGGCTGGCAGTGGGTGGGTGGGGGCAGGCGTGCGGACCGATTCCTGCCACCAGAGGCCGCCACCGGCCGTCACGCTTCATTAGTCACAATCAATGGCCGTCATCAAAGACGCCACTCGCGCAGGCGCACCGGGCCCTTAATGGCGTCTTTGCGCGTGTCACAATTTTGTAAGCCAGGCCGGTGTGAAATCATGGAAATGGCGGAGCCATATTTCACGACGCTGGCGCCCCCTCCTGCACGGGGACTGACTTACGGCCCGGCCGCCAGAGGCGCGGCAGGCGCTGAGGGCAAAAAGGCGGCGAGTCAGCGAGCATGAAATTGATGGGTTGAAACAGATAATTCCCTTTAATTAAAAAGAAAGCTTCGGCGGAGCGAGAAGGAAGTGATTGGCATTGTAATGCAAATATCATTAACAAACAACACGGCGCGACTTTCCCCTTGCCTTAATGGAAGTAATGAAGCGTCCTCAATAGTGCTAGGAATGGCGCGCATAAACACTGGTTGGCCAAATGAGACCACAGCTAAATGGAAAGACAATGCCGCTCTTGATTGCCTATTCAATTTTAGATTCATGATGGACGCTGCATTGTCTCACAAGGAATCTCCGCGAGCGGGGGAAGAATAAACATGTCATTAACGTTTTTAACCGGGGTATTATTGATTGGCGGAATTGGGGAGCAGTACTCAAGAGCTTATAGAAGTTATGGAATTCCGCATTGCAGCATGCAATCATTCAGATGACCACTGATGGGATCGGAGATAACTAGACTAGTCAAGAATAACCTAGATCAATTCCAAATTATAAAACACACCATTAGACTCAATAGGAGTGTTTGTTAGGAAACCACCAATGATAACGTTAGCGTGTTGTCTCTCCTGACATACCCCACTGATGATATAATAATTACTCTAATCTAAACTGAATCTAAACAGCGTTGCGTATTCATTCCAAAATTACAATACAACAGCCCTTAATCCTAATACAATAAGCCCGCATTAGCATACCCACGGTCCCGCGTGGGCGCTATATACATGTGTTCCAGCCTCCAGGGATGAAGCCCATACGCCCCATACCATGCCCCGAGCAGTGGTCATTGGCCTGATTGACACATGGCTGACCACCCCTCCTGTAACCCCCTCTATAACCAGATCAGCCGCGCTCATCTCCGCCCAGTCGCGTTACACAACGCTTTAAGGCGTGGCTGGTGGCTCCTCCAGGCGGGGGTGGACGGCGTTAAGATCGGAGAGGAGATGCGATCCTGCCCCGGAGCGTCGTAAACACCCGCCGGGAGTCAGCAGGCCCGATAGTGGCGCATTCTGATGGCGTTATTAGCCTGCCAACATAATCTGATCAGCCAGGTTTGCTGGCTGTTTGCGGGGGTTGGGTGCTGGAGGTAGGGCTATGGGCAGGCTGTACTGATGTGGTATGGTGGTAGGGTCTGGTGAATGGGTGGGTGTATAGGCTAAAGGGTGGCTATACTGTGGTCAAGGTTTGGGCAGGCAGAGGGCGTGAGTTTATTGACTTTGATGTGTTTTTATACACTTTCTCTATAGATTTCGTGGTGTCATTATCTGCTCCTTACTCATATTTAGTGTACACATTGCCATGCAGATCACTGTGACAGAGCCATATCAGATTGGGTGTGTTCTAAGGCCACAAGATGAATATATGAATGGATTGTCTCACAGGCTAAGGGATTCCTGTATAGTTAAGTACAGTAACTCTGACATTTCACGTGGAATAAATATAGAGAGTACAACTTTTGCATAGAGGATGTACAATAAGTCATGCGTTTTTGTTTTTCTTTACTTTCCATGATATCATCATGTGTCCATTTACATACGGCTAGCCTTTGTTCCATCTCAACGCTTTTATTCAGCTTCTTCTTTCTAACAGTCGGCGATGGGATTATTGCCTAAATCCAAGTGAATATAGTTTACTGTCATTTGTATTATCATGTTACAGGTAAAAAATATACATTTTGAGAGTATGGGAGCAGCTCAAAGTTTGAATATGCTAAATACATGCCCAATTCACATTTGAATGTGTGGAACCATTCCACTGTCTGCATGTACAATAAACAGAGCCAATTCACATTTGATAAGATGCTATGGCAACAGCTCTGATGTTTAATGTACATAGTCACTATTAGAGGAGATCTGGAAGCAGATCAGTTTCGTAAAGTGATCATATTAGTGAGGTGGCCACCCAAATTACTAGGAGAAACCCAAGTTTCTATCCATTGTGGTTCCGGTATATATTTGTTTTTTTCCCTAGGGTGACCACATCACAGGACGGACCACATTGCAGAAGTAAACATTAAGTGAGGGTTTTCTGCATGCTTCATCTCCGACTAGTTGTCTAGCTCACCTCCTTTGATTGTGTATATATATATACATATGAGCAGCTCAGTGTTTGAGTGTATTTAATACATGGACAATTCACTTAGCATGTTTGGGAGCAGCTCAGTGTTTAAATATATATCTCAGTGCAGTCGGAGCTGCTCGTCCATTGCTCTGTCCTGTCTCTCCAGGCGCTTCCCTAATTGCGCCGCTCCCCTGCCGCCTGGAGAGCAGCTCGGAGAGCAGCTCGCTGCCGAATATCCCGCAGATGGGAAGCGCCGATAACGCGGCTAATAGCGTCTCCCGCCTTTCTTTCGGGGGGAATTTAATTACCCGCTTGCCGGCAAGGTCTGACCGTGGAGGCCTCGGCGGTTGGCAGTCGGTGGGCGTCTTGGCGGGATGGGGCCGGCGCCGGGACGGGATGGAGGACGTCAGTGCATGGAGGAGTGGGGGGAGGGGAGGGGTTGGTATGGGCAGGGTGTATGCTGCATGGGAGGGGCGGGGCGGGGGGCGTCGTGGTGCCGGCAGCACCCAGCTCGGATCAAGCGCCTCCCGCCCGTCAAATTACCTAACCCCGTGGGTCGCAATCCAATCAAAACTCCCTCCCTCATGACTCGCCTCGTGCCACGCAAACAATCAGCCCCAACCTTTTCCGGGGATTTCGTCGCGGTCTTCTGAGGGGTCCACAAGCTTCCGATTTAAATTACGGCAGATAAGCATCTCTACCTCCCTGAAATGTATATTCAATGATGGTTGATTCCCAATGCCATGTCACAGTCTGGAAGGGAGAGGGAGGGAGGGGAAAAAGTGAGACACTCTGGTAACTTTACCGCTCAAAAAACTACCAGGCATTTAGTTAGCAGTCGATAGATAAAGGCCGCGCGTATATGCGTCATATCATTGGCATTTCATGTGCACGTAAAAAGGAATATTTTAATATAAATCAAGTCCCTCCCGGCTCTATTTCATCCTCAGCAATATGCTTCGGATGTGAGATATGTATTTGGGCATCACATATTCATGAAAATGGCTGATATCCGTATGTGTAGGTAGTGCATAGCAACGTTTTGTACATGTATATGGCTATGTGTAAGTAGTATGGGAACCCTGTTTTCATGGCTATGTGTAAGTAGTATAGGGACATGTACATGGCTATGATGCATATGGTCATGTGAAAGTAGTATAGGAGATTGCTGTACATGGCTACGTGTAAGTAGTGTAGCAACATGTACATGGCTATGAGGTATATGGCCATGTGTAAGTAGTATAGGAGATTGCTGTACATGGCTACGTGTAAGTAGTATAGCAACATGTACATGGCTATGAGGTATATGGTCGTGTGTAAGTAGTATAGGAGATTGCTGTACATGGCTACGTGTAAGTAGTATAGCAACATGTACATGGCTATGGGGTATATGGTCGTGTGTAAGTAGTATAGAAGATTGTTGTACATGGCTACGTGTAAGTAGTATAGCAACATGTACATGGCTATGGGGTATATGGTTGTGTGTAAGTAGTATAGGAGATTGTTGTACATGGCTACGTGTAAGTAGTATAGCAACATGTACATGGCTATGGGTAAGTGAAATAGGAAACTAATGTATGCGGTCATGTGTAAGTAGTATAGGAGAAGGTGTGGCTATCTGCAAAGAGCATAGGGAAATTGTGTAGATCGTAGATATGGTGCAAGTGAGACGTTGTATACGGTAAGTATTATAAGCCAATGATAGAGGTATTGTCCAAGGCCTCAGCCGAGGATGATTACCATTGTCCTAGGCTTATAACACTTAGACAGCTACTCACACGTATCCATATCTCACTTACTCTCACAGTACTTAGAGGAGTGTGCCCAATGGACCGCAACCATATACATGAATGTATGTAATAAATAGTCAGGCAATTTCTATCGTTCTTTCAGCCAAGTGTGGTGTAAGCACATAATATAGTTATGTCTAAATAGTATAGGTAAATGTGTATCCATGTGTAAACATTTCAGGGAAATGGTGCATGTACGCCTATATATGGTTATGTATAAGGAGTATATGAAAAGGGTGTTCCAATGTGTACCGGTAATCAGTAAGGGCAACGGTGTAGGCATACCTGTATATGGTTCTGTCTAAGCAATGTAGAAAAATGTGTATCAATGTGTAACTAGTATGTATACATGTGTAGCGGGTTGAATTATCAACCAATGAGATAATTCTTTGCATTCCCTGCAAAATTCTTAGGGTGCATCATGTGTAAAAACTGGTCCCCATTGTGATAGCCGTTATCAGTCCTTATCTCACTGGTGCAAGATCAAGCAATGGTCGCGCACATTAGAGGTCTCGACATCCGAGTATATATGGGAAATGATAGATGTCAGCCTATATAAGGATAATGATGTAGGTAGATAGATAGATATAGTTTTAAAACCGACATAGCCAAAGGCTGGTCATCAGGTTCACAGTGCCCATACGGACCGAACCTGCATGTGATGTAGGTGTATAATTATGGTTATTATGTATGGGAATGTGCAGGTCGTATAGGTAAATGGTACATAATGCTATAAGTAGGTGATATAGGTAGATAAGACATTTCGATATATGTAAGTTGTGTTGGAAAAGTGCATATATATATCCAGTTGGTGCATGTTAGTACAGTGTGTTGCATACACTGTCAGCGTGCAATGTATGTATAAAATGTACTTTGTATTTTGTTTATATTCTTGTACATGGTACTGGTAGTGCTTGAAGGAAGGGTATGTCCTAGATGACATCAGGTTGTATATTTAGTCGAATAGTCTAGGACACACAATTATAACTGACTCTAAGAGATGGTTACATCTTTCAAAATATTAGAAAACATGTAATAGAATGGTTTGTTATTTTCTTGGCCCTGGCTGCTTTGTTAATCGTTAATATCTCCGTATACGTACATATACAGGTCTACATACATTATTCATCATCACGCAACAATACGTCCTAATTGAAAGTATGTGCTTCAGGGACATTTACTGGAATTGTACCTATATAATACGAGTCGATGCAGACACTGACTACACAAATAATCTAAATGCCCCGGCCCTTAGTTTGTAGTGGCTATCCCAGGTTGGTCATAGGGACATTGGTCAGGCATGACCAAGTGCTATTCAAGAATGACTGAGGCAAATTAACATATGACTAATGCCCTTATCAAAAGGCCTAAAATGGAAACACTAAGGTAAGTTGGTCAGTACTGACCAACCTGACAATATTAACTAACCCAGATTGGTCGTTAGGCAGTATAGTGACCGAGAGATTGGTCGTATAGGGAGCCAAAGAATATCAGTGTACCTATCAAAATGGGTCATCTGACGTTGGCGGTGCGGGAGGGCTGGTCTATCTTCACCAAGAAACACTAGAAAACTGATAAATGAGGGTTGGTGGGAACCATGTCCAACCCCAGGCACACTCAGCCCTGAAATAATTTCCTTTCGCCAGAACTACTTGCCTGGTTTTAAAAAGGCCTCGGACAGCTATTGGTGTGTGATAGATGGCAGTGGGTATTAACGATGTAGACTGGTAGTGAATGGTAGTGTTGGTAGAACATTAGCAAGGATGAAAATACAGAAATTGAGGTTTCATTATTTACACTGTACTAACAGCTGATGGGTGTTCAATGATAGATTGGTAGTTACATTATTTAGTTACATGCTTTAGTTACATGCACTTGGCATTATCCATGTAGCTGCTTCTCCTCCTTTTGAGCTTAATTTGCGTGTAGTCATGTGCCTCTCTATAGGGCTATGTTGGATGTCGTTGTGGAAGATGGTGACTTCAAATTTAGAGGGGCCGCCCCCATTTTGGGCAAAATTTCGCATTTTTTTATGTAAAATTTGGTGCAGAGATAGGATAGGAAGAATCTTTCCAATAGTGTCCCTCCCCCATTTCCAAGTCCTGGATCCGCCACTGCAAGTGACCACGTTCATGTATGGATCACAACAGGAGGGGCAGTACCAGTAGATTGGACATTCTATTGATACTGTCACCATAGACATCATTTTATACTTGAAACACCACAGTCGGCTGGCAGTGGGTGCTATCTAGCCTTGATATACTACTAGACAAGGAATTCCTGGCCACCCGTACGGTCGTTTAACGCCCCTGGTCCGGCACCGACGCCCAATGGATACCCACCGATAGAATCATCCTCCAGGCCGCCCAAGTGGGCCCGGCTTCACGCTGAACGGTCATAATGCCACCGATGGCACGCCGATAGGGTTCCCCGGTGAAGCATTGGCAGCGATTGGCGGCACGACGGGCCGATCGAACCGGGTGACCCGGCCGGCCCCGCCCGGGCTGTAATTGGCCGCTCAAGACATTAAGGTACTGACCAGTGCCGAATGGACACCATGACCGCTGCATGACTGCAGATGGACACTTCGATATTCAGCCTAGGCTGCATCATACCATGCCTGCTCACAGCCTCTGAGGGCTATGCATGTCAACTAGGCTAGAGTATTGCTATGTGCATGTGCAGGAGTATAATGCATATTTATTATATGTGATGGTGTAGAACATATGGACGTGCATTGCTCATTCCAAGATGATTACAGGGACTTTCTTACTCTGAATTCGACTTATTATATGAAATTGTAGCTTCAGCTTATTCGTGACCATTAGAGGAATTTCCTATACTCGGATTTGATTGGATCTGTTTTGTGCAAAGATCGCTTTATATTTACACTCACCTAATTATTATGACTAATGTGTGCTGTTGGATGTAAGAAAGGCATTTGACCAGGGAATTTATCCAATGTTGGGCGTGGATGCTATGGAATGTGTATCTATTTGATTTTGTAAGAACATGCCATTCTACGCCAGAGTGATCTCTGAGCGATTCGGTTCACCAAGCAGAGGCATCACTCTCCAAGCCTAGTCTTAGTCCAGGCTCATCCCAACTGCATAAATTAACACACATTATCGACAGATCGATTAGCATGACCATAACATTACAGAGAGGTAGCTACCCAAGATGGTACATATCTCGCAATGTTCAGAATTATTTTTTATTGTAAAGTAACTAGAGAGATCATGTTCTACTTAAAGTAGCATAATCACCAAGCGTATCCCACTCACATTTCTAGTACTAGTCTACTATCTGGTCAAGTTCGAGTGGTGAGATTGCGCCTTTAAGTCTCACAGTTGATATGCGATATAATACAGCACACCTTCACTACATTGTAAATAAAGCCATGCACACAATAAAGGCCCCTTGAAAAATAATTGTTGTGATGTGAACATTATATTTGTCCATTTGTATCTTTGTATTAAAACTTAGTATGTTTTTTTGTGTGTTTATTAAAATCTAAAAACGTCTTTGGCAGTTCTGCCTTTTCAATATACACATAACATCTTTCTATAGTGTCCGCTGATTATCAGCCCATGTATTTTGTCTTCCCTAGATACAGACTGTGCCATCACAGATACTGACTGCGCCATCACAGATGCTGGCTACGCCATCACATATGCTGACTACGCCATCATAGATGCTGACCAAGTCATCACAGATGCTGGCTACGCCATCACGGATGCTGGCTGCGCTATTACAATGTGATTCAATAATTCTTTCAATGTGAATGATAGTGAAACGTAGTGCCATACGCACAGCGTCAGTCTAACACGCGCACAGACAGTGCAGCTTATTACCATGTAGTCACACATACCAATAACGCGCTCCCTGCACATACTTCCCATTTAAACAGGGCGAGATTGTGCAAGCCAACCCCATCGAATTGGCTTGGGGATACCCAAGGTCGGCACAACCTCGCACTTATTTACTAGGTTATCACCCACATAGACCTCACTGAAGTCACGTTAACACATATAGCCTTCAGAAATCCCCTCTATACGTGTACATATAAGGCCTGGCGCTCTGCTTTGCCTCTGTCATCCCCATCCAGGGCCCCTGCTCCTGTAGACAGTCACAGCAAGCCGTTGATATCCAGCGACCTGCTGCAATCCAGCCGCTGATGTCTATCAGGCCGAGGAGGAGAGGAGCGCCTGATAAGGTCGTTTGATTTCTTGGGCCGCTCTACTCCCCTGTGCAAGTTTGATGTCGGCCGGCCTGTGTTCGCCGACTACAAAATAGGGCTTCGCCACTTTCCTGGTAGCCGTAACCTGATCAGTCATCGATCTGTCGCCCAGGTCTGCCGCCCTTCCAAGGTTTTAACCCGGTTAGTCGGCAACTGGATCCAGACTGGGTGGGTGCCAGAGGTCGGTGGGATGGGTAGAAGTACATGTAAGTAGGAAGTGTCAGTATTGATAAATGCTGGTATTTCACAGAGATGCAGGTGTCCTGATCTACAGTGGAGCTGTTCAGGAATCTACATGGAGGGCAGTATATGTACAATGTCTTATCATATTAGCTCTTATGTGAACGAGCATATGCTGGTAACCCTGAGTATGTAGTTCAGGAAAGGGCACTACATGTAGGGTAGAAACCATTAGTAAATAGTACAGGAAGCCTTCGGTAAGTAGTAATAGGAAAAGGGACTATACAGGCAGGCAACCCTCAGAACGTAGTTTGGGACAGGGGACTAAGTAGTATAGGAGGGGGGTTGTGCAGGCTGATAACCCCGGGAAAGGTGCGGGTAATACGAGGGGTTTTGAGATACATTACTAAATAGGGTTCTCACCAAATAGAGGTACGGGTTATACGCTAGTTGCGGGTTATACGTGGGGATGTACGGTAGTCTAGGAAATAGGGCTATATATGACATTGTATGCTGGTAACTCTTGGTAAGTAGTACAGCAAAGATATCTAGGCCCTATGTATGCTGGTGACTCGCAGTATGTAGTACAGGAAAGGGGACTATGTACATGATGGTAACCCTCAGTACCTAGTTTAGGGAAGGGACTTATGTTGGTAACCCTGAGTAAGTAGTATTGGGGAGGGGACTATGTAGATTGGTTACAGTCAGTTAGTAGTACAGGAAAGAGGACTACCGTATGTAGGCCGGTACTACTCAATTAGTAGTACAGGAAGGATGACTAAAAAGGCTGGTAATGCTCGGTAAGTAGTATAGGAAAGGGGACTGGATAACTGATAAGTACATAGCGCATGTGTTAAGAAAAGTGCAAACCTCAGCATTCCAACAATCAGAAAAGTTTATTTTTGCTGCTAGACAAATGCACAGACACTGTAATAACATAAAGGTCCCCGGACACCCCTTCATGTAAGATATCAGAGCTCTATTACGCCTCATACATACCCAGAAAGAATAAATCAGAACCACACACAGTAGAGGTGGTGGCTGAGTCCATACCTCGTCCAATAATCAATCATAAACAACCTGTATATCAGTCCTCCAGCTCCTACCCTCCCACCATCCATCACCATCACAGCTGATGGATCCACAATCGGGGCGTGACCTTGATCCCAGCCCGCGCTGACCTTGACCACTTCTCTCAATGACCTTGGGAATTTGTCGTGTGACCTTGGCGACCTGTTTTGATGACCGCGGCCTGTTCCTGTGACTGGAGGTCCCAGCACCGGCCCCCAACACGGCCTGATCTTATTATGATCCGCCGGCCGTATTATAATCGGGGTGAGTAGGTCAGGGGACCTCGGCAGTAGCCTTATCTCTAGCCGCTGACCCCCCAGCCGGTGCCCAGGTATTGATAGTCCGCTGGGAGTGGGGCCCTCTGGAACATATAGGCTCATTCAAGAGATTGAATTCTCTGACCCATAGAGATTGCTTTGATCTTAGAGACAATAGATCTCCCCGACACGCTGCTCTATCTGGGGGCCGAGGCGTCCGACAATGTACCTGAGGGAGGAGAGGGAAACCCAGTAATCTATTGCACACAGTACCATGCCAAGACCCCGATAGGCCTTCCAGAGTGGAGATATCGAAACCGAACTGAAATTGTTATATTTGAAGGGGTGGTTGTTTCAGCAAGCACAGTCGTGGTATAGGGGGAGCTAGGGAACAGTGAGACAAAAGAGTGTGTTTTCCCCATAGATCCTACAATGCTGTTTGCAAGTATTTAAATGCTTTGGTTACCCAATAAAGTACTACCAGGCACCTTAAGACAAGGTGGATGAAAGTTGATTCCAATTTGTTTGTCTGCATGTGTCCCACTAGTGGTAACTCTTATCCCAAATGAAAACACCTGTTTCGAAGCATAGTGAGACGCATAGCGGGATACAGCCATCTCACTTTAAATAATAGCTGTTTCACTGTGCCCCACCCACTCCATTTTAATCAACGATCTAAGGTCACAAATGCATCGATGCTATAAAACTAAAGCTAATAGTTATATGGTATTTTAGTGGCTCTCTAAATTGTGGAGAAAGTCGTCATGAGACAATTCCCCCGGTTGCCATGGCAACGGGGTTCTGGCGTGTAAGCACTCGGGTATTCACTTTTGCCTATAATTGACGCCTCAGAACACCTAGCATTTCTATTGAAACAGCCCAAGAAGTGTTGGAATGCATAAAATCTAAAAATGAAAATTCTCATGTCTTATGCCTATGCCTATGATTATGGATGCAAAAGGTCAGGGATGGGATGACGTACATGGGACTACCTTGTGTGTTTGCGCATACGTCATCCTGATCACGTCCACACCAATAGGGCTAGTCACAGGGCAATCCATCTTCCCGGCCAGGAGATTGATCTAGCCAGGGTCATGGCCCCATCACTTCTGGTCTGCATGACCCTAGACTGCCCTAATCATGGAATCAATTCAAGCGGAATCGTTATAGCTATTGGTCAAGATTTCTTTCTTTTGAGAAGACCATATTCGAGTAAATAAAGAGATACATATATAGGCTACATCATAAGCCTATGCATGTATTGCCGTTTTGTTAGAAGCTTCACTGAATATTTTCAAATTGGGAGAGAACCCCAGTTATTTCAATCGTATTCACCGAGGGACGCATATCATAATATAATATATTGTGTAGATGTGTATAGGCTGGATAGATGATATGTTGGTCCCTAATATTATTGATATTACAGATAATACGTTGATTCCTGATATCAATAGATAATAATGGTGTGCATCAGACAATCAGGTTATAGACAAAGATGGTCCAATCCAACTATCGGTTAGAGGATTATGATATAGCCGATTAGGACCAGGCCTACTGATCTACATTATTTCTAGAAATACAAAGAAAGGATGTATCTTACCATCCATACCACTAGGATAAAACCTGAAAACAGAAGGGTCGTCATCCCAAGGCCTTGACGAGTGGGATTCCCCCCTTTCCTTCTAAAACGTCATCCCTCTCAGCTGCTCCCCGACTTTTACGACATGTCGCACGCCTGCCGCGCACGTGCGCTATCTGATGGTGGCCATTGATTTATCCCGGAGATGCTGCGCCGATAAGGATGCGCACTGGGCCCGGCGGTAGGAGGGCAGAATCCCCCGGTGGTCGCAGGTATTAGAAGGAAGGGGGCCCTTCCCAGAGCATACACTCCCAATCCCTGGGTCTCCAGCCTTCCGAGCTAGCAGGCCTCGCTCAGCGGGGACCGAGCAGCGAAAGCCAGGCCCCGCGTCCCCTCCTACTCCCCCGGCGACTTCTTAATTACCTTACTTAAAATCAGGTTGCGATGATATCGCGCCGACCAAACAAGTCAATCTACTGGTAAATTGCAGAAACTCCGTTGGGAGGGGGCGATAATGCCGGTATTTGCATGAACCGGCCGCTAGTCGGGCGGTTGGCGCTGTAGGCGGTGGGGACCCTCCTGACTCCCCACGCTGCCCCGTTGCTCATGTATCATACTTTGTTCCCTTGAAGAGTCCATTTACAAGACGCCGGCGTCTCCCCCCTCAGCCTGACAGTTCATTTCTGCCACTACCCTCTCGCCGGAATACCAATGGACGCTTGATAAACCGAGCTTTTTCATCCCACATCTACTCCGCATGCCGTATAGGCAAAAAGGGGCAAATTACGGAGCTGGGGTGGGGTGGAGAAGGGAGGAGGGGATTCGACCTGGTCGTAAATTTGGACCTGACTACACCTTTTCAGGACGGTTTATCGCCTACAAGATAGGGCTAAAATGAGCACTCGTGTTGCTTTATTCATGTTGGATCCGTTTTACTTCAGACATAAACCTCCCAGTTGAAAACGGGGAAATCGCGTTTTATTATAGCATAAATAAGAATATGAGTGGTGATTTTTTGCTTGGAGGAAAAATGTTATTTTGGTGATAGATGAGAATTCCTCATCATTAGTACAGGAAATGGAGTGTGCTTGCTGGCGATTCTTCGTGAGTAGTATATGCAATCGACTGTGTTTGCTGGCAATTCTTCGTGAGTAGTATAGGAAATGGACTGTGTATACTGGCAATTCTTAGTGAGTACACTGTAAAAAGTTGTTGTTCGTGAACAGCAAAATTTGCTGTAGGTGTACAGTACTTTAGCTGTAAATAATAATACAGCAAATTCTACTGTACATGTACAACTCTGTTACTGTAGATGCAGGTTACGGTAGTGACTTGTAGATCTACAGTACTCTTCCCTGTAATATGTACACGAGAGGTCGTGGGATCAATCCTAGGTCTAGCCACCTCTAATCAGGGATCTTTAGCAACAAGGCTGTAACTCATTTAATACAGATATGGCAGAGGTAGCTTATATCCCAATATGACCATTTGTAACACCGGCTCTGTGGCGCAACGGATCAGCGCCTGTCTCCAACACCACAGGTGGTGAGTTCAATCCTTGGTGGAGCCACTTCTCTTGTTTCACCTACATCCACCTAAAATTCGTTTTCCCTCACATGGATGATTACAAATATCACCAGAACCGGGAGGCGAACCCCAGATCTTTACAAATCATTATTAATCAGTTGAGAAGTAGAGTAGAGATATATCCCAATATGAATGTTTGAAACACCGGCTCTATGGCGCAACGGATAAGAGCCTGTCTCCAACACCACAGGTGGTGAGTTCAATCCTTGGTGGAGCCACTTCTCTTGTTTTACCTACATCCACCTAAAATTCGTTTTTCCCTCACATGGATGGTTAAAAATATCACCAGCACTGGGAGGTGAACCCAGGACCTTCAGACTATGATTTACAATCAATTTTGCTGTACAGTAACAGAAGATTCTGCTGTCCCTATACAAAACATAGTGCTGTAAATATACAAAAGCTCACTTGCTGTAGATCTACAGCACAATCTACTGGAACCATAGTTGCCCCAAGTATTTGGTGTACAGGAACACTACTTACTCCTAACAGTGTAGTATAAGAAATGGACTGTCTTTGCTGGCAACACTTAGTGAGTAGTATAGGAAAATAATGGACTGTGTTTGTTGGCAAATGTTAGTGAGTAGTATAGGAAATGAACTGTGTATACTGGCACTTCTTAGTGAGCAGCAAAGAAAATGTACTTTGTATACTGGCAATGCTTAGTAAGTAGTGTAGGAAATGGACTGTGTATACTGGGAATTCCTAGTGAGTAGTATATGAAATGGACTGTGTTTGTTGGCAGCTCATAGTGAATGGTATAGGTAATGGACTGTATTATTTACACTGGAAATTCTTAGTGAGTAATATAGGAAATGGATTATGTCTGCTGGCGATTCTTAACAACCCAGAAAATTGAGTTTTGTAAGCCTTGTGTTTACCCAATACAACCTAATCGGGTGCGCCCCCCTCCCCCCCACATGTATAGCTAAATAAGAGGTCGCGCCCCCTCCTTTTCCAAATCAAGCTGTACAATTATTGCAGAGAGGAATCCCATATACTCACATATGATATGATGGTTCTATATATGACATAGGGAACACATTTTCCAAATGCTCATGCATTCAACGTTCTCCTCATTTATACATAGTCTACTAGTCACTTGGCATTAGTCTAACACACTATACTGAGGGCAGCCGCAACCCATTACAACACATTGCTTAATTAGGATGGAATACGCAATGGTCAATTTCCTTAATTTAGCTAGAGGCCTCGTTAACTTTGAGTGGGACAGGTGGGCGGGTAATAGGCCATCGTTATCCGACCTTTAAGGGGATTAAATGCCTATGCAGGAGGTGGGGATGGGGATTTGTTTCCCTGTAGATGCCTACATTATGGCAGTGGGCAGGGTGATCTCTCCATTTACAGGTATAGTGTACAGCCACTGGAGGAGGGGTGTGACATAGGGTCGCCAGGACACCCCAAGCCTGGCCACGTGTGTAAATACGCATCATCATGAAGCGTTAGCTATTGAGGCGTTTTTGATGGAGCCGTGGACCACGGGGCCCTCCCCCTGGACCCTGACTCTTCCCCACTCGCGCGCCGCCGCATCTTCTGCACATTAAACGCCAATTCCATTTGCAAGCCAACGACGAAACAAGATGGCGGAGGGCGATAAGAAACAAAGCGCAAGATTAATAACCGCGGCCGACATTAATATGCAAATTGGCTGTATGAAATTGTGGCGCGCGGCCGCCGCGATAAGCGCATGAATATTATCAGGCGTAAATTGGGCGTTCAGCGGCGACCATTTCACGCCACATTTGCATGTATCCATTCACCGGCAGTTGACTCGGGCGCGCAGATAGTGCGGCCTTATCTCTGCCTTCCTGCCGCCAGGGTGCGTCTTTGTCGCCCCCGGGCCAGAATTGATTATGTTCGCTGGCCGTGAATTTATTCGCACACAATATTGGCCAGATTAAGTCGACAGGTACCTCCAAAGGCGGCAGGCGAAGTGGCCGGCCCCGGGGTGCCTTTTGTGGGGCCTGCCCCCCGTGGAGGAGGCGTGGGAAAGGGCCGACACCCTCTCCACAGCTCCTGGTGCCACCCAGGAGGAGGCTAGTAGCGTGAAGATGGTATCACGCTGCTCTTCACCCACCCAGTCCCACCCCTCCCACCACAGCGCCTAGCCACAACATCCACAGCAAATCCGTAAACACACAGCCTCCCCTCCTCAACTGTAAGTCTCTACCCAGGAGCTTGATCCCCTACTGCCCTCCTCCCCTGACCCACACTCTAATGCCACCCATCTTACCCCCATCTCTATTCCCCACCACCCCCACCCAACCGCCCACACCCTCAGTTGTAAATATAGTTACCGGTCCACTCCACCAGCACAATTGAATCATCCATGAGACCATTTGTATAGCAGCCTCCGATGTCTTCATCCTGTGACGATCACCTTTTCTCTACTCCTGCAATTTCACTACTTTCTCTGCGTGATACAAAGAAGACACTTTATGACATGTAGACGCACACGTTATTCATTCTATATGAGTCTTCTTTCCTATGTATCCTGTTTACAGAAATCTGACTGATATAAATCAAAAGTGATAATGAAAAGATAGGGCAATTTTGAATTTTGTTAAATGTCCATTATACGTGTCTATCCCAATAAATAAAAATGTTCATATCAAAGTGAAAATTACACTACAAAGAATTACAAAGAAGTTAAATTCTATTATTATAGTACACTCTGCACATATATGACATTTGCCAGTTTTACTTGCGCTTACTCTAAACATATCCGCTGCTGCCACCCACGAGGCTGGGGGCCATAGCTATGGAGGCTGCATGTAGCTGTTATCTCTCTGCCTATCTTGACGTCCTTTATCATTACCCACCTGGGACCCATGTACCACCTGCAGTGCCGGCTTATCTGATGACTGTCAATCGGAAATGTCTCTCTCATAAAGCTTTGACGATCCCTACACCAGACATTAGGCGGATATAGCATGGATGACATTAAGTTTATGAAGTATGGTATGAAAGACAAAAGAAAATGGTGGCGTTTTTAATCCTTCGCAGGAATTTTCTTATTCTTAACCACTGTATATAATAATAATTATATAAATATGTTTTTGAACACCTCACCCCTACGTGCTGTTCTCGAGTACATCTTTCATCCATGATTTGTCATGGCCCTATGACGTGAATCATATGGCGTATAGTAGTCACATGTGGCCAGCTGATGTACATTATTGTTACTATAAGGTCATATATAATCAAACTTCATTGGTTTGATGTTGAAATCAACTGCATTACTAGAACAGGTATAGCTACTGCATTACTCGACTACTAATCAAGTTTTGATATGCATAACTCACAGACAGGCTTGGTTACATCACTATTAAGGTTATCAGCGTTCATTTCCTGAAGGGAGAACGAAGGGCCTACACGCATTAATTAGTAATCATTATTTCGTTCTACAAATCTACCCCTTAAATAGGGTATAGTGATGGAGTGGGGAACAATCGTAGTTATGGTGGTGTAACGGGTCTCTGTTATGTTTTAATTCGTTAGAGATGTTGTTGTTAACTTTTAAAACCAATTTTAGTACAAGAAAGTATAGCTTGCAATATGCAACCAATATGTCTTGTACACTATTACAATTTGATGAGCATTTGTTGAACAAAGAGGAGGATTGTTGTATCATATGTCTATTGCTGTACAGTGTATTGTACATCATATGTTTAACATATAAACAAGGGTTACAGTTACAACAGTCCATTCCCTATACTCCTCACTAAGAATTACCTCCCAACACAGTATATTTCCTATACTATTCACTCAGAGTTGCAAGCAAACCCAGTCCATTTCCTATTCTAGTCATTATAAGAGCTGCTAGCAAACACAGTCCATTTCCTATGCCACTCACTAAGAGTTGCCAGCAACCGCAGTCCATTTCCTATACTACTCACTGAAAATTGCCAGTGTTCAGTTGCCAGCAAACGCAGTCCATTTCCTATACTACTCACTAAGAATTGCCAGGGTACAAAGTACATTTTCTCTACTACTCACTAAGAATCTGTGGGTAAAATGGTGGCTATATTGCAATGTGTGTACCTTCTATTGTCTATATTGTAACAGACATGCTCGAATAACAGAGAAGCAGTGCCACATAGATCGTATAGTTGGATTTGGAGTTAGCCCCCTCGCAAAATAACCCTTGCAATTAGTATGCAAGGCTCCCAAATTGTAGAGGGCCTCACATTGCAGAGGTATAGGAGCCATAGAAAGCGTCGTGGGATTTGGGGTAAAGCCCATTTATGCAAAACACATTTGTGGTAAAGACGTGTTCTCATCTTCTGCTACCGACAGCTCGGTATACTATCGGTACTTTCAAGACAGAGAGAAATACAATTTGATTAATTTTCTGTTACCAATACTATCTATTACTTGATATTAGTAGTCTCATGGCTGACTGAAACATATACATGGTTGAAACATGTCTGTAAAAATGAGGAGAATACGTACAGAAGACATCTGTAATAGTGGACACTAGTCTTACTTATGTTGTTATAGCATCTAACTGCATGTTATAGTACATGTATCTACCATGCGATTGGCGGCTCCAAGGGTGGCCTAGAGGGCACGTGCCGCATAGCCTTCCCTCTATAAAAGGGCTCTTGTGCCCCCCCCCCATAGAATGGCTAAAATAGGCCCTACCATATTTCCCCACTTTTCCAAAAATACCCTACGTATCAGAGCAGTAATACTGACTGACTGGTCTTAGAGGATGGAGGTCTCCTGCTCCTCCAATTCGTGTATGTGCCCAGTATTTGTTTCATTATTAATTTTCCCAGTAATCCTAATGTTAGGCCTGAGGACGAATTTATAACTAGTAGATACTGTCTGAATTAAGTACAATTATTTAGAAGAAATCCTATTATGAAAATAGATTTCATTAGGCTGCCATTTGAGACTTTTGCTATTTCTGCAATATGATAAATATGCCTCATATTTACTGTATATTCTGAATTACAGGTGCAGTCTTGGATATAAAGAAATGTACCCAAAAAATCAGATTTGAAAGATTGCTCATTGTGATCTTCACAGCTCCACTGAGAGAAACATTTATAGAGGACCCATATGGGAGATCAATGCACGTACCAGAATGCATCAGAATACACCATTTGCCTATTCAAATTTCAAAATGGCATGCTCCCCATACACCCTCGCTTTTTATTAGAAAACACAAAATACCATATTGAAAGGATTTAAAAGGATTGTCAAAGTTATGCTTATATTATATATTACAAATTTTATGCATGTATCGACTATGCCAAGCGGAGAGGGGCGCGAGCTCCCCGATATCGGCTCTCTGATGCCCCTACCCAGTCGGCAAACTTTAGTTGATTCATTGTTGATTCAATGTGTGTATCGACTTGATATCACCAGTTGATAAAGGGTTGTCATTTGGTTGATATTGAGGAGGTCATCAACGTTGATCATTCAACAGTGATTCAACATTGATATGGCCATTGTGAATCAACAACAAATAAACATAGTAAATGATGTTTTACATTGATTTAACATTGACTGCTGATGGATAAATTGAGATTAAGAATATAGTCATGTTTTCAACCTAAATGCAGTATTCTTATATAGGCGCATTCCTTGCAATTTATATATATTCATTCCAACACCCCCCCCCCCATTTCTCCAAGATTCAATGCTGTTTCTAGCACCATCCAGGGCAGAGGTACAATCATGAATGACCTCTGGTGATCACACTAAGAGGCATTCATATCCATTTCAAACTAACATTGTCAGGAGTGAGGCTTTTTCTATTATTCTTAGCAACATAAAGGGTGTCTTACTGAAACCATGCTTGTATTCGTGTCATTTAATTCCAAATGTCAACCAAATGCACACACCATAGTTGTCAATGAAAATGAATGAGATTTTGATCAATTGTATACATTGATGAGAAAATAAGAGCTTACAATTAGGGAAAATAGATGTAGCATGCAGATAGCTTTTCTAAGGAGTAGGTTGTGGAGGCACCTAGTGGGAAAGGCGGGAAACACATGGTTGGTTCAAGGTTGATATGCAAACATTGCATCAATGTTGAAACAGGTGTTGATTGACAATGTTGAAATAGTAACATTGCATCAATGTTGAAAACATGTTGATCTACCCTGTAACCCTATATCAACCAGTTGTCAACGTTGAATCAAAATTTTCTGCCCACTGGGTAGGCCCCCACCTCCCTTCAGGATCTGGCCCTGCATTAACGAGCCTAAATAGCGTATAGCTGTGCGCTTACACTCTACTACTATCCTTGCCTGCATGATGGCTTTGAGGCGCTTTGAGGGAGAGCCAATACCGATTTGCTCCACTGCCCTGACACCTACAGGATTTTGAAGGAACTATTCCCCTCTACATTTTGCATAGCCCTGTAATCATCTGTGACAAGATTAAAGCCGGAGGTGAATGCATGAGGGGTTGCAATATACATTATGTATACTAAATAAAACGTTCCCTATTTCACTATCTAGTAATTACACCTTGATTTCAAACAGACTGGCAGGCAGGGTCCCCAAGCGGAGGGTGGGGGGAGGGTGGAGTTGGCGGCTAGCATAGTGGTACAATAGTGGTTCCCATGTTTGACACCAGATGCCGCTACTGTTTAGCGCACGAGTATCAACATATTGGGGAGAATCACCAATACCTTGGCATTTTCCCTATATAATGTCAAATATACCGTCCATGTTTCTAAATGCTTTATGTGGGGTTTAGTCGTTATTTTTCAAACAGAAACCCATGTACACGTTAACACGTTCCTCGAAAACAGTCACTAATCACGAGTCACGATTTAAAGCGAGATAATCATACAGTTCTGTAGACCTTAATAATTGGAATATGAAAAAGATCTCTAGGTAAGGACATCAATATCGGTCAGTTTCTAATTAAACTGAAGAATCAAACCTACTTTTAATTGCACAATGCTGTTTAAAGGAAAATAAGTTCAAAGGGAACGTGTTTATTCCATTTACATTTCATAGCTACTTGAATATCAAAAACGGAAGGAACTGAACTGTTTAAGTGGTGATGAGAGCCCCTAAGTTCATTATTTTGGCCTCAGATCTACTGAGCGTGCTATCTTTCTCTGCTAAGAGGGTATAATATAGGTTGTGCTGAAATATGAGGTGTTATAGATCCTCATAGTATAATCCTTTATGATATTCTAGGTTATTTTCATCTGTTAAAGATGTGTAGAAGTATCCCTGTTTGACCTGGTTTTTTTCCGTCGGAGATAATAGCATTTTCATCACAAATACAGGTCTTTGTCTGACAATTCTTAATATTAATATCAATATATAATGGTTTGCATGCCTTTTGATGCATAGATATGTATCTTTGGTGTTTTTATTACATTGAGGAACATTTTTGCACTTTCAGAGAGCTACTGGTATAAAACAACCCGATCTTGGTCAATTTAAGGGTGCTGAAATCAAAAATCATAATGAAATTGCTGGGTTTCTTCTCATTGCTGAGCTATTTGACAGTTTAGATCTATAAACTGTGATAAAATACCCGATACTAGTAAAAACTTTGGCAGGAAGCTTATTTTTTCATCATTAAAGTCATGTATTCTGGGAAATACACATCTTAAAAATCAAGAAAAAGTGGTATATAGCCACTAAGAATGTATTCATAGCCTATTAAATAACTATTTTCAACTTTAGATTCTATTATATCAGATAGCTGTTCAATAAGAACATCACACACTTCATATATACTGAATATTTTCCTGTAAGGTTTTCTTGCATACTAGATAATTAGCAATATTGTGTGAGCCTAAAATAAGAATAAAATATGCTTTGCCCTGTATTTAATTCAGTAGTAGTACATAGATGCAGGGACATTGACACAGAACTTGAATATCTTTGTTCACTTTTAAGACTACTGATACATTATACATAATGTTTCCTTGCTTCAGATTATCTCCTGTAGTTTCCTCTGTTCTAGTCTTTGCTTGTGATGCCACAGCAACAGATAGCCAGTATGCTGGGGCTCACCCTGCCTTGATACTGGCATGAAATGCCATGACGCTGCATTTAAAAAATAAGATAGCAAATGATAATCAAAATACCTCTAGGGATGTGAGACTGTTATTGATAGCAGATGACATATATAATCAGCTTTAGCCATAACATGTACATTGTAGGTTTGTGGTTTGTCCAGCTTTTTTTTTGATTTTGCAGTGTGTATTTATTCATAAAATGATTTTTCTAAATACAACAATCAAAATACATGTGAGCTTCATGGCGTTGTACATCCTAATTTGTCACAGTGTTGTGCGGGTCTAGTGCCCTATATTCTAGTATAGTGTGTTTACATTTTGATAAACATTGTGGACACACTCAAGGTGTCAGCAGTATGAATATGCAATGATGTATATGTTAGTACAGGTGAGAACATATGGACAATAATTTCATGCAGAAGCTTAATTTGGCTTCATTTTCATTGAAACACGCATAAACAGACACATCAATCCCTCAACAGGAGAGTAAAACTCAGTATGACACAGGGTGGCCTTTGTATGGCCGGGCTAATGCCTGGTACAGTGATGCAGGCATACTAGAAAAAGAACTCGGTAGGCTCATGTGACTGCAATCAATTGACTGTGATTTGATGACAACAGCTGTTGGTAATAAGTATAGTGCTTGGTACATTGGAGCAGTTGTGTAGGAGTTGGTTAGAGAGGTACAGATAATGGGGTGTTGGCTCAGGTGACCCATGCACTCAGGGCCTAGTGCCAATACGTTTGGCCTCACTTTTCAGCCTCATGAATTTTAGCGCCTCACCTTTAAAAGCAGCTTTTTCTGCAGGTTGCCTGCAGCTGGGAGCTCAATAGCCCGGTACAGGGGACATTTTCTGTAACTTAACTTCACCTCTGGAGGATACAGGAGCTCTAATGTATTGGCAGACCTAGTCAATCGACCATTTGGCAAAGTTGGTTTGATGACGAGACCAATGTTGTCAGCACTTAGAACCTCTGAATATAGGTATTTGTGCACCAACATCATTAGTTGAATGTCAAAAAAAGCTTGTTCAGTTCTGATTATTCGTGAGCCATTGTGTATAGGACAAGACTTTGGCAGGAAAATGTGTGACTGTATTCATGTGTATTAGATTTAATTACATTGAAATAAATGCCATATTTTAGTTTTTTTGCATTGTGGTCACATAATCATGCTGTATTTGTAGTGTTTGATGAGATTTTGGGTCCCAATGAACAGTGGTAAATTGAACTAAAGTATCTTTTTTAAAGACTGGTTCTTATGTCCATACATTGTATTGTCAGATCGGGGCTATTCTCACAAATCAGGGGGGGCGCATTTCACTCGGCCTGTAGCCTCGTGAAATACGGCCCCCATCTTCAACTCATGAACGTTTGTCTATATATTTACATCAGAACATCCGATTTGTGAGAATAGCTCTGATCTGGCAATAAGATCGGATAGTGGAGTGCTAGCTTTATTTTTCCATTTGAAAGGGGCACCTTACCGATCCAAGTAAACAAAAAAAGTTATACAACATTTTATGACGTTAAATAGCACTTTTCTAAGGCTCCTTACTATGGCATAACGTTATATAAAGTATTATTTTGACGTAAAATAACGTTTTTTTGTTAGCCGGGATATGTACGTGTCGAGTATGGCAATGATGCACCACACTAATACTTTTTTTATGGGCGTGTGTTTGTCTACTTGAAAATGGTGGTTCAAGTGTACAATAATAAGAGTCTAAGCTCAGGAGCATCATCTAGAGAAAGAGGAGATATCTGATGGGCAGCTTATAAATTAGGATACTGTCTGTTCTAAAACATAATTCATTATTTTTTGACCGTTGTCTTTTGAGTTAATAACATTTGAATGTCTTTTCAATGGTAGACCCTGTGTATAAATGTGAACACTGCGTCGTTAGTTCCCTGGACTTTTATCTTTTCACTCGTAGCGTTTGTCCCCTTCTCTCCAGACAGTGTGATATCGGAGAAGTGTCTGTATATATCGAGGGCTTGCCATAGCACCTCTCTTTTCGTTTGTTTTGTCTCTTTTGAAATTGTGAACCATATTTGGGAACCTTTTAAGATATGGGTGCACTCAAAAAGTAAACTTGTCTCCAGACTCTTCCAAGTGACAGTCATAAAATAAGCGAGTCAAAAACTCATCTCAGTGACAAGGAAGCGGGTCTTCTAGCTGGAGATTGAAGACCCACTTGGCATGTGCCAGCCCAAAACCCGACATTTGCCAGCTCCAGATTCGTGGGATTTGTGGGATGGTTAGACAACTTTGGACTTGTTTGTTTTATGATAGTCACTTCGACTAGGATGGAGACAAGTTTACTTTTTCAGTGTGTGTACATGAATTCAAAGATAGGTTACACTCGTTGAGGTTAGGCTAGACGACACACCTTTATGATGATATAATGATGCGGGTTTAAAGGGGATTACAGTTGATAAACGGATAAGGGTACAATCGGAAAGTCCAATCAAAGGTCAGTTTGTCCTTATCAACTCCATTATTGGTGGCATCCTCTATGAAGATGCATTATGAGAGAGGCATTATTTACAGACCAAAATGCGCTCTCTCAAAATGTCAAGTAGAACTCAACATCTTACTCTACTACAATATGATGTGCCTTTCTTATTCTGCATGACTTCATCTCTTCTTCTTCTTCAAAAAATATCATATTTGCTTGTGATAACCGTTAGTTTAAAGTGTAAATATCGCTGTAAAAGGTTTAAATTGTCTTTCCTTCCGATGGGGCCAATTTCCTCCCCTCACCTCACCCTATAAATCTACCCGGACCTACTCTATCTGTATTGACCCAAACGATGCCAATTAATCAATAATCATCATCGCTATGGTCCACGGGTGCTGAGCAACAGAATATATCATCGACAACCCCTACCTGTTAACCCAGGTACAAAGGTAAATGCTCCTCGGATAAAAAATACTCCCATTCATCTCATCAGCCATATATAGGAGTGAATCTCAGTGGAGTAAGTACTAAGTAAGTATTCATTCAGTAGCGGGGGTAGTCCTTATACAGACATGCATATGTCCAGGTTCAATATCCATACAGGGATAGGCTAAACCACTTGAACACCACTGTTTATGTGTGAAGTTAGTGCCATACATATTTGTGATAAGGTTATGTGTATTTGTGTATGACGTATCGTATTATCACAGACTTATTCTGATTGTGTCCTACTGATTAGATAACAAGTATACATACATATACCCACATGTATAGTAGCATACATATATCTAGATATAGAAAATAACAATGTGAGATCATAAATTATATCATGAATACAATCCTTTTAGTATCTAGAATTCAAAAAACAAATCAGAGTCAAATCTAAAGAACAAAATCAATCTAGCTAAACCATTTCTAACAGGTAGCACCCCATATCGTAGAATGACATGCAGAAAATGTAAGTTTACATAGGGATATTGGACACCAGATAGGGGTAGCTAGGGTAGCAGTCCCTCTCTCAGTCCCTGGAGGAGACTCACCCGGAAAGGTAGGTCCTACAGGAGCAGCAGACCAGCGGCAGCGTCAATACCAAGTGTCCATATCCAGACTCTTTCTTTGATTGATCTACATTGAACCTCAATCTAATCATCCCTGCAAAGTAACCATACAAGATGTATCGCGCCTACTCTGCGGGAGCTGCTGATGCAGGCCACACCAGCGAACTGGTGTTCTTTGTCAATGGGAAAAAGGTAAGTAGCTATATTCTGAGTGGTCTAAAGTAATTCATCAGCTAGAAGGATTTGCTGATCGAGGGATGAAAGAAACTGATAATGGTAATATAAATACTAATAATGATGACATACACCGATGCCATTTACACTTAAATTGCATCCAGATACAACAGCAAATATACTTTTTATGTAATTGTTTGTTGCATGTTATAATTGTGTTCTCCAATTTGGCAGTGGGGAATGACTGAGTTTTAACAAAATCAAAGTGAATAGCAATATCGCCTGGAGATACGGGATAGTGCCAACTACAATCAAAGTATCTGAGATTTTCTCGCTCCCAGAGTCCTGTGAGATGTAGAACAAGGTTCTTCAGAATCGAGTCTGCAACCAGTTGAGGTGATGAGTGAATACACCACTTTAGTGCCGATCGGTGATCGTATAGTACACGTCGCTAGAGTGTGCTCATAGGGATGAACCATGATCTCCATGCCCCCCGGGGAGGGGGGGGGTACTCTTCCATGAGTTGGATAACCACTGCAGCACGACTATCAAGATTGGTGGCAATCAATTTCCATTAGATCCTGAAGGGGGGGGGGGGGGTGGTCAGAGGTCCTAAAGACCCTGATCCTGTGGTCAAAAACATAACTTTAGAGTTAGTAGGTTTTCTTTCTAAATGGTTGAATATTTACTATGCTGTGGAAGGCCAGGATTGCAATAGTTCACACAGTGGCCCTAGACACCGTCAGCCCTGAAATAACAGGGGTAGTGGTTGGAGTGGATAGTACATGTGCAGTCTTTCCATAAGAACATGGGGCAGTCAAATTTCCCAAGCTCTGATAAGTGGGGCGGTAGGGCGGCAGCTTTTATCTACACTCAAAGACTGAGTACCCACCCCGGGCTTCCGTGGTGCCTTAACAAACATATCCTATCCCAGTAAACAACAAATGCGTTATACAACGTTATTCACGTTTCTCTATGGCTCCTTATTGTGGTTAAACTTTATATAACGTTAAAGACTCTATTTTGACGTAAAATAACGTACTTTTGTCTGCTGGGGTGTAGTCTGAAATCCTACATAATCTGAACACATTACATGCATAGATTAGGGGGCTCTTTCCACAACATATCCTAAGTATAGTGTGAAGCCTAGGCACCCTATTTCACGTATGTAACATGTTTGAACTATGCAGGATGCATATTTCAGAATAATTACGCAGGATATATTTGTCAAGGCACAACGAAGGGTTCGTCTATATCTGTGTACGAAACAAGCCACTAGATTGTTGGTACGATCCAACAGTTGTGAGACCTACATACAGGACAGGAGGTGTGGTACAATTTGGGTAGTCCCAGACCCAGACCCTTTATGCAAAAACGGTGCTAGGAAAACATGGAGGATGGGCTCCAGAATATGGGTAGTGTGTACTTTCCCACCCCAAATGATCCACAGCCCTCCCCATTGAAAGGTTTTCTCAGAATTCATGTCAGGGGGCATGCATTGGAATGAGCTGTGTCTATATGTCTAGACTGAGGAGCTATCATCAACAACCGTCCTCTTTGCTGCCAACCCAGAGCAAACACCCAAATGCTTTACGTAACCCATCATGACCCATTTCTTCAACCATCTTTTTTTTTTAAAGTGTTTTCAATTGAGTAGACTATTCTATTGATGTATACCTGACATTCCGATTCTGCATACAAGAGGCCCCCACCATTACAAACATCAGTATGTAAACATTATTATGCAACTGAATATGCCCATATATGGTACACCCCTATAGGAGAACGCTGGGATAAGGACTAACATTTGGACTCCATTTGGGATGCTTCGACATATAAATCAGTTCACCATTGAATCAACATTGCCAAACAGTTAATCAACCAATCGCCAATATTGATTTGTTGAACGGATTGCTATGCCCACTGGGTAATACATTATTGTAAGATCCCATGTATACTCATCTAGAATAACATGAAAATCAAATAATAACTAGCTTATTCTTTCCGATGATATGCTAAGTCCACCCATTATGACACCAGAAACCTATCATAGAGATTATTTACATGTGTCACCCACTTCACAGTGTATTTCCTTTTAGAAAACCAAGTGATCTGAATATACCATGAGCCCAAAAGCTCTCGCTAGAGAACAGAATGGACCCCCTTCCATTTACATAAAATCTAAAGTTGGACAAAAAAGAACTTCTGCAAGTCACTGGCAAGAGGGTTTCTGCTGTATCATCTAAGTACACAATTGATTTTTTTATAGCATTGCTATTTCTGGACCTCTTGTGAAATCATACATGTGTGTGTCAACATAGTGCACCCCCTACAGAGGTTCACAATTTGTCCTATGTGAGGGTACACACATGCATGTGTCAACACCTAGTACAGTGGTTTGTTTGTGCCCTGTCCTACATCTGTCACACAACTCGTGGACCCCATACCCTGTAGCATGGAAGCTGGAGGAGGCTGTTTATCCATAACATGCATACTAGTCTGTGAGGTTCATGAACTCTGTGGGCTGACACGGGGCACGGTGTTTTATCTAAATTAGTATGGTAATCAGGCTACAATATGATATGGGATTTGCATGGAGGTGAACATTATAGATGAGAGCTACAGTTAAGGCACCTTCCAGTAAATACAAGCTCAGGAAGGTTTTTGAGGTTTTCACACACGTTTGTTGAAAGAACCTTCTTTCCAAACATGTGAACATATTATTTCAATTATTATGATGAAAACAAATACAAAGGCTAGGGGTATAGGCTAAAAAATTATTTTCACTAAACGTATTATTCTTACCTGTTAAGCATATGTAGACGCATAGTCATTTTAAAATGTTTCAGAACGTTAGAAATGCAAATATCTTTTTTTACAAACATTGATAAACGCTTTAAAAGAATGGTAGGAGTTGGTGCTCACAGGGGTTGTTTTTTTCTTTCGTGTTTTTTTTTCTTTTTTTTTTTTGGGGGGGGGGGGATTCCCTTCTGCCACATGGACGCAAGAGATAATCGGTAATCCAAACCTGTGCATTTAACTCCCTGGATACAAAACAACTACCCCGGTACTGATAATGACACGTTGCCAGTGTTCAATATTAAATAAAGTTATGCATTTGATAGGTAAAGTAATTGGTGTGTTTCTGTTTGTTTCAGGTGGTGGATCCTCACCCTGACCCCGACGGCACACTCCTCCACTACCTCCGTGATAAACGTATCCCAACTAAATGTTAATACTCCAAATAGACATACATTATACATATTGAGTTAGCATTTTCCATGATATTAATAAACATATATCAAGAAACGTTTTTTCTTTTTAAACTTCACCTACTGCTTTTAAAAAAGCCTTTAGTGTAAGTAAAGATTAGACAAAAAATATATTCATAATAGATTAATTACATAATTACATCATGGTGTAATCATAGAACTTTTCTGTATTATAGAAAACTTGTTAAGGAATGGTCATGAATGCACACATATATACCTGTGTTATATGATTTGAGTGAACCTTAACTCAGTTGCCCAGTGCGTCTCAGAGGTACCAAGTTAGCATGTGGCGAAGGTGCGTGTGGAGCATGCACTGTCATGGTGTCGCGCTACGACAGGACCTGCAAGAAAACAATGTATCCTTTAGGTGCTTTTCTACATAACAGGTGGTGGACCCGTAATCCGTTATATGAATATACAAAAAGTGCTGATCTCAGGCTGATTCTGTTTATTTTCTATGAATGTTGTTTCCATCTTTTGCAATAGGGTTAAACGATTTTTATTTGGTGTGTTTGGAAAGTGTTTTTTTTTTTCATTGTCTGACTTAATGCAATCATCATTACATGTATATGCAAATTGATTGTAGACAATTTGCAACGCTGGTTTCGATTTCTATATAAATCTTAAGTTATTGTCTCATTAGTTCAGTATTTTATCCTATCAAACGTGCGACCCACGTGTAGTCTTATACATATAGTTTACACTCAATAAACCTGTTTAGAAAAATTACTGTAGCTAAAACATGTTCTATCATGTGCTGTCATAAGTCAAGGTTAATGAAGACATTAGTTGAGACGCCTTAAGTGCTCTGCAGACACAAGGCTGTTACATCGTGCCTGACCCCTGTGTGCTCCCTGCATGGATGTGCTGTTACCACCGTGGAGGGTGTTGGAAGCCTCAAGTCAGGCCTCCACCCCATCCAGGTATACACCTATAATCATTTTCAATGCTACATATGTTTATACTATTGTCTTTGGGATGTCACCATTTTTGAAGAGTTTCATTTTAGCACAATAAGGTAGTTACAAGCCATAATTGCCAGCGCACAATTGATATGTTTATATCTTCTCATGCAATAATATCCAATACATGTATACGAGAATACCCTGCGTTTAATTAATACATCGATACATTATGTCGTGCCTGTTTGAGAAACTACCATGCTTTTTTGTGACATCAGGACCGTTTGGTTGAGAATCACGGTGTCCAGTGTGGCTTCTGTACCCCTGGTATGGTGATGTCCATGTATGCTCTCCTGAGAACTAACGCCCATCCTTCAAGGCATGAGATTGAAACAGCTCTGGACGGTAGGACATCATTCTAGTTGATATATATATATATATATATATATATATATATATATATATATATATATATATATATATATATGTGTGTGTGTGTGTGTGTGTGTGTGTATATGTATATATATATTTATATATATTATATATATATATATATATATATATATATATATATATATATATATATATAATTATATATATAAAATACCCTCAATATACTTGATGAGTATATGACATCAGTCAAATGATAAGTGATACTTTGTTAAAGCAACTGATCAAATACAGCTAAAGAGTGACACACACTGTCAGAAGTTAGTGTAGCTGCACAGCGAGACATACTGTAGCTGTACAGTATAAAAGAAGGTATTTTTGGTTTCCAGTATCACATACTGTACAGCTACACTCACCTGCTGTAGAATACCACACACAAGAGATCATGGGTTCGAGTCTAACCTTGGCACAATGAGTAATACATTTTCCTTCTCATTTTTCTTTAACCCCATTGACATGCATTTCCACCTATATTGACATAGAAATGTAAGCTGGTGAGTATTTGAACATCTACATGTGTATAGTTTAGATTTTCTATAGATAAACAACAGTAGTGCCTATTGTGCCAAGGTGGGATTCGAACCCATGATATCCTGTGTGTGGTGTTCTACAGTAGGTGAGTGTAGCTGTACAGTATGTGATACTGGAAACCAAAAATACCTCCTTTTATACTGTACAGCTACAGTACTTACTTCTAAGAGTGCGTTATGGGTGCTGTGCTGCCCATACCCTTTTCTGTCAATTTTCTAGTGGGTGTAATCCTAGCTAGCTCATCAAATACATCTAGTGAATGCAATTTTTTGATTGTAGAAAAGAAGGTTTTATATTGTATCAAATACGATGCAAAGAAAGTGTGTTCTTTTTGAACATTCTATAGGCTACCTTTTGAAAATATGGATGTTGGGCCAGCCGCCCCCCCCCCCCCCCCCACACCTACACGTTCAACTCTTTAAGGTTGATAACAGTGTTTGAACGAATTTTTATGTGTGTTCCCATGCAGGCAACCTTTGTCGCTGCACTGGGTACAGGCCAATCCTCCAGTCTTTCCAGTCATTCAGTAAGGTAAGCATACACCTTTTTTTAAACTAAGAAAATCTGTGCATTTTCAGTTTCCCAAGGATTTGATTAATTGATAACTGGAAGATATATGAGGAAACTGTTTTGCACAACATGTATATTATATTGCCTTTTCTTGAGAGGTAATTGATAATACTGAGCTCTGCTTCAGGAGTTTACTTGTGGACTCGGTGACAAATGCTGCAAGAATGTCAAGAAGGGTGAGGAGAAGCCTAGCGAGTCAGACCAGAAGTTCGCAGCCAAGTTCTTACCTTACGACGCCTCTCAGGAACCCATCTTCCCAAGCGAACTTCAGGCTAGTTGGCTGTCTTTTACTGAATACAAGAAATGGGCCCTGTGTTGTGCCCATAATCTCACTAGTATATCTTCGAATAGTGTGTGCATACATATAAAAGAATTTTAGTGATTTTGAGGTGGTTTTCATCAAGGCCTTGGTTAAATCGCTAAACTATACTAGGATGCTGTTCCTCCCCAGGATCATCAGAAACAATCTCTATTTAATTTGAATACACATAAAATAACACTTATCAAAATGTCCTCTACTACTGTCTACTAGTAGCTCTTTATGGTTGTAGGTGTCGGACAGCTATGATACTGCCAATCTCCGGTATGAGGGACAGGATGCTATCTGGTACCGCCCCTCCTCCCTGCCAGCATTCGTCGCACTCAGGAAGGCCTATCCGACTGCATGTCTAGTTGGAGGATTCACCGGTGAACGTATGCACCTATTTTCTTATGCCTATCTGAATACAACGTTGTTTATTTTTGATACATTCAACTATAGGAATCAATCGATGGACATTTGCTCTTCCACATCCAGTTTATCTTCCACCAGTTGGACATTAAAGCCACGAGCCCTTGAATATTGGGCGTAGTCTTTGTACCTTTGGGTATTGGTCATTTCCATAGAGGAACATGGTGTAATAATGTCGTTGTCTAAGGGATTATCAACCATTCCCAGGTGATGGCTGAGTAAGCTACTGTGTAGTTGCTATGCAACTCTTATCATCAGCATTACAACGTTTACATGGCAGTCAGGATGGAATATTGGAAAGTAATAAATGAGACAATTTCAATCAATTCTGGTTTGATTAAACATGAGCCATTGGTTAAAATTGATTCTTTTTCGCCCCCTTTAGGTGACTGTGATACAAAGACCGATGGCAAACGCGTGCTGATCCATGTGAACGGACTGCAGGAGATGCACGTGAGAGAGCAGACGACATCTGGACTCAAACTGGGAGCAGGGCTCACCGTTAACGAGGCTGCCAGAGCCGTGCGTGCCGCCATTGGCACCAAGACTGGTGAGATATGACTACTTGAGGTGTGATAAGGTCAAAGGATAATATTGTAACGACTGGGGGTGCAGGATGGAGATTAGTTATATAGATATAACCCGGGTTACGGGCAGTGATGAAATGATGATAATGTCGTTTGTTTTGGGTTACTATAGAGAAATGCCCAAATTCAGATCACTAGCCTGAGTCCAACGTGTCATTGCTATTTTCTAGTACCAAACAACTTCAATTAGTGTATTTTGCTTCTAACCTGGCCCACCCTCGATAGAGGGATTCCTACAGCACTACATGAATAATATGTATTGAACAAAAATAACGGTACAAGTGTCGAACAAACAAATCAATAATTCTAAATATCAACTATTTCAGATCACACAGTGAGAGGGTTCGCTGCTGTGTTAACTTTGCTCGATAGATTTGCAAGCAACCAGATCAGAAACATGGCTGTGAGTATATATGGACTTGGCAATAAGAACTAGAATAATATACAATGTGTTCAATTACTTTTTAAGTATATTTCTGTTACCATATATAGCGGGTTTACTGATTGTGACATTTTGATCTGTCTCTTACAGACTCTTGGTGGATCTATTGTGGCTAACTACCCCAATTCTGACGTCATTGTGCCACTGATTGCCGCTGGAGCACATCTCAGTGTGGCCAACAAAGGTATTTTTTGAATTCAGCGATGTTCTATTGCGAAATGGAATGCCTATGTGCAATGTTTCCAAAATGCTTTGATATGAACGACACCGTTCAATGGTTCACAGCCAAAAATAATTTTCTCATTTTCAGAAAATATTTCTTGTTTTAAGTAAAATAAACTTAAAACAAGTTTGTCCGTAGGATAACAAAATTTTACTTGAAAGCATGGTTGAGTTTAATAAACTTAGAGTAAGAAAAACAAACAAGAAAAACAAACAAGAAAGAAATTCTTAAATCAAGTATTTTATACTGGAATCAAGATGATATTTCCTGACACATTTCTCAAAATGAGATAATCTTTCTTACAGAATGGACCTTTTTTCTAGAAAACATTTTTCTTAATTAAGTTTTAATTTCTTATTCAAGTAAATAAACAAGACTGATGTTCTTGCCTGGGAAAGGGGTATGATTATATTTAATTTTAGTCTTAGAGAGAAAGGATTGATGCCAGAGCATCAGAAAGAGGTTCATCAGATTAAATGCAGCTTTTTGTAGCTACAATATAAGTTCAAGCAAACAGACCTTTATTCACAGTCATTTCACTTTATGTAATGGGACAGGTAATCCTTCCCTTTATTTAAATGATATTACCAAGCAAATGGTGTCTCTTATCATTTCTCCCTAATAGTTATTATAATTTATTCACTGGAACAGGGGTTCTTACATCAAATTAATCCCTAACAAATTTCCCCTTTTCCCACATATTTTTACCCTCTTCTGTTTCTTTGGGACTTATTCTGAGGCAGAAATGTATACCCTGTTTGAAAAGAAAGTTGTTGTATTGCATAGTGGTGGCCTCTTGTGGCACAACATGTAACTAATGTTCTTAATTTAAGAAAATAATTCTTATTTAGTAGTATGTATACTTGATCCCTATAGAACCTAACTGAACTCACATTCCACACCTATAAAATTCCCAAATAATGGAAGGACTTTGATGAAGGCATTAAGCATGGTCATAACCATCACATAATAGAGTATACTTGCATATTTTCTCACCCTAATTGACACTTTGGATTCATGGTTTCAGGTTTTCAAGACTTAGCAATCTTAAATCTAGAAAGAGAACTTTCTTATTTCAGGAATATAAGATATAATCTTGTTGGGTGCACAAATTACCAGTTTTAAGAAAATTTCTAAAGAAAAATAATCTTGAATACTTGTTTTTAGAAGAATACTAGAAAAATATAAGATTTTATTTTTAGCTTCCCTTTTCTGAAAACAAGATAAATGTAAAAACTCAGAATGAGTTTATTCCTTGAATCGAGAAAATTTAATCTTGATTCTAGTATTTTCTTGGGGTAAGAAAATTATTTTTGGCTGTGTTTTTTTTTTTTTATTTAGAAGAAAAGGTCATTTGTCAAACCCGTGCACATCAAATTGTGAAAGGTATCTAGAATTAGACATGTATAGCCTATATCGTAGGAACACCAGGAAAATGCCCCCTCCCCGGAATGCCACACCTACCACCACCATGATTACCCCCTAGAAAAGGCCCCTCTCCAATCTTGTACAATCTTCCATCGGGCGTCTGGTTTCTCTATACATGGAGTTGTTATTGTGTTCTAGATGGACGAGTACAGGAGATAGCGCTGCAGTCATGGTGCTCGGGTGGGAAGTTTACCCCATGTCCAAATGGTGGTATAGTCCTCGCCGTATCCATCCCCTGCACCCCACAGGTGAATTGGTTTAGTTATTTCCTTAATAGGCCTAATTCCCCAAATGCCAGATCACAAACACGGTTTGAACCTCTGATGTCGATGTTTAATTGTATTTATCGAGGTGAAATAGAACAAAAAATATATTATGTCTACGATAACTGAACAAAAAAATCCCGATGTTGCTATAGGATTATAGTTCATCATTTTACTGTTCAATCTGATGGAATCATTCCGAGGTAGGTATCTAACATAGGCATAAGAGTAATAAAAGAAATATGTAATTTTCAAGATGTCTTCATTTTCCTAAGCAACATAGCTTTACATTGTTTGCTTTGAAGGGTCACCACGTGTTTACGTTCAAAAGTGCTGGAAGAAGAGCGATGTCCCGGGCCACTGTTAATGCAGGGTTGAGTGTAACGTTGGACAGCAAGACAAAACAGATACAGAACGTCGTGCTGTGCTTTGGGGGCATAGCCTCTTCAGGTGCAGTATTTGCTACAAAGACAATGCAAGCTGTACCTGGGAAGTGAGTAAAAATGTTGAATCACTTAAGATTATTCTACGAATGCCAAGTATTAGAGTAGAATTACAGTCTGTCTCTATTTTGCAGCATATAAGCATAGAAATTAACGTTCAGGCCCCACAAAGGCGTGTTTCATGTTACATGGTCTAACAATCTAGGTAGGGTAGGTCGTTTTTTTCAAACATTGGTCTGAAAAGCACCAAAAAATTGACTTGCAAACTTCAGCACTTACTCAACGACAACAGCGTTGACTCTTGGACATCAAATTGACTCTGAAATAGCCCCAAAATTACTTAAAATATGAATTCTAAAGTGGAGAAATTTCTTTAGGGTTGTCCCTGTTTTCCTAGGTAGGGTCGGGTAACCTGAAACATACCTTTTTTTATTTGGCCTCATCAGTTTCGTCCAACTTATTCACAGTTAACACCACAATAATCTCCACCTTGTAATTGTTTCAGGCAATTGTGTGAAGCCACATTTGAAGAAGTTTCTGAGAAGCTCAAGAATGAGTTGTTCGCTGTTGTTCAGCCAACTGAGAAAGAGTACCGCTGCTCTCTTGCTCTCGGCTTTCTGCTTAAGTTCTATCACCAAGTGAACCAAGAGTGCCAGGTTAGTTTTGCCACGTTTAACCCTAAAAAGGGCCGCACAATGCTTTCAGGTGCTATGCCGTTTCTCGTCATAATGCATGAATGCAGTCCTGATAAGTCTAATCTCGTTGGGGCTGCATTTATGCATCAGTGGGTGGCTGGCATGATGCATAAATACCGGTGAGTAACTCTATGTGATCCTCAAAGGATTAATTCAACCATAAAACGGTTATCACTGAAAGTTACTATAATTATGTCATTGAAGTAGCATATGAAACCCCCCCCTCATTCACATAGGAACTATACTGAGGGGAGAACTATTCAAAATAAACAATATACAGTCAACTCCCTCTTAGCGGCCACCCCTCCAGTGCAGCCAATCCCTCTAATGCAGACACTTTCCATAGTCCCAGACATACTACAATGTACAGAAAATGACCCCCTCTACTGCAGCCACCCCACCAAAGCAGCCACTTTTTCATAGTCCCAAGGGTGGCCACATTAGAGGGAGTTGACTGTATATTATACAAGCCGTACATCATTTGCATAGACTGGATATCCCCTAATATGCTCAATATACAAAATACAACTTTAGGAACTTTAAATGAAACCCAACCCACTTCATTTTTTCTTTTCTCCAGGGTAAGGACACAGACTGTGCCTTAGCAGTAGGCGACCTTTCCTCCTGTCTGAGGAAGCCGTGCTCCTCTGCCCAGGTGTATGAGGAGGTGCCCCCAGACCAGCCACCCACTGACGCCTACGGACGTCCTAAGGTGCATGTGGCTGCCAAACAACTGGCCACTGGAGAGGGTCTGTACTACTCAGACATCCCAAAGAGGGAAGGTGAGTGAGCAGCTCACTGAGGGGGGTCATGCTTTCTATTACATGTATATGTATATATGACAGTACTACGGTACTCAGATATGCTAAAGGGGAAAGGTGAGTGAGCAGCCCAGTGAGGGGGTCATGTGCTTTATTATAATCACAGTACTACCCAGTTATGCCAAAGAGGGAATGTTGGTGAGCAACTCAGTGAGAAGTCATGTTTCCTAGTATATAACAAACGCTGAATGGCATTTCGTTATAGTAAGAATTGGGATAGAATGGTAGGTACACATGACAATACACAGTTACATTTCAAGCTCAAAATCACTGGCAACTGTCATATTATATAGTAAATTCTATTTATCTTCCAGATGGCGAACCACCCAAAATGTTTAAGTGATTGAATAGATTGAAACCCCTTAGCTCCTCCCATCAGTTCTGACTTGAGTTGAATCAATCTAATAATATACTAATTATTGCCCCCAGATGAGCTGTTCTTGGCTGTGGTGAGAAGCACCAAACCCAATGCGGAGATCCTGGGCGTGGACACGTCCAGCGCCCTCTGTATGCCGGGCGTGGTGGGCTATGTTGGCCATGAGGATGTGCCCGGGAGAAATGGCGGCTTTGGAATGATGAAAGATGAAATCATCTTTGCCGTTGATAAGGTAAGAATGTAAGATCACACTGATACTTTTGTGAAAAGCATTCCGGTCTAATGGCATCAACAGATCAATAATGTCCTATATATGGTCCTGTTCTATTTGGCAATGTTGTTGTATAATATATTAAGTAGAGTTGGTGGGTCAGGTCATCGGGTGATGCCTTATGGGGAATTGTATTGCAGGTTGAGGTGGTGGGACAGGCTATTGGTGGTTTATTAATTGTTGGTGCTCTGCACGTGGGGAAATGATAGGGAAATGGAGGGAATCATTAAGATTACCGGAAAAGTGGGCGCCACCTAGAGGGAGTAGGAACGAACTTACCAAGTCACTAGACGCCGCACATTCAGTCCGTAATCTTTAAAAAAACACTTTTCGCGTAATCTTAATTTTTTCCCTCTAGGTGGCGCCCACTTTTCCGGTTATGTTAATGATTCCCTCCATTTCTCAAGATGGCCCCATTGCATCGTCCCATCCTTTAGGGGTAGATGGGTTCGGTTTTAATTATGTTACAGTTTCATAAAGAAAAAGAAGAGAGAAAGAAAGGGGGGGGGGGGGTGGGGACAGAGCCCCCGATATATACAACAATTTTACTAACTTACAGTGCTGCCATCTAGAGGATAGGCCTGGAAACTGAATAAGATTACATTCAACCCGTAATCTTAAGAGGCGTGGTGTATCAGACTTTTTGGGGGGCAACATTAAGATTACGTGAAAAGTGGGGATTTAAGATTACGCACTGAATGTGTGGCGTCTAGTGACTCGGTAAGTTCGTCCCCACGTGCATACTCTATGGGGAATTGTATTGCAGGTTGGGGTGGTAGGTCAAGCTATATTGGTGGTTTACCGTTGATACTCAATGGTGAATTGTATTGCAGGTTGAGGTGGTGGGACAGGCTATCAGTGGTATTGTTGATGCCCTGTGGTGAATTGCATTGCAGGTTGAGGTAGTGGGACAGGCTATTGGTGGTATTGTTGCTGGGACTGAGAAGGAGGCGAGAGCAGCTGCTGCGGCTGTCAAGGTGACCTACAAGGAACACCCTGCTATTATGACCATTGAGGTAGGTCTTCCACTGTGTATTATAATTCATTTTGTAAGGCTTAAATAGGCCAGGGGTTTGGTTAGACTGTTTTCAATATCATAGTAGATGGATGATGTGCTTATTTAGTGGAATGACTACTGTAACCATAAGTTGAAACCATTCATAAATAGTTGGCATTCGTAGAGTCATCAGCAAATAGATATGATTTCAAAGGTAAATCATAGCCTCTCAAAGAGGTAATGATCTATGGTTGTTACACAGGCTGCAATAGCAAAGAAGTCCTTCTATCCAAGCCTTGAGTTTGAGGACGGTCGTGGAGACACTGCCAAAGGCTTTAAGGAAGCTGACCACGTTAAGGAGGGGACTATCAGAGTTGGTGCACAGGAACACTTCTACATGGAGACCCAGTTCTCTTATGTTGTACCACTGAAGGAGGCAGATGAATATGAGATATTTGTTGGCACCCAAGGCCCCACAGGAGCACAGGTAACATACATCTAAGAATCTTATTAACTTGCATATACTAAGCACATAATGTTATGTCGATCACAGTCATTATCATCAAGACAGTACACTTGCGATTTGAATTGGACGAAGCGTACACTTGTGTAATACATGTTTGGTGGACATTTTTACATGCAGGTCAGCCACATGTTTTAATAATCTTTTCCATTCAAATAGGAAGCCGTTTCTCATGCACTGGGTGTGCCAAGAAACAGAATACTCATCCGCATGAAGCGTGTAGGTAAGTCACCAACATGTCAAGATACCCTTAACAATTAGTAGTATGTGCCCATTGCGATGCCATCCATACTTTGGTATACAAATGTATGAACAGTTATAAACATGCTTGCAGCAACCAAACCTGATGTGATGATCATTGTGCAAATTAAATGCTCAACCAATTTAAAAGCCCTATTCCACAATTTTTATGAATTTGGTTGATTTCCAAAACTGACGAGGCTTCAACTGCACAACAGTGTGTATGACTTGTATCGTTTCGATTTTACACACTGCTCTTTGAAATAATGATTAGTATTATAATATCCTATTCTGAAATCAAGGTGGGGCGTTTGGAGGCAAAGAATCGCGGCCCCCGACTCTAGCACTGCTGCCTGCTGCCGTTGCTGCACACAAGTAAGAGCCATTATATTAGGTCCGTCACACGATGTAAACAAATAGATAACTCTCGATTTAATATGCTATATGAACGCTTTATTGTTGAAATTAGAGAATTGTTATAATTATGATAATGATTAATACATTTAGGTTCCAACGTCCCATCCGTTGTCAACTTACACGAGCCGAAGACATGAGTATAACAGGTGGACGACATCCGTACATGATCAAGCACAAAGTTGGTCAATTTCATTGTTCAATGATTATAATTTCCTCCTAAGGGCCATTTTCCATCCGCCGATTTGAGGGTCTGCCATTGTCAGGTAGAGCCACAGCAAACTACTGCTATAGCTGGGACTCCACTACCCAATTTTCTCGTCTGATCGGACCTATTCTCACAAATTGGACCCAAACAGATCTAAATATTAACCAACCCTGAACTATAGGGTTTGTTTATATTTAAATCTGTTTGGGTTTGATTTGTGAGAATAGGTCCGATCTGAAGACAAAATCGGGTAGTGGAGTCCCAGCTTTAGGAACGCGTCAAATCAGTGTTTATCAAATAAATCAAACATGACAGTTGTAACTTAGTTCGAATAAAATGCCCTGTGATCTGTTTCACGATGCTTTGGTGCAAAACAGGGATGACTGTCCAGCTCCTTTTTTGATCCTACCACTTAGGACACTCAAATAATGAGATGATTTCTCATCACCGCGTGCGTCATAGAAATCAGGTTTTGAAGAAAAGGTTTCTTTTGGTTGAGCTTTGGTGAAAAACATGATAATGATAGACAAATGTTGGCATATATGGTATTAAATCAAAGCTAATACTGCCAGTAATGCAGTGGGATAGAGATACCTTACTTTCTCCCCCACTTTCAGTGATTAATAATTTCTTAACTACATTATACTAAAATGTGAATTTTGGTCGTGAAAAGCATTTATTAATCCTTTACATATTAGCCCGCGAGTTAAAAAAAAACTTCCTCGTATAGGGGCATGATATTACATATTAATCTCATACACGGTATTTCCGGGTAACGTCTGTTTACTCGGCTTCTCCACCTGGAGCTAGTGCACACAGTTCCCGGGAGAGGGCGCAGGTCCTCTTCAGGTAACCGTGTGCCGCTCTCAGGTGGGCGGCCGACCCACCCACCTGGCCACGTGATCTAAGAGCCGGTGTTATATAAGACCCGTGTGTTTACCTGGGACGGCAGTCAGTGCAGGCCCGACTGACGAGAGACTTCACATGTCCAACCGTGCGGACAGAGTTGTATGCTAAGAGTTGTATACTGACCGTTTCCTCTATTTATAGAGAAACCTGATTTACCTGTGTGTATTCATTCTACACTGATCGTTCCCTAGTAAAGGAACTAGAGTTGTTATTCTTGTGAATAAAGACAGATATATTCTCGCACCTGGAAACTGCCGTGATCGTTGTTCTTTAACCTAGAGTTAACTACGAACCACCACACTGGTGCCGTGACCAGTAGCAGTGAAGGTAGCAGAACAAGTTAATTGTTCGGGAATATGTTCGGCTTATACTGAACAGGCAGTCCTTTAGTGGACAGACAATGGCTACCGGTGGTAGCCTGGGCGGCTCTGGCCCAGAGCTGAGTGAGGGGGAGTTGGAATCAACTCGCCTGGAGGTGGCAGGGATGGACCCTGGGGAGGGCTTGAAGCCAGAGCAGAAGAAGAGGAAATTGCAGGATCTTTCCTGGGTGGAACCCTATGTAGGGGATGAGAGATTCCAGAGGGAATATGACGAGCGTTTGGCTCGGGAAGAGGATGACCTCTACTGGGAGAATGTCCGATTGGACAAGCAGTCAATGGAAGATCAGTATGCTGCATTGACTGAGGAATTGACATCCCTGGTAAAAGAAAGGGACGAGATCCTCTCTGAGAATCAGAGGGTAAAAGGAACTCTGATAGAAGAGAGAGAACGGTTGATAGAAGACAACCGGTATATGAAAAAGAAGGTTGCTCAGGAATCGCATGAATACCAAAAGATTCAAGCAAAGATTGCTGAGAACCGGAAGGAGAATGAACACTCCGAATCTCTGAAGGAGAAGTATGAGAAGGAGTTGAAACAATACTCTAGAGAATGGTTAGTCCTGAAGAAGGGGACAAAGGAGCTCGAGAAGGGCAGAGACCAGTTGGTCAAGGATAACGAATCTACCAGGATGCAAATCCTGGAAGAAACGGAAGAGTTAGAAAGGAAACGGAAAGCTGAGGTGGAAGCTGTCTGTTCCCTGGAAGCCAGGAAAACTCTCCTGCGGTGTGAATTGTCGAAGGCAATGGAACAGCAGGGGGAGGAACAAGTTCCAGCTATTGGGCCGGAAACTGTTCTGGACAGCACTCTTACTGCTAGGAAGGTGGATGCATTACCTCAATTCGATCCATTTATTAATGATAATGGATTGAGGAATGTGGAAGACTCTGTGTATAAAAACAGAGGGAAGGATTCAAGGAGAGTGAATGTCACCGGGCGCTCTCTTGAACGGGAACCAGTTAATCATGCCAGTATTGGTCAGGTTAACAGGGAAATGTCTCCAGAGGAGGAAGTGTCTCGGCATTATAAAAATAAATTCCGAGATGAAGTGGAGAACCATAGTTATGGCTCATTGAACCCCTTTTCGGGAGATGACCCGGCTCAGTATGGGAACCCAGGAGATTATGATAGCAAGGGTAATTATAGATATTGCCCGGATGCAACTTATTCATATCCACCTCCGACCACTGATACACATTCGGGAGTCAATAAAGACCCTGAAAATAGGCCGAGGGGTAGTCTGAATAAGGGGTCCCAGCAGAGAACGAAGGGAAGGTCAAATCCAGTGCATAAAAACACTCAGGGATTGTCCGGCTATCAAGGCCCACGCTTTGATGAGGGTACAGACTCGGAATCAGATAAATCTTCTGACGATATACCCAAGATAAAGGTTCCTTTGAATCGAAGGGTCACAATGACCCCGGCGGAACACCGATTACATAATCGAGACCCAGCCATAGGTAATTTGGGACTAGATTGCTCCAGCCGAGGTCAAGACGGTACAGACTTACTGGCTTGGAGTAGACGCATGTCGGGTCAATTAGTGCATTCTAATTATGCCGCTAAGAGAACTGCACGCGTGACTAAGCCTTACAGGGGTTTACGACCCTGGAAGGAAGAATATCAATCACTTTTAGATGATTGTAAGTACAATTGCTGGAACAAGGAGGAATCCTTGGGAGCTTTTGTGATATGGTTGAGTGACGGCCCGGGTAAGATAGTTGTAGAAGAATGGAGGGACACTTACGGGCCGGAGGCTACATACGACCAGCTGGAAGTATTAGCTTGTTATACCTTTGGGAAAATGGTGACAGTAGATCATTGGACTCTGTTTCAGAGAAGAACGCAGAAACCAAAGGAATCTGCTAAAATTTTTGGGCTAGAATTGCAGCGATTATTGCGGCAGGCTAGGCCAGAATGGAGTAGGGATGCTGAATATTACATAGAATCCCTATTTGTAAGATTTATTAGTGGATTGAGTGATCCTGAACATGCTAAAGTTTGTGGTAGAGCTTGGGAAGCTGGGTCTTCCCTAGCGGATTTGTTCATGGCGATTGATCAACATGACAAGAAGAAGATACTGTTGGCTGGTATGATACCCGCTAATAGGGGACAGCGCGTCTCTGGAATTGAACATTCCTTAGATGGAGACGATTCTTCCGCGGAAGAATCTGAAGGGGAGGAGAGAGTAGACGCCCTGAAATTCAAGGGTCGACAGAAATCTAGCTCAACCCCAGCTTCCGGGAAGCTTCCTAGTAACAAAGGTTATTCGGAAACTACCCGGAAACCCGACACTCGGGAACCTCAGACTGATTCCAGTCAGAAAACCCAGACCCCGGAGACGACCACTCCGGATAAAACAAATGCGTCTCATTAAATACCTTAATGGAGTCCATGATTAAACGCATGAACGAGGTGTTTGATAATCAAACCCGGCGCCGCCCTAGCGTCGACCGTAACACTGTCCAGTGTTACAGGTGTCAAGTCAAAGGGCACTTTGCATCTGAATGCAAAGCAGAGAAACCTGTTTTAAGAAGTGAGGTTTCGGGAAATTAGAGGGGGTTACCGGGGATGGCAGGACGGTAACCCCTGAGGAAATATGTCAGATTATCACCGACGTTGGCGGTGAAGATTCATTAGCAGTGAATGCGTCCAGCAAGAAGGGAGATGGGACCGTACATCCCGGAAACCATGAGGCTGGGGAGACTGGTACAACAGGCCCCCAGGGGTGCGCGTATGGGAAACCTAGTGCCAGTTTAGAGGAGTCAATAACCAAAGAGTTGGATAAGGTTGGAGGAACCAGGCTTCCCCCGGGTCATCCTTGTCTGGAACACCTGAAAGGATGTGGATTCGACCTGGGCACTGATAGTGACCTTCACCGGTTTACTAGGAATCCCTCAGTAACTGATGGGAAGAGGTGGTACGTTTCCTGTTCTGTACAAGGAAAGACTGGGGAATTTCTTATGGATACTGGAGCTAGCCACTCCATGGTCTCTAAGAGATTCATCAGCTTATTGCCGAATATGTGTGAGAACCTCACAATGAGGGTAAACGCATGTACGGCCGATGGTACCAGAATGAGGACATTTGGACGGACTTTTCTGATAATCTCTGTGGCCGGGAAAGAATTTGTTTGGGCCCCGACCATAGCTGAGATTGAAGATGATGGTATTCTTGGTTTGGATTTTGCGGCGCTTTTCGGTGCGACTTTGAATCCGAAAAGTGGGAAGTTGAAAATTGAATACCCGTATGATATGACCATACTCTGTAAGTTGAGAGTGATAAGTAGTGTCGCTAGTGTGGCACAGACTGTGAAGATTCCCCCGGGAATGACCTGTGACATGTTAGTCAGTTCAGGGAGGCTAATCCAGAGAGGATTAGCGGTAATCGAGCCGGATATGGCTGTATTATCCCGGAAGGGATTGGAATCTGCGGATACCCTAGTAGGGAATTCCAGATGGACAGTGACACCCATTTCCAACCCCGGAAACTCCACAGTATATCTTGAGAAAGGCACTGAAGTTGGGAAAGTGATACTTGCGGAGGCAGTCACCGGTAGCCACCAAGACCTGAGGTTAGAAGAAGGAGGGGAAGAGGAATTGCATGAAGAGTTAACTAAGTTGTTAACAGGATCGTCCATAACGGATGAGAATGATCAGGAAGCCCTAAAGGCTATGCTGAAGAGGTGCGGGCAAGCTTTTGCGGCCCCAGGGGAACCCCTGGGGAGAACCAATAAGGTATTGCATGAAATTAAAACCGGGGATAACCCCGCTTTTAAGATTCCTTATAGGAGGTTACCCCTCAAGAAGAAGATTGTAGCTGAGGAAGAAATAGCGAAAATGCTGAAGGATAATGTTATTGTTCCCAGCATGAGTCCTTGGTCCTCCCCTGTGTGTATGGTAACCAAGAAGGATGGTAGCATACGGTTCTGTATTGATTACCGGAAACTGAATGGGTTGACTAAAAAGAACTCCTATCCTCTTCCTAGGATAGATGAGACGATTGATTCCCTGGGAGGGAATGAATGGTTCTGTACCCTGGATTTACAGTCCGGGTATTGGCAAGTAGGCATGAAGCCTGAAGATATGGAGAAAACTGCGTTTTCCAGCCATATCGGTTTGTTTGAATACAAGGTGATGCCATTTGGGTTATGTAATGCGCCGGCCACCTTTGAAGCCATGATGGAGACACTGTTAAGTGATTTATTATGGCGGAAATGTCTAGTTTACTTGGATGACGTAATTGTGTTTGGAAAGACCTTTGCGGGCTGTTTAAGTAATTTAGAGGAAGTCTTAAACCGAATCATGTCTAACGGTCTCAAATTGAAACCAAAGAAATGCAATCTGTTTAAGAAGGATATTAACTACCTAGGGCGGATTATTTCCACCGAGGGGGTTAAGGTGGATCCGGAAAAGATCAGGAGTGTGACTGAATGGGAGGTCCCCAGGGGTCCTAAAGATGTGCGATCCTTCCTAGGATTCTGCTCATATTATAGGGATTTCCTGCCGGGGTATTCCCGGGTAGCCTATCCGATCCAGTGTTTGTCACACTGGACTCCCGGAAATAGGAAGGAAGAGTTCCCATGGGGGAAGGAACAGGACACAGCTTTCTTAGCAATAAAAAAGTTGTTTGTGGAGACCCCGGTGTTAAAGTATCCCACCCCGGATGGTCATTTTGTATTGGATACAGATGCTAGCAATGAGAGTATTGGGGCCGCCCTCAGTCAAGTCCAAGGCGGAGTGGAGGTTCCCATTGCCTTTGCTAGTAATACTATGAGTAAGACTCAGCGAAATTATTGTACCACTAAAAGGGAATTGTTGGCTGTGATAGTTTATACTAAAAAGTTCAAACATTTCCTTTGGGGGTCAGATTTTACGCTAAGAACAGATCATTCCTCTTTGAGATGGTTATTGAATTTCAAAGATGCGGAAGGAATGATTGGAGGTTGGCTAGCACACCTTTCCGAGTTCGGTTTGGAGCAAAGTCAGATCCAGCATAGAGCTGGAGTGAAGCATATAAATGCTAATGCACTTTCCCGACGTCCTATCAGGAAGTGTGAAAACACCAACTGTGATGACTGTGGTCAGCATCAGGCTGTCATAGCCGGAGCAAGGATACCCTTTGAGATCAAGGGAACTGGGGTTCTGGAGTGGTCCATGGGAACCATCCGGAAGTTCCAGGAAAAGGATCCTAACCTTAGCCGGTTGTTGGTATTGTTACCTAGGAAGATACGGCCCCCGCGGCCTGAGATTTCCCTGGAGAATCGGGAAATGAGAAGACTAATAGCTCAATGGGCAGAGCTAGAGGTCCAGAGCGGAATCATCTACCGGTGGAAGATTAATTCATCCGGTAGGAGAGTCCGGCAAGTGGTAATACCTTCCGGTATGAGGAGGGATGTTATGTATTATTGCCATGGACACCTGACCAGTGGACATTTCGGAAAAAAGCGTTCCCTGGAACGTTTGAAGAGGAGATATTACTGGCCAGGGATGAGTAGTGATCTATTAAGATGGATTGCTACTTGCCCGGATTGTTGTAAAAACAAACCTGGGCCTGGGATGGGCAAAATGCCTTTGTCCCAGGAGTTGTTTGGAGTAAGATTTGCGCAAGTCGCCATAGATATTATCAGTGGGTTTAAAACTACCCCTGAGGGTAATACTTACAAGTATGATGGTCGTCACTGACTATTATACTAAGTATACGAGAGTGTTTCCATTAGCGGATCACAAAGCGGCAACCTGTGCAAAAGCTTTTGTTAAAGGTTGGGTATTGCATCTTGGGGTTCCCCTAATGATGCATAGTGACCAAGGTCGGGAATTTGAATCTGATCTTTGGCAGGAAATGTGTCACCGATTGGCGATTTGTAAGACGAGAACAAATCCCTACCGGCCACAAAGTGATGGAATGGTTGAGAGATTCAATCGTACATTGATTCAGGTATTGAAATCCCTGGTGAATGATAAAATGGACGACTGGGATGAGCAGTGTGATTATGTGTGTCATGCATATAATAGCACTGTCCATTCTAGTACCTCCTGTTCCCCGAATCTGTTAGTTTTCGGGGAGGATTTGATAATGCCCGCTGACCTGGTATTTGGGGTGGTAGGAATGAACCCGGAAACCCCCTGCCATGTTATGTTTGTGGAGTCATTAAGGGATCAATTCAAATATGCTTATGAATTGGTGAGAACTGAACTACAGAAGAATGCCACCTGGCAGAAGACCGGCTATGATCTAGGCCTTAAGTCGCGACGATTCAAAGTTGGTGATCAGGTAGTAAGATTACATGAGCCGTTATCGACTCTGAAACTTGCTAGTAATTGGGACGGGCCCTTTGTGGTTACCCGTATAGTAAGTGACAGTACTGTAGTGATCCGTTCATTACAGGGGAAGATGTATAAATCTAATGTAGCTCGACTAAGAGAGTGGAAGGGGAGAGATTTGTCCCTGGACTCGTATGAGTTGGAGGTTGATACTTTGATAGAGGAAAGTGAACAGCGGAAATTAGTAAAGGAACCTCCCCGGAAACGCGGAAGGCCGCGGAAGGAGGTTTCCCGGAAACTAATGGTGCATAAGCCCGTCATCCCAAAAAGATCCGGGAAGAAGGCGGCTAATAAAGTCTCGCCGGCTGAAGGGAAAAGGACCCGGAAGAGTGTGGTTAAGGCTAAATCCACTCTGGAAAAAGCGTGTCCTAGAACCAGGTCTAATGTTATGCCTAAAAACATAAGACGCAGTCCCCGGTTACTAGCTAGGGACGGTATAACCTAAGAGTGTGGTGTCCTGTAATCTTGTTAAATATTTAAATGTAATCAGTAAATATTTAAATGTAATCAGTTATGTGTGGAAGTAAGTACAGTCGGAATGATCGTGATAGTCCCCCTGTCAAGGATCCCATGGGTGATGGACGGATAATCCGGTGAATGTGCTTTATTATGCCATTCATATATATTTCATTGATACTCTCGACGAGTTGACAGAGCGTAAGGATTAACACGTGGAATGAGGGTACCTGTTTACAATTGAACGCGCGGTGACCTGGTTCCAAGGAACTGGGTCACGGGACGCGCGGGGTTGCGCATGCGCGGTGGCGCGCCTTATATAAGGCACGCGGTTCGGCGGGAATCGCCAGTTAGGGTTGAGAGGAGGTCCAGAGCAGACGTGAGGGCTCGGACACGACCATTCTTACAGTGGGGAGGTGGACCCCTATAATCCATCAAATACACTTTTCTTGAGTGTGACAAACATGTCTTCCGAGACAGACCACCAACAGGTGGACCCTCTTGGGGAGGGCGACTCCGCTAGCGGAGGGAATGTGGTTGATAATCAACCTGACCTCGTGGACCAGGAATCTATGGATTTCCTGGGACAAGAGGGGATAATGGACGTCGACGCTGACTCTCAGTCACCGCTACGCCCTGCTAATGTCGCCGCCAATTACTTGGAAGGGCTAGACATTGAAGCCATCAGCCCCGCTGACGGTCAAGCTGATACCAGCGAAGCTGAGTATCAGGATCCAGGTCCGTTGTACCATGGAGAACCGCCGGTGGACGTTGAAAAACCCCGCCCGGCAGTGCCCACACTAGCAGGCTTCATGTCCAATTACGATGGACGTGAAGTGGACCTGCAAGAGGACGTGCTACGACTCACGGCGGAGGGAGCTCCCCGCCGGATTGACCCACTAACAAGGCAGGCGATATTGCTCTTCCTATTAGTGGAAGAGCAGGAAGAGTTGCCCCTGGACTGGTTTGTGTACTGGGAGGCACTCCAGAAAGGACTACTCGTATGCTACTGCTTACGACGAGCTGTCTTCGATTTACATATCGCAGACATCAAGCGGTTAATGCCAGCACTCCCAATTCTGTCCCTAGACCCGAATTGTGGAGTTGCCGGGATGTTGTTGACAGGCGTCAACAGGTACCGGGCACGTATCGGGAAACTCCGTGAACCGAAAACCCGGAAGGAGTACGAAATTGCTGCCGCTTGTACGCAGGGAGTAGTCTCGTACATCCTGGATGTAGCCACTATAGAGGCCTACATGGATGCTCACAACCTCAAACGGAATATTGCCATATCTTGTTTGGTTGATGAGGCGGACAGATCTTCCAGTGCGGAAGAGAAGGCGCGAAAAAAAGCGCTGAAAGCCACACCTAGGGGGCGCGGCAGTAAAGGTGAGAGGGGGGCCTCGAACCGGTCGAGCTCGGCCGACAGTAATCAGTCGGACGAGTTTGTCCAGGAGAGAGGACGTCAATCTCGCCGGAACGAGAAGGCAAGGCTAGCTAACTTGCCGGATTCTGTGTTAGCAGAAGGATTACCGGAACAACCTTCCGGGGAACAGCCCGTCATTCCACGGGCTGAGGAGGTTACGGATGAGGCTATGGACATTAACGAAGCCAATACTCCGGCACCCTCTACCACGGGAGTCACCATCCCCACCCCGGCCCTTGTGGCAGATATGACCGCCTAATGACGTGATGAGGCGAGTCTGGCAGAACGCGAATAATAAGTTCCTCGGTTTATTCCCAATTCGTGGGAACAGTGTCCAATTGGCCCTACCAATTTTGGATGTCCACTCGCGACCAACTGTAAAGGTCAGAGTGACGATGAGGATTGGATCCGGAATACACCCCGGGACCGTCCTCCGTCTGCTTTTTATCAGCAGTGGCTAGATCAACTCAGGATCCTGCCGGATACTTACTATAGTAAGGAGCAGAAAGAAAAGCTTCTTTTTTGCGAACAACCGTTGGTATAATCAACGGGAAAGGAATTGGTGCCCATTCGCCACGTGTGTAAACACGATAGGTACCGACAGAATCGTGTTTGTAACAAAGCAACGGTTCCTGCGACACCTCTGTGAGAATCACATGCACCACTGTGTGGTGTACCACTGTGATATTACAGTAGGTAGAGAGTCACAACTGTGCAACGGGTGTCTAGAACCCCGTAGAGGTGAGCTCATGCGCCACATGAAGGATTGCCATAATATGGGAATCAGTGTAGCTCGCAATCGGGTGAATGCGCTACATGATGCCGTCTGTGACCAGTACAAGTCACTAACGGACGATCAGAAGGCTAAAATCCGGCCGGCAACTCCCTTTTTCTGCGAAGTCGCAGATGGGAAGTTCAAAGCTAGGATAGCCAGAGTGGACGGACGCAACAAGTTCGCCATGAATGACGAGGAGTATACGGTGTTATGCACTACCCGTACTTCTCGGAGAGGCGGCGGTAATTTCCGCCAGCCGGAAACCCGGGGTGGTTCCCGGGGAAAGAGCCGGTCTGCCCGAGACCGCTCTCGGTCTCCTGCGGTCTCTCCCGGACCAAAACGGAGACACGCCGGATCCACTTTGGAGGAACTCGATAATTCCTATTATGGGAACTATCAGGCCCCGGAAGGTCGCGAATATTATCGCGAGTATCCAGACCCGCTGTATACAGACCGGAAAGATCGGAAACGTGATTCCGGTGGACATACGGCGGCGGCTACCAACATGGAGTACCGTACTAGACGTCTGAGCAGTTCAGACAGTGCCACCAGTCAACCTGACTGTGGGGGTGCCCGGCCTAAGGAAAGCCCGGCTACCAGAACAAAGGCTTCCCTGCCTTTGACGTACCATCTGGGGACAACTGCAAAACCTACCCCCAGGGACGTTCGGTCTCCCACCACCCCAACCAGGGACATGCAGAGTTTGACCGTGAAAACTGAGCCCAAAACACTGGTCTCAGTAGTAACTCCTCGGGGCATAACTGTCCCGAAGACTGCAGCGGCTGTGAAAGCACCGCGAGTGGATGTAAAACCTGTGATTCCTGTAAACCAGGAGCCGGTTGTCATCCAGCCAGTCGCGGGGACCTCCCGCACGGAAACTACCGGTGGCGTAAAATTAAAATACGTCCCGATAGTTAACTACTTCTCTAGGGAAGAGAAGGCGAGCTGCGAGGTGGGACAGCGAATTGTTACAGAATTCCAGGAGTCCCAACGACAGCTAGCGGTGGAATACAACACCAAGATGTTAGGCCTGTTTACACATGGTCTAAAGATTGCCCATAGGGAGGAGAAAGCATTGGTCGCTGCCGGCAATGCTGACTACTTGGCTAAAAAGTCAAGGGCAGCTGCTACAGGCCAGAAGAATGCTGAGGCCGCAGCAGGTTTCGTTCATCAGGAGAACGAGAAGTTAACCAAACGGTTGCAAGATATGAACGTAAAGTTTTACGGGGTGTTTGGCGTGACTCTCGATACCTGGGATGGCACGGCTGAGCACGCGCTTGCCTTAATGAGGGCGAGAGATGAACCATTAGGTTAAATACTAACAGAAGGTTCAGAGTCTATTTCTAATTTTTTTTAGAAATAGAGGAGGAAATTATAATAGTTTCCGGATAGATTAATTGTTCTTTCAGTTAATCAGACGTCATAATTTTTTTATGACGGGGTTTCCCTTCTCAAGGGAAAAGAGGGGCATCTTTTTAGATGCATATGGACCAACGCGGTGGGAACCTTCCGTGGAAGCTCTGGACTTACCTAACTACTCAACTCTCAACTATAGCCGACCCGATGGGGAATCAGGACTCCACCGGGAAGCTAATAAGCTAACGTCCCTGAATCTAACTTTTGGGATACGTTACCATGATGTGTTCCTGATACTATTATGCTGTGTTATAAACTGTTCCCCGTCCAAGGATTACGTGTCAAACAGACAATGCTCGTGGTTCCAGTTCTACTTATATATATCATGAACATTCCTGGAGCTAGGATTACGTGTTAAACGGACAGTACTCGTGGTTTCCAGCCGGATTATAGTTATATATGTCATGATCATTACTGGAGCGAGGACGGGATACTTAGCGAGCTGTGTACATATGAACTTACCTTCGGGTGATATTTATCCAAGAAACAGTATTAAGAAGAGGAGAGCACCTTACTCATTCGTCTATTAGAAGCGGAGAGCACCTTGTCCACAACTAGATCACCAGTAAGCTATATTTAATTGTAAGAGTTTCCGGGTACACTGCCAGGTTACTCATTAAAACGTTTTTAATATATAAATAAGTCATTATTATGTGATACATATCACCTCAGGTGTTCCAATATGATGTTCTCATACTTACTATATGAATCGGGTTTCATAATATGCTATATATGAAGATTGTATGATCTGATAAGCTAGGAAACGTGGCTACCAGTAATGTTTATATGAAGTCGTTAAGACTATGTGTAGATGCTAATTGTACCGTAAGGTATTGTTGTGTGTGTTGACTCTGTTGTATGTTGCGAGAGGTATTAACATTTCCGGTTATATAATCGGATTACCCGGCTTAAAACAAAGGCTGTGGTTACTGTTATCCATTGTGTGAATGTTTTCATTAAATCACAAATCAATGTAAGACGCTGGTGGCTGTGAGTCCTTATCAGGACTGGTTTTTAATAACTTTTCTGTTCAACTTAAATATATACACACCCCACGCGCATTTTTTTTAATAACCAAGTAAGGAAACTTCATAAGGAAGTCATATCGAAATGTGTCAATCCGTTCGATTGTATGTATGATATTATATTCACTTGTCATAAAACATACCTAAATCATCCATTATGGTTGCTATTACAGTGTAATGCCATATTTATATTGAGTTTGATGATCTCGCTTGTGTAGTATGTCGTGATAATATGTTTACGCCCCTAGTTACTGTATAGACAATAACTGTAAAGTCGTTGGTCTAAAGTGTTTTCTATAAACTAGGAAAACCGTATATATATTCGTTACCACCTAGTTTTGTCTAGGGGGGGTAGTGTAGGGGCATGATATTACATATTAATCTCATACACGGTATTTCCGGGTAACGTCTGTTTACTCGGCTTCTCCACCTGGAGCTAGTGCACACAGTTCCCGGGAGAGGGCGCAGGTCCTCTTCAGGTAACCGTGTGCCGCTTTCAGGTGGGCGGCCGACCCACCCACCTGGCCACGTGATCTAAGAGCCGGTGTTATATAAGACCCGTGTGTTTACCTGGGACGGCAGTCAGTGCAGGCCCGACTGACGAGAGACTTCACATGTCCAACCGTGCGGACAGAGTTGTATGCTAAGAGTTGTATACTGACCGTTTCCTCTATTTATAGAGAAACCTGATTTACCTGTGTGTATTCATTCTACACTGATCGTTCCCTAGTAAAGGAACTAGAGTTGTTATTCTTGTGAATAAAGACAGATATATTCTCGCACCTGGAAACTGCCGTGATCGTTGTTCTTTAACCTAGAGTTAACTACGAACCACCACACTCGTCATATTTTTCAGTGATAGGTGATGAGTTTTTGAGTGGCCCTAGAGTAGGTTTCTACATAGCATATTGTCTGATTACAGGTTGGTTTCAAGAAAGACGGACAGATTACTGCACTGGAATACGAACTCTACCAGAATGCGGGATCTGTCATCGATGTATCGTTGTTCGTAAGTACAAAATGTACAGCACTTCTGAGCGTTATGATATAGTCAGGGGCCGTATAATATAGGAATGCAGCTATGCACCTGATTAGAGCCCGTAATAGCCCACTTTGCATATTATTACACCTACTAAAACCTCTTAGTAAGCACTCTAGTAATATGATAAAATATCAACAGTATGTGTCTCTCTGAACTTTGGATATCATCATCATTATCTTTACCACTGGTACAGTTGCTCAGTCGAATAAATGATATTCATCAACTCAAGAAGTATGGTTATGCCAGCCCACCAACATGATGAGTATATATGTATCATAAGGATATATGATGGCGTTGTCAAGCAAATTATGAGCAAATACTACGTATATGAATTTGGTTACCCGGCGTTGACAATCCAATTGCATGTCTTTGTAGGTTGGACACTATTCTGTGTGGGGTAGTGAGGGGGCATACAGGATCCCCAACATTCGTTCTCACCTGCAGAGCTGTAAGACTAATACAGCTAGTCCCACAGCCATGAGAGGGTTTGGCCGGCCACAGGTGCTGTTTAATTCTGAGGCTGTTGTGACCGATATCGCGGAAACCTTGGGCGTATGCCCGGAGCAGGTAATACCAATAATACATGCGTAATGCGATATGGCAATATAGTATAATGATTACACTGGGGTATACCGGGGTATAGGGAAAATTATATCCATAATGCCGTCACTCTGAAAGGCACATCGCCTGCACAGTTACATTGATGGAAGGTTTAGGCTATGGTAATTGTCTGATTAAGCTCTAGTTATATGTGCAATGTATTATCATAGCATAACCATCACCAACATGTATTGGTTATGAATATACATGCATTGTGCCCATCAGTATATATGATCACAAAGTTTAGGGTATATTTTGGGCCATATGCATGTCAAACGTCATCAGAAATTGTGAACACTAGGACCTATTTATTTACACTGTACCTCATTTCTTTCTCATTGTACAAACTCATCCTGATACATATCCATTGTTACTGTTATAGACTACCATATTTGTAGCGAAACCCTGAGTCTTTTCGGGTACTTGTACCTCAACCTCGGCTTGCCGAAACCAACAAAAGGACCGGACAAAATGATGTATTGAAAATCATAATAAGTTGAAATAAACTGTTATGAGTGTACATAACAAAAAAAAAAAAAATTATAAGATAAACGCAGTTTATAATTATACTCTTTGTCCTGGATACTATTATAGTCGCCTTGAATTATATAGAACCAGATCTAAGGCAATTCCATTAACCCCAATGCAGGTCCGGGACAGGAACCTACTGTCTGATGGCGACCCCACCATGTATGGTATGCCGGTCACAGGTAATCTCCGTAAGTGCTGGGACCAACTGCACGTTCAGTGTGATGTCAAGGCCATACGTCAGCAAAATGACGACTTCAATAGGTCTGTTTTAAGGGGTTTCAATTCAATTCAATCATTTTAGATTTCAACATTTATTATGCTGAACAGAAACAATTATAGATATATATCAGCAGTATGCCTACAAATAAGGTATACATGTATTGTTCTGGTTGACCAATTCAGCTGAATCTCATCACAGTACATACATGTGAGAGGAACTTTTATCTATCTATTAGCTATTCATATGATGACTCTGAACTAAACGGCTACCCTTCTATCATATCCATATAAATCAGCTGTGTTTGTTGTTTGGTGGAATATTATTTGGATGGAAAGATAATGTTGTGGTTTAGCATATCATAAGGGAGTGGTCATTTTTTAACAACATAGGGGGGTTGGTAGATTTGGGGGGGGACCAAACAAATTTGGATCTCTCTTGAGGGGGGGACCAACAAAATTACACCCCTTTTTAGTGAAAAAGCCCGCGCGTTACTATAGCTCATAGGGGTCGGCTGCGCTCAATTTTAACTTGCTGAGGGGGGAGGGGACCAAAAAAAATTCGACCTGCTCGCGAGAAAATCCACCGACACCCCCCCCCCCCCCCCCCATGTTGTTAAAAAATGACCACTCCCTAAATTCGAGCAAATGGCGTGGCCATAAGCTCACTCTCCTTGCATTTTTTTGTTTCAGGAACAATCGATTCAAGAAACGTGGAGTGGCGATTGTCCCGACCCTATTTGGAATTGGCTTCCCAATACCGGCCATATGGCAGGTAAGTTCTTCTTTCTGATAATATACGAGTATAGCAGTGTCTGCCATCGGGCCCCTGCTATTGACCCGTATCTGTCAAAACCCATTATAGATCTAGGGTATGCATGCCATATCGGCCAAGAGATATTGAAGGAAATCAAAACCCGCAATATGGTAATATAGTTTGATGTAGGCATATAGTAGTCAGCCTCTATGATTGTTACTGGTAAAATGTTGAAGCCTGTTTTTAACCTCGTCCACACATACCGTCCCACACAGGGGGGTGCCCAGATGATGGCCTATGTTGATGGCTCGGTGTTGCTGGCACACGGTGGCGCTGAGATGGGACAGGGCATCAACACCAAGATGATCCAGGTAAAAGGACATCATTATAACAATATAACAGCCCTGGTTCATAATACACCATCCCTCCTAGTATCTGTTCACCATATCATTTGTTCTATTTCAATTGTCTCTGAGGTCTATTTGATAAATACCAATGCTATGTCAAATATATCCTGGATGAAAATTGTTAATGCAGCTAGGCTATGTATATATATTAGATTGCTATTTTCTATGTTATATTTTCCGTTCAAATATATGTATGTAGATTGCTAGCCGGGAGCTGGGCATCTCTCCAGACAGGATCCACATCACTGAGGCTTCCACCAACACGGTGCCTAACACTACTGCCACTGGAGGAAGCACAGGCACTGACCTTAACGGAGCGGCTGTCATGGTAAATAGCCAATGCAAAATCCTTCACAGTTACTTCAAATTGCACTGTTGATGCATTATAGTTGAGTTCGTCTCTTTTGTATGTATATGTATAGAGTAGAGTCTATACTGCATGTGTACAGTTATCACTTAAGTGTATTAAAGTACATTAAAGTACGCAGTAGAATCTAATGTAAAGCTACAGCAGATATTGTAGAACTACAGTAGATTCTACTGTATTATCTATACACTTATCTTGCTACATGTATGTACAGTGGGGTCAATAAATCCGAATTAGTTACGTGTATACGGCATGATACTTAAGGGATATTAATGAGATGCATGGTGAATGGGCAATCGTACATATTGATGGCTTTGCTGATATAAGAAACAAATGTCTCTTTACTCTCCTTAGGATGCTTGTCGCCAACTGAAGGAGAGGTTAGCACCAATGGTGAAGGCCAACCCCAAGGGATCGTGGGATGAATGGGTGAGAATTTAATGCAAATATTCGCTGCAATCTCAAATTGAAAGTCCATATGTATAATGCCATAAACACCGCCCAGTAAACAAAAAAACGTTATACAACACGTACCTTTATAACGTTATGTAACGTTTCTCTAAAGCTCCTCACTATGGCATAACGTTAAATAACGTTTTAAAACGTTATTTTGACGTATAATAACGCTTTTTGGTTTGTTAGCTGGGCGCCAAGCTTAGTGTATTCTATTGTGTTTGAAATTAAGGTGTATACCTGTGTATAATGTTTCATTGTTGACGTGATGTTGGGAGTTGCTGTGGAATGAAGACCTAACGTTTTTATTCATACTGTCATTGGTGTTGTAATGTTTTCTATTCATTATCGTTGCCAGGTTGGGGCTGCTTACGGTGCACAGATCGGACTGTCAGTTTCTGGTCACTACATGCTGAGGTAAGGATTAATTAAAGGTCTATAGTTTTCCCAACACATGGAGGGTTTCCCCACTTGTTACACAATAGGTTTATTGAGGTGCATGTACATTCCCAATGTTACATACTACAACACTTTGAAAGAGACTACATGTACACCCTGAAGTCCATTATATCTATATTTCTTGACCAAGTAGAAGCCTCCTACGGTTGTATACACAGGAGTTCCATTTGACGGTGACACCTTTCAGTGATACATTGATCTCCCGGATATCATACAGTTCGTGGATTATCTCATGTCAAGCCTGTGTGTAGCCATAATTACTTGCGGCAATATTATCTCACCAAATTCACATTCGAGACCATAATGTAGCCTATACAATGTATTTCCCCCTTTTTTCCTCATTTTCACCTCGTTTTTCCTTTGTTTTTCAGAAAGGCGGACTACCCTGCGAATGAGTGGAAGAATTGTCTGTATTACGGATACGGAGCATCCTGCACTGTGGTAGAGTTGGACGCACTCACTGGGGAACACGCTGTATGTATACAGACATTTTTAATGTTAGGACTATGCTGCAATGAGATGGACTATGGTACCCGATTGATATATGAATGCTATAGGCTACATTGTATAATAAGGTATAGGCAGATAATTAACAGAAATAATTACAATGATTGACATATCAACACATAGCCTACTATAACTATGCTCATATTGAATACAATTATAGGGCATCATATAACTCAGATATGCCTAAGGATATTTTAAAGAGACTTTTCCCTCATGGGGAATTTCATGAGCTTTCCAAATCTGAAAGACTTTTGTCAATACTCCAATTATTATTGAAACCATGAAGGATCAAAGTTAACTATAATTGCCTGAAAAATCAGTATCCTCTATTTGCATAGAGACAGTATAGACCAAATTATGACCTCTTTAATATATGTGACGTCCTGACGTCACATTTAGGCGTTATACTGCACTATTTGAATTGCAGTATCTCATATATGGAGCAATACAGAAACTTGAATTGAATTTCAACTAATAAATATACTTAAGATAAATTGAAATTTTTGTATTTGACTGTCATATGAAAAGTGGTAATTTTCGTTTATCAAAGTTGCCATATCCATAATTTCTAGGGAAATGTACATAGAGACACATGATCTAGATCACCCAAAATACTAGGTTTCATAGATAAAACTCTTCATAACTTTTCCAGAAAATGGTGACGAATTGAAAATGCATGTAAATTTACCAAAAGAGTCCTTTTAAAAGGATGGTAGGCATATCTGGGATAAGCCGACATCTGTATGAAATTCATTCGCAGTACGTGTACCTACATCACAGATAAAAATGAATTCATCTTTGTCAACAGATACTGGAAACTGACATTGTGATGGATGTTGGACGCAGCGTGAACCCCAGCATTGATATAGGCCAGATAGAGGGCGGCTTTCTACAGGTTTAGGCCCTGGAGGCGTTGATTCTCATTTGTTTTCTTCTTATGCCTCATATTTTCTTCTTATGTTTTTTTGTTAATTAAAGTAATATCACCAACCAGGAGAACTGTTATTAGTACCCTAACTTTGTATCATTCATTCTAATTTGGGTTAGACTAGTCGCTAATTTGCATCCTAGAAAACTGTCACTATCAGTGAGAGGGTAGTACTCAAGAAAATGTCTCTCTTCACTCTGGTTAATAATCTTAATTTGGCTTCTTGTAACTTAAAGGGGCGTGGCTTACATACCATGGAGGAGGTCATCTACTCCGACGATGGGCACATGACTACCCGAGGAGCAGGCTCATACAAGATCTCCACGGTGGCAGATATCCCAATGAAATTCAATGTCACCCTCCTCAAAGGTGGGGAAGAGACATGGAAGAAACCTGTCTACTCCTCCAAGGTACCCGCAACATGAGTTAAATTTACAGAGCTATTCATTTAAATTGAAGACAATGATACATAGGTCCATAGGTACTATTATCATTCTAGAACTTACAAAAGAAAACACACAACAAACACTACATAGAGGCACAATATACATGTATGATGCAACTAACTTTTGGATACGCAAAGAGGCACATGTGCAGCACTGAACCAATGGAATGCTATTGTACGTTTGAAAATAACACGTAAATTAATAAACATTATCTGGATTGCAGGGAATTGGTGAGCCGCCATTGGCCCTGGGTATGTCTGTCTACTTTGCCATCAAGGATGCCATAGGGGCGGTTCGTAAAGACAATGGACTCACTGGACCCTTCGACCTGGACAGTCCAGCAACCGTGGAGAGAATCCGCATGGCCTGCTGTGATAAGATCACCAAAATGGTTAGTTGAACTGCTATCTATCTATATTTTTCCTTCTCTTTTTGTATGTTTTGCAAACGCTTGTTTAACATGTGTTGAATTAACCCACACACACTGTCGGAAACATATAACGTTTAACTATATTAAAGGTTGAAATAACATGGTTTGTCTAGGGTTACTTATGAAATCAATATATTTAGCGATAACCCTCTAGGAATGTTTCTAGTTTTTTGTATATGCGCGCTTTCACAACCCCTCTATAAAGGTTCGAGAAGGGTTTTTTTTGTGTTTTTTTTTGGTAAGTTCTTACTTGGTTTACTCCCCTTTTGTATGCACGGTGTATCAGAAAGATGTACTGCACCTTTTCAGGCCGCCATATGACACTCTTCTATTGTAGACAGGTTCTAAATTTAAGAGTGAATACATGTATATGTAAGCTATATTGTGACCTGATATTTGAAAAGAGACCAAGCCTATCCCTCATTAGTCATATGAAAGGGAAAATCCTACTAATATCATTCAAATTTACATTCAACTACATCTGATAAGCTTCCATTTTCATTTTATGCCTCATCGCTTACCATTTTGTGTTTCAGGTGGTTGGCAAGGACGGTCAATGCAAACCAGGGTGGCGGGGTTAGTCTCCTAACCCAGAAGATAAAACCATGCTAAAACAGCATGGCATCAAACTCCGAGGGTCTGGCTAGCTAATTGCCATTCCTATGTAACTTTAATTAATGTACTTTAATTAATAGCAAAGGGATGCTTAGATGTCCCACGGGAATGTGTTCAACTATAAAGTAGCCTATACATATCTTAACCGGATGTGTCTTAGAGATTGACGTCTATAGGAGCAGACGGTAATTATAATCTTGATAACTCAATGACAACCCATTGAGAGTGTCGTCTGTTTAGGCTTAGTTACATATATGGATGCCTGCTTCACGTAGAAGTATGTATACAAAGTTAAAATACTATCCAAGAAAATATAATCATCGTAGAAATTAGGCATTTACTATGGGATAGATTACATTTTGTAGTGGAGCTTGGGCTTTGCCATATCCGCTGCTTAGGTCAGATTTGAGAGGATAGCCAGAAGCAAGAACAAATAAACGGTTTAGGTGTATCAAAACTAATACATGTAGTTATATTTTTCTCGCGTTGTGATTAACCATAGACTCGTTTATTAGAGGGTAATGTAGTTCAATTATATACTGTTCCATATGTAGTTCTATAAAATATATTTGTATATGTTGAATAGTGCCTTGTAGACCGCCTTTTGGGTGTTCAGTCCTTGGATTAGCAGATTAGGCCGTCATGTCCCATACTAGTACACACTAGATGTACAACCAGATTCTAGTATGACTATAAGTTATAACGGAGTAATACAAGAGATCATAGAGCATTTATGTCATGAGTATTTACTTACTATGTGACGAACAATAAACAAAGTTCATGCTGAAACCAACTCATTGTAAGTCTTTGATTGTTGTTAATCCTTTATGTTCAAGATATTACTCCATAAGAAGGGTTGGCATGCTTGTAGCGTCTAGCTTCATCCAGATTGCCCATATTCGGATACTGGACATTTGGCCAAAACCGATGGCAGACATGACTAAAGTGACGCACACTGTAGGTTAAACTTAGGAATCCAAAAATAAATTTCTGTAAATCCTGTTTAAATGCCTCCTATATAATACCCATATATACGGTGACATAATCATGTTTCAAGAGATGGGCCACGATCATTGTCCGGTATCGAAGGTAGAGCTAGGGTGCCCAAGTAGCCCATGCCAGTAGCATTTGTAAGCTCTTCTACAGTTACTGATGCATATTTTCACCACTAGGGTAATTCCCCAATGCTCGCAGTGCTCTTGATGCATTTCCCTGTCGTCAGAGGGCACTACTACTGCGGACTATGCTACGCCACTATGCTAGCCCATTGTGACTGCACCTCCAACCATTTCAATGCCCTATGTACGATATAGATGACATAACATATATCACATGCACCACCAATTAAAGTTTTTTTATATTGTGTTTTTATTTTTTTATTTTTTACAATATATGCTTCATTTCCTTATATGTACATCGGATCAACGTTCTACCAAACTAACATCCAGAAAACATCTTATACATGTACCTGTTGATGTCTTAACAAAATATACAGTCACTTTATACAAGAAGCTAGACAGTGCTACACTGTAGCATTTTGTTGTAAATAACCAGTCCATCCAGTCATAATCATTGATCATTCTGTACGCATTTTCTTATCAATGGTTGGTACTCAACCAGTAGATATATGCTTATTTTGATAAATGTTTCGACCCTAGTACCGTGGTTGGTATATTTTGTATGCGTTAAAGAATATACATGTAATAAATCTTGATGGTGATTTGACAAACCAAGTATAAAGTGGAACAAAATGTACCAGCTATCCCAAAGAGACAAATTAAGCCACTACCCATTTATTTTTAATAATGAAATTGAAATATAAGATTAGCTTGTTAAACCACATGGGCGTAGGAACAGGACACAATAATATGCCAACCTCACATAGACAAGCCAACAGCATCAGTAAACACTTGCTCCATGAGCCCCGGAACCTTTGTGTTAGGTTTATAACTAAACTATGACATCCAGACATCCTGAATAGAAGGACAATGTACTTAAGAAAACGTTACATTTACTTGAACGACATTATTTAAAACTTATATACTTTTATTAGATAAACAAAAACACCTAAAAGCCTGCGAGACAATAGGTGAGATATGATATCTTGTGTTGTATAAGGCTATACAAATTATAACGATTTAATAACCTAAATACGTGCGTTTTTAAAATCCAATAGCACATGTTAGAAAGAACTCTTTGAATCTTTCGCAGTCTTAGGATCTGTTAATAATGTTTCGTTAATACTGACAAACATTGAGCTTCATTCAGGTCTATACATCCATATAACTTACACCTTGCCATACATAATCTATTACCAGTAGTATCAGTACCAGTAGTATATCGAGAACAGGCATTTTACCTTTAATACTATCACGATTCTTTCTCTTATTTTTTGCATTCTTCGTTCTGCTATTTCCTTTGCATTTAAAAAAAGAGAACTGGGGAAAACGACCCAAAGAAGAAACAGATATTGTATGATCTAGTATCTATTATCATAGCAAGACTATAGGGAAAATATGTTAACCCAGAATTTGTTTGTCTGTACATCAGATTGTTAAGAAGACTGTGTATAAATACCATCCTCCATAGCGAATCGATTATACCGGTATAAATACGATGAAAATATTGTTTGGCAATGCAAAACTTTCCTTAGTCCCATGCAGGCCTCGCTACCATTCCCAAATCACAGATGATACTCCGATAGCTACTACGTCATCACAAACAAGCTCGATGCCCGTCATCTTTTTACAATACACCTGCTTTACATACATAAGCCATATATTTTGTTCTTTATCAGCGCGTGAAAATAAAAATAGAATTTCCCGAATAGACAGTGGCTGCGGGTATGTGTGATCAACGAGGAAGAAAACACTCATATTCTAGTAGTAGGAGGTTTCCCTGATGATGTATAGGTGGCAGCACCAGCACCCCACCACCCGGAGGATAGCGCGTGTTGGACACGCTGCTTCTCGCGCGGACTGAACTGTAGGATGGTGGATATTGCGTTAAGCATGGACTTCTTACCAGTCGCGTCCTGACAGACCATGTACTGATAAATCACATTTTTAAGGTACTCCAGATTAGCGGGGTCCTCACGTGACGTCATCCGTTGGAGACGCCGCACCTGGTCCTCGAGGACTTCCAATGCGTCTCGATGTTGCTCGTCTTTGTGCGCACAAGTACGCTGCAGATCGCGTAGCGCGCCCTCCAGGGAATGTTTCTGTTTGCGCAGCATATTGATCTCAACATCCTTCCTTGCCTGCTCCTGTGCAAAGTACAGTAGGCTAGTCTCCGCGGACTGTCCCGATGAGCCACCTCCGAGTGAGGTGCGCTTGATGAGCTCGTTGACGGTAGAGTCTTGTTCGACCAGCGACTGAGGTGCCTGGAAGGTTGCACCATCATCAGACTCTACTGAGTTCTGCGATTGCATTGTCCGAAAAGACGAGACATATTGTGTCTCGTACCTCTCGGGTAATTTGGCCCGCAGCGATTCCAACTCCTTATCCTTCTCCGACAACAGTGCAATAGTGCGGTCACGGTGTCGCCGGATCTCAATCTCCAGCTCGTTGGTTTTGGACTTATATTCAGCGGCCTGTGCCCCAAGCTCCACCTGGTGTCGCTCCTGGAGGGCGGTGATGGTTTTACGGAGGTCATCTGACACTCGTTGGTGCTCCCTGGACGCTTGTTCCTGGTCCTCCAGGACGTGACGTAGCCTCTCCTTCACCTCCAACACCTGCGTTTTCAGGGACTCAGTTTCCCTGGTGACGGAGCCGGAGTCCTGGTAATAGAAGTAGATTTGATTGATTATCATTGAGCACATGTACCAATAACCAGAATGGTGTTTCACCATCCTAAATATATCTCGTTTCCTGAGCACATGAAGGTTGTTACCGACAATCTTTGAAACTACAGCTACAGCCCTTTTGCCCTCTGAAAATGGTACATACACAGTGGGTTGCTAAATTTTCTCATCTATTAAACAACTTTCAAAACTCTGATTGATGAATAGCACTGACCTTTTTTTTGTATTAAAGTTGGTAACCAATAAATATGCATTCCTGAAACTAGTGGAACAATACCAAAATTATCAAAAATAGACTACCAAGACCATAACCCACCTTTGTAGATTTGTTCTTGAGCACAGACTGAGCTCGTAGCTTATATCGTTCAAACTCCTCCTTGAGATGGTCATACTCTTCATTACAACGTTTGTGAAGATCCTCGATACCAAGATCAGACAGCTCGCCAGTCCTCAACAACTCTGCAGAGTCAATGCGAGCATAAATGTAAATACCCATAGTAATATTCTACTCCCCAAACAATAAAAGTCCCCATCGTTTTTAATATACATGTACTTTTTATAGTAAAAACATATTTGTCTATATGTAGAATAGGGCAGTCAGCTTTGGGTTTGAAATACAAAGATAATACATGTACCAGTACCTTCAATGTCAACAGGTTTTTCTGAGCGTTCGTTAGCTAGCTTTAAGCGTCCTTTGAGTCGTGTGATTTTGTCTACGAGTGCCTGGACATCTAGGTTACTGTCCTCCTGTGGGTCAGACTCCTCTTCAACTGATGTGCCTTTATGAGCCGCTCTGTAAGCAGGTCAAACAAGCAGTTAAGGTCTCAGAAAAATTTTCAATGTAAATTTTTTTCAGGAGAGATCAGGCTAGGCTCCTTATGTAAAATGGCGGTGCCTATATACTCCTGGCTCCAAAGAGCTTCATAATAGATATAGCATTTTACAGGCAATAGACGTGCACCAGACAGCCACAGAACTGATAGTTTAGTATATAACATAGAAGAAATCAAAGTAATGGAAAAGGAGAAAAAAGCAAGAAGTGATGTATGTGTAGTAGTTATATCGGCTTACCTGTAGTGATAGTAAGGCTAACGAAAAATCTAGCGTGTGATCCTAATCACAAAAGACTCAGGGCAGTTGTCTGTAGTGTGCTGTCTGTATTGTGCTGTCTGTAGTGTGCTGGCTGTAGTGTGCTATCTGTAGTGCGCTGTCTGTAGTGTGCTGTCTGTAGTGTGCCCCACCCTTAACCAGGGCTGCTTAACCTCAGCTACACCCCAAACCCCAACCCCCACTCCAGCCCGGTACACAGACTTTAGGCACTTGGATTTTAGGCACCCTGCCTTTAGGCACCCTGACCACCGCCCCCCTGCCTTCAGGCCCTCCGGATCTTAGGCCCCTGGTCTTTTGGCACCCTGGCCATAGGCCCCCTGCCCATAGGCCACAACCTGCCTCACGTCCACACCCTGTCCACCACCATCTCCTCACGTCCACACCCCGTCCACCACCATCTCCTCACGTCCACACCCCGTCCACCACCATCTCCTCACGTCCACCACCACCTCCTCTCATTCACAAACATTTCCTCATGTCCACCACTTTCCTCACGTCCAATCCTTCCCTCACGTCCAATCCTTCCCTCACGTCCACTTCCTTCCTTTACGTCCACTTCCTTCCCTCACGTCCACTTCCTTCCCTCACGTCCACCCCTTCCCTCACGTCCACTTCCTTCCCTCACGTCCACTGCCATGTCCAGGGGGTTGGACGTGAGGAGGTTGGACGTGAGGGGTTGGATGTGAGGAGTTGGACGTGAGGGAGGGGGTTGGACGTGAGGGGTTGGACGTGAGGGAGGGGGGTGGACGTGAGGGAGAGGGTTGGACGTGAAGGAGGGGGTTGGACGTATGAAATGGACGTGAGCTTTGTGCCTACAGTCCGGAGGCCTGTAGTCAGGGTGGCCTAAAGGCAGGGGGCCTCAAATCCGGAGGGCCTGTGTGCTGGAGGCCTGTGTTCCGTGGGCCTGTGGGCTGGGGGCCTACAGTCAGGAGGGCCTGTATTCCGGATACCCTCCAGCCCACATCGATTTTATGTCCACAGATGGCAAACTGGTCTGACAAAAAACGTCTCACCTACCCAGAATTTTGATTCCCCATAGGTTTAACACTAGATGCCGAAATCGACAAAATGTCTACAGCAGTACTTTGATGTTTGTCTACAGTTAGGAAAAAATTACCTTTTTTGGACAGGTCTACTTTGAGATAGAATTTCAGATAGAACCAATGGACAGAAACTGTTGGGGTTTGTTGCATTAGAACAGAAAACAGTTCAATTGTATCTGTGCATCACAGCAATATCGAATATTGTTTTTTTTCTGTGAGAAATATTGATTTACTTTTTTTTGCATAGATCAGTGGAAAGTGTCTCACAGAGGCGTCGCATAAGACTCTGGGAGCAGTAGCTCCCTGCGTCAACAATCTCAATGATAATCTTAATATGTTCAGATAAATTAGAGGTAACATTATTGTCACAATACCTGGCAAGGGCTGTGTTTTCCATGTCAAGCTGAGTGACTCGTTCTCTCAGTTTATGTATAGCCATCTGGTCTTGGTAACGAAGGCGCTCGTAGTTACCGACAACCTCAGACAGCTCAGAGAGCTTGGCCTCCAGGCTAGCGACACGTGTCTCGCCTTGTTCATTATGTCGTGCCAGTTGCTGTTCTGCCTCGTTAGCCCGTGATGCCTCTCGCTGGACTGCAATGCGATGCTGGGCCTGTGGAAAGTGAATTGGTAGTAAAATCATCCACAAATATCTTATTTTTGTTTACAGAAAAAAGAAAAGTATTTTCGGATTCTTCTAGGTGTGATAAGTATATACGTGGATGAAGTATATTTTATTCGGCATATCATGTCATATACTGTACTTGTGACAATTGTTAGCATGAGTATACATTTACATATCATCAATGTACCTTTATCTCAGCCATCTCCTCTTGCAGTGTCAACATTAGCGGTGAAGGCTTGGCAGCATTTTCCTCAGATTGTTTTAGTCTCCTTCGCACGGCCTCCAGTTCATCACTTAGGCCCCGGACCCTGGACTCATACTGTTCAGAGACTCTGGGTGTAGCCTGGGTGGCCTCAGACAGGGCCTGCTTTAGGTCGTCTAACTGTGAATGATAAGGTTATGAAGACAAAGATGGATTGTGTGATATACATCACATGTGACCCAGGGTCCCAGTCCAAAGTCCCAACCCAAAGTCCCAACCCAAAGTCAGGGTAAGCTGGAGCTGGAGCTGGAGCTGAAGCTGGATCTTATCATGTACTTAGATATAGTACTCCCTTATAATCATTCATTGGTCAATTCTGGTATCAGAAATGAATTCCTTGTTAAAAAGTACCCTCAAGTCATGTGTCATACATGTATGTTATTCCATTTCAGGCCAGCATGTGGGTGTGGGTGAGCAGGTGGGTGTGGGAGAGCAGGTGGGTGTGGGTGTGCAGGTGGGTGTGGGCGACAGTTGCAGGCTGCGGGCATGTACCGCCTTTTGTCCCTATCAAAAAGCGAGTCAATCGGATGATAAATGGCGGAGATACGGGTGGTACAATTTCGCTCTGCACTCCTTTTATGCTGCCGCTGTGGGACTGTTGTGCTGTCTTGTTGACTTCTTGCGGAGTACGAGAACTGCTAGTGGCGCCACCATATCTATTACGGGAAACATTTGTCCCCCGGCCTTTACAGATCACCTGGTACCCACTGACCTTTCTTTAGAGTGGAAATAGCACCAAAAGCGTCTCACAAAAGCGTCTCACCCTCCCTTCAACACTGAGCTCTATGGGTGTCTGTGTGAACGTGCCTCTTTTAAAGTCAGGATTCAAGGTCACGGGCCTATCTTCAGCATTAGTTCACACAGACTCCGTTTTCGGGCTGTTTTTGACTTTTTTTCAAGAGCGTTTTTCTGCTACAAATATGTATTTTTTTACAAACTGAAAAAAAGAGGGAGGTACAGTTTGTTTCAATCTATATGCATGTGTTTATTTCAATCAGATAAACAAAAGAAGAAATGCAGCGGAACTCTTCAAAGTCAGCTGACCAATCTTAGTTTTTTGCTGGAAAACCGTCTCACAGAGACCCAGGTCCCCTGGGTCAATTAGTAACTTCTGTTTTTCTACATTTTAATACTGTTTCTCTTTGTACTGCATTTGTACAGAGAATCTATGATTCTACTGAAATTGATGAATTGCTTTAATAACAAAAGAGTACATGTTGATAGCTTGACTGGCTTGACTTATCTCACCTGGTTCTCCATGGTGTCTTTGGTACCTCTCTCCTGTCCGAGCAGTTTCTGCAGCTCGCGTACCTTTGTGTTGTGCTCTTGTAGTGCTCGTTCCCTCTCATGTTGTTGGACCATAACTTGTGCGCGCCACTCGGCCACTTCAGCGCGTAGGTCTGACACCAGCCGGTGGTGCCGCTCCCCTTCACGCTTTGTCTTCTCTGTAAATTCCTCATATTCTTGCTGTGTGTTAAAAGAGTATATGACTGGGGTCACTCACAATTTTGATACTGTAGAACACGTAGTTGAGGCATGTGTGTATACATTTATTGGAACTTAATTAACATTGGTCTCTCAAACCTTCATGGCATAAACATGTCTATTATGACTTAGGCTGAACGATACCCATTGTGATAGCTCTACTTAGTGGTTTCCTGGTATATTTTTATTTTTCATCTTACTTTTTACAATGGAAATGCTATATATAAATTTTGCTGTCTCACCTTTCGAGCCTTTTTCTCCGCTATGAAATTTGCTTCCATTTTTGATTTCTCTTGACTGAGCGTTGACAAGGAGCTCGTGAGCGTGATGAGCTGCTGCCGTAGATGGGCAACTTCTGCCGAGTCATCCTTCTCGTCATCCTTTAATAAAAAATATAGTGCTTCATTTAAAGTACGGACTGTTTTTCCTGTACAAAAACACTGAATCATGTATATCAATTTTTATGGGTTGGAGAAGGAAACTAAATATATCAATCTGATTCTTAAAGTATACCGAGTTTGGGAGATAGTTTTTACCAACTATTTCCGTCCTCTGTACCCTCACATGTTTAAAAAAAAGATCACTCCCTTTAATAAGTTGATTTATTTGTAATTACTATGTCGATACATGTTCCTATGTTATTATTAGGATAATTCATTACAATGATTTGGATATAACTTACCTTGGTTTCCCGCAGAGGATCAGAATATGAGCTATTTGTATCTTCTCCGGTTGATAGCTCTGTTGCTTGAGTGTCTGGCGGAGCCTGGGTTGGACGAGCAGCAGTCAGCGCATTTACACTCGCCTCTAATGCTTCTTTTTCTTTCACCACGCTTTTGTAAGCTGATATGAGGTCTGTATGGAAAGAAAACAAATAAACTGTTATTTTCACATCCTCAAGATACAAGTTTTATACGTTCATATGGGTTCATAAGAAAAACTAGACTGAGTCATTTCATACACTTGAAATATACTGAGAAAAAAAGATTGACCCCATTAACTCTACCGTACTTCATAAAAAAGCTTCATGAAATATAGTTTGTGAACAATTTATATATGAAACAAATGAATGTTTGTTTCACTTACCTCTCAGCTTGGTTTGGTACTTTTCGATTTGGCCTTTCTGTGTTTCCACAGTTCTGACCAATTCAGAACGGGTCGTCTTGTCCATTGTTGCCATGGGGTTGTTCAGTTATCCATAACACTTGCCCATTAGACCTCTTGGTTGGTAGATCTATATATGTACCGGTATCGGGAGAGAAATAAAAGGGCATGGATTATAGTATTGCCACAACATATATTTTTTAGCCAAATATCAAATGTCGACACTGGGGTATGTAGCATACGGGACCCACACAAGAACACAGCCCAGTCTATGAGCCTGGTTCTTCACTTCCCTAGACTCTAGCCTTTGTTGGTTTAAAGGAGCACATGGTCATTATTTTACAACACAAGGGGATATCCGATATGGGGCTGGATCTCGCGCTGGACCCCTATGTCATGGCAGTCTATGTGTCTAGTTACCGGGTTACTAGGATACATAGTTCATCGTTCCCACATCTTGATTATTATTGTGTTTGGTGTGGGGGAGGGGGTGGACATATGCATGTACACACAACCTTCCCATTCCATTTAACTACCCATTCGTTGTCCTATTAAAGGGAGTGACCATTATCATAGAGATTAGCCTAGATCTATCTATAGGGTGGGTAGTTCTGTGGATTCTTGTGTTCCCCGAATATTTCCTGCCTCCCTCCCCCTCTTTGAATTGTACTATTAACACACTGATTTATATTTTCTGAAACGAGGTGAAATTTGTCTGCCTCTCCCCCTGTATGTCTACTATAGTATAGGCCTAGCCTGGCTAGATTATTCAGTAAAACTTCGAGACCAGTTCAATCTGCTCCTTATAAAAAATATAAGCAAGGTCTCCTTATAAGAAATATCAGCCTTATTAGAAGGTCCAGATAACAGTAGGGCCTACACTCCCTACAGGTGTCTCTTATAGTTATACCCTAATAGACTTCATTTGAATACAATTCAGATGAGTGCATGCATTTACATTAATTTTTAGTCAACAATACTTCTCGGCCCCCTTCCTGGAGCTTTTATTCTCCCTTCCTCCCTTGCCAAGGGCCTTGGCTTGGGCAGCTACAAAAGTATTCTCCCCACCTCTCTGAACTGGGGCGATGGCCTGCCCATCGGATGGGCAATTTTAAGCTGGTACGGTATATGACCGTGGCCCTGAGACTGAGTGATGACTTCCTTGGATGGTTTGCACATATAAAATAAAGAAAATGAGCCAAAATTACCCCAAGACTTATATCAGAAGTTAACTTACGGTAAAAATAGAAATGCATAGCCTCAGTATGGCATAGGGAAATCAGGACCACCCAAATCTGCTCCTTATAAGGGAGTGCTCATTTTTTAACAACAGGGGGGGGGAGCGGTGAGATTTCGCGCGGAGCGCGCAAATTTTTTTCACCCCCCCCCCCCGCTAGAGGGGTCGAAATTTTTTACCCCCCCCCGGCAGGCCGAAAATCACGCGCGTTCGCGCCCCTTTGTAGCATAGTAACGCGCGGGCTTTTCCCCTCAAAACAGGTTGAAATTTTTTCACCCCCCCCCAAGAGGGGTCTTAATTTTTTATCCCCCACCCGGTCAAGGGGTCCAAATTTCCCCCCCCCCCCCCCCCCAAATCCACCAGCCCCCCTTTTGTTAAAAAATGAGCACTCCCTAAGTTAAAGGCAAGGACCAAGGTCCCCATATAATATACATGTATCAGAGTTCCTTATATTAATATAACTAAGTTTCACCCCATTAACTGCTTCATAGCTCTATAACCAAGAATTGGACTTCCCGACTTAATTCTTTTGACAATGACTGAGTGATTCAATGACATTTTGTGAGTCACAGTGAGTGACAGGGTCTCCTGGGTGGGACCTGGGAGTGGGAGGCTGGGTGGTCACTGCCACTGGCAGCTACCAGTTGCAATTCATGTTGAGACTGAGTTGGGATCTACCCACGGAGATTAAGAGGTCCAATACTAGGTTTGACAGCGGTAAAATACACTATAATACAGAGTGTCCATAATATAATTTACCTTAAATAAGATTGTTTTGGTGCCCCAATGTTTTGCTACGTCCACGCAGGCAGAAAACAGGAAGTAGGGGAGACCGGGGCTAGTTGAAACACATGAAGCAATTTCGGATTTTTTCCTATATAGTTAAACTTTTTCCACAGTTTTTTGGGGGGGAAGTCAAAAACAACCTATGGTACTATGTGCATGACTATTCTATTTGCATTTAATTTCAATATTTATAGGAATGAATTCCATTTATTTGATTTGTTTCAACTAGCCCCAAACCGGGGCTAGTTGAAACACAGCTGGGGTCAGTTGAAACACAAATGTTATTTCTTCAGATTCAGAAAGAAAGAATGATAATGAGAAGAAATCTTAAAAATGGGTAAAAATTGAAACAGTTACCTTGTAGATCCACTCATTAATAAATAAATCCACAGGAAGAATTACCCTCAGCTATAAGTACATGTTAAGATTTCTGCTTCCAAAGTTTGATAGTGCAAAATAATTTTTTCCAAAAATATGTTTGGGGTCAGTTGAAACATTTTTAGTGAAAATCAATTTTTTACATGAATGATTTAATCTTTATGCAACTTTCTATGGCTGGAATAATGCCCAGAAGTAGCATCAATTCTAATATAGAAAAGGTTATGTTTGATTCATGATACTCTAATTGTCACAATCAGTCATAATTTGTGTTTCAACAGACCCCAGGCGGGGTCAGTTGAAACACAAGATTTCACCCGATTTTAATAGAGGTTGGTTGAAACACTTTTGAACAATTATGTTTCAACTTGCCCCACGCGTGTTTCAACTAACCCCAGATCCAATTTGGGTTAAAGTAACATTTATTGCAGAAATTATACACAAATTCTGCACCTATGGTGGTGTGAATATTATCCACTGTGTACCTGCACATATGCACAGCTGCAACTAAAGCTAAAAGGTGCAGTTTGGGTAGTAACTGGTGTATAGGGACGCCTATGCCTTCAGTGAATTTGTTTCAACTAACCCCAACAAAAATGTTTCAACCGACCCCACACCACCTAGCATAGTGCTGTCCCCTTAGACATTAATACCACTTTATGCTAATGTATTCATTATAATATATGTGATTCCAGTATACATGGTTAAGTATATAAACGTTAAATTAGATGGATATCTTAAAAACTAAAATTTTGAGAAGAAAAAAACTGAATTTCTAAAATTTCACTTTTTCGATAAAAAACATGATTTATAGATGGTTTGGGCCATATATCAAAAAGTTTAGCTATTATCTTTCTGAATTTTTCACTGGTGATACAAATAATAATAAGTTCACATGGGAATCAAGAAAATCAATCCAAACACATGTTGCCTCTATTATACAGCTTGTGTTTCAACTGACCCCATGTTTCAACTAGCCCCGGTCTCCCCTATGTTTCTAGGTCATGTCTTGACCCGGAAGTCAATATCTCGGTTATTTTCATCCAATCAAAACGCACCAATACCTTCAGTGCTGATATCGTAGTGGCCACATGTGGGAGTAGAAAATCGTCAAGTTTTCTTTGATTTCTCTGGTTATTGCGCGATAATATTGGTAAGTAACTAAACAGATTGCTTTGCTCAGAAGAATAGTTTCGAGGAAATTGTCATTTACATGTCGTGGGACGGTGTCATTGCCGTCTGCCATGAATTTGTGACGGCAGGGAAAGCACACAGACACACTAGAGACAGTCACTACACACACTCACCACTGGCACTGGCACTGAACATTTAGACTGGAAATGGGTTCTATTCATCAAGACGAATCCAGCGGTGGTTCACTTGTACTTGTAGTCCAAGGGATCGTCCCAAAAATCCTCAATCCAAATTTTGTCACATTATAGAGCTTTTTTACTATGGAAATGTACTGAAATTTTGATAATATCACATTTCAGAGCCTTTCTTCAGTCCTTTTTATTTGTTGCTGCAGAGTATTTAGATTAGAAATTATATCTACACATCAAGACGAATTCAGTGGGGGGTTATTTATACCTGTAGGCCAAGGGATCGACCCAAAAATTCTCATTCCAAAATTTGTCAGATTACAGATTTAATGAACACAGAATTTAATTTCCTTAGATATTCTTAGATGAATTATCATTCTGGCCTGAATCATAACCATTATAGGAAAAGAAAGAATATGAAAAGAATAACAAGTCCAGGGGCTGATCCAGGTGTGAGGGGTCCGTGCCCCCCCCCCCCCCCCCCCCCCCCCAGGGAAAAAAAAGATATTTCGATCTGGCGCAAGCCGCAGCACAATTACCCGGTGGGACTTAAGGGAGTGATCATTTTTTAACAACAGAGGGGGGGAGGGGGTCAAAAAAATGTCGGCCCCTTGAGGGGAGGGTGTAAAAAAATTTCGACCTATTTTGGGAAGGGGGGGGGCAACAAATTTCATCTATTCTGAGCGAAAAAATCAGCACATTACTATGATTTAAAGGGCTCGCACGTGCACTGATTTTGACCCATAGGGGGTGGGGGGTAAAAAATGTTGACCCCTTAGGGAGTCTTCATTTATGAGTTACGGGGGGGGGGCCATAAACATTTTCGACCCCTCCTGAGGGGGGGGGTGTGTACAAATTTAACCTGTTTAACCAGGGCGTTACTATGCCTCAAAGGGCCCATGCGCGCGCCGATTTTCGACCCTTAAGGGGGGGGGGTGTACAAAAATTTCATGCGCGGAACCCCCCCCCCCCCTTCACGGTTGTTAAAAAATGATCACTAGACCTCAACATTACCTTTATTATGCTTAAATTCAGGGATCTTTTGGTGAGCGTCTAAATCCTTTCTACATATGCAAGTCTACAATGAGTAATTCTCTCGGGCATCCCTGGGAAGTGACCATTGACCTTAACCTAAAATGACCTTGTTTCTAGCAAATTAATAGATGGTTTCATTTGCTGGGGACTATGATATATAATGGTAGTTTTTATTTGAAAGAAATAGGTAAATAATTGACAAAATGAGAAAGAAAAAAAGTGTTCCTGTTTCAATAGTGTATTGACCTTTGACCTTGTGACCTTAAAATGACCTTGACCATAATTTAGGTCAAGGGTGTTTTTATCTTAGTCTTTATATAAAAAACATTGATTGATAATAACTAAGTGTAGATCTACGATTAAACATTATTTGAGACGTCGCTGGGGAATAACATGCGACCTTGACCTCAAATGAACTTGACCTTACCAAGGTCAATGGCCACTTGATATTGAAGGGCACTTGATACTTATTGGTACAGCATGCATTTAAAAGAGATTGATATGACCAGAGGAGGACAGAAATAATGTGAATCTATAATAAAGTGTTATTGGGGATGTGACCTTCGACCTTGATCTCAAATGTCCTTGACCTTTAACGAGGTCAACAGGCATTTGATTTTTTTAGGGCACTTGATACTAACTGATACAGTTTTTATTTGAAAGAGATCGGTAAAGAATTGACAAAATGAGAGCAGAAATAGTGTTGTAGGGTGTATTTCTCTATCAGTCAGTCATTTGTCCATGGTCACAACTATCTATATGCTTCAGTATGGTAAAGGTGGCAGAAATCTCAGGACATACAATTGCGATTTTCTCAGGAACTAATAGAGATATTGACTTGAAATTTGAACTGAGTGCCTATCTCAATAAGCTCTACCAATTCATAACATCAATTTAAACATAGACTGCTTTTGAGAATTATGTGGTTGTATCTACATTTGCGCCACCAAACTGGCGCAAATGGGTATCAAGTGAGATGAAGGTCTACTCCCAGACCATACACAGCAGAGGGACCCGGAGCAGTGTTGGTGTGGGGGTCCGAGACTGGGGGGGGGGGGAGGGTGGTAACAAATGTCGACCCCTTCACCGTATGGCCTATGGGGTATAACATTTTGCGTGCTCCATGTGAAAATCACCAGCCCCCTGCTGTTAAAAAGATAAGCATAAGGAAGTGCTTATTTTTTAACAACAGCGGGGGGGGGGGGGGGTTGTGGATTTGGGGGGGTAAAAAATTTGGACCCCTTGACAGGGGGGGGGGGGGGAATTAGACTCCTCTTGGGGGGGAGGTCAAAAAAATTCAACCTGTTTTGAGGGAAAAAGCCCGTGCGTTACTATGCTACAAAGGGGCGCGAACGCGCGCGATTTTCACACCCCCCCCCCCCCCCCCCCCCGTTGTTAAAAAATGAGCACTCCCTAAGCCAAGGGAGTGCTACTGCCCGTTGGGAGGGGGGGGGGGGGGGAGTCGATCCTTCTAGGACAAGGGGGAGTGTCATGGCTCATGCATACACCACTGAATGCTAGTCTTTGCATACCATAAGGAACATTTTCAGATATGACTTAATGGTCAGAGTGGGATTAGGTACATGTATAAAAATGTGTTCGTTACCCCACTACCGGGAGGGGGGGGTATATATTTAGTACCAGTATGTTCTGTCATATACATGTCTAGGCTCGCGCTAGCCATTCGCCAATTCGCCTGTGGCGATAGAAAATTGTAACTGGAGAAAATTTATCATGAAAATACCCTTAATTTTCGCCACATTTACCAATCTGGCGAAAATTGATATGCTTATATGTAGGCATATCATATACCATTGGAAAGAGAAAATTGTGAGGAAGTTGGTAAACCTCATTGCCAGCAGATAACGCCTCAGAATAAGTTAGATTACACCTGCAAAATATACCAATCTAGATTTAGAAATTGGAAATTTTTCTACATAGACATCTGGCGAATCTACTTGGAAATTGGCGAAAGAAAAACGGCCGATTTTCGCCACCCTGGCGAAATAAATACAGTTCCAACTCAGCCAGCAGCACCACCTGGTGTGCTGGCGGAAAACGAGGGAGAAGACACGTGACCGGAAGTGCAGTTACCGCGAACATTTTGAACGGCGAGGCAGCTGTGCAGAGAGAAGGGTAAGTATCTGAAATTTCGGTGAATTAATGGATATTTACCCATTTTTATTGAGAAAAAACGCGAGATATGCAGGTTCTGCCTCATATGTTTCCGTTTCTGGCCAGCGGCGCTAACCAGTTTTCATGTATTTTGCAGTTTCTACGGACTCTGACGAAAAACACTCGTGCGGGCGCTTGACAGCGACTGACAGTGGTGACAGCACGTGACAAACACGCTGTCAATACGAACTTTACAACATGGTTCGTCAAGATGAGGATTCAGGCTCAGAGTCTGACGGCTCAGTTGTCCGAAACAAGACGGACGATGAAGTTTCAGTTCACTCCCAGTCGGGAGATGAGGCTGAAGCGGAGATTGACACCGCGGATACAGTGAACGAGACGGTGTTCTGTGACCCGGACAGACGGCGTGCGGCAAACTGGGGACTCACCAAGGAGGATTGGGGCCCCCAGACTGATGAAAAATCTCTTGCTAGGGAAAGGCAAAGACTGTCTAAGTATAAAGTGATGTTGGAAAAGAGACGACGAGAGATGGACGATGAATATAGGGTGTTTAACAGAGAGAGAGACGTGTATTGTGATCATGCGGCCACGGCGGTACCACGAGGGAGAAAGAGGGCCGCGGAACACCTATTATCGCCCACCTCTGCGGCGGCTGGGAGACCCGAGGAGAGTGAGTACGCTGAAAGCTTCCTGAATGGCGATGTGGATTCTTTGATGTCTTTTGACTTTGAAACGCAAGTCAATGTGGCAGAAGGACCCCCTCCTGCCAAGAAAAAGACCCCAGAAAAGAAAAAGCCCCAGGAGAAGGGCAAAGAGAAGGAGAAGGAGCAGGAGGCAGAGAAGGAGGAGGAGGTCGACCCGTTTGCTGACTGGGACGACTCCCCTTTTGCGGCGGCCGCACAAGAGGCAGTGAATGAAGCACAACAAGAGCATGTGTCAGGGGAGGTGACGCCAGGTATGGCCAAGTTATTGGGAACATTGTTTAAAAGTTCTAAAGATTTGGCGAAGGCAAAGGAGCTGACAGAGAAATACCCCCCACCAAGTAATGTGAAACACCTTCTTGCACCACGCATGGATGCAGGATTCTATAGGTCTGACAGGGTGGACTATCAGACAAAGAGGGCAGACAAGGAACTCCAGCTGTCTCAGAGTTGCATTCTAGCCGGCATTGTAGCGGTGCTCCCCATGCTAGAGCTGATGGTGGCTAGGGGCGCTAAGAAGGACCCTCAGTTGGCTGCAGCAGGAACTAATTCTCTGGATGCTCTGAGGTTGGCTTTCTACGCCAACACTTCTGTGACAAGGAGGAGAAGACAGGCTCTACGCCCTAATCTGGACGGCCGGGTAGCTAGATCGGTGGTAGAGGCCGAGGTGAGTGGTGAACATTTGTTTGGTGATGATGTGGAATCTACTATGAAAGAAGCCAGAAGAGCCGACAAGTTAGTGACTGACCTGATGGGACCTGAAAGAGGCCGAGGACGAGGCAGAGGGACACCGCGTGGGCGTGGCGCACCTGGAGGAGCCCAAGGTCAAGGCCAGCCCAGAGGAAGGGGGCGTGGCTACTCAAACAACAGCGGCCAACACGACTCTAACCACCGCTCCCAGTCAAACAGAGGGGGTTTTCGGGAGCCCCAAGCCCCTCCCCGAGGGGGTCGAGGGGGCAGAGGTCAGGGCCGAGGGGGCAGAGACCATGGAGACACCAGTCACCACAGCCCCCTGGACCGTCACAACGCCAACTACAGCAGAGGCAACGGGAGGAAATGAATCGCCTCGACGTAAGTAACCCTGGTACGTTTCAACCAATGACACTTGATTTATCTAAACTTGTAAACAAACCTGAAAATTTTGTTGCTGGGCAAATATCAGAATATTTGAGTGTGTGGGCTCAGTTCACCAATGATGTTTGGATATTAGATCAAGTAAATGGTGTGAAATTACCGTTTGTTGAAGAACCTGTACAAATATCGGTGCCGTCTAGGTATTATATGAGTAGGGAGAATGAATACAAAGTTGGGTTACAATTGGATAAGATGTTGACAAAAAATGTGATTGAATGTGTAGAACATTGTGACGGTGAATGGATTTCTAATATTTTCCCTAGGCCTAAACCGGATGGGGAGGTAAGAGTGATCCTTGACCTGACCACATTGAATAAATACATTGAGTATAAACATTTTAAGATGAATGGATTGAACACTGCACTGGAGTTGATGGACAAAAGGTACTTCATGACATCACTAGATCTCCGTGACGCGTATTACTCAGTCAGAATACACCCTGAGGACAGGATGTATCTGCGTTTTGAATGGCAGGGGTTGTTGTACCAGTATACTGCACTGCCCAATGGTGTGTCTTGCGCGCCCAGATTCTTTACCAAAATCCTCACCCCTATCTTTGCGGCAGCAAGGGAAATGGGTGTGGAATGCTTCCAGTATATAGATGATATTTTTATCATACATAAGACTGAGGCAGGGTGTGAAGAATCGGTGGCTGTGCTGGCACATATGTTGGACAGTGTAGGGTTAGTGGTACATCCTGCAAAGTCGTCACTCACACCTAGTACTGTGATGAAGTTCTTGGGGTTCATGCTAGATTCGGTGCAGCAGATTGTGTACCTGCCTGAGGAAAAGTTGATGAAATTGGACAGGATGGCTGGGGCAGTATTAGGTCAGGAATTTCCAACCATACAGGCGGTGTCTGAACTAGTGGGGTTGCTGAACTCATACATACCAGGGGTGGATTATGGGTTAGCTCACTTGAAATCTATAGAAAGGGTGAAAAATGCAGCACTGGTAAGATCAGGCTGGAACTATAGAGAGACAATGTCGTTAACACAAGAGGCTAGAGCAGACATCCATTGGTGGTTGGAAAATTCTCAGATTAGTGTCAGGGTTGTGAGACCACTCGTAGCCCAAGTTTGCATTGAGACTGACGCTAGCATGGAAGGCTGGGGGGCTGTGATGGAAGAAGAGACTGCAGGAGGTAGATGGACAGAAGAAGAAATGGATCATGTAAATGTGCTTGAATTAGAAGCAATTTATTTGGGTCTACAAAGCTTCGTGAAGAGCCCAGGGGTTCAAGTTGGTGTAAAAACTGATAACATCACAGCGAAAGTCTATGTAAACAAAGGGGGTGGAGTGAGGTCAAAACCCTGTGACAAGGTAGCAAGGAAGATCTGGACATGGGCAGAACGAAACAACAATTGGGTGACAGCGTCATACATTCCGGGGGTGTCGAATACAAGAGCTGACAGGGCTTCTAGGGAATTTAATGATCATTTGGAATGGTCATTGAGTGACAATGTGTTCAGCAAGGTCTGTAGAGTCTTTGGGACCCCCGAAATTGACTTGTTTGCCTCAAGGTCCAATGCAAAGTGTACATTGTATATGTCCAGAAACCCTGATCCGTTTGCGTGTCATGTGGATGCTTTCACAGTAAATTGGACTGATATGAATTTGTATGCTTTCCCACCTTGCAGACTACTGCTACGTGTGCTCGCAAAGATCAAGAGCGACAGACCACGGAGGGCCATAGTGGTCGCTCCAACATGGCCGGCGGCGCCGTGGTGGGCTCGTATTCTCAACATGGCAAGCAGAAGAATAGGTATAGGGAGAAAGAAGGCAAATGTGCAGCTAGATCATCAAATGCAGGTCAGGTATCCAAAGGGACTAGGCCTAACTATTTTTCTGTTATAGAAAGGAAGTTAGTGAAAGAAGGACAGTGTAATGCTAAGACGGCCAAATTTCTTATGGAAAGCTGGAAAGGTTCAACTCAGAAGCCGTACAATTTATATATGTATAAGTGGCATATGTATTGCTCACAAAGGGGCATTGATTTGTTTAAGGGGACCGAAATGGAGGTCTGCGATTTCTTGAGAACCCTTGCTGAAGCTGGATATGCGTACGGGTCAGTAAATGCAGCACGTTGTGCTTTATCTGTGTTGTTGCCAAAGAGAAATGGCATAGAAACCATGGGACAGAGGTTTTGGATCTCCAGAGCTGTGAAGACCACATACCTAAGGAAACCACCCGAGCCTAAGTATACAAAGTTCTGGGATGTTAGAACAGTCTTTAAGACTATTAAGTTGTGGGGCAGGAATGCAACGCTTACGCTGAAGTACCTAGGATTTAAGTTGTTAGTGCTGTTGTTATTGGTTACAGGCCAGAGGAGCCAGGTGGCTCTGGCGCTATCTCTAGATAGGATGAGCGAGCACGATGATGGCTCAGTGACTTTTGTGTTGACTAAACCCATGAAAACTGCCCGTACAGGGGACAAATTGTTAGAGCTGAAACTAATTCCCTACAAAGATGTTGGGAAATTGTGTGTGGTAAAGGTTCTGAAAGAATATTTGGAAAGAACCAAAGACATCAGGCAATCGCAAATGTTATTTGTTCCATATGTGAAAAAACACAAAGCAGTGTCAAAAGGAACGATCACCAGGTGGATTGTTCATGTGATGAGAGTCAGTGGAGTCAATGTGAGAAAGTATGGTGCCCACTCGCTCAGAGGAGCTGGGGTATCCGCAGGGACCAGGCTAGGTGTAGACACGGATGTGCTCCTGGAATATGGTTCTTGGAGAAACATGGCCACAATGGCCAGACACTACCAAAAAGAGGTAGAAATTGAGCCCACAAAAGAATTGGGTCAAGTATTGTTAGAAGAAGTAAGCTAAATGGCAGCTAGCCAAATGTGTTGTGATAACTTGTTTAGTTGTTATTGGTTATGACAGAGTTTACACTGTCAAATTGAGTTCACGTTTTGAATGTGATAAGAATTTAGAGTCCGAAGCTAAGACTCATGTTAAACAGAGCCTGTTTGTTATTGTTACACAGCCGAGGTTCTTTGTTAAATAAAATTTAAGACAAAAATGATTTAGTCTGGTTTTATTTAACCTTAACGCCATGGAAAGAATATTATAGCTCCAAAGGTTCTCCCTCGTTTTCCGCCAGCACACCAGGTGGTGCTGCTGGCTGAGTTGGAATAGGTAATTACCCGAGGAACTTACCTTGGTATAGTTGTGAAGGGGAATTAAGGTTCTAACGAAGCCTGTAGCACTCCTGGTGTGCTAAGGGAGGCGAGGGCCCACCCACCATCCCCATATAGCGGGGTTGTAAAGGAATATTTATAAAAGGGAAATTACCTAAAAATAAAATTTGAAAATTGGGGGTTACAATATTTTTCCATTGCAAAATGTCCTCTCTCATAACTGCACTTCCGGTCACGTGTCTTCTCCCTCGCCTCCCTTAGCACACCAGGAGTGCTACAGGCTTCGTTAGAACCTTAATTCCCCTTCACAACTATACCAAGGTAAGTTCCTCGGGTAATTACCTAATCCTAGCGCGAGCCTAGCATGTACATTTCAATAAATCGTTTCAATCATTAAGGTATCCCGACCCTGAGTCAATTTTTGTGATGTAAACCACAGGTTCAAACCTTGTTTTACAAATCAATGAATGCCTTACATTTTCTGATTTTTCAGCAAATATGGACGCTGCCGTTGCGAAAGACAAACGATTTGCTCAAATAGCAAAAGATCCACGGTTCCACAGAATGAAGCGGAAGGACCGTAAAGTAACCATTGACAAGCGGTTCCATGGAATGTTCGAAGACAAGAGGTTTAAGCTGAAATACACAGTGGATAAAAGAGGAAGACCGGTTAGAACAACAACTAATGATCATCTCCAGAAGTATTATGATCTATCCGATGAAGAGAACGAAGAAGGCGCATCTGATAGTGAAGGGGAGGAACAGAGCGAGGCGAAGAAGGAGAAGAAAAAATCAAAGAAGAAAGATGCTGAAGATGAATCAGATGAAAGTGAGTCTGATCCTGACGAAGATGATGAATCAACAACAAAGCCGAGTGCTGAGAAAGGGAAGGCAAAAAAGAAAACCGGAGGCGAGCCGGAGGTGGACTCAGAAGAGGAAGACAATGAGAATGAGGATTCATCGGACAAAGGTATCTATTAAAGATGACCAAGTTGAGATATATTGCAGAGGTGGATAGTGGGAGGCTGGGTGATGGGAGTCAATACCCATTTGCCCTAATGCCAATCTTTCATGGGAGCACTATCTGTATGTATGATTAACGGCATTACAACAATAGTTAATCCATCACTACACAATCTGGAAAAATGTGTGGCTGTGCGCTGTAACTTCTCCCTAAACTCTTGCATATTGTATTTCCAGAAGGGGGAGATCTCGCCAGAGGTGTAGGGAATGAGGAAACCTCAGACTCAAGTGACGAATCAGAAGACGGTGAAGATGATGGTAACCACATATGTACCAATATTAAGATATTAAATGTTATATTCTAGACAGGAAACCCACCTAGGTCGCCCGATCTAGTATATACTTAACTTTAATATACTGGCTGGGACCATGTTTGGTTAATAGAGGTAGATCAGTTCAGACCTGATTTATGTACCACGGGTAAAATATCAAAACGTTTACAACAACATGATACGTTCTTTATTTTGGTCAGAATGGGCTCAATATTATACATGGAGAAAAAAAATCGATTGAGTTTCCATATATCTCAGTGAAGACTTCATATAGAAACACAGTTCAATGATTTTACACAGTGCTTAACATGATTTTCTACTACAGTATCAACTGTACTGACTGATTTGTGGTTTTGATCTCTCAGGTAAAGACCTAGCCCGGGGGGATGGTAATGTGGAGACTTCAAGCGACGAATCAGATGCCGATGAATCAGAGGAGGAGGGTAAGAGCATTTTGCTATGGATAATTTAATATTGAATGCAAAGATTCCATTGTACAGTTATTTAGCTATGTCATGTATATTTAACCCACGCCACCGTGGAGGGTTAAGAGGATTATGTGAAATATAACCTATGCTTCTACAAGATTATGGCATATAACCACTATAACATATAACCCTATAGAGGTATTGGTTAAATAATACCTGTACGTTTACATACTACGGGTACATGGCATTGTATAATGTATTTAAAGTGTGATACTTTTGTATATTTTCAGATGCGTTTGACCACAAGTGGGGTGAGCTACATTACACTGCGCCGCCTGCGGAGGAAATCACCTCACGTATGGCAGTCTGTAACATGGACTGGGACCGGATCAAAGCCAATGATATATTTGTACTACTCAACTCATTTAAACCTACAGGAGGGGTCATCAAGACAGTGTCTGTACGTATACTGTTATTAACACCTCTAGGTTGCTCTGTAATTGAAGTACTCAAGTTAATCATTGCCTTCTTCTTTCTTGTTCTTTTTTGTAGTAGTGTTTAAAACTGGATCCACATTTTCTCACATTTTTAACGTTTGTTATGGTTATTTCACTAATTTATGAATAAATTTAACAAATTGACGAGGCTATATTTATTATACAGACATGTATTTCAATAATGTTTGACAAAGTGTTGAATTATTCTATCTTACACCTGCACATTTAGGTATATCCATCAGAGTTCGGAAAGGAGAGAATGGCCGAGGAGGATATCAAGGGACCAAAAGAACTTGTGGAGCGAGGTCCTGATGACGACGAAATAGAAGAAGGTCTGTATTAATCTTAGCGCTGTTCATTCAAATGTACATACATAAATTCAGACGTGGTTTACCAATTTACCAAAATGAAACCATACTTTCTAAGGCATGCTAGACTTTTTAAAGTGTACTCTTGTGTACCATATTAGTGGTATGAACAAATAATATTTAATATATGTACATTGAATTAAGTCCCAAGCACTGTCCATTTTATATCCAATCTTTCCTCTAATCTAGGTTCTGACCTTCAGCGGGAGAAAATGCGACAGTATCAGTTAAACCGACTACGCTACTACTATGCGGTGGTCGAATGTGATAGTCCAGAAACAGCGAATGCCATCTATGAACAATGTGATGGCATTGAGTATGAGAGTACGGCTACACGCATGGACCTCAGGTAGAATTAATTAGCTTTCTTTGAAGATGGAATATATAGAATAGCCTCTGGGCATCAACAGTAATATATCCCTTGAGGATAAGGACATATTGTATGCTTTATTACTCAACATCTGAATCTTTTGTACGAAAATGATTTTTAAAAAGATTACAAAGATTGTAGACTCCAGGAGTAAATAATGAGGAAATGTCACAATATTAATTACTGTATATTGTATGAGTTTAAAAGAAACCACGAGGAAACTGCATCACATAGTGGATTATCATAAAGGGATCTTTCACCCCAATACACCGGAACGCACTCCCTCGTTCCCCCACACTACACCCCATTGTACAGAATGACCAATCTGAGATCCGATTATTTGTATCCAGGTTCATTCCTAACGACATGGAGTTTGACGATGAACCCAAGACCGTAGCAACCTGCATGCCGGACAGTTCCACCTACAAACCCAGTCAGTTCACGACAACAGCGCTGCAACAATCAAAGGCAAGTTGTGTTGTATCTTATTTAAAGAGAAGTAAAGGCTCATAGCCATATCTTGGCACTGTAGGTGGTTGTTGTATTCGTATACATGTATACATATTTTACTACCATTGTCATGTAACTTATCTAATGTAATCTCTCTAATCCCTTTCTTTGTGGTCTATTGACTTACATACTGACGGTTACATCAGTTTACTAAAAGTGGAATGGTGAAAGAATGAACCCCTAACGTAGCCCTAGAAGTGAACTTAGTCCATGGATTGCCATTGGATGTACCAATAACCATACTCTAAATATGAACTATAGGTAGACCTGACATGGGATGAGACAGATAAGGATAGAACAGCCGTTACCATGCGTAAGTTCACCAAGGAGGACCTAGAAGACCTAGATATGAAAGACTACCTAGCCTCGTCTGAATCAGAGGGTGAAGGTAAGCACATTGTCTTCTATTTGTGAACTAAGGGTATTTGTATTGGCCTTGTGCAATTGGTCAATATCTTTTGACTGAGGATATAATGCAGCGCAAAAGAGAGGCAACCCAAGCGTTATTACCACAGTGTTCGATGACAGAACTGAATAGAATAAACAAATAATATATATACAATTTTAAAATTATTGTCCTGGATCTAAAATCATAAGAGGAGTTATTTAGACAGATGTACAATGAACCTATACTGTACATGTGTCCCTCATATTCTGATTACTTTCCGCCAGATCCCTACGCGAATTTCCTTGAGCAGCCCGACTTTGGGCAGCAGGGGGAGATAGATGAGAGTGACGAGGCGATTCTCGATCAGTACAGGGACATCATCAAGATGGCCAAGGACAAGGGCAAAAAGAAGGAGAAGAAGTCTGATGTGGGAATGGAGATCTCATGGGATCCAAGTAAGTGCTATCACTAGTATCAGCCATCGGATGAGAATAGGTGTGGGAGTAAAGATTGGAGATTTAAAAAAAAGAGAAAGCAGAAAGAAATTCTATGATGTGAGCTTCTTTCGAAATAAAAGATAAGTTGTATGGTTCCTAGTCGCAGAAGCAACCGGATGTTGCTTTCAGCGACACAGGAGAGTCGCACGGTACCAGCGGTCACTTCCGTTCGCGCATGCGTCAAGGTTGGACGCGACCGGAGCTAAGCAGCGACGAATATGGTAAGTTTTCGATGTTTTTACCTGAATTTACCGTTCTTGTCGCTATTATTTTGTTATATTGTCGCATTTAGAGGCATTGGGGACGATTTGTCGCACAGGAGGATCTTTTCAGCGAGTTTTAGCGCTAAAATTGAAGCCAATGCGGCAAATTCACCTATTATCACCCACTGGCGTGGCCGGGGCTCACTTTAGCGCTAGACTCGCTGCTTTCCCAAATCGTCTTCTCTACTTGCCTCTAATTGCGTTTATTTGTGGTAAATTGGAGGCAACAGGGTGTATTGGTGGCAAAGGAAATTGTCATCCATAATTTAGAAATTTAGAAAATTGTCGTCCAAAAATATGAAAATATTTTCAATGTCATCACTGTCACACTGCTGTCAATTTTGACAGTGGCAATTCAGGATGACACCAACTTCTAAAAAAGACCAATACACCTATTTGCCTCCAATGCTTACTGTGTAAGGGTGCCTGGTGTTAACCAGCACTTTCTATTTATTTAGAAGTTACACTTGGGCTTTTTCATGCTTCTGTCTGTAAGGGGTGAACCTTAATGGCTCTGCTATGCATCCTGATGGATATTCAGGCAACCAGACAAGGTGACAACTCATTACTTTCAAGCAGAATTAGCTTTAACCTGTATGTGGACTGGAAAGTTACCAAGACACATACCTTATGCCCAAATTTTTTACAAATTTGGAGATTGACTGTTGAGCTTCTGTCTGTAAGGGGTGAACCTTAATGGCTCTGCTATGCATCCTGATGGATATTCTGGCAACCAGACAAGGTGACAACCCATTACTTTCAAGCAGATTTAGCTTTAATCTGTATGTGGACTGGAAATTCACCAAGACAGATACCTTATGCCCAAATTTTCCACAAATTTGGAAAAATAGTTCTTAGACTATTTCACGGAACACCTCTTTTAGGTATGTGTTGGGTTGTCCTGTTTACACAAAAAGCCTAACCCAGTGCCATAGGGCAAGGTTACTAAGGCTTCTGCTATGATTTCTGATGAAATTGAGGCAGTTTTACTCCATATACCTTCACCTGTTTAGGTGACAGAAGAAATGTTGAGTGTGTACAGGGAAGTTATTCTAACTCTCCCGTCAGCACCACTTTAGTTGTGCTGTCGGAGAACAAGGGAGAAGACACCGGACCGGAAGTCGTCAGTTGCGCGTGCGCATCAGGATCAGACGGCAACAGTGTGAGAGCAGGAGGTAAGCAGGAGTGTTTTTTGTTAATATTTCAGCTTACTTCCATATTTGGGAGCCAAAAAACGCGATACATTGCTTCATGAAGCCTTTGTACCGTTTCTGGTCGGCGGCGCTAACCAGTTTTACTTTGTTTATTTGCAGATAAACGAGTTTTGCTGCAGTCGCACGTGGTGCGCACGACGCCGCCATCTTGGTTTTTGACGAAGCGTGGCCCAGCAAAGTTATCATGTCACATTCCAATGATGAATGCTCACTTTTGGGTGAGGAAAATGGTGCTAATGAAGAAATAGCAGAAGAAGAAGAAGTTCCGGCTTCTCAGGTGTCAGAAACTGGTGGTGAAACTGGTACTCAAGACACGGAGCAGATTGAACATGAAGTGGAAGCTGCTACTGGAGTATCGTCACAAGTGACAAGCCGGAGTGGCCATGCTCGACGAGGTTTGGCAGACTGGCAGATATCTGAGGATTATCAGGAGACTATGGATGATGATGAATTCCTACGTCGAGAGAGACAAAGGTTAGCTGATTACAGTGTTATGTTGGAGAGGAGACGTCAACGGCTCAATCTGGAGACCGCACGGCAGACACGGCTACAACGTGTGCAACTTGACGCACGTGGGCCGGCCCAACCGACCAGGAGTCATGGCCGGGCACATTCTGTCTCTCCACCTCCAAAGAGGAGGCGCTCTACTGCCCAAGTTAGTGATCTCGAGGATTATGCTGCTAGTTTCTTATATGACGATGTATCTCATAATGATTCGGCGTCTCAAGTGGCTTCTATTCCCAGAGAGGCCCGCCATGTCTCTGAGGTGTTCTCTGATGTTGGGAGTGCTGTCAACCCAACTGTAGCTGCCTCGTGCAAGTCAGTGTCAGGTGTCAGGTCTGAAGCGTCTGTCGATAGGCCTATTCCTTCAGGACAAGGGGACAAGGCCCCTTCAGCTAGTAAGGCTAAGGAAAAGAAGAAAAAGCCTGCTAAGAAACAGGAGGAAACTGAGGAAGAGGTTGAACAAGATCCTTTCCAAGACTGGGATGACAGCCCGTTTGCTATGGCGGCCCAGGCTGCTGTCAGAGATGCCGAGCGTGAAAATGTGTCTGACAGCGTGTCGCCAGGTATGGCTAAGCTTCTATCTACATTTCATAAGAATTGCAAAGACTTGTCTAAAGCCAAAGAACTTATTGACAAGTATCCCCCACCGAGGAATGCTGCCTCTCTTGTCGCCCCTCGTATGGACCCGGGTTTCTACAGGTCTGAGGATGTGGATTACTCCACCAAACGTGCTGATAAAGAGTTACAGTTAACACAGTCAGCAATCCTTGCATCCATAGTAGCCATTCTACCTATGTTGGAATTGATGGTAAGCAGGGGGAAGGCAGGAGATGATCAACTGGCGGCCACAGGTAATGCAGCAATTGATGCCATGCAACTAGCATTTTATGCTAATACTTCTGTTGTTCGTCGACGACGACAAGCCTTACGTCCAAACCTGGATAGACGCGTCGTACATTCTGTGGTGGATGCAGATGTGAGTGGGGATAATCTCTTTGGCAGCAATGTGGAAGAGACTGTAGCCAATGCCAAGAAGTCTGATCGACTAGTGAGGGACCTGATGGGTCCACCCAGGCAGCCAAGAGGTCGAGGTATCCAAAGGGGCCGCGGTGGCCGTGGAAGAGGTGGTCATTCTGGAGGTGGCTACAACTCAGGCTCAAACCGAGGGGGTTTTCGAGGAGCCCCTCCCCCCGGTCGAGGGCGCCGGGGAGGTCGTCGGGGCGGGTCAGGCCGAGGGACTCGTCACCCGAGGGATCAGGAACACCACTCCCCCTTAGACAACCTCTACCCCAGAGACAAGCAAGACTCCAAACGTCGACGAGATTAGAGGTGGGTTCTCCAGGTGCGTCCCATTTCTCAGATCTCCCTGTGCTTGATGTTAAACATTTAGTTCATACTCCAGAGAACTTTAGAGCAGGCCAGATAACACACTATGTGGCTGTGTGGTCTGACTTTACTGGGGATAAATGGGTGTTAGAACAAGTAAGGGCAATGAGGATCCCTTTTGTGGAAGAACCTGTGCAGTTATCTGTTCCATATCCCTACTCTCTGGGTAATGTGGAATCTCTGGCGATTGATGTTCAAATTGGGAAAATGTTGAAGAAAGGGGTCATTGAAAATGCGTCCCATACTAGGGGAGAGTGGATTTCTAATATTTTCCCTACACCTAAACCAGACGGTGAGGTAAGGGTTATCCTTGATCTGACTCAATTGAACAAAATGGTTGAATATCAGCATTTCAAAATGCATGGGCTGAATACTGCACTGGAACTCTTACAAACCGACTCTTATCTTGCCTCGCTTGACCTGAAAGACGCCTATTACTCAGTGAATTTCCACAAAGCTGATAGGAAGTACCTTAGGTTTTATTGGAGAGGGAAGTTGTATCAATACACTTCGCTGCCCAATGGACTTTCGTGTGGACCAAGATTTTTTACCAAAATCCTAGCTCCTGTGTTTGCTGAGGCCCATAGTAGGGGAATTGAATGTTTTCAGTACATAGATGATGTGTTTATTATTGGAAATTCATTCGAACAGTGTGCTGAATCTGTAGTAGACCTAGCATCTTTGCTAGATAGTGTAGGCCTTGTGGTCCATCCAGAGAAATCCTCACTTGTACCCTCAACTGTTATGAGGTTTCTGGGATTTATGATAGATTCGCATAGAGGCATTGTTTATCTACCTCTGGATAAGGTGGATAAGATGGTTGACTGCACGGCAACCATGCTATCCACTGAATACCCAACGATTCAGTCGGTGGCTGAGTTGGTGGGTTTGATGACTGCCTACACACCAGCGGTAGACTATGGTATAGCTCACATTAAGGTTCTAGAGAGAAATAAAAATTCTGCTTTAGTACGTACAGGTAGAGACTACTCCCAAACCATGACGTTGTCCCCTGGGGCCAGAAGTGATGTTCTTTGGTGGCATGATAATGTAGCTACGGCTTATCGTGTTGTCAGAAGGGAACCTGATTTGGTCATTGAAACGGACGCTAGTCATGGTGGTTGGGGAGCAGTGTGCTTAGGGGTAGAAGCAAATGGTAGATGGTTACCTGAGGAGTTAGCCCATATTAACATACTAGAGATCAGGGCTATTCTTTTGGGTATTCAGTCCTTTCTGCCTCAGAAACCCACACATGTGCATGTTACCACTGACAATACCACGGCTAAAGCCTATGTAAATAAAGGAGGTGGAGTCAAATCTCTGGAATGTCATGAGGAGGCCTGTGCAATTTGGGAGTGGTTAGAAACACATGGACACTGGATCACAGTATCGTTCATACCAGGTTGTTTGAATGACGCGGCTGACAAAGCGTCTAGAGTTTTTGCAGACAACTTGGAATGGTCCCTAAGTGACAAATTGTTCAGAAAATTATGTGATATTTTTGGTACTCCAGAAATTGATTTGTTTGCCTCAAGGGAAAATGCAAAATGCCCTTTGTACATGTCTTATAAACCTGACCCAATGTCGATTCATGTTGATGCTTTCACTGCATCATGGACTGACCTGTTTGTTTATGTTTTTCCACCCCCCAGACTACTGCCCAGAGTGCTCCAAAAGGTGCTGGTGGACGCCCCCACCAAGGCCATTATCGTTGCACCCCAGTGGTTGGCTGCCCCCTGGTACCCGCGGCTTGCGGGAAGGGCACGCCGAAGAGTGACAATCGGCAGGAAAAGGGGCAACATCAAACCCAACAGAGACTTCGACTACATGTTCCCAAAAGGATTAAGTTTAATTTTTTTCGAGATCTAGAATTCAAGTTGATGAGGGAATTGAAATGTAGTAGAGCAACAGCCAAGTTCTTAATTGAAAGCTGGAAAGGTGGTACTCAGAAAGTGTATAATCAATACATCAAGAAATGGTTTACTTATTGTTTGGTTCACAAAGTAGATAAGTTTGATGCCTCAGAAGCTCAAGTATGCGATTTTATAAGGCGTCTTTCTGAAGACAAATTTTCTTTTGGTGCTGTAAATGCGGCAAGGTGTGCCCTTTCGGTAGTTCTTCCAAAAACCTCAAACCAAGATACAATGGGGAGGCGTTATTGGGTCACAAGGGCGGTGCGGACAGCTTATTTGCGGAATCCGCCACGCCCCAAGCATACTTACTTCTGGGATGTGAAACTAGTGTTTAAGACCCTCAAGTTTTGGGGCAGAAATTCCCAGATGAGTCTAGAAAGACTGGGAAAGAAAGTGTTGTGTTTAATGCTGCTAGTTTCAGGACATCGGGGACAAATGGCTCTGGCCTTGAGCCTAGATCACATGGAGGACTGGGATGATGGGTCAATCTCGTTCACACTCTTGTTCCCCATGAAAACTGCTAAGACAGGAGAGAAGCTCCTAAAAGTGACATTCAAACCGTACCATACAGATGTTAGGTTGTGTGTGGTAAGAGCGCTAAAACGCTATATCCAGAGAACTGTTGACATTCGCCAATCTCGACTTCTGTTTGTTTCCTTCATATGGCCATATAAAGGAGTGTCTCGGGATACTATCTCGAGGTGGATACTGCAAACCATGCGGGCTAGTGGCATCAATACCAAGAGGTTTGGGGCTCATTCCCTGAGGGGAGCTGGTTGTTCAGCAGGTGCAAAACTAGGAATCTCTACTGACTTGTTGTTAAAGTATGGATCTTGGAAAAGTGAGGCCACCATGGCAAAGTATTATTTGAAGAAGGTAGTTGTTGCCCCCCAAGGTAATGTGGGTGAGGCGCTGCTTGATGCAGCCTAAAACAAGTGTTGTTGAGGGTAATGATTTTGTTACCCTTTCTTTGGTTGTGTATTTTTTGCACAAGTTTATTAGTGATAAATGTTTTATTTTATACTGTTAAAAGTGGACCATATGTGAAGAGTCCCTAAAAGACGTTACCTTTATTCATAAGACTGATGATACACACAGTGATTTTCACGGGTCTATCTTTGCCTCGAAGCTAGAGGTTCTACAAATGTTAAGGATGTTCGATTTTTGTTGAACAATAAAATTGTTACTTTAAAAAGGATGACTATCTTTTTATTTTTAATTAGATGGTCTGACCGGGGAAAAATTAATAGCTTTGAAGTTCTCCCTTGTTCTCCGACAGCACAACTAAAGTGGTGCTGACGGGAGAGTTAGAATAGGTAATTACCCGAGGAACTTACCTTGGTTAGTTGTGAAGGGGAATTGATGTTCTAACGATGCCTCAGCACCACTAGTTGGGCTGAGGAGGACGAGGGCCCACCCTCCTTCCCCAGTAGCTGCTTGTGTTAGAACAATTTCAGTTTATCTGATGGGGTAATTACTGATTCTAATTAAAATAATTTGTGGGTCCTATTATATTTTTCCCTATGATGCTCCCGCTCCTAACTGACGACTTCCGGTCCGGTGTCTTCTCCCTCGTCCTCCTCAGCCCAACTAGTGGTGCTGAGGCATCGTTAGAACATCAATTCCCCTTCACAACTAACCAAGGTAAGTTCCTCGGGTAATTACCTATTTACACTAGCACCTTCTTACCAGGAAGGGTGCTACTGCTATGAGCAGTTGTTCCTCCGAGTGTTGTCAAGCCAAGCTGGTAGATGACTAAACTTGTAGATCCGCTGAGGTCTGTAGAGGAAGTGTATGATAACAGTGACACTAAGAAAGCACCACCACTGTAGAGTATACAGGTGAGATGCTTCACTGATTATTTGTGTTTAATCAGTTTCTCTCCCAGTCTTACTCAGGCCAAGTAGGTTGAGTAATTGTACTGGTTGACCACTTCTAGGTCATAGTGTGTCACCCCCTCTGTGAGATGCAGACTCTGCCGCTCTCAGCGTAGACGCAGGCGTAGCCGCTCTCGTCGTGAGACGCAGGCGTAGCCGCTCTCGTCGTGAGACGCAGGCGTTGCCGCTCTCGCCGTGAGGCGCAGGCGTTGCCGCTCTCGCCGTGAGACGCAGGCGTTGCCGCTCTCGCCGTGAGACGCAGGCGTTGCCGCTCTCGTCCTGAGACGCAGGCGTTGCCGCTCTCGCCGTGAGACGCAGGCGTTGCCGCTCTCGCCGTGAGACGCAGGCGTTGCCGCTCTCGCCGTGAGACGCAGGCGTTGCCGCTCTCGCCCTGAGACGCAGGCGTTGCCGCTCTCGCCGTGAGACGCAGGCGTTGCCGCTCTCGCCGTGAGACGCAGGCGTTGCCGCTCTCGCCCTGAGACGCAGGCGTTGCCGCTCTCGCCCTGAGACGCAGGCGTTGCCGCTCTCGCCCTGAGACGCAGGCGTTGCCGCTCTCGCCCTGAGACGCAGGCGTTGCCGCTCTCGCCGTGAGACGCAGGCGTTGCCGCTCTCGCCGTGAGACGCAGGCGTTGCCGCTCTCGTCCTGAGACGCAGGCGTTGCCGCTCTCGCCGTGAGACGCAGGCGTTGCCGCTCTCGCCCTGAGACGCAGGCGTTGCCGCTCTCGCCGTGAGACGCAGGCGTTGCCGCTCTCGCCGTGAGACGCAGGCGTTGCCGCTCCCGCTGTAGATGCTGACGCCCCCGTAGATGCCCTGTCGTAGGCGCAGGCGCTCTTATCGTAGACGCAGGCGCTCTTGTCGAGGCAGGCGCTGGCGTCGTAGATGCAGACACAGGTGTCAGGCGTTGCCGCTCTCGCCGTGAGACGCAGGCGTTGCCGCTCTCGCCCTGAGACGCAGGCGTTGCCGCTCTCGCCCTGAGACGCAGGCGTTGCCGCTCTCGCCGTGAGACGCAGGCGTTGCCGCTCTCGCCGTGAGACGCAGGCGTTGCCGCTCTCGCCCTGAGACGCAGGCGTTGCCGCTCTCGCCCTGAGACGCAGGCGTTGCCGCTCTCGCCGTGAGACGCAGGCGCTGCCGCTGTAGTCGTGAGACGGAGGCGTTGCCGCTCTCGCCGTGAGAAGCAGGCGTTGCCGCTGTCGTCGCGAGACGCAGGCGCTGCCGCTGTCGTCTTGAGATGCACGCGTTGCCGCTGTCGTCGTGAGACGCAGGCGTTGCCGCTCACGTCCTGAGACGCAGGCGCTGACGCTCTAGTCGGGGGACGCAGGCGCTGACGCTCTCGTCGGGAGACGCAGGCGCTGACGCTCTCGTCGGGAGACGCAGGCGCTGACGCTCTCGTCGGGAGACGCAGGCGCTGACGCTCTCGTCGGGAGACGCAGGCGCTGACGCTCTCGTCTGGAGACGCAGGCGCTGCCGCTCTCGTCGGGAGACGCAGGCGCTGCAGCTCTCGTCGGGAGACGCAGGCGCTGCCGCTCTCGCCCTGAGACGCAGATTCATGTGTGACTCAGGCTTCGCCGCTCCCGGTGTCATACTTCTGATGTAGACGCAGTCACTCTAGTCCTAGAGACAGCCGCTGGCACTCTCGTAGTCTTACTCGGGCAAAGCAGGTCGAGTAATTGTACTGATTGGCCACTTCTAGGTCATAGAGAGTGTGTCAACCCCACTCGTGGCGAGACGCAGGCGTCGCCGCCTGTCGCTGTGAGACATAAGCGTTGATTACCGCTCTCGCTGTGAGACACAAGCGTTGGTTGTCGCTCTTGCTGTGAGACGCAGGCGTTGCAACTCTCCGTGTGAGACGCAGGCTTTGCTGTCTCCGTGTGTGAAGCAGGTGTTGCCACTCTCGCTGTGAGACGCAGGGCTTGCTGCTCTCCATGTGTGACATGCTCTCGCTGTGAGTGTGAGACAGGCAGATATTGCTGCTCTCGCTGTGAGTCGCAGATGTTGCCGCTCTCGCTGTGAGACTCAGGCGTTGCCGCTCTCGCTGTGAGATGCAGACGTTGCTGCTCTCGCTGTGAGACTCAGGTGTTGCCGCTCTCCGTGTGTGACACGCCCTCGCGGTGAGTCGCAGACGTTGCCGCTCTCGCTGTGAGACTCAGGCTTTGCCGCTCTCGCTGTGAGACGCAGACATTGCTGTGAGACAGAGGGGCTGCCGCTCTCGCTGTGAGACGCAAGGCGTTGCCGCTATCGCCGTGAGACGCAGGAGTTGCCGCTCTCGCCGTGAGACGCAGGCGTTGCCGCTCTCGCCCTGAGACGCAGGCGTTGCCGCTCTCGCCGTGAGACGCAGGCGTTGCCGCTCTCGCCGTGAGACGCAGGCGTTGCCGCTCTCGCCGTGAGACGCAGGCGTTGCCGCTCCCGCTGTAGATGCTGACGCCCCCGTAGATGCCCTGTCGTAGGCGCAGGCGCTCTTATCGTAGACGCAGGCGCTCTTGTCGAGGCAGGCGCTGGCGTCGTAGATGCAGACACAGGTGTCTCTTCGTAGACCCTTGTCGTAGACGTTTATGCAGGCGCTCTCGACAGAGGAAGAAGATAGGGCTCGCTTCTTAGACACTGATGCTGGGGCTCTCATCGTAGATATATACGCAGACGCTGGCGCTCTCGTCATAGATGCTGGCGCTCTCGTTGCAGACGCCTGAGCTCTCTTTGCAGCTGGCACTCTTGTCACAGATGCTGGCGCTCTTGTCGAAGACGTTGGCGCTCCTGTTGCCGACGCTGGCGCTCTCGTCATAGACGCTGGAGCTTTTGTCGTTGGGGTTCTGGTCGTAGGCACAGGGGCTCTCGTCGTAGGCGCAGGGGCTCTTGTTGCAGATGCTGATGCCGGCGTACAGACTCGTCTTGAGACGCAGGCGTTGCTGCTCTCGTCGTGAGACGCAGGCGTTGCCGCTTTCGTCCTGAGACGCAGGCGTTGCCGCTCTCGTCCTGAGACGCAGGCGTTGCCGCTTGTCGTGAGACGCAGGCGTTGCCGATCTCGTCGGGAGACGCAGGCGTTGCCGCTGTCGTCGTGAGACGCAGGCGTTGCCGCTGTCGTCGTGAGACGCAGGCGTTGCCGCTGTCGTCGTGAGACGCAGGCGTTGCCGCTGTCGTCGTGAGACGCAGGCGTTGCCGCTGTCGTCGTGAGACGCAGGCGTTGCCGCTGTCGTCGTGAGACGCAGGCGTTGCCGCTGTCGTCGGGAGACGCAGGCGTTGCCGCTGTCGTCGGGAGACGCAGGCGTTGCCGCTGTCGTCGTGAGACGCAGGCGTTGCCGCTGTCGTCGTGAGACGCAGGCGTTGCCGCTGTCGTCGGGAGACGCAGGCGTTGCCGCTGTCGTCGGGAGACGCAGGCGTTGCCGCTGTCGACGGGAGACGCAGGCGTTGCCGCTGTCGACGGGAGACGCAGGCGTTGCCGCTGTCGTCGGGAGACGCAGGCGCTGCCGCTCACGTCCTGAGACGCAGGCGCTGCCGCTCTCGTCGGGAGACGCAGGCGCTGCCGTTCTCGTCGGGGGACGCAGGCGCTGCCGCTCTCGCCCTGAGTGTCAGGCGTTGCCGCTCTTGTCCTGAGAGTCCTTGTCGCAAATACTGGCACTCTTGTTGTAGACACAGAAGCTGGCGCTCTTGTCATAGACGCAGACAACTTTGTTGGAGGCAACAGGGTGGATTGGTCAGTCAGAGGATTTCGACATCCTTTTTTGAATTTTGGTGGAATTGTCGTCCAAACAGATCTGCCTCCTATACTTACCGAGTAAGGGTGACTGAAGTAAACAAGTACTCTTTTGGGGTTTTTGAAGTTTACTCTAAGCTCTTGAGATAGAAACTGGTGCTCTCGGAGTAGATGTAGGTGCTGGGACTCTCGTAGATACTTGATGCTCCAGTCCTAGGAGATGCTAGTGCTTTTGTTGTTGGCACTGTCTTATTAGCTGCAGCTGCTAGCTGCTAATAGACATAAGCAGGATAGGGGTCTTGTCCGCAACAGGGTGTATTGGGTGATCTTACAATGGCCCTATGACTGGATCTGCGTGACATATCAACAAATGACTATAACTAGTTGACGAAGGGACAATGAGTGTTTTAACGTTATAAACTTCATTATGGCCAATACACCTATTTGCGGACATTATTAACGTTAACAGCTAGGCATTGTGTTATGGACACAACAAGTTGTCGTTCGTTTAGAAGATACGGCAAGCTGGCGCTCCGGCTATGAACAAAGCAGAAGACTTTCACTTCTCACTTGTTGACTTGGAGCTGCCATTCATGGGGTATGCTTAGCAGCAGGCACTCATGATGATAGACATAATAGTAGGCACTCATGTCATAGACATTATATGTTAGACGTATGGGTGAAGGTTAAACTCAATGCTCTCAAGCAGAATTGCAATTTATTGCAATAAGCACTGGGGAATTTGTTGAAGGGATCTTCAACAAGGAGCACCTTAACCCAGTGGCATGAAGGAAAAATTACTAAGGATGAGAGTGGGTACAGGAAGGTCTTTCACACTAAGGTTTCTGCTATGTTTTCTCATGAAATTCAGGCAGTTTACTACACATACCTTCACTTGTTTAGGTGACAGAAGAGATATAACACCTTCTGGGACGTGCAGGTAGTGTTGGATATGTAACTGTGTTGGGGTCCAAACGAGCTACTGTCTCTCCAGTACTTGGGGTTTAAACTAGTAGTGCTCATACTACTAGTTTTCTGGCCAGGAGGGCCAGGTCATCCCTGCCCTGGATCTCTAGGGCTATACTGTAGGGCTTAATGAAAACAGCACGCACTGGTGAGCCTCTGGAGGAACTGGTCCTGGAACCGTTCCATGAGGAGGAACGCCTCTGTGTTGTCTGTACCCTGAAGTGCTACCTGTTACCTATTAGCATTATAACTGCTACTATATCTCATATAAGTTACATACTGGGAGCAATTTTATGCTCATGCCTCCACCGAGTATGGTGCTAGATAAAACTACTAGTTTATTTTGTTGGCCACTGCCAGAGCCACTTCGTTACCTGTTATGATCTGACTTTTGTCAGGATTAATAAATACTGTCTAATTATCACCTATGTACCGAGTCACAGTGTTCTGTGGGACAGGGATAATTGATAATGAAATTGAAAATTTCTAATAGTTGCCCCGAGTCGCTAGGGGTGAACGCAGTGGATTGACTGCACTTTAAAATCTCCTGTGTCGCTGAAAGCAACATCCGGTTGCTTCTGCGACTAGGAATATAAAATTAATCGAGCACTTACCTTAGGTTAGTGTGAAGATTAATTGTTGTTCCTAGAGCAGGCAACCGGAGTTGCCTGCAGCGTACACAGGCCCACCCAACCTACCCTAGATGGAATTGGGGGTTTTAACTGGGCCAATACCAATCTACAACAAATCTGAAGACATAGACATAGAAGGGGGTTTTCCTGTGTACTTTTCAATTTACAGACAATCCACTGCTCGCTTGCTCCGGAAGTGACCGCTGGTACCGTGCGACTCTCCTGTGTACGCTGCAGGCAACTCCGGTTGCCTGCTCTAGGAACAACAATTAATCTTCACACTAACCTAAGGTAAGTGCTCGATTAATTTTATATTATATTAGGGATAATAATATATAATATAGACGCTGGTTATACTGTAGGTTTAGCAATGTTACAATGACATTTGTTGGGATACGCAATTACAATAAACCAACCGCCCATTCTGTACATAAAACTGAGTTTATAAGAGTATTTATTTTTACTGTGCGATCTCCGTAAATGCAACTAATCCTAACTTGCTGAGTGTTTTTACAGGTCTAAAGGAAGATGCAGAGAAAAAGATCTTAAAGAAGTCCTCTGGGAGTGAAACCCCATGGGAACAGTATCTGGTCAAAAAGAAGGATAAGAAAAAGAAGGAACGAAAGAAGAAGAAATCTGAAAAGGACAACGACAAAACAGAGGAACCTGAAAAAACTGACAAACCTAACAAGGTTAGAAATCATTTATGATATCAGTAATATAGGCTCAGTTGTTTCAACCTTTGACAGTCACGTTCACATTGACATAGTGCGATTGATATGTTTGAATGATTTCCCCTAGCCCATTCACATTATGAAATACATGTAATATCTATAAACTACATTTATTATAACCATAGCTTTCTAACTGTGTGCATGGGACCACTACCACTCACTAATACCCACTGCCCACTATAGTATGTCTGCTCCTTGCAATTGTCTCATGTGAAGAGTTTTCAAAAGACATCACAAAAATGAATCACTTGTTTGCAGAAGAAGAGTAAGAAAGTGGAAAAGACAAAAGACGTTGCCGCACTGGAGGAAAATGAGAGTGAGGACGAGGAACAGAAGGAAGAGGGTGATGCCTTCAGTGATGATGACCTACCCTCGGATGTCGACATGGGAGACGACTTCTTCAAAGAGGAGATGGATCAGCAACAAGCTGCAGGTATGTGTTGACTTTGCTTAAGCCCCCACCCACCCTATATATAGGACAGAGTACTTGTCCTAACTACACGCTGACTGTTGCTGTAGGGGTACCAACATTAGGGCCTTTCATGTTATTTTGGGATTGTCCAGAAAATGTAGGATTATAGTTTGTAAAAAAAAAAAACGAATTTGTTAGTTTAATACACATTGTATCGATGACTCATTGTGCAGGTCAATCCGAAATGAAGAAAAAGAATAAGAAAAAGGGGACACCGAAGGACGATGAAGAGAAGAAAAAGAAAAGGGTAAGCATCAGGGAGAAATGAGAGTTTGAAGTGTCATCAACAAGCTGGGTCTGACTAGCTAGTTGTAAAACATGTGTCACTTTCAAAATAGTAGGATTGTGATCAAACGTTGAACATTCCTCTAATTATTCTGTTTTACTATAACAAGTCCCTGATCTCGTCTCTTGGCGCTAATCGACACATCAGTATACCAATATGTTTTAAGCATGCCTCAACTTGCCCATCAATACTAACCCGGACACTTTGAAGAGCCAGTGAGTGACCACTAATATGCAAATAGGCAACATGAAAGAAATAGAATTAGATAAATTGAGAAAGCTATGATGTTACATGTTATTTTCATCAGGCGGAGCTGGCGCTGCTGATGGAGGACGATGAGGAAGATAGGAATCACTTCAATCTGAAAGACATCATAGAAAAGGAGGGAGCTAATCTCAGCAAAACCAAACGGAAGAAGCTAAAGAAACTTAAGAAGAAGCAAGAACAGCAAGGTGTAACAGTAGCTGAAGACACATTCAAGGTATGTGTGAGATTAGCGAGTGGGGTATTTTCGACAAATAATTTGACATGTACAATCATTCAAATGTTAACCCGTAAGCAATTGTCTCATGTAAAAAAAGTACAAAGTATGCCCAATATTTCTTTGTTACCCAGTGATAAAAAATAATTGTCTGTAATATCTCGACATCTTCCTTATTTTAGTATTTTAAAGTAATGATTTGGTTAATAACAAGGTGTGTAATGATCCACAGGTGGATGTCAGTGACCCGCGTTTCGACGATATCTTCAAGAACCCTCTGTACAATATTGACCCGTCCGCATCCGAGTTCAAGTCCACCAAAGCCACAGACGCCCTCATTCAGGAGAAGTTGCGGCGGCGACAGCAGGAATCAAAATTAGGTGCCGCTAAGGCCAAGAAACGCCAATCCGAGGGAGCCGCTGATGGAGTATCAGCAATTAAACAGTCAAAAAAGAATTCAAATGTGGGCGATGATTCAAATAAAGCCCACGCTAAGGACCATTCTCTGGCCACATTAGTTAAATCTGTAAAGGCCAAAACACAAACGCTTCAACAGAAGAAACGTCGGTGACCGTTATCAACAATATGAAGTATGGATTATTTACAAGGACCTTGTCATCTGCATATTCTTCATGGAATATTTCATCACGTTATTGACTATTTTGTTATTAGAGAAACCAGCAACTGTCTGCATCATTTTCATTCAACATTTCATCACCATTAAAGTTCATATATCAGCAAGATCCACAAGAATAATTTATAGACGTTTATTTTGAATGGTTGACCCGAAAACATGAAGTCCACATGATCATAAAGTCGGGACGTGTGTACTATGATTAGAATAACGAGGAAGACATGCTAACAATATACCGAGAGGTATTTGATATAAAGCCAACTCTTTCACTTGGTTATAATTTAGACACTATTAAGCACTATTTTGCATGTGCTAGGAATAAAAATGGAAATGAAACCACGTGTTTTAATCTATCTTACAGACGTTAAACATGATCTTTGGTAGGAGGGGGCTTATCATATAGTAAGCTTATAAGATGTGACTATCACATCACTATACAGAAAGCAGAGATCTAATGGACATACAGAACATTTTTGGTATAAAATTGTTCTACATTAAAAAAAATAGCCCTTCGTACTTTAATGCTAGAGTATTATTGAATTTTGCTACACTAACTTATTAAATAAACTCAGTGGAATATTGTACAATATTTCTACGAATTTCTGGTTCTGTTGAAATTTCCTTAGCATTGAGGATAAAGGCCACTAAACAACTTGTTCTTCGTCATGGTACTCGTCAGAAATGATTTCAGAAATCTGAATTTAAATGAAAAAATTGTGCCAAATATTTAGTAACAAAGCTTCGGCAAATGCAGTGACCCAGCAGTAAATAGGTTTCACAACATAGGATAAGTTCACCATGAGTCGGACACGTAACCTAAGACGAGCAGTGAAATATGAGGTAGTGTACACTACTAATTAGTGTTTGCTTTTTCGAAAGAATATCACTTCAACTTTACGATTATTCACAAATAACAGGCTTAAATTGCTTGAATTCTTTTTTTAAATTGTTTAAATAACGACAAAATCAAGTGTCAGTCTCAAAGTATATGTCCGACTCCAAGGTGAATTTACCCTAATTTGCAGATCGATGAATCGATTAAAATGTGACGTTGGACTACCCAGTATTGATTTGAAAGAAATGGAGTAAAGCAGAGCACATGTTTTGTTATTGACCGCAGGACTACCTGAGGTTGTTTTTTATTCATGTACAGCAACATGACTGGTCAAGGTAGTCACTGTTACAATTAATCACATATTATATATACAAGTGAGTTATGTCCTTCAGGCCTTGCCTTATAGAACAGACGTTGCAGGTGTCATAGGGCATAAATAACTACCCTAATTATATCATATTTACAATTTACCATTACGTCTTCGAGGTAAGACTCGCTCTACTCGTTATTGCAATATTGCAAGATTAGCAACGGGTACCATGGAAGGCCTTATATTTTACTTTAAGTCACGACTGCATTAGTTTAGTTAAACTGTAGATCAACAGTAAAGTAAGAAGTGAAGATCGTTCATATGTTAGGCCTTAGGGCTGGGATATGATAGAAATGACATAAATGAACATTTCAACACCGACGAATCTTGGATATCCTTTGTTTTTTCTAATATAATCATTCACATTATGCACCAGGCATTGAATCATCAGGATCTAATGAGAGAGCGATCGACATTATTTCTCATGTCTGTGTTATAGGTGGCGTTTGCGATGAATGCATCTTCAAGCTGTTGTCGGAGACCAGATACGTCCGGCAGTTTACTGCATGACTCGACGTTAAGTAGTGCAGCGAACACCCCCTTCATCACTTCCTGCGACTTGAACCAACTGTGGAGAAAAATACTCGGAAAGTAAGAGGTCGGCGTATATCTAAGGTTTAAATAAATCGATTAGTAGACCTGTAGGGGGGAGGGGGCTCCAGGGATACAAGAGTGCAATATGACAGCTGTTCAATTTACTATGTTGTAAATGTATATATTTATCATTTAGAAGACTGAGCATCGACGTAAGTTATATTTAGCATCAATATTAGCACTTAAAAAAAACACATTATTATACGGTACATGTACTTGACTGGAAAACCTGGTTTTGTTGAGATGGTAATTTTGAGTTTAGAATTATTGAATGAGTTGCCTGCAGGGAATATTTACATAAGATATCTATTGCGGTATGAAAATTGGGCTGGATATAAACTTGCCGTTTGAAGCGTGACGTAGGTTTCCACTGTTCACCATCATGCATAATATTCATGTATTCTCCAAAGATTAGAACGTGCATCGTTCCGACAACACCAAACATGTCGGTCTGAAAAAGAAGTTGTTCATGTATTCATTGAAACAAAACCAACCAGGGTAAATGTAATTCCAAAGACAAATCTACATGGAGATGAATGCAACCTATCATGTGATTATCCACAAACTCAATCCTTTGTGACACAAATGGAAAGTATGGTGGTACGTTTTAAAGCTCAAACCCCTGCAGGGTAAGACATAACAGGCAAATTTGAAAAAGCGATACCAAGTAACTGAAATAGCATAAAAAGAGAGAAGCACACCAAATACTGTATCGTCGCCATATTACCCCTTTGGCCCCGGCGATTAAATGATATCTGCACTCTTTTGAATCCTGCCGTTTAACCGCAAAGAATGATATAAATATGCGTCAGTCAGTGCCTTGTAAATGTAGGAACTAACTTAGATTCATGTGTTGGAATCAAATATTCGAGTACCTGATACGTCCAAGGTCGCTGAGTTTTCATCTCTATGCACTGGAAACCAGAAGTTTCCACACAGACCCCAAAAGAGGTGCCTGCGGGGAACATTCGCATGTCAATGCTTCGTCCAAAGTCAATGAGTCGAAGACACTGCGTCTCAGCCCTTAGAGCTTCCTTTGTATTCTCTAGCACTGCTGGGCTGTCAAATAGATAAGGAGAAAAAAAGACATGTTACAAAGTTAACCGCATAAAGGTTTACAGTTGTTGTTTTTTTGTGACAATTCAAGTTTATTTGGCCTTTTGAATGTTAAGTTACATCAGTCTTTCCATAACACAATATTGGTTTTCCGAGCATTTTAATCGACAATCAGAGTTTCATTCAGTTAGTTATCCTATCTTTCATAAAATTGCATATACATTTTTAGGCATTAGTTTCTGTACCTATTATGGGTAAATTTGTTGTGTATCTATACCTTGATTAAAGTTGCTAAAATATCCAGGTGAGTTAAAGGGGTTGAAGTATTTTGGGCTCATAAGGTTCAGATGTACAGTAAATTTTGCTGTATAACCTGCAGGTTGTACGTTGACCAAACCCAGCGTGCGGGTTTTAGGATTGTTACATAATTCTGATGGAAAACTGTTGATGTTTGGGGACAAATTTTACACTGTATAGTAAGTCATTGAAGTATTTAAAAAAGTAGATAAGTATTAATATAAGATTAATCGAGTACTTACCATTTATATAAGTATGAAGATTAATCGTTGTTCTTCGAGAGACAGATAAACATATCTGTGGAGTACACAGGAGAGGTGACGTCACATCCGGTGGTCAGATTAGCGCCCACTTGCAGTGAATCTTTTGCTGAAAGTAAAACATCTGGAAATAGTACACAGTAGTGCTCTTTTTACTTAGTCTAAATAGCACCCTCATGAGTAGGTGAGAGATTATACCACTAGTAGTAATCTTCTTCATCCTAGGGATGGGCCTGTGTACTCCACAGATATGTTTATCTGTCTCTCGAAGAACAACGATTAATCTTCATACTTATATAAATGGTAAGTACTCGATTAATCTTATATTCTTCTTCGCGACAGAAAACATTCTGCTGGACACAGGAGACTTCAAAGTTCAGCTAGATTCACTGCTTATTTCCCATAATGTTACTCTCCCATAAAGGACTGTAACTTCTCATATAGGATAACAGAAAATAGATACTTTATTTCACCTAAAGGTGATGTTCTATTGCCTTGTGATATGGTTTTGACTAGGTTGCATGACATTTTGCTATATAGCAAAGAAGGCATAACTGCCATACAGTTCACCACAGCTGTGGCAGTGTAATTGTCCATCATAGAAAAAGTTTTATCACATACAGATACTGCTGCCTCTAGTAAGGCTTATGACTATGATCAGCCAATAGAGTTCATACAAACTATCGTTACGGCAAAAGGGCCAAAATTCTCCCCTTTTGAGGTGTGTCTTTTCCCCCAAAAAGGCTCTGAAAATTTTGTTCCCAGCTACTCGATAGAGTCCTCCAGGAGGATCCTGGCTAGCGTCTTGGGAGGCTTGGGGTTCTCGATAGGCTTGTTGTAGTGCTTAGCCATGGTCTTGGCACCTTTCCAAGACCCATGTCTAAGCAAAACAGCAGTCGATACACCGAGTCTCCCTCCCGCAGAGGTGCTGGCACCCCTGGTGGAGTGAGCTCGGTATACCCTGGTGTCCACCCCAGCTGCGGAAAGCACCGCAAGGACCCATCTCTTTGATGAGTCCTGCCCAATCTCGCCAAATGGCTTGCGGAAGGACAAGAAGAGCGAGTGTTTCCTTCGCCCTTCCTTGTCCAACCTGACTGGCTCCGTGACCCGCACGTAACGTTTCAGGGCACAGACGACGCACAGAGTCTCCTCCTCGTGGAACGGTTCCAGGACCAGTTCTTTGAGGGGTTCCCCCGTACGCGCTGTTTTCATCAGACCCTTCAGAACGAAACGCGCAGACCCCGAATCCAGCCAAGTCAGATTGCGGAGATCAAGCGCTGGGATGACCTGGCCTCTTTGGCCCGACACCAGCAGAATCAGCATCGTTAGCTTGAACCCCAAGAACTGGGTGGACAAGCCTTCATTGGCACCCCAACGCTGGAACATGCTGAACACCAGCCTAATATCCCAGAACTTGTTATATCTGGGAGAAGGAGGATTCCTTCTATAGGCGGTGCGGACGGCCCTGCACACCCAATAATGGGTGCCCATGGTCTTCCCGTTGTCAAGGTTTTTCACTAAAACCGACAACGCACATCTGGCAGCGTTAACAGTGCCAAAAGCCCTGCCCTTTTCCGAAAGCAAGCGGAGGAAACGACAAACCTCAAAAGGGGAAGGGGAGCGCAGGGAGATACGGTGAATAATGCAGAAAGTGGCCCACTGATCCATGTATGTTTCGTACACCTTCTGTGTACCAGTGGACCAACTTTCTAGCAGAAATTCAGCCGTCTCCCTGTCGCACCCCTGATTTTGGATCAGGTCATTTCTTAATATCGCAAAACCCTTAGGGCGAGCCTTCCCAGTGAGTCGTCTCGCCCTAAGAGGTTTGCGTTCCTCGGGTAGACCTTGAAACTGGCCTTTGCCAGTTTCAAGGCCCGAGGGTACCAAGCTCGCCCTGGCCAGTCTGGTACTACCAGGACGAGCTTGCTAGGGTCCTCTGCTTCCAGCTTCCTTAGCACGCGGGGGATGATGCTGAAAGGGGGGAAAGCATAAGCATTAATGCCTTCCCAGGACATGGTCAGGGAGTCCACATGACTTGCTCCCGGATCCGGTTTCCAGGAGCAGTAGCGCTCACATTTGTGATTGGTTCTGGAGGCAAAAAGGTCCCATTGTGGGTTTCCCCAGATATTACAAATTCTCTTGTATATCCGGTCATTTAGTTTCCATTCTAGGTTGTCATTGAAAACTCTTGATGCTTTGTCCGCCTTGATGTTAAGTACTCCAGGGACAAAAGAAACCGTCAACCAGGACTGTCTAGCCTCAGCCCAAGCCCAAATGAAGCGCGCTACTTTGTCACAAGCAGGTGACTTTACTCCTCCCATTTTGGACACGTAATGCAAGGCAGTCATGTTATCCGTTCTTATGTGCACATGGACATTCATGACTTTCCCTAAGCTATGTAGAGCCAGGTTGATGGCACGGAGTTCCAGAACGTTTATGTGGTCCTGTTCCTCTGGCAACCAGCGCCCACCTATAGTGTGATCACCTAGGTAGGCTCCCCAGCCCTGCATGCTGGCATCCGTGTCTATGGAGAGATCTGGTAACGAGTTACGTATACGACAGCAGTTGTTTTCTACATTGTGGATCCACCACCTGATATCCTCTACAGCCTCTTTAGAGAGTGTCATAGATGCCTCATAGTTTCCACCGCTAAGCTTCAGCGCTTTGTTTTTGCAGCGTTCTAGCGCTTTGTAGTGGCTCATGCCATATTCCACCCCTTTCGCATAGGCGTTAAAAAGCCCAACTGTCCCTGCCACCTCTCTGATCGTGAGATCAGTTTTCCCCAGGATTTGTTCCGTTTCCTGAAGGACTTTGTCTACTTTCTTCTCAGGAAGCGAGACATTCATCTGTTCAGTGTCAATAACAAATCCTAGAAATTCCAAAGTGGTGGAAGGTGTCATTACTGACTTTTTGGGGTGAATTACCAGACCCAAATCATCAAAGATTTTCGCTAGCTTGGCGGTGGAGGCGAGACATTCCTCATACGAGCTACCCATTATAAACGTATCGTCTATGTAGGGAAACGCTTCACATCCTTGCTCTCGGAGTTTGCAGAAAATGGGGGCAAGCAATTTTGTGAATATTCTGGGTGCACACGCAACACCATTGGGAATCACTCGGTATTGGTACAGTTCATTACCCCAGACGAACTTAAGGAATTTCCTGTCCTGTTCGCTGATTGGGAATGTGTAGTATGCATCTTTAAGGTCAATTGATGCCATGTACCAATCCTTCCTAACCAGCTCCAAGGCTGTTTGGAGGTTATCCATTTTAAAGTGTTCATATGGTATGAGTTTGTTGAAATCCGAGAGATCAAGAATTATCCGAATTTCCCCATTTGCCTTCTCCTTAGCAAAGATAGAAGAGATCCACTGATCCTGTTCAGGTTCAACTTTCTCAATTACACCCTTGTTTAACATTCGCTCGATTTCAGCATCAATTCTGATTGGATCAAAGTCTCTTAATGCATACGGTTTTGGCACATGAGTTTGTACTGGTTTTTTGAGTAAAGGGATTTCTATGCCTGCAGCATTTTTTAAGACCCAAGGGTCTGAAGTCACCTTTTCCCAATTTGCCAAAAAGTCTACCGTTTGTCCACCGTAAAAGTTTTCTGGGGTGTTTGTGAGTTCGAAGTCCAGAACAGTCTCAGTGTGTTTACACACCTTTACTTTCTGCGGTTTCCGCGACCTGTCCCGCGACCTCGACCTCGACTGGCTCCTGAGTCGCGGTTTTTGCCGTCGTCTTGGCGACGTTTGTCTCGTCGTTCGTCTTGGTGGCGATTCTCTTTTCCGCTTCGTCGTTCGTCTCCCTGGCGTCGTTTCTTCTTGAATCCACCTCTTTTCTGAAAATCCTTCTTGGATTTCGTGTTTCGGTTTCGGTTGTTCGATCTGCCTTTAGCTCTCATGATGCTCTGGGTGAACTCAATATCCTCCTTGCACTTCTCAACTACTTTCTTAGCCTCTGCAAAGAGCGTTGCACCTCCCATGGGGCTCTCCATTATAGCCTTGGTGTAGTCTTGGATTAAGAAGGGTCTGAGCATTTCCCTTCTTTTCCTGACTATGCAGTTGTTGGCTAACACCAGCATCTCGATCCCGTCTACAGCTGATGCTGCGGCTTCATTGAGTTCAGGGTCTTTCTGTTCCCCCCTGTTGATCATGATCTCCAGAGTAGGCAGAAAGGCGGTCAAACCTGCCATGATCGCCTCTTGCGCATTGACCATGTGACCGTCCAATGCCAGCGCGTTTTTGTTGCCTTTATTGTTCAGTTCAGTAAGCGGTCCCGCGTCAATCGGAGGGATTCTCATTGCCGAAACATTCTTAGGTGGAGGGATTAGTTTCCTCTTTTTCATGGACTCGTTCTCCTTATCAGGGAGAGCCGTCTGCGTGAATCGTTCGACTATCGCAGCGAGGGTCTTGTGTGCTTTTTTGGAGGAAGGCGGCCCATCCTTGTAGGTCAGGATACCGGCTGCCTTGTCTGCAAAGGCTCCATCTTTCACTCCTTTGAGTTTCTCCTTCACCTTTTTTGCCCTCTCAACTTCACTATCTTCAGATTCAGCTTGAGAGCCTTCAGCCTCTTCATCCGCTTCATGGCCATAGCCATCCTCGGACTCAGAGATTACTGGATTTCTCGGTTTCTCTTTGACCAACTTCGGTGGTCCCTTCGGCTTGGCTTTTGCCCTCTCCTTTTCAGGGGTTTTGGTCCTAGCTCGAGATTTCTCCCGTGATCTGGACTTGGATCGATGTCTCCTCACGGAGCGAGATCGGGATCTGGATCTGGATCGTCTCCTCGCGGAACGAGATCTGGATCGTCTCCTCGCGGAACGAGATCTGGATCGTCTCCTCGCGGAACGAGATCTGGATCGCCTCCTCACGGAGCGGGATCTGGATCTGGACCTGTGAGATCTTCTTCGCGAATGCGACCTTCCCCGAGAGTGAGATCTTCTTCTAGAGCGTGATCTTCGTCTGTGTGAGTTAGACCTGGTCCGCGACCTGCGTCTGGATCTGGATCTGGACCTAGCTCGTGCTCGTTTGTAGGGCCGTTCTTCTTCCACTACCTCATCTTCAGACTCTCCCTCATCCTCAGACTCTCCCTCATCCTCAGACTCTCCCTCATGGGAGTCAGTCTTTTGACCCAATTCTTCAGGCATCTTAGTGAAGATAGGGAAAAGTTTGACCTTGTTGGGAGGGGTTCCTTCTGAGTTGGCCTCACTCTCGTCACCGTTCTGCGAATCGGTTTTGGGAGGATCAGGTTTCCCTTTCTCCTTAGAGGTACTCGCACGCGGGGATGCGTGGACTTTAGCCCGAGTATGCATGAAGGGAGTTTGAGGTATCTTCACCTCTTCCAATGCCTTAGCAATGAGGTTTTTGAGGATATCTGACTGCTGTGGCAAGGTCTTGACTTTGAGCGGAGTCTTTCCCTTCATTTAGTCAGCATCTGCAAAGAAGCAGAAATATTTTTGAGTTAAGTCATCAAAAGAGACATGTGTGCTTATGGTGTTTTAAGGTGGGGATTAAAACACAAAGCCGAAGAAATTTTCGGCATAAGGTATAGGTATTTTGTGTTACCAGTCACAAAACCCTAAGCACATAATTGAGACCCTATAAAAGGTGGACCAGTTAAGTCTCTTTGTGTTTTCATTTCACAACAACACAAACTTCTTAAATGCCTAACTCAAGGAATTTTTCGGCATAAGGTATGGGTAAACTTGTGTATTCAACACAAGCACTCAGTGTGGATCTGTATCAACACAACTGAGTTATTTAATGCCTCAAAGAAATTTTGGGCATAAGGTATATGTCTTGGTAAGGACTGGTCCAAACATGTACAAAGTACAACAAGACACACCTGACACTGACTTGACAGTTCACCTCACTCAAGTCTGTATGAGTGGAGAACAACCTCAAATGTCATTCTTCTATAACTGAGTTATAAAAGAATAACTGAGGTGTCAACTACAAAGTAGCAAGCAAAGCTTTAAGTGTCTTGACTTCAACCAATATCTAGAGTCTGCCAAGCTGTTATGACAGGTAGTAGTTGATATTATTCTGTCTTTGACCATGCATAAGACAGTGGTAAGTCCTTCCTGGTTCTTTATTTTAAAAGTGTATTCACTAATAAAACAGAGATCTACAGTGTATAATAGGATAAATTTCTATCTCTGCAGATATGAATTTATCCCATCACAATTTTATTCCTTATGAAGGCTCGTTTCGCTATTGAAACATTCCTCAACAAATGAAGCAGCAGTACTGCACTGTGAGCCAACATAAGAAATAAAAAGCCAACATAAATCAGTGACTCAGTCAGAAATCCAAGATGGATGACTGGTCTTGCTGATTCATGCCAGCCCCTAGCAGCAACTAAGCTCAAAATCTAAACTCCAATTTTTCACTATAACTGGATGTCATTTTTCCAAATTATTGTGAATAACTGAACTATAATTGCACATTTGAGAATTTACACATTTATCTGGATGACCATTCATCCTGATTTTCAAATCCCCAACTGTCACCCACCAGCGGATTTTCTGTCACATTTTCCTCCAAATTGCAGCAACCTAAAGAAATACATCAACTAGTATCCTCAAATGTGCAAATATGTTACAAATATAAAAGAGTTTTAAGGTCTTTACCTGTCAAAGTCCTCCTTTTGTGGTGTAGAAGTTGCTGCTTGTGGGCACAGGTCTTTCCTCCTCGGATTCCGCGCTCAATCTGGCCACCGGATGTGACGTCACCTCTCCTGTGTCCAGCAGAATGTTTTCTGTCGCGAAGAAGAATTTTAGAAGAAAACTTACAGTCCCCGGAAGAGGAAGTTATCGGGTTTGACATCTCCATGGATAATGTCGACCTTCATCAGACCTTCTAGGATCCTCAGCATCTCGATGCACATGAAGAGGAGGACTGACTCGGGTAGTTGCTTGCCGCTTCCACGTATCACATTCACCATGTCCTGTGAAAACAAAAGCAGAGCTGTTTGTTACTACATTGGTACTTTCCAATATCATGCTATAACTGCTTAAATTCCAGGTTTTAAAAGAAATACAGCTTTAAAACGCCATATGTGTAAACCAGCACCAAATCAAAGACATATACCGTGGTTCACTATTTACTTCCTGACTAAATTAAGGGCCATATAGCGCTTTATTGCATTATGCCTATACAATTACATGCATATTCAATGAAACATGAATGTAGTGCTGACGAGTGGAATAGCCACGGCTGCATATATCAGAACCCGCTACTGATCCTTTAGATATATTAGAGGAACCCCCTTCAGGGTAATTATATTGGGATAAATAAACCACAACCCAGAGAGTTACCATACCAGGATGGCAAACTAAATATGAAAAAATAAAATTTCTTGATTGTAAGTCAAAATCTACATGTTAAGATATACAGAAAAGTTGCTCTATGGATATCGCTTTCCAGCATGTTAAAAAGGGTCGAGTGAGCAGATTGTCTCTCTTTTTGTTAACAGGTATTTTAATCAATAAATTCTGTACATGATAAACGTGCAGTGGCTGTGATAGCCATGTGATACCCACCAGAAGTGTGCCATGAGGAAGGAGCTCGTTCACAAAGCAGCTGCCGTTGTTGAAGAAGTAGGCATCATCAATCAACATGATTGACGATCTCTGTGTGAAAGGATCAAATACGACTACATTAGAATACAAAGAAAGGGTGGTATGTATGTGGTGTATAAGTAGTCATCACAAAATAATTTAACATTTAGTCCTAATCTATTTTATTTATTTTTTGTCAGTTTTTAAAAGGAGATCAAAAGTGACGACTGTTTAAAACCATCTACACCTCGACACTACCTTGGATCTACTGGCTGGTTGCCATGCTCGCCCCCCTGAGTTTTTAAAAGGAGAAGGAAGGTGACTTTCGTTGTAAAGCGTACGGAATTTTATTATTTAGGATAACTCACGATCTTTCTGGATGAAGGACAGACCTGACCACACACAATCTTGTATAAATGTGATCGATTTTTTTGGTACAATTAAGTCGTGATACTTACCACTAAAATGTTTTCAGTTTTTAACCGACGATGCAATTCCTGTGCTATATAGAACTCCCACGGACAGGCGGGCGTTTGTACCTACAGGTAGAACACAGGGTTCTATACTTCACATGTAACTTACAAGGCAGCTTCAATAAAGAAAGGTTTAGAACACAGTTATCAGAATCGCTTTCATAATTATGGTGGGCACAACTGTTGATGTTGCATCCTCTAGTACTGCTAACATAGGGACACTATAAATCAACCATTTTCATTTGAACTGACGAACTTTCTAAAATTAAAGGGGTGATCACTCTGCTAGTTAACACATTAACAACAAATCGCAGAGTTACTCACTTTGATGACTTTGGTATTGTTAGGCTTGTCCCCTTTCCGACGTACAGTATACACCTGGGCAAACGCGCCTTCTCCGAGCCGCTGGATAACATCATAAGTGTCGTCACCTGATAAGATCATAATCAGATTATTATCATTGCCTATTCAGATAGTATTGTAATATATCACACAGATGGCTTTAATCAATATGAACCTGGATATGCAGAAAACATTGAGATGATTAAATCCTTCAGCAGAGCCCATAGATCAATCAATTGTTATATGAATATAATACAGCCTTGGTAAACAAATCATTCTGCATTACTCCTTGAGTAGTCACTTACGCTACCGAGTATGAACATATCATTACAGGAAATAATTGTATCATAAGGGGTTATTAGTACATGTATTTAGATCACGACAATCTTACCCAAATTAACTGGCTTCTTTGCCTTGACGGGAGGCATCTCAGTCCGGATGCGGTGGTAGTTGGGGTACTGCTCGATGGGAACATCGAGCTGTCCGAGCAGCTCGTCGATCAACTCGCTATCAAACGGGTCGCTATACGGGTTCACCATAACCGACTGTGACAACAAATCCTCGACATCCTCTTCTATGTGGAAGTTTGTAATGTCAATCTCATGGCACGTTTGGTTGAACGTACAGCTTTTAGGCGGTGGATTTTCAGCTTCCTCTATTTCCTCCTCGATCGTCTGGTATATGGCACACTTCGGGCTGGGCCGCTGACCATCTCTTGTCATGTCGCCGGCTGTAGAGGTGCTCTGGTGTAGGTGGGATGCTGTAGCATCCTCATCACTAAGTTCTGTGATAGGGCTATGGAAAAGGAACACAGACACAAAGGTTCAATTTACTATGGTCCACACCTATAGGTGGGTTTTTCGCTTATATTAAACTATGAACGATTAGAACTGCCTTTTTTTTAATGAATGTTTGATTCCAAAGCATAGTTTACTATCTAAGTTCACAATCTTAACTCTGATCTACATTTACAATGTCATGTGACTGCCGAACAGTTTTTACCAGTATTGGGCGTGCCCTCTTTCTTCATATGCTACTTCCAGATCCCACACATAAAGAAGCTTACCTTAAGTTCTTCTTTCCATAACTGTCTTCAGTCTGGTTCATGGAGATTGGAGCAGTGACATGAGACTGTGACGTGGCTGTGGTTCTGTTTACCGAGGACATCTCATGTGTTGTGGTCATCATGGCACCCAGCGTATGGTCTGACCCTGCGCCAAGTTTCTCCGCTCCTCGGTCCCGTCCAGCGTCTCCGGCAATGAAGCTTACCGGCAAAGTTGGCATCTGGGGTACGGTTCCAGCCGGATTGAAGGGTGTCGAGGCCATCTGTGCTAAATTAACATTAAAGTTCTGGGTCGAACTGAATCCTGGTGCGAACGTCATGTCGTCCATTTGTCCATCGAAACATCCAACTGACTATATAAAGAGGAGTATTGTTATTAAATTATAAAGTAGACACAAGGTTAAAGATGTATCTTTTAATACTGATATGACAGCTTTCAATTCTATAATCTTTAAGAAAAGTTATGAATTACTAGTAACTCGAAACGTGGATATCTACTCAACACTATACAAACAGCTATACATTTTTTACTTGTACAACATCAGCAATAAAACATCCAGCTATAAAGTACACGCCTGTGTCTGTATTTTGTGTTTAACCCCCAATGAAGTATAGATCTATAATCTTTCATTTGCTTAGAAGCAAAAGAGTAAACATTGTATTTCAAATAATGTTAAATGCACATACATGTCGCGGGCCAGCAACCACTCTGGTTTCGTCCGATTCCCGCAGAGGTTGGGTGTACTCGGATAGGAACCCGGCAGACACTCCAGTTGGAGGCGGGGCCATGGCGGTGCCCGGGTCTGCTGCCCTGTCAGAAAGGGAGATACATAATGGAGAAATTAAAACACTGGAAATGGTCGTTTATATAAAAATTGATTTATAACAAATAATAGAGAAGTACACAAGAAATGATAAACCAATAACTCAGTGGTGAAAGGATTTTCAACATTTTTTTTGTTGCAGCCTTTAACCCACAGGTACTATAAAGCTGTGAAAAATATAATGGATATATGTAGTTTGTGGAGACCATATTAGAGAGTCGTAGTTATTTTTTCCTTCCATTTAATTAAATTCAAAAAAATACCTGCAACTTCATCGTAAAACCACAGACCATGTATCATATATAATGGCCTTATCCATGTACATATGGCACATAACTTACATGCTCTTCGATGTTAGCGAGGTCAGCACTGATTTATGGCTCTCTTCATCCTCATTAAATATTGAAAATGGGATATGTTGCTTGATGCCTACGTCCTTTGCGTCGGTGTCTCTGGCTAACAACCGAGCCATATCGCTGAAGTTTTTCGTTGAACAGAAGCCTGGGGCAAATGTCACGTCATCCACACCATCGAAACAAGCTTGCGACTGCAGAAAAAGACAACAATTGTAATATTAAATGCTTATACAATGTCAATGTTTGTTGCAGTTGATCAGCCTCATTGTTGGTTATTACTTAGTTTTTGGAAGTCAACAAAAATGATAGGGCAAGTTAAAATAGGTCGGTTTTTCCAATGATATGGACACGCATAGAAATTATTGCAAGTGAAACTGTCTCCCTGCCAGCTTAAACGTTAGAGGCATTCTATGAACCCAGCGGTTGGGTCAGGTAAGCTGAGAGGTCATACCTCGTGGTGACATTTATTTTATACAAGAAAATTTAGCGATTTAGTAATATTAAATGCAGTTTTCCTATTAAAGTGATCTAAAAAAAACAAGCCTGCCATTGAAGTGGAAGAAATACCTACCTCCCGCCGGTTGGAAACAATAACGTCATCACCCATAATGACATCATCCTCCTCACGCAGGGCTATGGATAATTCTAGTTGTGGTAAGAACTGGGGGTCTGGCTCCTCTACAGGAGGGGCCCGACCAGCGGTATCCTTGACGACCGCAGCCTGCTGAAGGCCCGGCCGGGGCTGCAGGACTGGCCGCCGATCGGCACCTTTCTGCCGCCCCTGGGATAACCTACAGACACATAGATGTAGAAATTTTTAGTATAATCCTTGATGTGCTATATTTTATTTCCAAGCAACTCAAATTGGATTTCTTTCCAGAGGCCTTGACATGAACTTATTAGGTTCTGTTTTACAATAACCAAAAGGTTTGACTGTAAATTACATATAAAAGGCGTTCTGGTAAATCAAAGAGAGCAGATGCATATGTATCAAATTACGAGAGTTTAGGGGCGTTTTAGGGAATTAAATCTAGAACGATTATACAATACTAGGAATCATGAGAAATTCTGTTATTTGTGGTTTAGTTTTCCCTCAACCCACGTTTGCACTATAAAATTTCTCCTTCATCGTAGTCCCTGATTACAAAAGGTATTTTTCTGTAAAATAATTTTCATGTAATCTCACTACACACTCGCCCACATGTATGTGTAGAGTATTAATGACCTGTTTTCATCACTTGGAGGTGCAGCTGCTTTTGAGGGTTGATTTGTTTCCTCTTCAACAAAGACTGTGAATGGCGGAGGTGGAGCTGGCATGGACGGTTGATTTGTTTCCTCTTCAACAAAAACAGTGAATGGTGTAGCAGAAGGGATTTCCGTTGGCAGGGCTGCAATCCAATGACAAAAGTTGCTTATATACAAAAAAAAACTAAACTTTCAAATTGAAAGAAAAATTACGATAACTGACTGCTTCATTTCAGCAACCTTAAGCATAGCTCTATACCTGATATCAAAAGAAGCACAAACCGGGATATGCAAAACTTGTGTCGGGGGGATCGTTCTTGCTGTTTTTTCCCCAGGCCACATTGTCGAAGGTTTGGTTGAACATTCCCATAACCGCCTTCAGCGCCTCTTTGGTGTTTATAGTCGGGGAGGGTGCACACAGTCCCTGTGGTCAAATTGAGACATAGTAAATGCATGTACCAGTAGGTGGACCCATTTTTAAAGAAATTATTATGGCGAAAACATACAGGAAGCTCCAGATAGAGGGGTGTCACAACATACACGGAGCGTGGAAGTAATGCCTCTTTTCGCACATGTGACGCACCATACGCGCGGAGGTCTGTGACCCCTCTGCGTGTTTTCAGATTAACTACTGTACCGTTGTGTTTAAGCAACCCGGTTCTAATGGAATTTGAGATATGATTACCCCCAGCGCTCATAGTAGAAAGGTACTTATTCAAGATATGTATTTAGTGCTTGAGATTTATCAGAAGACTGCTCCACTTCCAGCGCTTACATGAAACCGGCGCACATTCAATAACTGGTGCTTAAAGGTTAGTGTTCCATTACCTATGCCAGTGCTACTCGCTGACCGTTTTGCATTTCTTTTGTGGTTGTTTAACTAAATTTATCAATTGGAATCATAGCAGTAGGTTTCCATTGCAAGAGGCATTCCTGAAAATACTCACTCCACCGCTGTGAGAAGAGAAATATGACGAGGGCCTATTCACACTGAGCCGGGACCCTTCTGGGGTGGGGTCCGAGGATCGAGGGCCAGAGCTGGTGAACCCGGAGAAGTTTGGTGTATCAATGAGAGAGTCCTGCGGGGTGGGGATCATAGGTCTGACCAACCCAACTTGCGCTGGTCTCTGGGCACTATTTTCCTCAGTAGACACTTCTATACTAGGCACATCAGCACTGAAAGTACCAGGAGAAATTTTTTTTACAACATGTCTGACAATTACTTTTGCTTCATTAGAGAACTGATATACTAGTATTTTTTTTTATATACGTATGGAAGTATAATTATATTACTGCTTTGTTTTTCACTTGAGGTGTTAGTTCATGTTTGAGATATTATACATTTTTTTCAAACTTTAAAGACGAAATAAGGTCTTTTGATTACCTAGAGTTTTCCTGAAGTGAACGAAGCGGCGGTTGGCGTGTCTCTGATGGTGGAGTATTGACATCTGCAGCAATGGGTGGTGGCGACGGCGTAGTTCTCATCTTTTGACTATATTAATCAATTTGTAAAATGCACTCTGATCAGTGTAGAAAATTTCAAGTTTATTTTTTTTTTATAATCAGTGCGGATTTCTCTGAAGCCCACTTTTTTTTAAGACCATCTGAGGGTCTGTCTGTGTGTGTTGGTTCTAGAATAACAAATAACAAGCAAAAAACAAACACACCAAAGTATTGAAAAAGGGACGTTAAAATAAAAGTGATTTTCTTCAGACTTACAGTTCTTGCTCAGCCTCCATCTTCTCTTTCTGAGCTTTGACAGCAGCAAGTTGTTCCCGTTGCGCCTGGAGTTCCCTGTCCACTTTCTCTCTTTCATCTCTTTGCGCTTCGAGCTCCCTTTTCACCCTCTCATTTTCATCTAAGAGCAATTACAAATCAGAACGAGAGATGATAACGCCATTGCTTCCAAATTTGATATACCGTATTCGACGTAATAAGCGCCCTGGGCGCTTAAAATATTATTTTAAGTGGAAAAATCGACCCCAAATATTCATTTTAATAAGCGCCCCTCATGGCTGCATTTTTTTCACCTCAGTAGCCTCTACAAGGGTTCTACTCAGCCCTATGCCTGCACACCTGGCTTGGCCTTAACACCTGCACAGGTGTGAAGTGTTTCAAGTTATAAAAAGTGTGAAAAACAGTAACAAAATCGGAGGAACCTGTTAAAAAATGTGGGGGGAAAATCTGAAAAAGGGGGGGGGGCGCTTATTAGGGGGAGGGCGCTTATTAGGTCGAATACGGTACATGTATTCACAATGCTATTCATGGAAAGTAAATAAGAATTATTTCAACATATGCCAATTGCATTTCCCTGGCGATTTGTATGTGCAGCAGAGTGGCTAAAATGGAGAATAAAGAAATACAAAAATATTGCCCTCCTTGTTTCCAAACGAGACAAAGTGTGATCCTATGAGGTAAAAGCTGCCATACTACCTCAGATATATAATGTCTGCACATTTATTTTTGGAATTGGCGTCTTGTACATGTATTGCACATATCAAGAATCTCTTGCCAAAATAATTGGCAGATTATAAGAGGGAAAGAGTTATACAATCATCTGAGATACAAGTGAAGAAAACGTAGGTTTGAGTGTGCTAACTTGAATAGCAGCTTCAACCTGTGATAGACAATCGCTTAGATAGACTCCTACCTTTGAGTTTCTGCAGATCTTGCTGTTCTTTCTTCTTCTCCAGGTAAGCAGCTCTGAGCTCCTCTATGGAGAACTCCTGGTTGCCCACATAGACCAGGTGTTTACAGTAAGCAGCTACCTGTTTCACGTCCCCGGCTGGTGCCATCAGGTGCTGCAGCGGGTTAGTCGGCTTCTGTGGCTTTCGGGCACTGAGCGAAAATGTGAATACAACTTAAAACAAATTGGGTAAACTAGTGGACGAAGATGTTTGGTAACGCAGCTTTTGAATGGCAACACATCGGATGTAAGGGTGCTTACTTTATTTTGGATTTTGAACATTGGAGCTGTATTTTTCAGTGCAAAACAGACACTCCTCGTACAGGCTATACTCCACTTACGTCGCCCAGTGTAGTACCCTCGGTTTCAGAAAGTAGGGCTTGCTATATTGATTGAAGGTCCCACTAGGCTAAAATATGGGCGCTACCTACCTTTGCTAGGGTAAGCGCTCAATAAACTATATTAGAGTCTGAAATGTCTCCCTCTGCCATACGCTAATACTCACCTTAAGACTTGGTTCACTTCTGGTATCACTTTTCGAGGGGTGCTAGAAAAGAGAAGTAAAAGTTCTGTCAGAATTATTGGACGTGTATAAACTTCCATGATGTACCAATAGGTCTTACACTAACAATGTCCGTCACATTAGATTACCTCATACCGCCATCAAACGTAATACACTGTGATCTCTCCATATTAATATAAAATTGACTTACGCAGCAGGTATGGAACCCTCCTCATCTTCATGAATCTGGAACGTGGGCTGGGATGGAATTGGAGGTGCACTGATGGAACTCGTTGAGCGAGACCGGATCTATTTTAGTTCAATCAAAGGGGAGCAAAAGTCAATACATATATAAGAATTTCCATGAATCTCAAGATGCAAGGTCCATGATGTTTATATATTTGGGTAATCTGAATAAATAATATTTACACTGCATACAAAACTGCATTTCTTCAGTTCTAACATAGCGTCATACCCGTGAATTCACACGTATAACCCGCGGGTTGTACGCGAATCAGACTCAGCTTTAATGTGATATCAAACACATCTATATAGGGTGCGGGTTATACAAGGGTATTTATTAATACTATATAGAGTCCAAATAATCAGGCCCCTGGTGCGGGCTCTAGGATTTTCCTTAGTTAGGGGTGCGGTTTATATGCGAGATGCGGGTCACACGCGGGGACTTACAGATGCTCACTACTATCTACACCGCATTACCTTTGCCTCGTTCCATCTCCCAGCTTTGAGCTCGTTCTCACGGTTCACGGTGGCCCTTGCAGGTACCGTCCCCCAGTCACCGGTCTGTGCAGGCAGCTGTGGCTCTTTTTTCTCCGAGTCTACAAAGATGCTGAATCCTGGGCCCTGCGCGTTTGGCATAGCTCGACTTGAGGATGCAGCGCCTAGGACAGCGGGTCGACTCATGGCTGTTCGGACTGAACCCACCTTCTTTGCCTTACCATGGCCCTTTAGTTGACCGAGGTGGAGCCGGTCACCTGTCCTATCCTGATCCGCATCATCACCTTGAGCTTCAGCACAAGCTCCGCCGGCAAGCCGTGCCTGGAAATCTCTGAAGATTATAAGGGAACATGTCAAGGCTCTTCAGACCCAGTGTTAAACCCTATCAATCTTATCATCTGAAGAAGCTACGGATAGTCATGTCATAGACAAAAGTTTTTTGATGTCATACATCAGTGTAATCTGATGGGGAGCTTATGAATGTATGCCTCATATTCTCGGATTAGACAAGTATCACATCAGCAGGTCTGACCATTTTAAACAAACACCGAATATCGCTGTTGTCCTGCAAGGGTCATTGCAGATGTAGGTAACATAGTTTAAAAAGGTATTTAATAGAAGATTTTGAATCTGCCACAATTGTAAATTTGTTTTAAATCGCGTCATTTATCTTACTAGAACTTAGAGATACATGTACTTTGAAACTCATCTCCTTTACAAAATATGTCACCTGTGTCTCTTTTCCAGAACGCCTAACGGGTGTGCACATTTTTCTATCCCTTGTCTGTAAAGGCTATCTGCTTGTTTTGTGTTGCCCAGTGCTTCATACTCCATAGCCCATGCTTCATAAAAAGCAGCAAGTCCACTGCCAATTCGGTTGTTGAACATGAACGAGTAGATCTCAACTGGTTCACTGCACAGACTGGCCTGGAAATAAAACATTTCTATTAGACTATTTCCCATACAATATCCATTATCCATTTATGCATTTTTAGTAGAGATCCGGGTCTCCTTGCACTGACACGTGACAGGCTGTCTAGTTTTGAGGGGAAATGATGGAGAATATTTAGACTCTTTTACTTACTACATGTATATATACATATGTGATAGTTTGCCCAATGTTAAAAGATTAACTTTTATTGATTTATCAATGATTCAATGCTGTATACTTACGAACTTCATCCATATTTCTAGATTCCTTGGGTCGTCTTTGTATTTTTCCTCATCTTTGAACTGTGTTACACATTGTTCTAACAGCTGAGTCAGGTTACTCCGGGCCCCCTTGGGGAAGTTTTGTTCCATCCATAGGATGTAGTTGTACCACACGCTGATGGGGTCATCACCGGTGTAAGTCCTCAGCTCAATTTCGAATTTTCTGGAAGTACACAAAGTGGTATACTTTGAAAGTTATGTGTTGATGTCAGATCAAGTGAATTCATTAGTTGAATTGTCTCCAAATTGGTTAGTTTTCTATGGGAAATTGATATACATGTTATTTGATATGGAAATCCCATGAGAAAACTAGGAATCTCTGAAGTGCCAATGCCTCCAATTTGTAGCGAATTTGTTGTCAATGAAACATGGTATTTTGTAGTTTGTTTTTTTTCTCAGTCAGAACGATGATTATTGGTGATCCCTTCTTCCTCTTTTACATGTTGCCATCAAAATCTTAAAAGGAAGGGTCACAAATGGATAATTCAATATGTGTAAATTGTACCAAAAATTACCTTATCATCCTATATACTTACAAAACAAATTCCACCTACTTTCCCTATTTTGTTTGGTCAGGTTACCTGAGGCTGAGCACACATTTTTTTCCAATAAACTAAACCAAGACTAAGTCCAAAACGTAAGGTCCGCCCTGTTTCGCTAGGGTCGGTCGGGTTTTTTTTTCATTTGGCCTAACGCGCTGGCTTTTTCGCTGAAAAGGGGCAACTTTAAAGTCCCCCCCCTCCTCCTGTGGATGAATAATGACCATTCCCTTAGGCTTAGGGAGTGTTCATTTTTAGTTACGGGGGGGGGGGGTGGTGGGTTTGCGGGGGCATAAAAATTTCCGACCGCTCCTGAGGGGGGGGGCATAAAAAATTCTGACCCCTCTTAAAGGGGGGACGTAAAAAATGTAGCCCCTTTTTTAGCAAAAAAGCCCACGCGTTACTATAGTTCAAAGGGGGGTGGGCGAAAAATTTTCGGCGCCTTCGGAATGGGGGGGGGCACGAAACGTTCCACGCGCTCTCGAGGGGGGTGGCGTAAAAGATTTGGTGCCTCTGTGCGAAATCTCACCACCCCCCTGTAATTAATAAATGAACACTCCATTCTTACTCTAAATTCAGTAGGCTAGGGTTTAAAGCGAAATTTTCCTATATGCTATCGCTGTTAACAATTAGGGCTTACTACATTTATATACAACAGCAACAAGTTAGTTTAGTCGGACTTTTATATAAACACTGTTAGTAACAGTATGCCAGGATCAACTTACTGGGTCTCTTCCTTCACTTTGGCCAGTTGGTCAGGTTGGGGTTGCAAAGCTGCTGTCAGACTAGAGAATTTCCGTCCCTGTCTCAAAGGTTGTACGTTTTCCTTACTGAGTTCCCACTCTGATTCTTGCTCGTTTGAAGCCATCCTAACTTTAGATGCCTACCTAACACATTTGAAATCTCATGAGCTGTCTCTTGGTGGCGCTAATACACTTTAGTTGAACTCACGACTGGAAAAGTTTTTCGAAATTCGCGGCCGGAAATGGTATACCACCTGGCGTAAAAATTGTAAATATTCTGAACCCGATGCACCACTAGACGGCGCGCAGGTCACGAGCCCGAACTGCCTCGGGGGTGAGAGTGATGGTACTATTCAGAGTAGTCAGAGGTCCAGAGTGTGCACCTAATTCAAATTGGGTCAAGTTAGTTAATAGGTCAAGCATTGTCCATAGGATCCTGTAGATGGCACTACCGTATAATTGCATAAAGTAGATGCTAGATGGCAGTGCCATCAGGGCTCATGCCCAAATATGGGCAACAGGGAATTTGTAAACACAACAGCATGCATGGGTCAAATTGAATGAAATCTAGGAATAAGGCTGTTTACCAATGGTTCTGTTGCGTGCTAAGCTTATTTAGGATTGTTATAAAGGTTGTCAGATGGTTGTCATGGTTGATGAAGGTGAATATTGCTCATTAATCACCTGTGCCCACTGACAGATGTCCTGTGTCAGTGTTCTACCCAGAATCCCAAAACACATGGCTTTGTTTGGACAAAGGAGCTGGGGGACTAGCAATCTTTTTAGAAAACAGTAACAACATTTATCCTATGGCCAAGTGTCACTATATATTAGTTATAGAAGACCAGAAATGGGTTTATTTCATAAAAATATGTCCAATATTTGGTGGGCAAAGGAGTTGTGGGACTAAATAGGGCGCCCTCTGGTGAGTGCTTTGGGAACTATTTAGTCCCACGCCTCCTTTGCCCACCGGCGCCCGCACACGCTCCTTAAAATAATTAGTAAACAAGGCAGACCGGAACCGGATGCTGCGCGTGGCGCAGGTGCCCGGCGGAAAACATTACAAGGTTATGCTACACGAATAAATGTAAGTATATCTGTATTATGGTGCTTATGATGGGACATTAATGTATTGTCCTGACATATATCTAGATTAATCTATCAACTTATAAACATGAGTTGTAAATGAGTACGTGCAGAGGTCCAGCATACGACTCATATCGTAAACACCTTATATTATCGCTCAATGTCAAACGTGTGTTGCCGGGCGGGAGGGGGGGGGGGGGCTACAATAGACATCCCTGGTTTTTAATACTTCAGGTAGCAGTTGGATGCTTGACGCACTTAGCAACATTTTGATACAGCTGGCAGTTGGGTGGTCGGCGGCTAAATAAGCAGGTGGGGAGGGGGGGGGGGTAAAAAAAAATCTTCAGTGAAAATCCACCGCCCTGTTAAAAAACACTCCTTGGGCTTGGCTTAAAAATTGGTGGGGGGGGGGGGGCATGTTCTAATAGTAGGCCTACATGTATGTACGCTCCTGTGTACCGGTAAGCTTCAAATTCAATGGATCAAAACACATGTGCCATGTTACAATGTAACTCTACTGCATAGGTAGGGAAGTAGGGATGAGTTCACATGTAATTGTAAAAATATACAAAGCTGTAAATTGCCAAGACCCATGAACCTTTTGTCCCCGACTTGTCTTTGTCCTGTAACAGTAACGTCCTGTACTTTAAAGTCATTTCCAATAACTGGCAAATATAGATATGCAGCTTAGTTTAGAGGGCTGGAGGTCAGGTGCAAGAACTAAAATGAATTTGTATAAACTTATAAAGTAAGTACACTATAGTTGGGGTGCACCTCCAATAACTCCCTGCCCGGGAGACTAACGCAGACCGGCGGATAACCGAGGATATGTCAAACCTGGTTAAAATAAAACCGTTTTTTTTTTAAACAAAAAAACACTTAGATGTCTTGTATCACAGACTCAGACCTCTCTCTATGGCTATGCTTGTATAACTGTCTATAACGTTAGCTTAGGCCTATGGTTTAATAATGAGCATATGGTCTTCATAAATTTTCATATCATCAAAATCAATACACTGAGGAGAAAAAACTATCAATGTTTACGTTAAAAGCAACATCATCATGGCCACAATCACCCATTGGATGTGGCACTGTGTGGGGTTTTACCATGGGTCAATAAAAGGACCCAATATTAAAAGGGCAGAGTGTACAGCATCATTTGAACACTAACTTAGAATGGCAAGTCATAGATAGCGCCCTCTGGATGACGGCACCTCCACAAATACGCCAGTTTAATGCTGTTTACAGTTGTGTGTGCTTCCATGGATCTATAGTTTTAGATTGCACTTTAATACCATTCCAAAAAATATGCTATATTAAATTCAATCTCAACTGAGTAACACCACTCCCCAAATCTTTCCCACAATAAATCACAATGCGTCTACGTTTATTACCATTAATTGTCACGTAGAAGCCGCGGCTAGTATGCAAGTCAGATCGCTAATACGTAACTGAAAATCACTCTGTGAAGTTATGAATAAACACTTTAAAAAAAAAAAACGTGAGTTAGTCTTATACAGGAGAATTTACGGTAGTCACTGTTACTAAAAAAACATAAATTAAGTATTTTAAGATTAGACGTATTTGAATTGTTAAAACAAGGAATCGTTTTTCATGAGACAGTTCACAACCACTGAATTGCCCCCCCCCCCCCCGCGTGCACTCCGTTACAGGTTTACTACCGTTTGCTGTCATATATAGTTAAATATTCAAACAAATAATCCGTGGATTTATGCATTGATATGGTTAGCATGTATAAATCCAGTGTTGTTTTCTATTTAGAACTTCAGCCAATATGACTCTCCACATGCTGGCACGGAGCATGGGTCAGCTGTCACTCCGCTGTGCCAGTCTTCAACCCAAGGTGTCCACAACATCAGCGTCCTTCCTCTCCCAGTACCAGGGCCAACCCCTCTTATCTGCTCTTCTTAGCAGTAACAGGTACTGAGACTTGACTTTTAATTTTGTTGATAACAATTAAAATACAAGGAGTATACATGTACATACATATACATGTATGACAGAGCCCCATACATACAGCTTATACAGGCCTACGCTACATAGCATAGAATCATGACTGTCAATTTAACTTTTAAAACGTGAACTTGGTACACTGCTAGAATTTAAAAGTGCACTTTTTGCCATATTAAAAATAACCATATGTATAAAGTTTTACCAAATTTCATTTTCCAATTGTCCGTTGGACTATTTTACTATGAGGATAATTGTCATTCATTATGAACGTGTGCTGTACTCAGTCTCTAGATATCGCATTAATTCTTCCATACTTTAATAGACACTAATGTACCAGTATCTCTAGTATCTTAACATAAACTCCACACACACATCAAGGTCTCTATGCCCTTCAGATGTGGACTCCACACGAGTGCTGCAGTGAGCAGAAACCTCGACAGTCATGCACATCCACCATGGAAGTTACCCACTAAACGTAAACGTCGCTGGGTGCCGACACAGCGGTTTGTAGATAAATACGAGTACACAATCGAACCACTGCCCTTCCCCAAAACAGGAGGACGCGGTCCAAATGGTGAGTCAACTTCAATACCTTAACCCGCATAGTGTTATATGCACTATGTCCGTTATTGTCACACTCCCGTACGATCGCCATGTACTCACTATGATGTAGATTCGCCAGGAATGTATTCTTGTACATGTGTCATTACGACAAACGGCATAACGCATTAAAGCATTAAGTGGCCCTTAAAGGGTTAATACTCACAGTTAACATCATGCTGATCATAGACAGCCACATCGCTCCAAGCAATGCGACCGGTATTGCTCAACCATCCTCATTGTGGTAAATTGACAATATATAGCATATTCCATGATAATATTGTGGATAGATTCATGTATATTCTGGACGATTGACATTGAATTTTTATTTCAGGTCGGATATGGACCCATAGAAAAGGTGGGGGCCATAAGCGCAAGTTCCGGATGATAGATTGGGTACGCGGAGGACCGACAGAGGGAAAACCCATGGTAGAGAAAGTGGAGAAGATTGTGTACGACCCTAATCGGTCGGGCAGACTAGCTCTAGTAGCCACCGGGGAACGTAAGCGTTATATCATAGCTACACAAAATATGAAGACGGGAGACCTCATCAACTCTTCCAGGGTCCTGTCCAAAACTGCAGGTAGGTATGACAAACATAGTGATTTGATTTGAATTTCTTATATTTATCCTGGCAGGAATGCAAGACCGTATTATACAAACACCAGCATTTATTCCGATGAGCGGAGGTAATAAAAGGCAATTAAGCCCTTATGAAGGTTTTTTTAACAGGAAAATGCGCATTTAGTATCATATCCCTGCTATGTAGAACCATTTGCAAAAGAACATGAGTAGGTTACTATAACTTCAATAGCAATATTTTCTTCTTTATGAAGAAAAAGTAGAAAGGATAGAACCCATGCTAGTACATGCCAGGTAATAGGAATGGGTAGAGTAAGAACAGATTTATGAGAGTGTTATTTTCAATAAATCTTTTGTCAAGACTGCATTTTGAAAAATAAAAAGTTCTATCCATCTATAATTGATGACTTGATCTTTATTGAGTACCAGTAGTATGTTTTATACACTTCTTCATGTACAGGATACGTCAATCTGTTAGAACTACAGTGTCACATATAATTCAACACATTTATCCTCAAATGCATATTCATTCTACAGGGCTGAAAATGAACCATACACATTGGTATTTTCAGGAAGATCACGATGTGATACAATGAAGATTAAAATTGAATTTTGAAGAAATAAAAGCGCTGACATCCTATCAAAGAATCATGGTATTGGTTGCCTCGTTCCGACTCTATGTGATATTTGTTTATTATGGAAACATATGACTAAGTTTCATAAAGAGGGGTAAAACTATACAACATCGTCCGACGATAGTATCGCATATATCTAAGCAAAAGGTATGCACAATGTTTGCTTACTCACAGAGTTCACTGCGTACTGTCCATCAAACATAGATATCTCAAAACCTTTTTATGAATAAGCGGATAAGGTACAAATTACAAAGATACTCAAAAACAATAGTAGCTTTGAATTCATTAAGCTGCTTAATTTGTTTTGTCTAAATAATACCATCCCGGTATTAACAATTATTGGTATTTCAATAGCGCTCTGGTTGAGGGGGAATTGATTCTGCCTCGGGGTGGACTCGTGCCATTCGACAAGGTACCCGAAAGTGTCTAAGAGTGTGAAAGATGTCCTTATTAATGGCCGTGTAATAGAGAACCTGGAGAGGGGCTGTCACAAGGAGTTCTGTCCACCACAGCTTGTAGGCCCAGTGTGGTAGCGAGCAATAGCTGGACTGTAGAAACGCCATGGTAAATGGAGAAAGCCATTGGCCGATGAAGAGAGTCAGCGGCAGGATATAACGTAAAATGACTGCCGTCACCCGTAGCCATGATGAACGGGGTGCTTGCGGCTGAGCGTCTGGGAACTCATTGGATGTTCTATGCCCGTTTTCCTCCATTGCGTACCCCTGCGGTGACTGCCTTTGTCCCCTGTTACCCCTGTCATCACCGTCCTGGACGAGAAAGTCAATGATCGAGAGCTGTGAGACACTCGGCGAAGAGCGGGGTAAAGCTATGCTTGTCGTACTAAACGATGGCATGTTTGGCACTGTGTCGTCAGTCTGCACCTGACTTCTCATAGAGACAGTGCTGTTCCTCTTTTCTGCATTTAGCCAGTTATTAATGATGGCCTTCCTGGTAGAAGAGCTCCTTCCTCTAGGCTCCTCCCCGATCACCTCCTGCAGGGTTTTTTCAGGCATCTCTCGGGTTTCACCCATGCTAGTGCGGCCAGCGCTCGAATCTTGCCTCGTCTTCTGCGAACACCTTCTTGAAGGATTAGGCGAGGACCCACCCATCACACTACTGTTCATGGACATACCAAAATCATCACCGAAAGTTGTTGTCGAATGACCGAAGCTAGCTTTGTCACTGCAACTTGTAGAGCCTGCATATGTAGTCGGGGACATGACTTCAATCCTCGGTATTGCCGATAAATCTTGCAGTCCGCTCTGGTCGCTGTTAGTGCTGTTTCGACAAACATCCTCTCCACCCTCAGTCTTCTCTACTTGGCTTTGGTCTGGATTCAGGTACAACTTGTTGTTTGCAAAAGAGCAATGAGTGGAGAATGTGCCCGCATTGGGGAATTCGTGTGAGAGCACCACTCCGATGGTGTTGCTTTGAGAATGTGTGCTCGGACCGGGTGTTATCTGGACGGTTACAAGTCTCCGGACAGAACACTGACTCGGTGAACGAGGTATTCCACCGAGCAGCTCGGGACTCAAATGAGAATCTCCATGTTCTATGCTTGTCGCGTCTTGAGGGGCTAACCCTACATTGGATGTATCCTCCTGAGGTGCCACATGCTGGAGGTTTCGATGATTCTGGTGGTCTTGATAAAAGATGTTAAATGTGGATTTCTTGATGCAGATGTAAGCAGTGATGAGGATAGTGGCCGAGATGACCACCAACGTACCTGAGGCACACCACCAGCTTAAGGAAGTCTTCATTAAGTGGAATAGTCCCAGGAGTTGATCCTCAGTACTGTTGTCTGGCAGTATGAAATACCCAACCGAGTAAATCAGCCCGACAGACCAGCCCCCAACAGTTAGCATCTGGGATCGGCGCAGTGCCATAGTTTTATTGTACTGGAGAGCGCGGCATAGATAAAAGTAGAGTTCAAGCGCTATCGCTGTCTTAGTCAACATGGAAGCAAAGGAAGCCAGCCTGCCTACCATACCCAAGACATGTCCAGTATTGAAACTGGACATAGTAGTCCCCTGTGAAGTAGCGTTACAATGGTCCCCTTGGGTGGGGATCATATTTTTTATGACCAGAGCAGACCAGGAGATGACCAACAGGAGCTGACCGACACACAGGTTAATGAGAAGTAGTGAGTAGGCCGGCTGTTTATGCCACACTGACCACGCGCTGCGGACGATCACCGCGCATAACACGGCCATTGTTATCCCTGTCACTGTCCATATGGTGGCAAAGAACCAGTCACAAGTTCTTTCAACGTTGAAGTATAAGTCCATGGGCATAGTGCATGGGCAGCTGACCAGGGCAGACTCATTTTGCAGGGTGGTGTTGATCCAGGATTGTGTCACAGGCATTGCCATGTTTGGTGGGTCCTCCTGTCCGGTTAGGTAATTCAGGTAACACTAGCTCACTTAGAGAGACCCCTGGGCCCTCTGTCAACAACTGTTGTCGGAACTCTGAAAATGTAAAAGAAATACTGTGTGAACAACTGAATTTAATATTGGTATACCTGGGGGAAAGAATCGGTACTGATAATATAAACCTATGAAGTCAGACAATTTTAGAAAAGTCAGGATTCTTAACAAATGTAGAAGTTTACAAAATATTCCCAAATAACCCTGTTCTTGTTGTAAGGCTTGATAATGAACGATAAAATTGTAAATTGAGTTTCAAGTTACCATTGTGTCGTCCTTCTCAGAACCTTCTCAAGACAATGATTCATTTTTGAAAACAAGGTACAAGATTGCGAGCATTTAAAACCATTAGTAGTTCTTAAAATAGTATACACTAAGTGAGGCGTAGCTCATAATAGCAACCGTTGCTACCTATACATGTATATCTTCCTACTTATTAAGTTAGATTCACTGAAATAGCGGAAACTAGTAGGAATATTTACACTCAATTTCAGTTTTTATCCTGTACTTTAATCTAAGCTGAACTTTAGAACAACCCCTCCTTATTTTCTATATTATGTTTGTCTCGTGATGTGTTGGGTCTATCGATAAGTATTTTCTCACCATCTGATTTATTTGACTGAACAAGATAGATTTCCTACTACATCTGTTCTGCTCATTTGTGTCATTTTCATTGTTTCTAGGGCATTTGTCGAAGAATAGCTCTCGAAGAAACATTCATTCAAAGATACCACTTTTCCTACTTTTGCAGGAATTCCTACTTTTTCACGTAAATTTCTGTATTAAATTATGTTAATTTCCAACAGTAATTTAACCAAAATATTATGATTTCCTTCTTTTTGTTGATCAGAGAGTGGCATCTCTGTGGATACAATGCGAGTTACAGCTTTGGCTTTAATGATTACATTGTATCACATTGATACCACAGAGAGTACCTCCCTGCGATGAAACCTTGAAAGAAATCTGTTTCTACCCTACTTCATGCGCCTACTTCATTACTGGTTATTACCGACAAGATATCGTTCTCGTCCCTATAGCTCCTTTCGGCTATTCTCATTCCAATGTTTTTTAATCGAAGATCCAAGGTGTGGTAATACAGCTAAAATGACGACCCGATGGCCCGTCCATGTTGCATAATTGTTACAATGTAGGACTACTATATCAAGTATACTCTGCGGAAAATCATAACTTTACCAAACTCACGGTATGAATCAATAAGTTACATGAATATACTTTGAGAACATCAAATAGGTGCTCTGTATAATTTAAATCACAAACCAAGGTAACACTTACCTGAGCCAATAATTCCAGTCACAAGCCCCGTGTATAGTGTCAGTATAGCTTGTCTTGGTGATCTGTGTTGTATAAGTAAAGGCCGCCTTGCTGAACTGCTCACTCCCTATGTAATGTGTAGGTAGAGGTTTGCGTGCTGAAGACTTGAGTTGCTCACCTGAGAGGTGTACACTGACAATAGGCAGCATGGGACAGGTAGTTTTAAGACTGTTAATTAACACTAAGTGGGTCCCGGCAGGCAGGGGGCCGTACATGGAAGTGACAACCAGCTGCCCCTCCCCTCCCCCCCCCCCCATACCTTCCTCTGGTTGTAATGAGTACCTCCATGGTCGTATGGCGATGGGCGGGGAGGAGGGGGGGCATACTGGTATATACCTGGTATGTGTGTAACCATACCAACCGTGGAGGCTGCTGTCTGGAATGCCCCCCGTCCCCTTCCTCACTACCACTACCTGCTGCGTCCTCCCAGCTCCAATTGGCCTATACCGGTAGTTAATCATTTTAGTAGTGTTTCTTATTTGGAAATCACCTCAGTTGAGGTTGTAGTATTACCCACGGGTGCTTTAGTGTAAATTCAATTTCAATTTCAATTCAATTCATAAAGTTTATTAGTCTGAATAAACATTCTACAAATCAATGCAGTTATCAATAGTACGCTCAGAGGACAAAAGAAGATATTGAACATCCTCGAGTTAAATAACAAATATAATAATACAAAAATATCTCCTTTTAGCTTTAGTATAACAAAACAATTCAATAATTCTTTGATGGTATTACTTGGGGAGGGGGGGGGGGGGATGAAAGATGATGACATACAATGTTACTACCTTTGATGTATACATATTAATCATAACTATATGAATTTACTATGATATAAGTCAATGTGCAGTTATTCCTTTATATTCTCTCACACCATTAATAAGACAGGTTTTCATATTTTAACAAGTGAAGTATATACTAACAAATATGACGGCCCACGTCCGCCAATAGATACAAATATGAACATTTACACACAACTATACCGGTAAAATAATTTAACACATAGAATTAAAGATACTTTCTCTTACTTGCCGATAAACTGTGGGGAAATGTACTCTTTTTAGAAGGGATGGAGTTATATTAACCATGTTGTATTTCCCAGGCAATCTTAAAAGCGTTTTTTTCTCGTCTCTTCTGTCCACTCTTTTGTTTATCTGGTACCCATATACACGGACACAGACACTTGTATTCATCTATCCCATTGATTCTAATGTAGCTTTCTCGCCATGAATATTACCTTAGCTGTCAAAATGGCTTTAAACAGCCCTTACTTACTCACTCACACAATTGGACATTTTCTTATTCAGCAGGGTTTGTAGAATATTTGACTGGGCCTATCCATTTTCGTGCACATATTAAGGACTTTCCCCTGAGAAAAAGGATAGGTTTACATACCCATTGATATATAAATAGTTTTTAATATAGTGAGTAACTGTTTTGTAACCTGTCTGTTTTTGACATGCATGGAACGCACGGTGCAATATAAAGGTATTGGTGATGTCTCAGGCATGAGGATGTCAGCATGAGTGGTCCTGAAAATAGACGGGCAGCTGAGGGTGGGGTCTCTTTATGTAAGGCTGGGTATGGAGTTATTAGTATACAGGCACTCTTCCAAGTTCAAGTTAAATATACCGTATTCGACGCAATAAGCGCCCTCCCCCTAATTGGTGCCCCCTCCCCTTTTTGGGGCATTTTTACACTACAGGAAAGGCTCAAATTTCCCGATTTGGTGTCAAATAAACTCTTAAGTATATAAAACGCCATAAAAAAAATTTTTTAAGCGCCCAGGGCGCTTATCACGTCGAATACGGTATTTTCATTTGGCCTAGACTGGAGTACAATCAGCATAAATGTGGATCTCCCATCCTAACTCGTCTAGGAGGGTAATATAATATACGTGCAACAGTTCAGACCTTTCATATTAAGCCGAAGGTACACTCTGATAAACGGTTTAACAATTATAATACCGTGCACGCCCCTATGCCTACTTCTTAAGTTCTATAGTTGAAATTATATATTAGCTAATAACACACATTGTCTGGGGGGTGGGTAAGCTTACTGGAGGAGAGAGCTGAGGTCAGGTATAGGCGTATCCACAAGCAGTTTTCTCAACCTAACGGAGGATTTACATCCTATGCTTAGATTAACTTATGCTTTTTCCGGTTGTGCCTATCGGTCGTATACCAATCTACCTATTAATAGATTCTTTTCGTAATTGTTACGATGTTGGTCCCGCCCTATGGAGCCGTCCACAAATGACGTCATACGGCGGGGAGAGCAGGGTCCAGTCTCCCATAGATTGCTGTAGAGAAAACATGACTAAAGGGGGGAGGGGGAGATCAGAAATGGTTAAAAATAGCATGGCGTCATTTATGGACGGCCCTATGGTCACTACAATATTTACAAGCAAATCATGATTAATGCATGATTTAGCCTACATTAGGAAAACACATATCAGGGATGTGATTCCTCCTACAGTTGTAGGATTTCCTACACTTTTGAGCAAAAAAAGTCCACCCTTGTGATTTGTCCAGATCCATTAAGATATTTTTTCACGGGGTGGGGGGGTGATCTGTTACTCAAACTGTCACAGACACAGGGTGAGCAGAATATATGAGAAAATGCATCAAAATGCAGCATTTGGCTTATAGACTTTCAAAATTTTCCAGGGCCAGGCCCCAGACCCCTCTTAGATTTATCGCTGTGCTGCACTTGCAACTATTGAAAGCACTATCACTCGAGGGCTGCATTTAGTGTCTTTAGAGATACCTCATATTGAGACTTTAAAATTCTCCTACAGTTTTACAATTTTCAAATCACATCCCTGCATATGGTTATGCTTTCACATCTTCAATTTGGAGGAAAAATAAATCATGGGAAATGTGCTTGTGTCTTTGCAGTGCGTGCAGGTGAGGGTGACTCATACCCGCTAGGGTCGCTACCGATAGGCACGCTGGTCAACTGTGTGGAGCTCTACCCATCAGAGGGTGCCATGCGGGCGCGGGCTGCGGGTGTCACCGCCACCCTAGTACGCAAACTAGACGACACAGTCATTGTCCGACTACCATCCAAACGCGAGGTAAGTAAAGGGCATGAAATGAAATAAATAAATGTTGCATTGTTTTGCGTCAATGAAAAGAGATGATGGCATAATACTATAAGTAGATCATTTTAAAAGTGAATGTTTGAAAGATAATAATTTATTTAGTTAGTGTGTTAAGTCCAGTTGAATTTCGTTATACATGGCAAAGTGAGAGGGTGACGACAGGCTCATACTTGCAGGCAGCACACATTAGAGGTGTTTATATAATTATTATAAAGTATTTTATTTCACCAAGTGAATAGACACGGTATGATGACGTCTAAGACTAAGTGGGAGTATGCGGGGGTCTTACATAGTGCGTGAAACCTTGGACACAATTCTCAGAATACAATATTTGATTACCGTTTTTCTCAGATCTGCGTGGCTAATACCTGTGTGGCTACAGTCGGGCGGGTCTCTAACGTGGACCATAACAAACGTGTGATCGGCAAGGCAGGCAGGAACCGCTGGTTGGGGATAAGACCCAAGAGCGGACGCTGGCACCGCAAGGACGGGCGCTACGGACGCAAGATCAAACCCATTAAACGCATGCAGGTCTACGACAAGCCCCGCACTCCAAAAGCACCTGTCTATCAATTATCAACCTTCTAACTCTAATCAACTCAATATTGAAGTTTCATACAAAAGGATACCTACTAGGTCTGATAAAGTGTCACACCCAGCATATCGGGACCCAGCAGGAGAGCATACTCTTAAAAAGGCATATATATACATTGTATAATAGGAACAGCGTTTTGTAATACATGTATTTTCCCAGTAATATAGTATTGAATGTGCTACGGACACCTTATAAGTACTCAGTAGGAGTCTGGCGTGGAAAGGTGATTTATAAATATAACTAATTACTGGACATCGATTCTCTCTCTTTGTAGCTCTATAGTGATCGATGCCCAGTTTTATACTTCAGACCAGTGGCTCATTTTGGCTGTTTTTTGCCTCACAGATTGCTTCTAGGGCAAAATCCTGACTAGGTGTCAATATATTCTCTATGCCAATGTGTAATATGAGGGTAGAAAACACTGGAACCTCAGTTAGAAAAAATCCTACTGAACAGTTTTTGAGAAAATTAGGGTTTTGTTGCATATTTTTGGTGTTTTTAGTACATTTCCTACATAAACCGTGAACGCCAGCATTTCTCACTTTTCAGGTGTTTAGAATCAGAATTTGACTTTTTTTTATTCGCAGTAGGATTTCTGAGTATCGAGCCATTCTAGAAAAGCTATTCTTTGGAAAAAATACTTAGTATTTCTTGATGATTTTCGTTGCACAAATTTAGGGTTGTAATATAAAAACTGCATCGTCATCCAATCAAAGTGTTTATGCACTGTTGATGGTCACCCCCTCCCACCCTCTTCACTCTGCATTGAAGGAGAACAGGCAGGGGAGGTGCACTTGTCCGTATATAGCTGTTGACCTGCTTGCTGGGTGCATTTTCAATTTATGGGGTGCCAACTGTTCATGAAAGAAAAATCAAATAGAATATTTTATTATTTTTAGTATCAGATTAATGTAACTACAATTCGTGATAGCACTTAAAGCATTGTATTTGCATTAATATGAATGGTAGCCACCTTATGGGGTGCCAACTATTCATGAAAGAAAAATTGATAAGAATTTGTTTTTTATTAGCATTAAATTGATGCAACTACAATTTGAGATTGCATTTCAAGCATCAGGGCATTCAATGAATGGTAGTCATCTTAAATATATGGGGTACCAACTGTTCATGAATTTTAAAAAAAGAATAGAATTAGTTTTTTTATTAGTATCAGATTAATGCAACTACAATTCGTGATTGCACTTAAAGCATTGTGGCATGCAATGACTGGTAACCACCTTGAATGTATGGGGTGCCAACTGTTCATGAAAGAAAAAAAAGAAAGTTTTTTTTTTTGAATCAAATTAATTCAACTGCAATTCAAGATTGCATTTAAGCATTATGGCATTCAATGACTGGTGGCCATCTTGAACCTATGGGGTGCCAACTCTTCATGAAAAAAAACAACTAAATTGGATTTATTAACAGTATAAAATTAATGCAACTACATTTCAAGATTGCATTTAAAGCATTGTGGCATTCAATGAATGGTGGCCATCCTAAACTTATGGGGTGCCAACTGTGTTTGAAAAAGGTATCAAATAGACATTTTCTTATAATAGATATCAAATTAATGCAACTACAATTCTTCATTGCACTGAAAGCATTGTGGCATTTAGTAAATGGTAGCCATCTTGAATGGGTTGAATGAAGGAAAAATCAAATAGGATTTGTTTTTTTGATCAAATTAATGCAACTACAGGTCAAGATTGCATTTCAAGCATCGGGACATTCAATGAGTGATAGCCATCTTGAATCTATGGGATGCCAACCGTTCATGAAAAAAAAATAGAATAGATTATTTTTTATAAGAATCAAATTACTGCAACTGCAATTCGAGATTACATTAAAAGCATGGTGGCATTCAATGAATTGTTGCAATCTTGAATTTTGAAAAGAACACACACACACACTTATTCATAGGCATGAACATGGTGTTCTCCTTCATTATAGATATTCATGGATTTCTACTTCTACTAAATATAGCTTTCTGTTAAAAGGATTCTGTTACATGGATGTCGATGTCCAGTTTTAGATATATATCCATATAGTGCATTGGAGTGCTATAATGTTGGACTGCTGTATATTTTACATGTGTGCTGTACATGGGACATTTGTATGATATCGCATTGAATTGGTCCATCATCAGCCTGTACAGTTTCATCTGTAGGAAAATAATAAATTGACATAAAAGAATTCTCCACTTCTATTATTATGTTTTGCTTCTCTTAGCTACACCTTAACAGTTTCCAATTAAAGTTGAATTAAAACGACAGAGGGGAAAAAAAGGTAAAATGCCTATGTTACTTAGATGCCCTGCATCCTTTTCTAATTCTATGCCAGCAATTTGTAATTTTGACAAATGGTATTATTCTAGGACAAATCTAAGTGGTTTTTTTTTGCGAAATTCTAAAGACTATTTAGAAGTTTGATATATACCTCATCTGTATACATTGTATCCGATTTGTATTGATTATGGACTCTAAACACATGCTTTGGTGTACATTTTCTCATAACTGATATCCTACGCCACTGGGTTCTGGAAAGTAACTGACCGTGCTGCATTCTTGGCTACCATATAGGGTTGATACATTCCTGAAGCGTCAACATGATGCATGAATCTACTCACTAGGGCTGCGAGGCCGAAAAAGGGCGTGGTTTAAATGAGTTTTCTGTGGGAGTCTTATAGCTAGGTCAATAGTTACACTGATAACTCAAATAAATCAAACTTCTCCCCTCATTAGCGCCACCCTCCAGTGTATTTTATAATGGAAGTGTTAATGAAACCACCCCTCCTGTCCAAAAGCTTTATTGCCTATAATGGTACGACCAAAGGGATGATGCTGGCCTTTTCCTGTAGGTGCTAACATTACCACTAATAAAGGTCCTAATGGCCTCACAGGCAGGGGGCTCGCCAGGGTATACGCCAAACAAGGTATACATCATGACGACAAAGGGCATAGCACTTTAGTCTTTATACAGCCAATAAATGGCTATTATAAAACATAATATGCAAATCAGTAGTCAGGAAGACCTACTCGTTTTTCCACCATCATCTCGCACCTCTATTCCCTTACAATTCATAAGTTACAATATAGACCAGGGGATATTGGATATGATTTATAAGTGATATCATAAGCCCATTGTTTGTCAAAAACATAGATGTTCACAACTATCATATGACTCTGTCCCCGTTGGCCATTGTATGTGCTAACTGCGTGTACTAAAGTAACCTTGTGACTTTTGCTATCTGTCCACGTGTCCTTTCCCATGATATTTCTGTTGTTTGATACAATGATAGCGCACACCTCCCCATACCGGTGTGACACACTCGAGGTGTCCCACCTGTTATCGGTCTCACGCAGTAGCAACTACAACGTACAAATAAAAGATGTCTTTGTTCCCGGACTGATAGTCATTTCATGGATCACTCGATTATTCTGAATGCGGAAATGATGATAATTATGTAACATATATGAAGAGGTAAATCTTTATAATCGGAGCCTAACACGTCGCATAAAGTTCAAAATGAACCTCATTTTACATCCCCGGGATTGGCTCAATGAATAAATTGTAAAACAGACAAGATCAGGGACAATTATCCACTATACTCTTACATCGGTAATCCATACACAACATAATTAGTAGATGTAATTTATTTAACTTTATCAAAGGGAGTGGTCCATGTTAACAACAGAGAGGAGCCGAAATGGTTTGCCTAACTCCCGGCGAGTCAAAGATCGGGCCGCGTGCACCCCCTTCTAAAGCATGGTAACGTACAGGCTTTTGCGCTAAAAACGGGTGACATTTTTTGCCCTGGATTCTGTTTCTCCACAAATATATGGACGTCTGTATATATTTGCGAAGCTCCATAAATATATTTGCGGACCTCCGCAAATTTGCGGACCTCCGCAAATTTGTGGAGAAACAGGACCCTTGTTGAATCTTTTTACGCCCACGGTCAAGGGGACGACATTTCTTACCCTCCCCTCTAAATCCACACCTCCCTTAAGCGTTTTCTGATTTGGCCATCAAAACCATAACTAGGGCCTACATCTCCATAAACAATCACCTTGGCCTTTGGACACGTTTATGACAGCTTCAGTCAGGGGCGGATCCAGAGGGGGGGTTCTGGGGGTCAGGACCCCCACCTTTTGGAGAAAAAAAAATTTAATTCTTTTAATGATAATTTGATCACTTTTCGGTACTTTGGTGTTTGGTGGACCCCCCCCCCCCCTTTTCAAATTCTTGGGTCCGCCCCTGTAAAGGTTCCAGGGAGGAGAAGTTGCCCCCACACCCACCCCACAACGTCTTACCCCATTTGTCGCCCCAGATGGGTCAAAAGCGACCTGGACTGTTTTCCAGGCGATCTGGTACAATAATAAAAGCGACCTGGCGACTTTTTGAAAAGTTTGACTATAGCAAATATGGTGTAAAAAAGCGACTTTGTGACCTGGGGCCCTTAATGTCGGTGACCGGTGTAAATGACTCGTCCCTCACTTGATGGGTGTGTGGCTACACCCCAGGACCACACACATACCAACAGCCAATCACATGAGCGGTACATGGACAACTCCCTTCTAGTACTAGGGGGAGGGGGGGGGGTGGAGTATGGAGCCAAACCCATATGTCAACGAAAACCACCATAATCTCAATGTATAGATAGGGCATATCTGACTATAAGCCTATATAAATCGATAACTGGGGAATACAGCTCAGTCCCCGTCTGGTCTTCCAATTACCAACTCTGAAGTTTGGATTATTTGAATTCATTTGGATATATTAGGCCTAATCCTGATTACAAAGAGCGCAGCAGGAGGACTGCGCATTGTACATATTCCAGAAAGCAAAGACCAGAAGTAGGGATTCTAGCCATTTGAGTTATGAAGTTGTCAGCACGGGTCCGTGGTGAATGGTTTGCCATTCCCTGTGATAAGGGTACTAATAGCATCCGATGGCTAGGGGAGGAGGCTTTACGCAGATACCATAGGTAGGTCCCCTTTTCTTCAGTGGATAATCATATTAGAGAAGGAACATGATGTAACATGAGTGAATGATGTTTTGCGATAAATTTAGAAAGCATATTTGTGACCATAAAACATTGTACAGTTTGAATTAAGATTACATAGATAAAATACGCAGTTGCAACGTAAAATCAGTCAGGCAGAACACTCTGCATTCACTAAATGGCGTAATGAAATTAAGAAGACTCACAAAAAATACAGTATTGAAGAGTTAAGATGTCTCCCATGGACGTGATAATAGTGATGAAGTGAATCTTTGGTGTTAATTTATCTTAATCTCTCCAAAGCAAACAATAAACCATGACAAGACCAAACTAGTATGGTATTGCGCCGCACACAATAAAAGCACTGTTCGAACAGGTCACTATGGATTGAGAAAAAAAACATAACTGAAGTGGCTGCTTTCTCCTACCTCGGAGCTAGCTTATTTTTTTGCATTTTTCTCCCAACCTCCCATTGACCTCAGAGGCCTGAACAATAGATTGACTTCAGGAAATGGCTTTTTAGAGGAATATCCAACAACTTCTTGATATTACTGGTTAATGGGTTAATGAGTAATTCTGGTGATTCGCGACTCATTCCTGGTACTCGAAATGTAAAGCATGAAAGGCTTCACACAAAACTGCACGCAACACCGGCTTCCTTTCACTCAAGCTTGGTCGTATCAGATACCTGATCACTGCAGAGGACAGCATTTTTCTATTCAAGCACTCAATCATACCCTATTTTGGCTTCTGTAGATTCCTGATAGACAGCGGTACAGTAGATAATATATAAATAGTCTGCAAATAATTCAGAACAGAATGCTCAGGTGCATAAAGCTCGTGAGCGTGTGGGAAAACTCAGTGGAAGAACTGCATGACTCAGGTTTGTCAGATTCCACTCCAGGCACCTAGAAGAAAGGAAATGTTAATGCGCACTTTTATACAGCAAATCAAAAAAGAATGCCCCACCGGCCAACATACGTAAAACCAGGAATCAAGTCAAATCAAACTATAGGATGCCTTTCGCTGGCACATTTAAATTCAGAAAACGCCCCAGATACAGGGGTCTCCAATTGTGGAGTAGACTGCCTCTCCAAACGCAGGCAGTAGACAGTAAGGCCATCTTTAAGAAAACAACAAATGATTGGTTCAAAACCAACATATAGGGGAGAACGGAGCTAGAATTACGAAGAGGGAGGAATGCTAGGAACAGTCAGGCGTCAGGCCGACGATGGACCGGCGATCCTCGGCCAGCGGCCACTATTTGATCAGTTTACAAGAGGATAAAATTTATCCACTCTCAATCTGTAAGACGCTAGACTGGGAATGCTAGGATGTGCAGGAACTAAATACAAGACTGGGAGAGATGGGAGACCATGATTGGCCAATGATGAGATTGGGTACCCGCTGGGGTACACACCAAATTCATAGAATCACTGAGGACACACCTGGAAGAGGTTAGCCCTGAGAACCCGATGGGGTCGCATCAAAAGACAATACTAAGTACATAAAAAAAACAGAAGTATAGCAAGTATTAGGGTATCTATGATAGTGGAATAATGTGCATGTATATAATATGACAGACATTCAGTGTCAGTGAAGGAGTGACATTGCACAATAATACAAGAAAGGGTTAAAGTGATGTAGAATATGAAACAATGAATAGATGTTCTCACAGTTTGGAAATAAGATAGACTATAATATTTGAATGATGAAAAGGAGGTTCTCTAAGCAGTTATTCAGTGTATACACTATTTCTGTGGCATTACAATTTACTTAACACCAGACTCATATGCTCCATGTAGGTATGAACTATAGATTTGAAGGCCAATGTACACCATTCCACGCGGTAAGCCAATATATTGCACAAAATTGCATTGAGTTACAGGAAATCCAGTGGTGAAGGGGTTAAACCTGATGATAATAGGCCTGCTTGGTACTTCCATAATTGGATAGGAAGAGTATGATTATGCCTTAGGGTTGATTAGTAGAACCTATTTTATTCAACAAATACAAGAAAATTTTGGGGAATGATTCTAAAAACTCATAAGTGTCAGGTGGTACTGTGGCACCAAATTGGCCAGCCCGTCCAAAACCCAAAGACTGCCCGCAAAGTTACAGCCACTGGGAATGTGAGCAGTGGTTATAATAACGATACTGTCTGTACACGGTACCTGAACTCCGCACAGATGGACAATTCAATTGAAGACGTTAGCTTTTTGGCATGGTTGGGGTTTGACCTTTAGACCTCTCACAGATGAGGCACACTTTATACTATACAGAACTACTTTACAGTGGATAGAAGCACATGGCATATTAAGATGTATACATGTAGCGTGGTTTCATATGAGGTATATACATAGGCGATACCCCGGGGCGAGACCTACCCATGGATAAAGTACCAGTCACACTGTCAGAAGTTAGTGTGCAACAATTCCATTACAGCAAACCACTACCTTTTCCACAATTTTGCACAATTTTCCAAATACATCTTTCTCTGTTGTCAAACCAAATACATTTATTGATACTTAAACGTGAGAGGGTTATCAGTCACTTCGGCTACCAGCATATCAAGTTATAAGTCCATATCATGGTACTTTTATTTCTTCATAAGCTGCACACATGTATTTATCGCATAGATTGCATCACATAAATTTGATCATGAAGATCATTCTGTATCTTCATGAGATTAACTACATGAATAAGGACTCACCCTATGTATTACCGCATTAATGTGGGTTTTGGTTCATTGAGTAAAAATCATGAAAACCTCTCCAAGATTTGGTCATGAAGGTCATTTTGTACCTTTTAATAAGATAACTACATCATACTGTTACAGGAGCAAACCGGGCAGCTCGCACATATCATGAGTACAATTTCACCAAGATCTATTCATGAAGGTCATTTTGTATCTGTATGACACTTTTACAGGATCAAACCGGGCAGCTCGCACGTGGAGAAGGAGGAGGAGGTGTATGATGTACGCAAGACACGGGGTGGTGCTATACTAGATCCTGATGACCAGATCCGACACGTGCTGGACGACAATGACTTCGTCTCTGTTGGTCAGTACAATTACTATACATCATACTTTATAATAAAGCGGCATACTCAGCAGAAGCGAAGGCCTGCAGGGCGTCATTATAATATAGTCTACTAGGGGGTGAAAGCCTTGGTGATATGTGTGAATCCTTAACTGTAAGTTCAAGTCGAGAATTTCCCTTATTTTTTACTAACGCGTCCAAGTACAAAATGTATAGTATGTAGAATAAGTATAGTATGTGGAAACTTATGGCATGTGAATTGAAGGCCTGAATGTAATTGTATCGGTATACAGGTGACGTCCTGTAGCATAAAAGTAACAGGTGAGGAGGGAGGGATTTGTTTCTGGCTGTTCTAGTGGCATTTAGCAAAGCGTGAGTAGTGCACAAAAAGGGTAATCTAAACCAGGCAATACCCAGGTATATTGTAAGTAGTACATACTTAGGGCATTTTACACCAGGAAACGCCTACACATGCTATAAGTAGTACATACAAAGGATATTTTACACCAGGCAGTATCCATCCACATTTTAAATAGCGCATGAAAAGTGATTTTTAAACCGGGCAATCATATTAATTCTATAGATAAGAGGGTGTTTTACACAAGGCATATAATGACCACAATTTTGTAAGTGGTACGTGATAAGAAAATTATGCAGCCGACAATGCCTACTCATGTTACACAAGTACTCAGCGAACACGGATTTATTTATACATTGGTTATTACTCAACGTGCAAATTTATACTGAAAGGATAGAATTGTCATTCTTAATGCATGCATGTTCTCCTCAACCCTGAGGCTATGGTCGTAATACCTCATGTAGCTTTCACTAATGATCCTCCGCTCTCCATACAGTACTGCAGAGTGACCGTTCTAAACCCGCCATGGGTCGGGCAGAGGTGCCATACGTCCCCGAGCAAGAGTATCCTTTACACACAATAGGCTCATCAGAGTTATCGACATTGATAATGCATAGGTTTACTTGATACTAAGTGTTCTCATAGAGGAGAATATAAAACCCTATATCAAGTATAAATCAAAATATGAAACTCTATCTGAAGTATAGGAGGCCTACATTAAAAGTAAACCACAATGTATCAATATATTGTATACATATATATATTTGCATATGTAGGGGCATGATATTACATATTAATCTCATACACGGTATTTCCGGGTAACGTCTGTTTACTCGGCTTCTCCACCTGGAGCTAGTGCACACAGTTCCCGGGAGAGGGCGCAGGTCCTCTTCAGGTGACCGTGTGCCGCTCTCAGGTGGGCGGCCGACCCACCCACCTGGCCACGTGATCTAAGAGCCGGTGTTATATAAGACCCATGTGTTTACCTGGAACGGCAGTCAGTGCAGGCCCGACTGACGAGAGACTTCACATGTCCAACCGTGCGGACAGAGTTGTATGCTAAGAGTTGTATACTGACCGTTTCCTCTATTTATAGAGAAACCTGATCTACCTGTGTGTATTCATTCTACACTGATCGTTCCCTAGTAAAGGAACTAGAGTTGTTATTCTTGTGAATAAAGATAGATATATTCTCGCACCTGGAAACTGCCGTGATCGTTGTTCTTTAACCTAGAGTTAATTACGAACCACCACACTGGTGCCGTGACCAGTAGCAGTAAAGGTAGCAGAACAAGCTAGTTGTTCGAGAATATGTTCGGGTTATACTGAACAGGAAGTCCTTGAGTGGACAGACAGTCCTTTAGTGGACGGACAATGGCTACCGGTGGTAGCCTGGGCGGCTCTGGCCCAGAGCTGAGTGAAGGGGAGTTGGAATCAACTCGCCTGGAGGTGCCAGGGATGGACCCTGGGGAGGGCTTGAAGCCAGAACAGAAGAAGAGGAAATTGCAGGATCTTTCCTGGGTAGAACCCTATGTAGGGGATGAGAGATTCCAGAGGGAATATGACGAGCGTTTGGCTCGGGAAGAGGATGACCTCTACTGGGAAAATGTCCGATTGGACAAGCAGTCAATGGAAGATCAGTATGCTGCATTGACTGAGGAATTGACTTCCCTGGTAAAAGAAAGGGACGAGATCCTCTCTGAGAATCAGAGGGTAAAAGGAACTCTGATAGAAGAGAGAGAACGGTTGATAGAGGACAACCAGTATATGAAAAAGAAGGTTGCTCAGGAATCGCATGAATACCAAAAGATTCAGGCAAAGATTGCTGAGAACCAGAAGGAGAATGAACATTCCGAATCTCTTAAAGAGAGGTATGAGAGGGAGTTGAAAAAATACTCTAGAGAATGGTATGCCTTGAAGAAGGGGACAGAAGCGCTAGAGAAGGGCAGAGACCAGTTGGTCAAGGATAACGAATCCACCAGGATACAAATCCTGGAAGAAACGGAAGAGTTAGAAAGGAAACGGAAAGCTGAGGTGGAGGCTGTCTGTTCCCTTGAAGCCAGGAAAACTCTCCTGCGGGGTGAATTGTCGAAGGCAATGGAACAGCAGGGGGAGGAACAAGTTCCAGCTGGCAGGCCGGAAACTGTTCCGGATAGTACTCCTACTACTAGTAAGGAGGAAGCATTACCTCAATTCGATCCATTTATTAATGATAATGGATTGAGGAATGTGGAAGACTCTGTGTATAAGAACAGAGAGAAAGATTCAAAGAGAGTGAATGTTACCGGGCGCTCTCTTGGATGGGAACCAGTTAATCATGCCAGTATTGGTCAGGTTAACAGGGAAATGTCTCCAGAGGAGGAAGTGTCTCGACATTATAAAAATAAATTTCGAGATGAAGTGGTGAATCATAGTTATGGCTCATTGAACCCCTTTGCGGGAGATGACCCGGCTCTGTATGGGAATCCGGGAGGTTATGATAGCAAGGGTAATTATAGGTATTGCCCAGATGCAACTTATTCGTACCCACCTCCGGCCACGGAAACACACTCGGGAGTCAATAAAGATCCTGAGATTAGGCCGAGGGATAGGATGAATAAGGGGACCCAACCGGGAACAAAGGGAAGGTCAAACCTGGTGCATAAAAGCACTAAGGGATTGTCAGGCTATCAAGGCCCACGCTTTGATGAGGGTTCAGAATCTGAATCAGATAAATCATCTGACGATGTACCCAAGAGAAAGGTTCCTTTGAACCGGCGAGTCACAATGACCCCGGCGGAGCACCGATTACATAATCGAGACCCCGCCATAGGTAATTTGGGACTAGATTGCTCTAGCCGAGGTCAAGACGGTACAGACCTACTGGCTTGGAGTAGACGCATGTCGGGTCAATTAGTGCATTCTAATTATGCCGCTAAAAGAACTGCACGTGTGACTAAGCCTTACAGGGGTGTACGACCCTGGAAGGAAGAATATCAATCACTTCTAGATGATTGTAAGTACAATTGCTGGAACAAGGAGGAATCCTTGGGAGCTTTTGTGATATGGTTGAGTGACGGCCCGGGTAAGATAGTGGTTGAAGAATGGAGGGACACTTACGGGCCGGAAGCTACATACGACCAGCTGGAAGTATTAGCTTGTTATACCTTTGGGAAAATGGTGACAGTAGATCACTGGACTCTGTTTCAGAGAAGAACGCAGAAACCAAAGGAATCTGCTAAAATTTTTGGGCTGGAATTGCAGCGATTATTGCGGCAGGCTAGGCCAGAATGGAGTAGGGATGCTGAATATTACATAGAATCCCTATTTGTAAGATTTATTAGTGGATTGAGTGATCCCGAACATGCTAAAGTTTGTGGTAGAGCTTGGGAAGCTGGGTCTTCCTTAGCAGATTTGTTCATGGCGATTGATCAACATGACAAAAAGAAGATACTGTTGGCTGGTATGATACCCGCTAATAGGGGGCAGCGCGTCTCTGGAATTGAACATTCCTTAGATGGAGACGATTCTTCCGCGGAAGAATCTGAAGGGGAGGAGAGAGTAGACGCCCTTAAATTCAAGGGTCGACAGAAATCTAACTCAACCCCAGCTTCCGGGAAACTTCCTAGTAACAAAGGTTATTCGGAAACCACCCGGAAACCCGACATTCGGGAGCCTCAGACTGTACCCAGTCAGAAAACCCAGACCCCGGAGACGACCACTCCGGATAAAACAAATGCGTCAGGAAACTCATTAAATACCTTAATGGAGTCCATGATTAAACGCATGAACGAGGTGTTTGATAATCAAACCAGGCGCCGCCCTAGGGTCGATCGTAACACCGTCCAGTGTTACAGATGTCAAGTCAAAGGGCACTTTGCATCTGAATGCAAAGCCGAGAAACCTGTTTTAAGAAGTGAGGTTTCGGGAAATTAGAGGGGGTTACCGGGGATGGCAGGACGGTAACCCCTGAGGAAATATGTCAGATTATCACCGACGTTGGCGGTGAAGATTCATTAGCAGTGAATGCGTCCAGCAAGAAGGGAGATGGGACCGTACATCCCGGAAACCATGAGGCTGGGGAGACTGGTACAACAGGCGCCCAGGGGTGCGCGTATGGGAAACCTAGTGCCAGTTTAGAGGAGTCAATAACCAAAGAGTTGGTTAAGGTTGGAGGAACCAGGCTTCCCCCGGGTCATCCTTGTCTGGAACACCTGAAAGGATGTGGGTTCGACCTGGGCACTGATAGTGACCTTCACCGGTTTACTAGGAATCCCTCAGTAACTGATGGGAAGAGGTGGTACGTTTCCTGTTCTGTACAAGGAAAGACTGGGGAGTTTCTTATGGATACTGGAGCTAGCCACTCCATGGTCTCTAAGAGATTCATCAGCTTATTGCCGAATATGTGTGAGAACCTCACAATGAGGGTAAACGCATGTACGGCCGATGGTACCAGAATGAGGACATTTGGACGGACTTTTCTGATAATCTCTGTGGCCGGGAAAGAATTTGTTTGGGCCCCGACCATAGCTGAGATTGAAGATGATGGTATTCTTGGTTTGGATTTTGCGGCGCTTTTCGGTGCGACTTTGAATCCGAAAAGTGGGAAATTGAAAATTGAATACCCGTATGATATGACCATACTCTGTAAGTTGAGAGTGATAAGTAGTGTCGCTAGTGTGGCACAGACTGTGAAGATTCCCCCGGGAATGACCTGTGACGTGTTAGTCAGTTCAGGGAGGCTAATCCAGAAAGGATTAGCGGTAATCGAGCCGGATATGGCTGTATTATCCCGGAGGGGATTGGAATCTGCGGATACCCTAGTAGGGAATTCCAGATGGACAGTGACACCCATTTCCAACCCCGGAAACTCCACAGTATATCTTGAGAAAGGCACTGAAGTTGGGAAAGTGATACTTGCGGAGGCAGTCACCGGTAGCCACCAAGACCTGAGGTTAGAAGAAGGAGGGGAAGAGGAATTGCATGAAGAGTTAACTAAGTTGTTAACAGGATCGTCCATAACGGATGAGAATGATCAGGAAGCCCTAAAAGCTATGCTGAAGAGATGCAGGCAAGCTTTTGCGGCCCCAGGGGAACCCCTGGGGAGAACCAATAAGGTATTGCATGAAATTAAAACCGGGGATAACCCCGCTTTTAAGATTCCTTATAGGAGATTACCCCTCAAGAAGAATATTGTAGCTGAGGAAGAGATAGCGAAAATGCTGAAGGATAATGTTATTGTTCCCAGCATGAGCCCTTGGTCCTCCCCTGTGTGTATGGTAACCAAGAAGGACGGTAGCATACGGTTCTGTATTGATTACCGGAAACTGAATGGGTTGACTAAGAAGAACTCCTATCCTCTTCCTAGGATAGATGAGACGATTGATTCCCTGGGAGGGAATGAATGGTTTTGTACCCTGGATTTACAGTCCGGGTATTGGCAAGTAGGCATGAAGCCTGAAGATATGGAGAAAACCGCGTTTTCTAGCCATATTGGGTTGTTTGAATATAAGGTAATGCCGTTCGGGTTATGTAACGCGCCGGCCACCTTTGAAGCCATGATGGAGACGCTGTTAAGTGATTTATTATGGCGGAAATGTCTAGTTTACCTGGATGACGTAATTGTGTTTGGAAAGACCTTTGCGGATTGTTTAAGTAATTTAGAGGAAGTCTTAAACCGAATCATGTCTAACGGTCTCAAATTGAAACCAAAGAAATGCAATCTGTTTAAGAAGGATATTAACTACCTAGGGCGGATTATTTCCACCGAGGGGGTTAAGGCGGATCCGGAAAAGATCAGGAGTGTAACTGAATGGGAAGTCCCCAGGGGTCCTAAAGATGTGCGATCCTTTCTAGGATTCTGCTCATACTATAGGGATTTCCTGCCGGGGTATTCCCGGGTAGCCTATCCGATCCAGTGTTTGTCACACTGGACACCCGGAAGTAGGAAGGAGGAGTTCCCATGGGGGAGGGAACAGGACACAGCTTTCTTAGCAATAAAAAAGTTGTTTGTAGAGACCCCGGTGTTAAAGTATCCTACCCCGGATGGTCACTTTGTATTGGATACAGATGCTAGCAATGAGAGTATTGGGGCCGCCCTCAGTCAAGTCCAAGGCGGAGTGGAGGTTCCCATTGCCTTTGCTAGTAATACTATGAGTAAGACCCAGCGTAATTACTGTACCACTAAAAGGGAATTGTTGGCTGTGATAGTTTATACTAAAAAGTTCAAACATTTCCTTTGGGGGTCCGATTTTACGCTAAGAACAGATCATTCCTCTTTGAGATGGTTATTGAATTTCAAAGATGCGGAAGGAATGATTGGACGTTGGCTAGCACACCTTTCCGAGTTCGGTTTGGAGCAAAGTCAGATCCAGCATAGAGCTGGGGTAAAGCATGTAAATGCTGATGCACTTTCCCGACGTCCTATCAGGAAGTGCGAAAACACCAACTGTGATGACTGTGGTCAGCATGAAGCTGTCATAGCCGGAGCAAGGATTCCCTTTGAGATCAAGGGAACTGGGGTTCTGGAGTGGTCCATGGGAACCATCCGGAAATTCCAGGAAAAGGATCCTAACCTTAGCCGGTTGTTGGTATTGTTACCTAGGAAGATACGGCCCCCGCGGCCTGAGATTTCCCTGGAGAATCGGGAAATGAGACGACTAATAGCTCAATGGGCAGAGCTAGAGGTCCAGAGCGGAATCATCTACCGGTGGAAGATTAATTCATCCGGTAGGAGAGTCCGGCAAGTGGTAATACCTTCCGGTATGAGGAGGGATGTTATGTATTATTGCCATGGACACCTGACCAGTGGACATTTCGGAAAAAAACGTTCCCTGGAACGTCTGAAAAGGAGATATTACTGGCCAGGGATGAGTAGTGATCTATTAAGATGGATTGCTACTTGCCCGGATTGTTGTAAAAACAAACCTGGGCCTGGGATGGGTAAAATGCCTTTGTCCCAGGAGTTGTTTGGTGTAAGATTTGCGCGAGTCGCCATAGATATTATCAGTGGGTTTAAAACTACCCCTGAGGGTAATACTTGTATGATGGTCGTCACTGACTATTATACTAAGTATACGAGAGTGTTTCCATTAGCGGATCACAAAGCAGCAACCTGTGCAAAAGCTTTTGTTAAAGGTTGGGTATTGCATCTTGGGGTTCCCCTAATGATGCATAGTGACCAAGGTCGGGAATTTGAATCTGATCTCTGGCAGGAAATGTGTCACCGACTGGCGATTTGTAAGACGAGAACAAATCCCTATCGACCACAAAGTGATGGAATGGTTGAGAGATTCAATCGTACATTGATTCAGGTGTTGAAATCCCTGGTGAATGATAGAATGGATGACTGGGATGAGCAGTGTGATTATGTATGCCATGCATATAATAGCACTGTCCATTCTAGTACTTCCTGTTCCCCGAATCTATTAGTTTTCGGGGAAGATTTGATAATGCCCGCGGATCTGGTATTCGGGGTGGTTGGAATGAACCCGGAAACCCCCTGCCATGTGATGTTTGTGGAGTCATTAAGAGATCAATTCAAATATGCTTATGAATTGGTGAGAACTGAACTGCAGAAGAATGCTACCTGGCAGAAGACCGGCTATGATCTAGGCCTTAAGCCGCGACGATTCAAAGTTGGTGATCAGGTAGTAAGATTACATGAGCCGTTATCGACTCTGAAACTTGCTAGTAATTGGGACGGCCCCTTCGTGGTTACCCGCATAGTAAGTGACAGTACTGTAGTGATACGTTCATTACAAGGAAAGATGTATAAATCTAATGTAGCTCGACTAAGAGAGTGGAAGGGGAGAGATTTGTCCCTGGACTCGTATGAGTTGGAAGTTGATACTTTGATAGAGGAAAGTGAACAGCGGAAATTAGTGAAGGAACCTCCCCGGAAACGCGGGAGGCCGCGGAAGGAGGTTTCCCGGAAACTAATGGTGCAGAAGTCCGTCATCCCAAAAAGATCCGGGAAGAAGGCGGCTAATAAAGTCTCGCTGGCTGAAGGGAAAAGGACCCGGAAGAGTGTGGTTAAGGCTAAATCCACTCTGGAAAAAGCGTGTCCTAGAACCAGGTCTAATGTTATGCCTAAAAACATAAGACGCAGTCCCCGGTTACTAGCCAGGGACGGTATAACCTAAGCCGGTACACAACGAGTGTGGTGTCCTGTAATCTTGTTAAATATTTAAATGTTGTAATCAGTTATGTGTGGAAGTAAGTACGGTCGGAATGATCGTGATAGTCCCCCTGTCAAGGATCCCATGGGTGATGGACGGATAATCCGGTGAATGTGCTTTATTATGCCATTCATATATATTTCATTGATACTCTCGACGAGTTGACAGAGCGTAAGGATTAACACGTGGAATAAAGGTACCTGTTTACAATTAAACGCGCGGTGACCTGGTTCCAAGGAACTGGGTCACGGGACGCGCGGGGTTGCGCATGCGCGGTGGCGCGCCTTATATAAGGCCCGCGGAGCGGCGGGAATCGCCAGTTGGGGTTGAGAGGCGGTCCAGAGCAGACGTGAGAGCTCGGACACGACCATTGTCGCTGTGGGGAGGTGGATCCCCTATAAATCCATCAACAAACACTTTTCTTGAGTGTGAAACAAAAACATGTCCTCCGAGACAGACCACCAACAGGTGGACCCTCTTCAAGAGGGCGACTCCGCTAGCGGAGGAAATGAGGTTGTTAATCAACCTGACCTCGTGGACCAGGAATCTCTGGATTTCCTGGGACAAGGGGAGATAATGGACGTCGACGCTGACTCTCAGTCACCGCTTCGCCCTGCTAATGTCGCCGCCAATTACTTGGAAGGTCTAGACATTGAGGCCATCAGCCCAGCTGACGGTCGCGCTGATACCGGTGAAGCTGAGTATCAGGATCCGGGTCTATTGTACCATGGAGAACCGCCGGCGGACGTTGAAAAACCCCGCCCGGCCGTACCAACACTAGGAGGCTTCATGTCCAATTACGATGGACGTGAAGTAGAACTGCACGAGGACGTGCTAAGACTCACGGCGGAGGGAGCTCCCCGCCGGATTGACCCGCTCACGAGCCAGGCGATATTGCTCTTCCTGTTAGTGGAGGAGCAGGAGGAGATGCCCCCGGACTGGTTTGTGTACTGGGAGGCACTCCAGAAAGGACTACGCGTATGCTACTGCTTACGACGAGCTGTCTTCGATTTGCATATCGCAGACATAAAGCGGTTGATGCCCGCACTCCCAATTCTGTCTTTGGACCCGAATTGTGGAGTTGCCGGGATGTTGTTGACTGGGGTCAACAGATACCGGGCGCGAATCGGGAAACTCCGAGAGCCGAAAACCCGGAAGGAGTACGAGATTGCTGCCGCTAATACGCAGGGGGTAGTTTCGTATGTCCTGGATGTAGCCACTATTGAAGACTACAAGGATTCTCACAACGTCAAACGAGATATTGCCATATCTTGTTTGGTTGATGAGGCGGTTCGTACAGTACGAACCAGATCTTCCAGTGCGGAGGAGAAGGCGCGAATAAAAGCGCTGAAAGCCACACCTAGGGGGCGCGGCAGTAAAGGTGAGAGGGGGGCCTCAAACCGGTCAAGCTCGGCCGACAGTAACCAGTCGGACGAGTTTGTCCAGGAGAGAGGACGTCAGGCTCGCCGGAACGAGAAGGCAAGATTAGCTAACTTGCCGGACTCTGTATTAGCAGAGGGATTACCGGAACAACCTTCCGGAGGACAGCCCGTTATTCCCCGGGCTGAGGAGGTAACGGATGAGGCTATGGACATAAACGAAGCCAATACTCCGGAGCCCTCCAACACCAACACCACCACCACCACCCCGGCCCTTGTGGCAGATATGACCGCCGCCGCGGGAGCAGCGGCCGCCGTGGCGGCTGCGCTGGTATTTAATCCAGCACGTCTCAGCCCTCTCCGTAGTCCGGCTCATTCGGATCCGGAAGAGGGAGAGGTTCCGGCTAACGCTGGGGAACCAGGAAATGCCCCAGAGGACCCCATCCCGCCTAATGACGTGATGAGGCGGGTCTGGCAGAACGCGAACAATAAGTTCCGCGTGTTTATTCCCAATTCATGGGAACAGTGTCCGATTGGTCCTACCAATTTCGGATGTCCACTTGCGACCAACTGTAAAGGTGAAAGTGACGATGAGGATTGGATCCGGAATACCCCCCGGGACCGTCCTCCGTCTGCTTTTTATCAGCAGTGGCTAGATCAACTCAGGATCCTGCCGGATACTTACTACAGTAAGGAGCAGAAGGAAAAACTTCTTTTTGCGATTAACCGCTGGTATAGCCAGCGGGAAAGAAACTGGTGCCCATTCGCTACGTGTGTAAACACGATTGGCACAGACAGAACCGTGTTTGTAACAAAGCAACGGTTTCTGCGTCACCTCTGTGAAAATCACATGCACCACTGTGTGGTGTACCACTGTGATATCACAGTAGGTAGGGAATCCCAGCTGTGTAACGGGTGTTTAGAACCCCGGAGAGGTGAGCTCATGCGCCACATGAAGGATTGCCATAACATGGGAATCAGTGTAGCTCGCAATCGTGTGAATGCGCTACATGATGCCGTATGTGACCAGTACAAGTCACTCACGGAGGAACAAAAGGCTAAGATCCGGCCGGCAACTCCCTTCTACTGCGAGGTCGCAGATGGGAAGTTCAAAGCCAGGATTGCCAGAGTGGACGGACGACATAAGTTCGCCATGAATGACGAGGAATATACGGTGTTATGCACTACCCGTACTTCCCGCAGAGGTGGCGGTAGTTTCCGTCAACCGGAAACCCGGGGTAGTTCCCGGGGGAAGAGCCGGTCCGCCCGCGACCGCTCTCGATCTCCTGCGGTCTCACCTGGACCAAAACGGAGACATGCCGCATCTAATTTAGAGGATCTCGATAATTCCTACTATGGGATTTATCATGCCCCGGAAGGTCGCGACTATTATCGTGAGTATCCAGACCCGCTGTTTACAGACCGGAAAGATCGGAAACGTGATTCCGGCGGTCAAGCGGCGGCGACTAACATGGATTACCGTTCTAGACGTCTGAGCAGTTCAGACAGTGCCAACAGTCAACCTGACTGTGGAGGTGCCCGGCCTAAAGAACCGGCTACCAGAACAAAGGCTTCCCTGCCTTTGACGTACCATCTGGGGACAACTGCAAAGCTAACCCCCAGGGACGTCCGGTCACCCACTACCCCAACTCGGGACATGCAGGGCTTGACCGTGAAAACTGAACCAAAATCACTAATCTCAGTGGTAACGCCTCGGGGCATAACTGTCCCGAAGGCTGCAGCGGTTGCGAAAGCGCCGCAAGCGGATGTTAAACCCGTGATTCCTGCGGCCCAGGAGCCGGTTGTCATCCAGCCAGTCGCGGGCACCTCCCGCACGGAAACTACCGGTGGCGTAAAATTAAAATACGTCCCGATAGTCAACTACTTCTCTCGGGAAGAGAAGGCGAGCTGCGAAGTGGGACAGAGAATTGTAACAGAATTCCAGGAGTCCCAACGCGAGCTGGCGGTGGAGTATAACACCAAAATGTTAGGCCTGTTCACGCATGGCCTAAAGATTGCCCACCGGGAGGAGAAAGCATTGGTCGCTGTCGGCAATGCTGACTACTTGGCTAAAAAGTCAAGGGAAGCTGCTTCAGGCCAAAAGACTGCTGAGGCCGCCGCAGGGTTCGTTCAGCAAGAGAACGAGAAGTTAACCAAACGGTTACAGGACATGAACGTAAAATTTTACGGGGTGTTCGGCGTGACTATCGATACCTGGGATGGCACAACTGAGCACGCGCTTGCTTTAATGAGGGCAAGAGATGAACCTTTAGGTTAAAAAGACTAATAAAAGGTTCTGAGTCTATTTCTAATTCTTTTAGGAATAGAGGAGGGAACTATAATAGTTTCCGGATAGATTAATTGTTGTTTCATTTAATCTGACGTCATAAATTGTTTATGACGGGGTTTCCCTTTTGAGGGGAGGGGCATCTTTTTAGATGCATATGGATCAACGCGGGGGGAACCTTCCGTGGAAGCTCTGGACTTACCTAACTACTCAACTCTCAACTATAGCCTACCGATGGGGAATCAGGACTCCACCGGGAAGCTACCAAACTAACGTCCCTGAAACTAACTTCTGGGATACGTTACCATGATGTGTTCCTGATACTATTATGCTGAGTTATAAACTGTTCCCGTCCAAAGGATTACGTGTCAAACAGACAATGCTCGTGGTTCCAGATCTACTTATATATTTCATGAACATTCCTGGAGCTAGGATTACGTGTTAAACGGACAGTACTCGTGGTTTCGGGCCGGATTATAGTTATGTCATGAACGTTACTGGAGCGAGGACGGGATACTTATCGAGCTGTATACATATGAACTTACCTTCGGGTGATATTTATCCAAGAAACAGTATTAAGAAGAGGAGAGCACCTCACTCATTCGTCTATTAGAAGCGGAGAGCACCTTGACCACAACTAGATCACCAGTAAGCTATATTTAATTGTAAGGGTTTCCGGGTACACTGCCAGGTTACTCATTAAAACGTTTTTAATATATAAGATATATCATTATTATGTGATACATATCACCTCAGGTGTTCCAATAAGGTATTCTCATATTTACCTTATGAGTCGGGTTTCATAATATGCTATATATGAAGATTGTATGATCTGATAAGCTAGGAAACGTGGCTACCCGTAATGTTTATATGAAGTCGTTAAGACTATGTGTATATACTAAATATACCGCCAGGTATTGTCATGTGTGTTGACTCTGTTGTATGTTGCGAGAGATATTAATACTCCGGTTATATAATCGGATTACCCGGCTTAAAACAAAGGCTGTGGTTACTGTTATCCATTGTGTGAATGTTTTCATTAAATCACAAATCAATGTAAGACGCTGGTGGTTGTGAGTCCTTATCAGGACTGGTTTTTAATAACTTTTCTGTTCAACTTAAATATATACACACCCCACGCGCAGTTTTTTAATAACCGAGTAAGGAAACTTCATAAGGAAGTCATATCGAAATGTGTCAAGCCGTTCGATTGTATGTATGATATTATATTCACTTGTCATAAAACATACCTAAATCATCTATTATGGTTGCTATTACAGTGTAATGCCATATTTATATTGAGTTTGATGATCTCGCTTGTGTAGTATGTCGTGTTAATATGTTACGCCCCTAGTTACTGTATAGACAATAACTATAAAGTCGTTGTTCTAAAAAGGTTTTCTATGTACTAAGAAAACAGTATACATGTTCGTTACCACCTAGTTTTGTCTAGGGGGGGTAGTGTAGGGGCATGATATTACATATTAATCTCATACACGGTATTTCCGGGTAACGTCTGTTTACTCGGCTTCTCCACCTGGAGCTAGTGCACACAGTTCCCGGGAGAGGGCGCAGGTCCTCTTCAGGTGACCGTGTGCCGCTCTCAGGTGGGCGGCCGACCCACCCACCTGGCCACGTGATCTAAGAGCCGGTGTTATATAAGACCCATGTGTTTACCTGGAACGGCAGTCAGTGCAGGCCCGACTGACGAGAGACTTCACATGTCCAACCGTGCGGACAGAGTTGTATGCTAAGAGTTGTATACTGACCGTTTCCTCTATTTATAGAGAAACCTGATCTACCTGTGTGTATTCATTCTACACTGATCGTTCCCTAGTAAAGGAACTAGAGTTGTTATTCTTGTGAATAAAGATAGATATATTCTCGCACCTGGAAACTGCCGTGATCGTTGTTCTTTAACCTAGAGTTAATTACGAACCACCACACATATATGCATAATACATTCATACATAATAGACCATTTCGTGAACATCATTAGAGTTAGGCATTCCTCCTTAATTCAATGAAGACCTGGAAGATACAAGGCACCAGTCGACGTAAGTAACAGTAGCTTAATGACATTGATAAACGCCTCTTCAAATCCCCAACCCAGTAAACAAAAAAACGTTGTACAACATTTTATAACAATATATAACGTTTCTCTAAGGCTCCTTACTATGGCATAAGGTTGTATAAGTTAAAACGTTATTTTGACTTAAAATAACGTGTTTTATTGTTAGCTGGGCGGGTAAAATGCAAAACTAGGGGCTGTCATCATTTATAACAAGAGGTGGTTGATCGATTGGGACGTTACTATTGGCTAAAACGGAATACAACTTGTTCCCGCGACCAGAACATCTACGATGGCAAAAGCAGTTCTCTTGAAAAGTTCGTTCTGTTCTCGGAATGTAGTCAAATAAATGGGACAAGGCAGAGCCTTCTGTCTTTATTAAAGGCCTCCAAAACAATAATGCTTTTTCCTGTTAAATACTGTCCTGTGGCAGTGTGGTTACCTGCTTAGTGTCTATGTATAGCTGTCTATCATTGTTACAGTTCATGTCATTGGACGGCAACAGCTTGACCACCGATGATTTAGTACAACTTGGACGTGGGGCCTACAAAATCAAGGTGATGCTATCACTTTTTCAATTCCATGACTTGTAAAGTACCTGACCTTCTGGTGTTCTTTGCTTTATCTATTTTTTCTTAGAATACAATCATTGAGTGGGTAGGATGCGTCTTTGCTGGTTTCAGGAAGCGATAATAAATACCCTGTACTTTCTTTTTCCAAAGACCTTCGCCTACACTGTCTTATACTATTGATGACTGTTAATAAATATTAGTCTGTTAAATGTCTGGCGCATACCGTAATGCCCCCTTTAAGAGCAGGGGTCTCAAATGAGCGCAGGTATCGCTTAAACGGGCCCCACTAAAACGCAAAATCTCCCTTTAAAAGTTAATGTTGATCCAATGTTGATTCAATGTTGAACTGAATGTTAATGTGCCCACTGTGGATTTCACTAGGCCTGCGTTTAGTTCCTAAATGGCAAAAAGAACTATAGTATGCTTGACTATGTTAACATTTCCAGCTTCCAATGTATTGACGTGTTGTATTTGTTCTTTCAACAGTTGACAGATGAATCCGAAGAGAAAGTGTTAAAAGCCAGAAACATGTTGGAGGAGATCGTAGCCGAAAACAAAAGTAGGTATCACAATGTCATGCGGGTCAAACAAATACACATCTATAGACATATTTCTCTTACAAGACTAGGAAATCATTATTCCGAATACACAGAGTCCCAACAAAATCATTTCCCAAACGGTTTTACAGGGTTTGGAGGAAAATGTTTGAATATAAGTTTGTTTACAAATGTTTTACTCCAAAACATGTCTAGACTCTCTTTGTTGGTTATTCAAAATGTGTTCCATAGAACTTTTCTAACAATCAATGTACGTTATCTGATGTTGTGTTGGAACTGGCTTCGTAAATTAAGCATATCAATGCACAATGGTAACGGTCTGAGTGACATCTGCATTGGAATAAAACCAATTGTATGGGTCTTGTGGTTCTCTTCGGTCAGCTGTCTATGGAATCACCACCGGCTTCGGGAAATTCGCTAGGGTTGCTATCTCCACTGATGAACTGGTGTAAGTACATTCAGGTTATCACATTCCCCTGTTTGAAAGAAAAAACCTACCATGCTTTATTCTATCAGTCAGTGTATTAATCTTATCTACATTATCTACAATCCCACCTATGATGAGACATGTCGGCCACCATTGGTACACACTGTGTGTCGTAGGAATTGACATCATTGTTATAGAAAATTAATGATTACAGAGTTATATAACTTATACCGAGGAACCAATTGTCATGAACAAATTAATGTTTATCGATATTCATCTGTACTATGATATGGTCATGTGCGTCTTGTCTTACTCCTACAGCGAGCTTCAAGAGAACCTCATCCGGTCACATTCGGCAGGTGCGTGGATTTCAAATTAAATATAACATCATCGGTATTGACTTGTGTGCATATGTATTATAGGAATTCCCGCTAGTTGATACATCCACTACATATCCCTTTACCGCACATCCCTACTCAATAGTTCTGATAACTAGGCATGTGTGTTAAAAGGGTGGTAATGATACTAGAGTCAGGGGCATATATACGTCATACATGCCTTTTGACATGACAGAAGAAGTAGTAAAGTAGCACCGAGTGTCGACAATGGCGTTTATATTATTCACTTCTGTCATATTGCCACACTGACAAAATGAGAAAATGTGTACCTGACTTGAATCCCCATTTCCCTATACTACTTAAGTCGTCAATGTTGGAATATGAGGGATGTAATTAATTTCTTAATAATACTCCAGTATTCAGTCTAGCAATGAAAATGCAATGACTTACCTAAACCCCCATTGCCACATACTACTTTGGGTACCAATGTAACAATAGAATAGTAGTGCCTGACATAAATCGCCCTATTCACATACTACTTTTGTTATCAATGTAGCAATGGAATAGTAAGTAGTGCCTGGCATAAACTCCACATTTCCATATACTACTTTAGTACTCCGCTCCACCCATCCTTCTCCCACACTACTACCCGCCTACTACACCTGGAAGGCAAGACAATCCTGTGAATTGCAACATACAGATTGTGGTCAAATGAATGGGGCATTCTGCTTTTTGTGAAGGCCTCCGGAAAAGAGAAGTATTAAATATGACGATTAGAAAGGAGTGCCTGATCTAAACTCCCCATTGCCATATACTACCCAGCCAGCATTGGTCCCTGGGGCCCATAGGCCTATGTGTTTTACTTGGGCCAACTGGGCTTGCCCATATCTGGGTTATGGTCCTTTTTGTCCTGGGCTACCAGTGGGAGCACAGATGGGCCAGCCCAGGAAAACTTTTTTTCCCATCAATACATTGTAAATAATTCAAAACATGCTGATATCTGATTTTCCTCCAGAAATCGCCATTTATTGTACACTTCTATAGTTTATATTCAATCTGGGCTCGGGCTGGGCACTTTGAATCTGGAGTCGCCCATTTGGAATCCCACTGGTAGCCCTGGACAAAAAAGGACCATAACCCAGACATGGGCAAATTAGCTTGCCCACGTAAAAAACACTTATGGGCCCCACTAAGCAATGCTGGCTGGGTACATGTGAGGTCCATGCCTGACGTGAACCGTTATTTCCATAAATCTCTTCTGTGGTCAAGAAGTGCACGATGACATGTCCTTATGCTACTTAAGTTGTCAATGTGGCGATAGCCTTGCATAAGGGAGACGTATCTGGGTCCTGATATAACCCCACATTGGCCACTAAAGTAGTATAAGAAATTGAACGTTCATGTCAGGCACTCATTTCATAATGCCACACTAACAGTGCATGTGTCAGCTGCACTCATTTCAAAATGCCACACTAACAGTGCATGTGTCAGCTGCACTCATTTCATAATGCCACACTAACAGTGCATGTGTCAGCTGCTCATCTCATAGGCCCATACAGTTTATATTACTACTGCATGTATAGTATGTCGATATAAGATGGGGAAGAGCTGGGGGGGTTGGGAAATTTTATTCCATAGGCTACAAGTGTGTGTTTTTTAATTTGTAAGTTGGGCTACAGGCCGTTCATATGTCTATGCAGTTGCATACATAATACATATCAATCAATTTACACAATAAATCTTTCTTTCTCTCCTCAATTGGTTTGTATTGACTATAATTATGTGCATTTAGTTTGTACCAACCATTTATGCTGTCGTTTCTGCTTGACAACCGATCAGCTAGACAAATGACCCATCATATATAACTCTGATTGCAGGTGTTGGTCAGCCATTGTCGCCCGCCAGGACCCGGATGTTGCTTGCGTTACGTATCAACGTCCTAGCCAAAGGATACAGCGGAATTTCACTCAAAGTCCTCAAACAACTTATTGACGCATTCAATGGTAAGACATGTTCCTTTTTAATACAGCAACAATTAGGTCTAGGGGGTTCAGCATGAATCATGTTTTGTTGTGATTCTATGGCACTGGCAGGAGTCAACGCATATGTTTGATGATCATATAACCTCTTAGAAGGGTCATACGGGATATCCTCCTAGGCTACTTTCATGAGTGGAAAGAGAGCTGTAATAAACCTATTCTACATAATCAATCTATGGAAGTGCAGTGTATATCGGCTATGCTTCTAGTGCCCCGAGTCAATTTGTATCACTGATAAAAGCCGAGGCCAAATATCAATGCTATTGCCTCTCAGCTACAATAAGTATATCCAGCATTCAATATTCACTAATGTGTGATGTTACGTCATGTCTTTGCAGCATCCTGTCTACCCTGGGTACCGGAAAAGGGAACCGTGGGTGCTTCCGGTGATTTGGCACCTCTCTCTCATCTCGCGCTGGGCATGATGGGGGAAGGCAAGATGTGGAGCCCAGAGAGCGGCTGGGGGGAGGCCAGATATGTAAGTCCACATGGCGTTAATACTGTTTAAAAGCGGATATCTAAGTATACTGGTGTTGGGCCAGATCTATAGGGCATGCTATATAGTTACGGTCCACATGGGAATCTAGAAAAGGGCTCATACAAATGGAATTTGTAAATAGGTGTATAATTGGTCATCCGTCCCCCGCTCAACAAAAGTATTTTATCCTGTGCAATCTCTGATTCATAGCATCAACATAACCGAGGGGCATCCTTTGCATTTATCACAAATAGCATCGATATTTTAACAGCATATCATATTCATTTGGAATAATAGGTCTATATCGTTTACAGGTACTTGAGGCACATGGTCTCACCCCAGTAAAACTTGGCCCAAAGGAGGTAAGTCAAGCTTATTTTACGCGTCATGCTACAGTGTATAAATATGGATTACATTATTAGATAACTGTCATTACAAAGAGGAGAACCATGGCTCTTCAAGGTGTCATTATGTCAGCACCAAGGCTTAATTACCTTGTTATATCAGAGCATCCCCCCCCCCCCCCCACACACACACGATGAATTAACTTAGATATGTATATTAAAGTACAGCGTGCATAAGCAGATATGATAAGACACAGTGTGGCTGTTGCAGATGATGGCATAACGATGTCATCAAATTCAAAATGGTTGTTAGTTGGAGACCGAGAACAGTCTAAAACACACAGACCATATTTATGAACTTTTAGTATTAGTTGATACACCAAATCCAGAATATAGATAACGGTTTTTACTAAGGTAACTGGGATCTAAAGGTATATGTAACCATATGAGGTGGGAGGGGGCTTAAAGAAGAGTCTGCTCGAACAGATATGTGATTAATTATTTTTTACTTTACAACTTTTTTTTTTTAAATCATCCAGTGATTGCATATTTTCCATTGCAGGGTATCGCCTTGATTAACGGAACACAACTAATAGCTGCCCTGGGCGTTGAAGGTATACGTGCAGCACAGAGCCACGCAATGAACAAAGAAATAACATATTATATTCTAGCAAAACTAGAAATGAAATTGGAACAAAACAAGAAATTATAGAAATAACTATATTGTATTCTGTATTTAAAGAATACCATTGCAGTAGCACAACATCTGTCTAAACTTCAATCTGGGATGATGATACAAGGGAGGGGGGGGGGGCAATCACAGAGGAGGAGGGGGGGGGGGGCTGAATATCTTTGCCCCCCGCCCTATACGCACTTAATGAAGTGGGCGTCACTGTCACTGTTCAAATGAGAGTGCTTTTGGCGACAGTGACGATCACTTTATTCAGTATTTACTTAAGTGCTAAATTGAAAATGTAACTTTCAGCCGTGGAGAGGGCAGATGCCATTGCAAGACAAGCTGATGTTGTAGCATCTATGACCTTGGAGGTCCTGAAAGGCACAACCAAAGCATTTGAAAGTGGTGAGTGGGAATAACCAGCATCTATATTAACGCCTAGGTTCCTAATTATGAAAATCACTTGTTCAAGTTATGAATACGAATAAGATTTCATATATCAATATTACCCCATGGTTTAACCAATTTAGAACTAGTTTATCTGCTGACATTAATTTATGGTGAGACTTGACACTAGATTATAGTATGAGTTAGTACTGTAGATAGAGTAATTGTATTTAAAGCATTACTGAGTGGTAAGATAATAATAGTATGCTCTTTATTTTACACAGATATTCAGGCTGTTCGTCCACACCCTGGTCAGATTTTAGTTGCAAGACGTCTACGCTCACTCCTCCACTCTGAGACCCATCCCTCTGACATAGCTGGTGCGTTTCTTAGTTCAACTCGAATGAGTGATCATAGTTTTAAAACAATCTTGTGGTTGGTGTTTATTTTTGTATTTTTTTATTTCTTTGGGGGGGGGGGGGATAAATTGGACCCCAGTTGAGGGGGAACCAACACACCCCTTTGTACTGGGTAAAAAAACACGAGAGATCACCTAGTATTTAGTCTGAAATATGACAAAAAGATTTTATAAGAGAAAAAAGGTGATCGGCCATGCTAGATTAAACCCTACTGGAGAGACGGAATCAATTTTGACCCCTCCCCCATTGTTATAAAATCACTATTCCCTAAGCTGCAGTGTGTGTAGACTGAACGGTAAATTGAACAAAACAGGAACTACCTACATCCTTCGTCCTTAACTGAACCTGTGAGTCTTAATCTGTTTACACATAGGACACCATAGATTGAGAGATGTGTTAATTGTGATAATAATCCTGATGTGTGTTATTTCACAGACAGCCATCGGTTTTGTAATCGCGTACAGGATGCGTACACCATGCGTTGTGTTCCTCAGGTAAGAACATACAAATTACAATGACTAATTAATAACACCTGTATACTTTGGAGCCTTGGGAATCTATCAACTTACGGAAGCATTCATTTGATTTCGCCTTTCATTGGTTCTTGATTTTCCTGCAGTGAAATGAACAACATTTACAACCACCTTGACATATTAGCACCTCCGTGTATACGTACTATCATATTGGAACACCCTCGATGACGAAGTGCAGAACATAACGATTAAAAGGGACTTTATGAGTGCAATCTAAATACAGCATAAATAATGCCTAGGCGCTCGATAACTCAAAGTAGTTATTAAATCCCATGGCTTTGGACAATTAAAACTATGATCACACTAGGAGTATATCAGCAAACTAGCATAAGACTTTACTACATTGATCGCTCGATTCATGTACTCTCTTTGACTATAATGAAAAGCGCCCCACGTTGTGATTTTTATGGTCAAATAAAATAATTAAACTACAACTACAACTACATCACGACATTATAAACCTCTGATTCCATGGTTTTAGTTCACATAATGCACATTATGTAGAGAAGGCACTACCTTGTGGCTCAGGCTCATGAGAACACCACAGAATAGCTATACCCAGATGTCACAAAGCGGATAATTTTTTTCACCTCAAATATTTTATTAGAATTATTTAAGTGATAATACATATTCATTTCTTGGAACAAAGTTTGTAACCTTCCCTTTTCAGGGATGTAATTTTAGCACATTTGTGACGAAACCTGGGAAATCGTAACATTAGGGGGAATAGCCATAAATGCTCTAAACATGATATTTCAGGAGATACAGCTAAAAATGTGAATACTTGAGAGAAAATGACCTTATACTAATTTTTCTCAAGGAATCCTTTGAAGCTATTGTCAAAATTCTATTTTCATTCTAAATTGGTCTTATTTGGAATGTAAAAAGAACGTTTTAAGCCATTTTTAGCCCATTTGTTGACGTTTGGTTGCCATGGCAACCATCAATTCATTCTTTTGGAATAAAAAACATCCCTATCCAATTGCCCCACACATGAGGATTTCAGAACTGAAAACAGAATGCCAATATTCCTACCAGATCCAAATTTATGTACAATAATATGCATTTATTGGTTTAATTTCTAATAATTATGATTAATATGGATTATTTGAAAATAGATTGATATGTGATCGCATTGCAGTCTATTCTGAATTCCAAAATGCCCATACCATCCCATGTTTGAGATGTCATTTCTCCGCAACTATTTCAAATATGTTGATGCTTGAAGTATCAAATTGTAGCTGAAGACATGAACTTGAATAAAGGTGTTTTCCCCTAATGTCACGTTTTCCCACGTTTTGTCACATTTGTGGTATTTTTTCAGTTTTTCCACGTTTTCCGAAAAAATCCATTATAATTCAAAGAAATAAAAAAGCTGTTATTTTATTTTTTGTATAAACATTAAAAAATATACAACATAATAATGCATAATTGAAAATGGTCCAGAACGATTGGAAAATTTTTTCTGATATAAATAGACACCATTTGCATGTAAATATTCCAATTTTATCACCTATTTTCAACAGTTTAAAGTCAATGTCACAAAACGACCATGTTAAGGTGTCCGTTACGTGTCCGTTACGCGTCCGTTACGCCATATGGCGCTATATGGCGCCATATTTAGCTCAGAAGATTTTGAAATATGGCAGCTCATAATGTCGTTAATATTCATCTCATAATAATTCTAAGAGTACCTACCCCCCCTAAATCGATGTCAAGGATTCCAATGAGACTATCCATTTTTCTCTATCTTGAATGGTTGCTTAGCAAACAGCCCTTTTATATGAAAAATGTCTGATTTTGTTGAAGCCATAGAAAATCATGATTTTACATGGTATTTTCATGGCTACGATGCAGTTAGAAATAATCATAGCTATATCACAAAATTTTATGTGCATGTTCCCGAAGACCTATATTTTCTAATGCAATTGAGAAAAAATCAGAATAAAAATATCTTTTATTTACATTTTTTTCACTTTTAATTGTTGCAAAGTCATGAGTTTGACCCTTGTGTCCGGCCGATTGGACATTTATAAATTGCGCTTGTATTGCCTTTTATTAAAACTATGAAACGTACTAGACAACAGATTGATCGAATTATATTTTGATATCTACATTGATTACATTTGTGTGTCCTGGTCACTCGATTTCTAGGTACATGGAATTGTTAACGACACCATCGCCTTTTGTAGAGGAGTGTTGACAACGGAAATGAATAGTGCCACAGATAACCCTGTATCCTTCCACTCAAATACCATAATTACGTTTGTCTAACATAACTTTTCCATCTGTGATAAAACTCGGCATAAAACTCCACTCTGTAAAATCATATTAGAGAAGTAACCTTCTTACAGTACTTGTTGACATTTACTGCTGTTATAACACAGGTGTATATTCATATCTTGATCATCGAACTCAAGGTGAATCATCTACAATCACGTAATTCCCATTTACTTAAAGTGGAGCTCCAAATTATATCCAAATTACATCATATAATGACGTCTAGATTTGACTATTCTTAACATGGTGCACCAGATGGTTTTTGCCGACCGTGGGGAGATCATCTCAGGTGGTAACTTCCATGGCGAGTACCCGGCCAAGGCGATGGATTACCTGGCCATAGGTGTACACGAGCTGGCCAGCATGAGTGAGCGCCGCATTGAGCGACTCGTCAACCCAGGTGAGTGGAGCAGATATGAGCATTTCTGAGCCATAGTGTGAGTGGCAAAGGGATCTTTGATTGTAACAAAGATTACTAAAGTTCAGTTTATTAAGATTGAGTTCGGTAAGAGACACTTTTTTTCAAATCACAACCACGCTGGGATGGGCAGAGTCGGTAACAGAGAGATGGAGTCCTTTTGGTTTGGCTGTGGCTTAGGGGTGCCAGGGGGTTACATATGAGAGGGGCCTGAGTATGTTTGGGCCCCCTAAAAATTTCCCAAGACTATAATATGATACAGTTCACACATTTGTACGATACCTCTCCCACATTAGGTAAATGTGCAGTTTCGGAGAACAAGGTGTTGTGTTACCCATCCTCTGTGCCCCCAATAAGGACTATAAGGATCGCAGACACTACTGTTCTCTATACAGTTTATATTATAAGCATTTGAAGCGCCACAATGCATAAGCCGATGCTAAAGCTGGATGGGGTGGGGCCCCTGGGTCCTCAATAAAGATTAGCTTCGTACACTTAGGTCTGATTGGGCTGGAGATGCGCAGTTCTCTGGAAGGTTTAGCACGTGAGATCTTAGTAAGAATGACCTTCTGATTATACATCAATATCGAAGCCTATTCCGAGGAAGTTATCACAAAGAAGTACTATATATGGTGAAAGACACATGCTGATAGACCGAATTTGTCATGAAGATGATTTGATACCAATAGAAAAACACGCATTTACAATGACCAGTGAGATAGGTCTTTTGGCTTTGGATGTGCTTACACTTTTAAAGTACATGTACAAGTATCAATAGGCCTACTCTTCCCATTATAATACAGTCAACTCCCTCTTAGGCTCTAATGTGGCCACCCTTGGGACTATGAAAAAGTGGCCGCATTGGTGGGGTGGCCGCATGGAGGAAGTCATTTTCTATACATTGTAGTATCTTTGGGACTATGAAAAGTGTCTGTATTATAGGGATTGGCAGCACTGGAGGGGTGGCCGTTAAGAGGAAGTTGACTGCATAGCTTTAACAATAACGACATCATTAATGAGATGCATGGCCATTGTGACATCAGTATTCATAAAAAAAACTCATTGATGACAATTAGTTACAATGATTTTCACTTTAATACACAATAGTATGTACAATATATCTATGTTCAAATATTGTGATATTCTTCTTGCTCAGCGTACAGTGAGTTGCCTGCATTCCTGGTGGAGAAGGGTGGCCTGAACTCCGGCTTCATGATAGCCCACTGCACAGCGGCCTCTCTGGGTGAGCAGCTCACATTTATCTTACTTTGTATCATGAAACCAAGCATTTTTCTAAACTATCATCAACTGACGTCATATATAATTTGATGTAATTGAATGCATATAATAAAGGCAAAATAAAAGGTTTGTTTCAGGTAACATGGGAGGAAAATGTAGGGTCGGTCGGTCTTTTTTTAATTCAATTCTTTTTATTAAAAAAAAAATGAATGTACTAGCCAACTGTTTTGAATACCCTAAAAATGGACAAAAAAGGGTAAAAATGCGAAAATTTCTTCAAAATTGCATTAAAAAACGTAGGGTCAGCCCTGTTTTGATAGGGTCGGTCGGGTGACCTGAAACAAACCTTCTTTTGGCCTTATGTATATATTAACCCTTTCGTGCCCAGAACTATTTTGACAAAGTGAGTTTTCACAACATCATTTTGTGAATTATGTAATAGTTCAATATTTTGTGCTGAGATATGCTTTATATTATATTTTCTGAAAGCTAATGGAACACACTTTCGAATAATGTATGCAAGAGCATCTACAAACGTCATAATTCGGGTTACCATGGCAACCAGAAACATTATTTTCCTATTATTAAACAATATGGTAAAAACGGTTAATATTTCCAAAAAGGGCCCTTTTAATTTGGAATAGATTGATTTGGCATGGTAAACATGCTTTTGCTATTCCGAATGAGGGTATATTTAATAAAAGTGAAAGAATACCACTTATTTAGTTGGAATCTCCAGAAAAAAACATTTAAAAAGTTTTTTATCACTATTTTCGCCATTTTTTCAATATTTATCTTATTTATCAATATTTCTTTTAACTCCCATTGGCCAATGCGCGCATTTTCACTGATTTTTAGGCCATTTCTAACTCATTATATTTTGTATTTATGCATACCATCGATATCCATTTTACCTGGTCATAGAGTATTTAGTATCGTTGGAAAGCTTATGCAATTGCGCTTCATTTGCCTCTAGAATCATCCTGGTTTGATTACTATAGCCCCTAGGATGCTCTATTGAAGATGTATGGGTGTAAAAGCGCGCACTTTTGGAGTTCTGGGCACGTAAGGGTTAAGGAGACACATTGAGTGTGTTGCAGGCAACATGGTCCAAAAGTTTAGGGAGGGTATAGGTCGGACTTGTGACTTTTCAAATGTTGAAAGTATCAAGAGTCGCGAATCGCCATATGGATTCATGGGCATGACTCACTTTTCTCCAGTCACTAGAAATGGCATCAAATTGTTGGATATTTTAAAAAGCAATTGCAAAAATCTATAAAAATATGAATATCAAAATGGAACTAGATAAAAGAATCCAGAAATGTTGAGCAAAATTGTAGGGTCAGCCCATTTTAGAAGCTAGGGTGCCTGAAACACACCTTTTTTTACCTTAGCTTTTTGGAATGCAATATATGTTGCGAACCTATCTGCTGCTCGTGCAACAATGATTGCATAAGAATAACAGGTCGATAAACGTTTGTCCAGGCATAATTCAATTAAAATCTTAGCAGCAACATACACACCTAACCAGTGCCTTGATGTATTCGTTATTCAATGTGCAGTGTCTGAAAACAAGGTGTTGTGTCATCCATCCTCTGTGGACTCCCTCACAACGTCGGCGGGTACCGAGGACCACGTCAGCATGGGAGGCTGGTCCTCCAGGAAGGCACTCATAGTGGTAGACCACGTAGAACATGGTAGGTTAATGTGACCTGAACTGCATAGATTATGAATCGGGTACTGCATACAATATGTTAGGTCATTATTTGAGCTGTACTACACCCTCAGAAAAGTGAGCGTCACTGTCGCCAAAAGCACACTTGAAAGTCTGGCTCTGCCTGGCTTCCAGGTCGTTTCGGCGACAGTGACGCTCACTTTTCTGAAGGTGTATGTAGGCATGCTAGTTCATCATGTGATATCTACCATATGTAGACATGGTATATATAGTTCATCGTGTGAGATCTATCATGTAGACATGGTAGACATGAAGTAAGATGTATCATGTGTGATGCATGCGTATACGTCTTAGTACATCATGCGAGACGTACCACATAAATATATATGTGACATGATCTGTGAAAAAGGCCCTTAGTGCAGGGTGCACTAAGGCTCCTTTTTCCAAGTTCATGTCACATATATATACATATAAACTGGCCATGATGTGAGATGCACCATATAGACATGGTAGTCATCAAGTAAGATGAACCATGCAGACATGTAGCTCACCGTGTAAGATGCACCATGTAGACATGGTAGAGCATCATGTAAGATGTACCATGTAGACATGGTAGTCATAAAGTAAGAATATCTTATTGATCGCATTTTTGTTATCTGAACTACCAGATAACCTACTTCGATGTGATTTGATTTCAAAATTAGAAAATCCACAAGAATAATGACTAAGTTATAATGATTTGGCAAACACCACAGGCCTAAGTAAATCTTATTATAGTAGACTATACCAAGCTCGACATTATTTTTGAGCTGTTGAAGCTTCTGTAGATTTACGATTTCATGAATTGGTCCACAGTTGTAGCCATCGAGCTTCTCGCAGCATGTCAGGCCATTGAGTTCCTTCGGCCGCTGAAGACAACGGCGCCATTAGAAGAAGTGTACAAGTTGGTTCGCTCCGTTGCTAAGTAAGTAGAAGGCAGAATAATCTATTCCACTGTGGTTTTCTGAATGGGACACATTTCCTGTGTTTCCGAAAAATGTATATACCAAAGACAGATCCGGGGGAGATGGGGGACAGCATCCAATCCACGTTTAGTGGCATCTCTTGAGTAAAGCAGTCTTTACGAGTGGTGTGGTTTATGCCGGGGTTTATGTCTCGCCCTGCCACACTGAGGTCTTCTTAGGCAACGGCTGGTCAAAATTTTATTTTTTTATTTTTGGCGTTGCCTTCATGGCGATATACGTCTGCCGGCCCTCTGTGCAGTGGCGTAGGAAAAGCGGGGGGGGGGGGGGGCAGGGGGGCCCGCCCCCCCCCCCAATCACTGACGAGGGGGGGCCTGAATATGTTTGGGCCCCCCAAAATTTGTCAAGACCTCTAATATAATACACACAATTTTCAAACCTTACCTCTCCCTTATAGGAAAACGTGGGGACAGAGGTGGCTGGGACCCGCGGGCTGGGACCCCAAATCAGAACTAGAGGGGGCTCAAATACTTCTTTTCCATACAATCTGATATGATAGTGTATATGGTACATCATGCATAAAAATCGATACTTAAAGTTGGTTGAAGTGGGGCCCCCCTGGGCCCCCCCCCCCCAATAAAGATTTGCTTCCTACGCCTCTGCTGTGCCGGAGTGAAATGCAAGAGGACGAAGTCTCTATAAGGCCATTTCTAGACAGCAGTAATTGTTATGTGGACAGACTGGCTTCAATGGATGGAGCTGATGCTGTGGTTGTTGCATATTAGCCTGAGCCATGTGCTGCTGCCACTGATTATTAATAGATGTACACTGTAAGACCATTACTAACTAAATCCTAATAGATTACTAATAATTTCAGGCAATCCAAGGCAATGCTAGCTTTTAGCTAAGCATTAGCAGCTAAATACTAAGATAGGATTGGGCACATGTAAGGGTATATAAGGGAGTGCTCATTTTCTAACAACAGGGGGGGGGGCGGTGAGATTTCGCGCGGAGCGCGCGAAATTTTTTCACCCCCCCCGCTAGAGGGGTCGAAATTTTTAACCCCCACCCCCGGCAGGCCGAAAATCACGCGCGTTCGCGCCCCTTTGAAGCATAGTAACGCGCGGGCTTTTTCCCTCAAAACAGGTTGAATTTTTTTCACCCCCCCCCAAGAGGGGTCTAAATTTTTTACCCCCCCCCCGGTCAAGGGGTCCAAATTTTTTACCCCCCCCCCCCAAATCCACCACCCCCCCCCCTGTTGTTAAAAAATGAGCACTCCCTAACACTGTTTTATCGCCGACAAAACCGTTCTGTCGGCGCCAAAACGGGTCATTCTGCGCCAAAAGTGGCATATATCCTGGTGGGCATGTTAGGATTTGTTCATATTTGCATTCTCTTTACATCTGTTTGGGTGAGATTTGTGAGAATACTTCCGATCTGACGAATAAATTGGGTAGTGGAGCCCCAGCTTTACAGTCACAGTGGGGGAAGTGCCTACCGGATAACACCTGCTACAGTATGGGCAATAATGCTTATAAGACCTGGTATGTAAAGAGTCACCGAGAGTCTGCACATATAGGATACTAGTAATTTGCTAATATACTAAAATGTGCCACACATATATAATTATAGCGTTGTATAATTCATCCTGATGATATAGTGAATGTATCCATTGCAGACCATGGGACAAGGATCGTTTCATGGCCCCTGACATAAATGCTGTCACAGAACTTCTTCGTGATGAAAAGGTAAGATATGATATGTCCACATCTAAGATACACGGGTATAAGTATATGATTAATTCATGCTGGGTGTTATAGAGTGTTGGATGTTTATTTGAATACATTATAATTGGCTGAAAAATCTTGATAATGCATGGACTTTTTCTTCAATGATTAGCCAGTGATGTTATACCCCAAAGCCATTAGGGAGTGATCATTTTTTAACAACAGGGGGGGTGGTGGGTTTTTTACACCCCCCCCGCTCAAGGGGTCAACATTTTTTACCCCCCCCCCCCCCTTAGGGTCGAAAATCGGCTCGCACGCGGGCCCTTTGAAGCATAGCAACGCGCGGGCTTTCTGGCTCAAAACAGGTTAAATTTTTTTGCCCCCCCCCCCCAAGAGGGGTCCAAATTTTTTTGCCCCCCCCGGTCAATGGGTCCAAATTGTTTTGCCCCCCCCCCAAACCCACCCCCCCCCCCCCTGTTGATAATAAATGATCACTCCCTTATACTTATACTAGATATCTCACGTCATATAGCGCTGTCATAATTATTTGTTTATCGTTATTTATCTGTCAATTAGCTGGCATACCCACTATATTTGTTTATTTCTACTCAGGTATGGAAGTTGACTAAGCCCTTCATGGACAACTACCACGCCTCCCAGGCCCTGGAGACACAAGTGATGTCCCCTACAGCTAGCGTACACAGCCAGGCACCCGCCGCAAAACGCCGCCGGAAGACGCGCGCGGACGCCAGGGCCAGCGAGTCATCCGCCACCTAGATTAATGGAACATCATAATAGATTTCCATGGCCATCCCAAGAGTAGCTGACAAGGGCTATTTAGCTAAATCAGAGCACTATACCCTGATTCATTCCTACTGAATTAAAACTGGACTCTGGCTAGTACGCCACCACTACATAGCACGCTCTCCAGTGCTGGCTTTTCCGATTATGGTAGATTAGTAACCCCTACATGGCCCTAATGTAATTGTAATTTGTGTTTTGAACAATAGGATATCAAGTTATTAATGAATAACTGAAACAGTAATCATGAATGACTGCCAGTGTCATCTTACTAACATGTTGTCGTTATTCATATTTTTTACAGCAGCTAAGGCCACTCCAAATAATATCCTTGTCTCTCATCACTAAGCCCTGCCAAATATGACGAGGGCGCTTTTCCACCTTTTTTTCTGAATACCAAATAGGTAGGGGGATCTAGGCCCTCAGCAAACTTGGCATTCACATTTTAATGATTAAGAAAGTAATAATCTACAAATGTTTGAATAGGTATATTTACTTTAGCCCATTTTATTCGCGTCACTTTAAGCTTCAATTTGATACCAAATATGCCCATATTTGTCCACTATTATCAATCTTTCCCTAAAGATTTGCAAAGGAAAAGGATTTTAGTGACGTGCGCGGTGATGAGAAACAAGGATATTATTTGGAGTGGCCTAACTTTGGTACAGTTGTATTGTACAGGTACACACAGAAACATTTGAGAGTCAGCTGAACTCACATGCCATAGTCAAGCCCATGTCGCCAAAAGCACCCTCATGTGAAAGTCAAGCTGACTTTGACTGTAGAGAGAGTGCAGCACAGCCTGACTTTCATCACACCGAAAGTACAGCAATGTCATACTCTGGTCATCAAGAGTTGAGCCAAGCTGGACTCACATCTGGATATGAGTCTAGCAATGCTGGAGTTTGGCCTCAATGAAAGTCATGCATAGCTGGCCTCTCTTTTGTACAGTAAGACTAGTTGCTTAAAGGGTGAATCCACTGAAGTAAATCCGTCGGATCGGATGGACCTTCACAATGTTTAACCTATGGACGAATCTCGCCCGATCAGACAGTTTTCCTCAGTGGATTCACCCCTTTACTTGCATTGGGGGGGGGGGGGGGGTGATGTTTTTAAAAGAAGAAAAGAAAAGTCCTCCCCAACACTTGTAAAGGATTCCAACATAGAATAATACTCTTGTCCTAAACAAGCAAGGGCCTGCTATCACATACCACCAGTCATTTAGGTATGTGACAACATAGAGATGCATGTGCCATTATATGTCATAGGTGATCCCAGAATCTCAATGTATATATTTTCCAAATTCACAAGAATAGTGTCTCATACCCTACCATTAAGCTCAATACTGTATTGTGTCCCCACCTGGTAGCAAACAAAGAAGGCCCAGGCTAGCTGATCCTTATTCCAGAGTCAGAAATTACCTGACTGTGGAAAGAAAGTTAGAATGACTCTGGTTTGACAAGTTGGCTTGCCGGACCGTTTTCAAGGATCAGGCTGACTCTCAAAAAGGATTAACTTTATAGGCCTATCAAAGGAGGCTCAGCCTGACTTAAGTGAAAGTCCAGAAGACTGTCTCACCTGAGTCAGGCAGTGCCTGACCCTGGGAAGGGTCCAGCTGACGCTCACATTTTTCTCTGTGTAAGACAATACACCTATTAAATGTTGCTGGCATCTGGTGAAAGTGACTTTAAGCCCGTGTGCACTAGAATATATACATTGCAACACTGTTTTGGCGCCGAAAAATACGTTGGGGCGCCGCCAAAACAGTTTTGTCACCGCCAAAACGCGTTTGCCTGTGCCAAAATGCATTTTTCGTCGACTAAACAGAGTTATACATCTTAGTGGACACGGGCCTAATAGGAGTGCCTGTACAAAGGAGATTATACAGTCACTACTACAGTAAATCTATAATTACATGTAATGATTTGTGATAGAAAACTAAAGTATTGTATTGTTAGACTGATCATGCCTTCCTCTATAGCTCCCTGTACACTTTGAATTCAAATACAATCAGTCATGTATATCTTCTTCTAGGCCTCTAACTGCCTCTGCCTCTATCAAAAGAAAATGTCAGAGGAAATATTACTGTCTGTATAATTAATGTATATCTCAATGCATTGAGGAAAATAAAGTGTTTACCACATTTAGATAAAACCCATGTGTTTATGGTTATAGTTCCAGTCTGGCTATCTGCGCAGGCAAGATATTGACTAGATATGCTTAGGCCACTCCAAATAATATCCTTGTTTCTCATCACCGCGCGTGTCACTAAAATTGTGTTTTGTAGAATTTTCTTTTGCAAATCTTAAGGGAAAAGTTGATAATAGTAGACAAATGGGCATATTTGGTATCAAATTGAAGCTTAAAGTGACGCGAATACAATGGGCTAAAGTACCAAAGTGTTTGAAGATTATTACTTTCTCAATCATTAAAATGTGAATGCCAAGTTTACTGAGGGCCTAGATCCCCCTACCTATTTGGTATTGAGAAGAAAAAAAAATCACCCTCGTCATATTTGTCAGGGCTTAGTGATGAGAAACAAAGATATTATTTGGAGTGGCCTTATGAAGTCCAAGAACAACGGAGAGAAGGCCAATTAGATAATAGGCTAATATAAATAATATGTTTGTGCCACAGGACCCCCACACGTGGGGTATCCCTCTTGCGGAAATACAGACTGGTTGTTTTTGCAAAAAGGAAACTAATCAAAGTGCAGAAAACAATTAAGGCATAGGTGATGATAAGTTGAGGCCCAGTGGCGTTAAATGGCGTTAATTGGCGTATTTTACACATATTATTTGAAGTTTTATATGGTTCTTTCATATATAATAGTTCTGGGCATGTAAGTGTTATAAAGGCAATGCTGGGCGGAATACTCAGAATATACCCGCAATACTCCCAGTTTCTACCTGTCACTGTCACCACATCCCTAGAACAAAGGCCCCTGTCAGGCCCTCATGCCACAAAATGGCCCTTATCCCCCAAAAGAGTATCATTTTGGGACATAGGGGCTGAATCAGGCCCTTATCCCACAAAAGTGGCCTTAAAGCACAAAAGCCCTTATCCCACGTAAGAAATGCCCTTATCCCACAAAATCCCTTATCCCCCAAAGCCCATATATACTGGTGCCATATCCCTACCTGCCCTCTCCCAGAACATATATCCTCTGATACCAACTTGCCCCTATCTCCCAAAGCCTTTATATACTGGTCTCATCCGTCAACCTGTTCTCAAGTTTAAGTAGCCCTTATCTCCCAAAACCTATATATACTGGTCTCATCCACCAACCTGTCCTTAAAATGTTAAAATCAGCATCAAGTTTAAATTCCCCTTCTCTCCCAAAACCTTTATATACTGGTCTAATCGGTCAACCTGTTCTCAAGTTCAAGTAGCTCTTATCTCCCAAAACCTATATACTGGTCTCACCCACCAACCTGTCCTTAAAATGTCAAAATCAGCATCAAGTCCCCTTCTCTCCCAAAACCTTTATATACTGGTCCAGCATCAAGTTTAAGTTGCCCTTATCTCCCAAAACCTTTATATACTGATCTCATCTGTCAACCTGTTGTCAAGTTAAAGTTGCCCTTATCTCCCAGAACCTATATATACTGGTTTCACCCGCCAACCTGTGCTTAAAAAGGGCATCAAGTATAAGTTGCCCTTATCTCTCAAAATCTATATATACTGGTCTCATCCGCCAACCTGTCCTAAAAAAGGGCATCAAGTTTAAGTTGCCCTTATCTCCCAAAACCTTTATATACTGGTCTCATCCGTCAACCTGTTTTCAAGTTCAAGTAGCCCTTATCTCCCAAAACCTATATATACTGGTCCAGCATCAAGTTTAAGTTGCCCTTATCTCCCAAAACCTATATGTACTGGTCTCATCTGCCAACCTGTCCTAAAAAAGGGCATGAAGTTTAAGTTGCCCTTATCTCCCAAAACCTATATGTACTGGTCTCATCCGCCAACCTGTCCTAAAAAAGGCATCAAGTTGTAGTTGCCCTTATCTCTCAAAACCTTTATATGCTGGTCTCATCTGTCATCCTGTTCTCAAGTTCAAGTAGCCCTTATCTCCCAAAACCTATATATACTGGTTTCACCCGCCACCCTGTCCTTCAAAAGGGCATCAAGTTTAAGTTGCCCTTATCTCCCAAAATCTATATATACTGGTCTCATCCGCCAACCTGTCCTAAAAAAGGGCATTAAGTTTTAGTTGCCCTTATCTCTCAAAACCTTTATATACTGGTCTCATCCGTCAACCTGTTTTCAAGTTCAAGTAGCCCTTATCTCCCAAAACCTATATATACTGGTCCAGCATCAAGTTTAAGTTGCCCTTATCCCCCAAAACCCATAATATTATATACTGGTCTCACCCGCCAACCTGTCCTTAAAAAGGGCATCAAGTTTAAGTTGCCATCATCTCCCAACACCTATGGCTGTGTCTCACGACCTTGGGACAATGTTTTTGTCTCTGATCGGGTGCCGTCTCTGACCGGCCGCCATCTCTGACCGGGTGCCGTCTCTGACCAGGTGTCAGAAAAAGGTGTTTTAAAAAGAATTACACTCATATATATAAGGATTTGGAAAAACGTTATGGCGGTTGTTATATAATCATAGTTATAATTATAATTAGCCTCCTGCTGTTAGCATTTTGACCTTATCAAGCCAAGCCGGTCAGAGACGGCACCCGGTCAGAGACAAAAACATTGTCCCAAGGTCGTGAGACACAGCCCTATATGTACTGGTCTCATCCGCCAACCCGTCCTTAAAAAGGGCATCAATTTCAACTTGGCCTTATCTCCCAAAACCTGTATACATGTGAAGAGTTTGGATGCAAAACGACATAAGCACCATTGACATTAGGTATATGAGACTACATACATCCGAAAATTCTCTTGGAAAACGGTATGATTAGTGGGTATTTCCCCCAATTTCCCCCAATTTTCGGGAGATATTCTGCTGAAGGGGGTTGAATGTTTGCCAGTTTAGGGGTCTATTCTTTTGTTGTTGTTGCAAATTCACGTTACCACGCCGGGAGGGGATTAATGGTGGTGTAATTTCCTTCTATTTTTTCTTTTTTTTTTGGGGGGGGGGGTTGGTGGAATTTTGACTTGCTAAGTGGGGGATTCAAATTCAGGGTATACAATGTACGTACATTATATCCATAAATGCGAGAGTGTCCCGTGCACTGTAGCCTACTAATCTGTAGTAATTTGGTATTGAACGAGAGTTGACCTGAGGTTGTCACCATTGTACTGTAACACACAGAAAAGTAAAAGAGTCGCCACGACTCTGACAGCCAGAGTCGCAGTTTGTCTCCCACGTGACACCTGTACAGGAGAGTCAAATGTGTTTGACTCTCCGTTCCTGAAGAGTCAACAGCAGTTGACCCATCAAAAGAGCAGGAGTCAAAATCAAATACCTGAGTGCATGCAGGTCAGGCAGATTGTGTATTTATGCCAGGGTAGAGTGGGGGCAACAGGTGTATATAATTAGAGGGTAGGCCATGTGAGGCCTGTGAGAGAAGTGAGTAGGTGAAGTTATTGCCCAAGACAGGTCAATGACAAGACATGTTGTAATGTCCACCACTTCCCCCTGTGTGAAAGGGCTAAGTTATATCTGCCTCTTTTATTCTACAGACCATTGGCCATACACATATTTGATGCCAATATCAGATCTATATGAAGTAGAAAACAGTGCCACACATTATATCTCACATAGTTAGTGCCCAGCCTTATGTTTATTTCCCATACCCACAAATATGGGGACTAAGCTCTATACTGTTGATGTTCTTGGAATGTATTGTATAGTTTGTCATCACCTTTGATTCAGGTAAGTTAACTGGAAAGCTTATCCATTGACATCCCTTAACCACACTATTTAGACATAGTGGACCTATCTATAAAGAATCAAAACTGTGTGGCATGTAACAATTATCTAAAGTATGGATAGTGGCTCTGCCATGTGGTTGCCACTGGTACCAATTTAGTTTTGTTTGCCCCACCAGGTGGTTTCATATGCAACTACTATCAGAGTCAACACATTTTTTATTTGACTCTTCATGAAGGGTCAAAATACAAATGACTCCTGGGATAGCGCTAGGACATGTTTTGAGTTAGCCAGTCTGTCACTCTGCTGTGGGCAGAGTCAACTGCACTTGACTCTGCACTGATAGAGTCAAGAGGGAGAGTCAATTTGTACAAGGAGAAAGAGGTACGGCTAGAGTTGACTATGGTAAAAGAGTTGTGGCGACGCCTTTACTTCTCTCTGTGAATGTAAATATGGCACGTAACGTTGCCATTAATACTTACTAGTGCTAGGAAGAGACTGTTTTCGCTTAAACACTAAAGAATATGAGGGAGCCAAATACATGATTGACTAAAATGCATTTATCATACTGTGGGTGCATGCATATATATGCATATATAAGTAACTGTGGTGTGTTTCATATAGCTTGAGAGGTCAGACGACATTTCTTCCTGTCACGATAAAACTCAGATCTCGCGGTGTCATGATGTTAATTATTATTTGCTGTACACCCTACATCCTCTTTTGATGATGGCACTTATCAGGTACTGATATCCACCAAGCTGGTAAATAAGGTGCTCCCATCTGGAAAGGAAAGATGAGATTTGATTATAGATTAATTCTGAGTGATGATGGCTGTGGATAATTGCGAATGAAATTTGCATTGGCAGTTAGCCGGGGGTCCAAGCCGATACACGACCTGACTACGAATTTCTGTCACAATTCGATTATCATTTCCTCAAAGTCACCTTTATATTTTAGTTTATAACACTAAAGCCTCTGCCATTAGTGTATACCACTTCCCCTCTCCATGACGTCATTCTTACCTCGGGCAATCTAGGATGATCATGTCCCCCCACTTGCCCACCTCCAGCGAGCCATGGGAGTGTGCCAGGCCTAGGGAGGCTGCAGCATTGATGGTACTGGCGGCCAGCACCTCGGGCATGGACATGTGGAACAACACACACGCCTGGTACATGACGATGGGCTGAAGACAAAACACCATGTGGCCATAGTGAAACGTACGATTAATGAATATCAATATGTGTCTACCATGAGAACTATGAAATACGTAAAAAAAAAGATGCCAATCTATATAGTTTCAGTAAAAAAGAAAAGGTGCTATATTCTAGATATAATCATGTGACATGTACTGGGGAAAATGAGCTTAGTGTATGTCCTACGTTTATTCAGCTCAAACTTTGCAGATCACGTCACATGTATGATCAGTATGTATTAATCAACCATTAATACGATGAAAGGGTTAATTAATCACCATTGCCATGCAGTGTGCATTCGGGTTGAAATCACTTCCCAGGGCAATGGCCACACCCTGTTCAATCATCTTCCTGGCTGGGGGTGGGTTGAGCCGCAGGAAGAAGGCGGTGGTCGGCAGGAGGGTAGCCACGGTGCCTGCCTTAGCCATAGCCGCAATGCCTTCATCGGACACGGCCTCAAGGTGGCTGATTGCAGCCGCACCCATCTCAGCTCCCATCTAATATATGAGTAATAATGAGGAAAACATCAATGCTGAATTTACATTAGTTAACAACTGAAAATGACTATTTAGACCTATTATATTGCACACAATACAAGCATACAAAGGCATTTTCTAGACTTTATGGAGCTGTAGCAGGGTAAATAGTATAATTATTGAGATCATTCAGCTATAGTATTGCTTTGATTAATTCAAAAACACCCGTCACGTATGACGTCCTATAGGATACCCATATAGCCCATGTGTGGGAATAATACAGGACTAAGGTCAAAGTTCTTAAATGACCGTAGAGACTATAGTACTAGCAGAGTCGCATGATGCTTTAATGCAGCCCTGGAAAGTTACTCGCCAGGGCTGCATTCATACATCATGACAACCAAGGGCTTGATGCATTAATGTATCATGCTGTCTTCAAAGGTTTAACAGCTTACCTCAGCCGAGTTGAGCCTGTGGATCTCTTCTCCGTGGAAGTTGACCCTGAGACCGAGCTTCTGGCCGGCCACCAGCATGCGCCGTGTCTGTGCTACATCAAACACTCCCTTCTCACAGAAGACGTCAATGTTGTCCACCTGCAGTTCTCCAGACGCCATCTTGGCAGCAAGACCCGGCAGCTGTTTTTTGAGAACATCCTCTGTTGCCTCCTCGGGTGTGCTGCCCCTGTGTAGAAACAAGAGGGGACATAGTGGTATCAGGGTGCAGTTTCTCCACAAATTTGCGAAAGTAGTTAAATACACTCTCCATAATATTTATGGAGGTCCGCAAATATATACGGAGGTCTGCAAATATATACATAAAACGATTTTAATCATTATTTTTATTTTCTCCACAAATGAACGGAATGTGTATCGCGGAGCTCCACAAATTTGCGGAGCACGTAGGCCTATACAGTTCATGTTGAACCAGTGTCCCAATATAAAAAAAAACACAGTTAACAATAGAGATATGTATCTACCTACTTAGGCACTGCATGTGGCCCGCAGTAGGTGGCGCTAATGTCGAGGGCTACTTCCGGGTCTGCGCGCGCACGTTGTACAACCTGCAGCATCTTGAGTTCCGTCTGTGTGTCTAGCCCGTATCCGCTCTTCACCTCAGCCAGGGTCGTTCCACTCTCCAGCATCCTGTTATGTCAAAGGGTGTTCCATTCAAAAAGGAAAGGGTTATATGTAGGGAAGGGAAAGCCAAATGTAAGTCAAATCTCAATTGGCGAGGAACCTATATTAACCCTTCAAATGATGACGGTACACCCACCCTGGTCAGAGTCCTACCCCTTTTTTACCACTCACAAGTTGCCCTACTCAGAGCCCAATACCTATACTACTCACAAGTCGCCCTGATCAGAGTGCCACCCCTATACATGTACTACTCACAAGTCGCCCTGCTCAGGCTGCCACCCCCTATACTACTCACAAGTCGCCCTGATCAGAGTGCCACCCCTATACATGTACTACTCACAAGTCGCCCTGCTCAGGCTGCCACCCCCTATACTACTCACAAGTCGCCCTGATCAGAGTGCCACCCCCTATACTACTCACAAGTCGCCCTGCTCAGGGTGCCACCCCCTATACTACTCACAAGTCGCCCTGCTCAGAGTGCCACCCCCTATACTACTCACAAGTCGCCCTGCTCAGGGTGCCACCCCCTATACTACTCACAAGTCGCCCTGCTCAGAGTGCCACCCCCTATACTACTCACAAGTCGCCCTGCTCAGGGTGCCACCCCCTATACTACTCACAAGTCGGCCTCCTCAGAGTGCCACCCGCTATACTACTCACAAGTCGGCCTCCTCAGAGTTCCACTCCTACATTACTCACGTAGCTGAGAGGTACTTATTGTAATGACAACAAAACGACTTGTTTACTATACTTTGGAATTTGAAGATAAATGAAGATAAAGGCCTGACAACGTGGCCTGAAATGTTTATATGTGTATGAGGTAGTAAATGTAGTAGTATAACCCGGTAACCATGGTAACCATGACAACGAAGAAATATGACAATATGAATATATGAGACCTATGATAGGTCTGAGTCCAGTCTCTAAGGGGCAAAGAGTGTGGCCAGTGTGCTGGCCACACGCATAGACTGGGTGGAAGGCACATATGCCCAGCAAACTGGGGTGAGGCTAGGGCATGCTAGTGCCAGCTAGGGCGAACTACTTTTGTGCCTAGCTCAAGGGGTGAGGTAGTGTGAGCTTTGGGTGAGGTGCCCTATCCCTTCCACATGCCCACCCAATCCCACCCAGTGGCTAGCTGGTGGTGGGGGAACTTGGATGAGAGGTGGATAAGGGCTTTCACAAGGTGTGGGGTTGTCCAATGTTCAATATAAATTATATCAGTTACTTATATATCACCACCTCATATCCACACTGTAGTACAGTGGTCAGCATTGTTGCCTTGTACCCCAAAGGTCCAGGGTTCGTGACTCGCCCATGTAAACCTACCCACCATTAATCAACTTTATTCTTGTTTAAAGTTATTTAAATTAGATGATTCATGCAGTGTGGGTAGTATTTGTTGGGCGGAAGTGGAAGAGATCCGCTGGTACCGGCGAGTAGGTTGATGTGTGGGCGTCCTGGCGGTGGCACTACTATCTGTTCCCGCGTCGAATGTGTAAGTCATAACGCGGTTAATTACTAGCAATTACCGATAATGGGCGGTCAAAGCGAAGGGGTATTTCGACAGGATAAGCGTACTTTGCATTTACTCCATAGTAGGCCGAGTGATGCGTGAGTATAGCAATAGAAGGAGGAAATACAGCAACGGATACTTAGGGTGTACATGTTTACAGAAGCAGTTGCATGGGGGAAAATAGATACCTGGAAACTATATCTATAAACACAGAGGTGGATCCGGGGAGGACGCAGGGGGTGGGGGGGGGGGGGTGCATCCCCTATGTTTCTGTACATTTGAATCTGCCTTGGTTCAATATATCTAGTACACTGCCAAAATCACGCCCCTCTGCCCCCCCCCCCCATTTCCCAAATTCCCGTATTCGCCCCTGAATTGTACTCATAGGGCACCCATAGTTCGGTTCGTACGGGCCCTGTGAACCTGCTGTACTAGTTTTAATACTAGCGTGTCCACTAGAGGGCAGGTTGGGCATCCTTGGTGCTACAATTAAGGGCAACCCTGTGAGCCAGCCAAAAGACCCCATAAGTTTACTATGGGGCAAAAGACCTCTCATGCTCAGGCCCTTTTCGGATGGAAAGAATTGCCCTATCGCTTTGAAATCGAAGGGGTGTATAGGGAAATAGTGTATGTATCCACCATAGAAATATCTATGAAACAAGTTAAGTTAAAATATGATTTAGACCAACACAAATCTGCAAATATGAGTATCTTGTGGAGACTACCGGTAGTTGAAAATAGAGAGGTTGGTGGAGGCGGTGCAGCAGCCTCATTAAAGTGGGATCAGAGCACATTATCCAGGGCTGGTAATGCTCATGACAGGGATGCTGGACCCTACCAGATACCACAGATAACCATCAGTATGACTAAAAATCCCTCTATTAGGGGGTGCTAACAGCTGTTAAAGACATTTATCTTAACACTGTGCATATGATAACAGGGACAACCAGGGATAATTGATTGGTTTTTTTTTTGGTTTTTTTAAAGTAATTTTTAATCAGGAGAAAACAGGTTAGGCTCCTTTTTTAAATATGCGGTGCCTATATACTCCTGGCTCCTGAGGGCCGTCATTAGAATAAAGCTGTTACAGGCAATTGGTTAGTACTAGACAGTCACAAAGCTACTAGAGTTTATTATGAATGATATATGATGGCATGTTGGGGAAAACGAATGGGAAAGAGCATGTACATAGTAGAATATTTCATGTAAACTTAGGAATATGAAAATTAGGTCATTTTCTAAGAGAGGCAAGGAATTTTTTCCTATTTGTTTTGAAATCATCCAGGGTGGGAATGAGTCTATCATTCACCCCTAGGTCATTCCAATAATAAGAGCATTTATAGGTAACACTTCTCTTGAATGCTTGAAGGCGTCTATCATAAGTTGTTAAAACCGCTGCATCATGTAAGCTGGTGTCCCTAGCAGGTATTGCTAGGTATTTATCTTGCTTGGTCATTTTATAAGCGTGAATTGCAATTTGCTTTTGCCTTCTTTCTTCCAAAAAGTTTATTTTACCATCTTTATCTATCTTCTCTATTGATGTCCTAGGGGGTGAATATAATGCTATCTTAAGACCTCTATTTTGTAATCTCTGTAATTTGGTAAGTAGGGTTTTGTTAGTGTCATGAACAAGGATACCTCCATACTCCATGTAAGGTAGCATTTTGGTTTTGTATACACGTAATGCTTGGGCATAGGACATGGATCTGCGTAATCTCCCAAATATATGTAGTTTTGCTGCTGACTTACTTCTCATTTGGTTAATTTGTTTATCAAATTTTAAGGATTGGTCCAGTTGTATGCCTAAATAATTATAATTTTCTACAAAATCTAATTCGTTGTTATTTAATTTTAGGGCAGGTATTCTAAAGTGTTGTATTTGTCCAGGAGTTCCAAATTTCATAGCTTGTGATTTCTTAGAATTTGGGGTGGAGCAGGGTCCCCACCCCTATTCTGGTGGCCTTACACATTCCCTCCCTGGGGCAGAATCTTAGCCTCTCCTATGGTAACGCCACCTAGTGGAAATGGCTGATGAAATGAGTGTTATTTGTTCACCTTTTGGCGTAGTGTTTGAAGTCTGTGTACAGCTCATCCTCTGACGCTTTACGGACGTGGTCCACTGTGTAGTGTATCCCTCCCCCTGCCGCATGTACTTCCATGTAGGTAGCCCCTGCAAGCTGCGAGCAGACGACAATTAGACCTTCATGCAAGCAGACGACAATTAGCTCTCCGTGCAACTCATGTTTTTCTATGTATGCTCCAGGTTCAGAAAAACATATACAGCATAGGGGCATGCAAGTCTATATTTAATACGTCATAAACTACACTAGCCTGCCAGAAAGTGTAAAGGGTTATTTTCTTCCAACTACAATCCAATCTAATGGCCACCGTCCACTGAGCTCTAATCGGCCGAGGTTATGTATGAAATGTACGGGCTTTAATAGGCGTTCTAGTATACTAGTAAACTGACTCATATCTTGGCAGAGCTGACCAGCGCTAACTCTCTCAGCAGCATCTACTATACCCTGTCGTTGATTTTAACTAGGTTAGAACAGCTAAAAGGTGAAAGATTATACATTGTACAACCTATCTAGGTGAGTTATTGATTTGGGTGCCTGGCACTACATTGCCTTATCCCCTACCTTCATAGCAAATTCGTGAACCCTGTCCCCTTTCCAGACAGCATGTGTGTGCCCATCCACCAGTCCTAGAGATGTGCGCGAGACAAAAGGAGCAGAACATGATTAACTTAAAGCGAGTTACCTGTTATATTGCTTTACGTACATGTGTAGGCTTATAAATTTACAGGTTATCTTTTAGGTTTACCAGGGTAAAACACCCCAATAATGTACATTACTTTGAAGACGTTACCTCCTCTCTTTCTGTTGGACCCCGGGGCCTGGAGATGATGTATGGCTCTTACCTGGTATAATTGATTTCCCCTTGGCGTCTATGACAGCATCAAACTTTGTATTCTTGAATTGATGTCTGATTTCCTCGTCAGTCCCAATGGCAGCAATCTTCCCATCGCTAATACGCAATAAATGCACACATAATCTATTTAAGAATGAAGGGAATACGTCATATGGAACAGTACGCATATATATTCCAAATAATATTATTGACCTCAGGTACAGCATGCTTCAGGTGGAAAAGATAATGAATCAGTGCATATCATAGTTTAATTATGCAGTCTGTCTCACAAATGCACACTCGTAAGGTTACTGCGTTGGAAGATCTAGATTAGGAACGCTACTTGATTATTTATTTGATAAACTGTTCTCCTGATGTACGTGCACTGTACATGGTATTGGGAACACGAGAATCAACCTTTGACAATTTTTGTCAAATGTAATATGAATCTGTTATAATCTACAACGTGTATTGATATCACATACCAAGGAGCCACACGTTTGTACAAATTATGAAGCCAATGGAGATAAAATTGTTCTATTAAAAGAAGAGCATTTTAACTACATCAAGACACATATTTCATAAACATGAAAAGTAAAATGTGTTTCAGGTTACACGATCTCAACATCTAGGAAAGGTAGGTTGGATTTTCCTTTTATTAAAAGAAATACACCTTAGACTTCAAAACTATGCATTAGCGGACATACTCTCCTGGGAACGTGGACAAGAAAATCTTTCCAATCTTAAAAGCGGTAATATCAAAAACGTTTCCCTCCACATAATTTTAAGATAATAACATTTATTTCAGATTGTCCTATAGCATGACAATCTTAAATTGAAGATTCTAAACACCAGATGGCACCACAGTATTACCTGGCGCAGTTGTCCATAGTTGTGTTTGATATCAGTTTTCAAGAAGAAAGAAAAAAATAGATAAAGAAAAGGAAGTTCGGGGGCAGAGCCCCCAATATGGCCTACAATATACTACCAACAATAAATAAATAAGGGTCAAAAAAGAAAAACGGGAAAAGAACCCAAAAGAACCCAAAAGAGAAAAAAAACAGCGTCAAAGGGAGTCTAGGTTGTCTCCAGAATAACTCCCCTCTCTAGGGGAGCCCCGGTACCCCCGGCACCCATGTGACTCTCTGAGGTGAGCCAGAGTGACTCCCTTTAATAGGTCAGCCATGCAAGGAGACACCTGCACCCTTAGGCAGCCTGGACTCCCCTAAAGAGGGGGGTCATTCTGGGGGCAACCTGCCCTCCCTTTTGGCGATGTTTCTTTTCTCTGTATAGAAAGACTGGGAAGGTTGTAGTTGTGACCTTTGACCTACCTGCCCACGACCACACTGTAGCCAATGTAGACCTCAGGGTCCTCCTGCTGCAGAGAGGCTACCCTGCTCATGGCACCCCCTGCCAGACGCCTCTCTCCATGACTCACCACCTGCACCACCTGGCGGGCAGAGTGCACAAGGAGACTCCCCGTCGCCATCTTGTTCCTTGGAATTTGTATAGATTTTGTGATGTTTAAGCAGTCTCCTAATGTTTCAAATTACTGCAGATTAGTGTACGACTTGCAGTGTTGTAGGGAGGGTAGGTGATAGGACTATCAGTATTGGTCCAGTATCTGTATTGCTATGGGAATGTTTGAGCCTGGTGTGCCTACTTAGGGGGTCTGTGTACAGATTGCTATGATAACGTCCAGATAACTATCCGCCGACATCAAAATAGGCCCAGATAGATACTAGTAGATAGGTGTATTCATGACCTAGTATTATGCCCGGGACATTATGAATGAAAAACCTGGATGTGAAACAAATAGCGTGTGTAGGATATCATAAGTCTATATATCATAAGACAATATTCGTAGGTGTAGACCTTTTTTTAACTTTCAATGGGACTTGGAAATAGATACACCATGGATTGTTTCCAAAGCTGTTTTTATTTTGTTCTTGTTCACAATGGCATAATGTCGCATTCAGTAAAGACGTTAGGGTAGATTCACCACTTTCGGACGTTCGTTTCCAGTGAATTTGTGACCATTTTTATTTTTCGCATATATACATTTGTATATGTCTCTGCTTGAACCTAGGATGTCATAATGGTACCTATGAGTACCTAAAAGGAAACTTTCCACTTCACGGATAACTGATACTTATCCTTGATTTAAGGAGTTATATATGGAAGAAATGTAATCAAATATTAACATTTCAAAAGGATGAATTTCACCTGAAGTCGGACACATTCATTCACCTGGAGTAGGACACATTCATTTCTTCACTCTTTTGATAAAGAAATGTGAAAGAAATTACAATCTTCAAATGGTAGGGATGTTCATAATGATTTGGGGATATGGGTCATCTATACAACTATACTAAACTATACTTCTGCAGTGGTCTGCTACCCAGACGCTGCAGCCCTAGTTCCAAGTCTCCCTCCTGGGGAGACCGCGTTGCCTCATCGTGACAAGTTCTTTACTGTAGATGTTTTGTTAGTTAGAATTATACTATTAACAAGACAACACAACCTGGGTGGGATAATAAGTAAGATGGTAGCGTGTGGTTATATAGCGGGGTATACTTTTTCGCGGAATTCGCGGAAATTCAAAGTCATTAGTATCGTAGTTACAGTATCCAATAGATACTCACGATATTGCTCATTTTCACCTTTCCGCGAAATCGTATATTCGTGATATGAATAAATACTGTAACAGTAGTTATATAGAGTGCCAGTGGTAAAGCCAATTACGGTGTGCCGCCTTTTATTTATGGTGGCCCAGGAGGCTCACGTAAAAAAAAGGTTTTAAAGTGAAGTTGTTTTTTTTTCAAAGTGAAGTTGTTGTTTTTCAAAGTGAAGTTGTTTTTTTCAAAGTGAAGTTGTTTTATTCAAAGTGAAGTGTGTTTTTTTCAAAGTGAAGTTTATTTTTAACGTGAAGTTTTTTTGTGTTTTTTTTAAGTGATGGTTTTTTTTCTGAGTGATGTTTTTTTTTCAAAGATTTCTTTTTTCTTGTCTTCAGAAAAAAAACACTTTTTTTTCAAAATGAAAAACTCACTGTCGCTGTCAACCTGATGGATGCCAACTTGTGACAGCTATCCTTTAGCATTGGGATGTAATAGGCCTACATGTGGCAATTTATAGGGTCCTGTGTGGAAATTGAAACTGGGTACATTGTATAAGTGGGGGGGGGGGGGTTAACATGCAGAGTTTGTGTTATTATATGATTAAATGGGAGGCAATAGGCTAAAGTTAAAACCATGCATCAGTCAATTTGTTCACACTCATTTCATTAATATATTTTCATATTATCCCAACATATTGCAAATGTGGATGCCTACTTCTATAATATCTATGTACTAGCCTATATGGCTCTTGTTATCTCCTGTGTTATATTGTAGGCCTGTGTGGTCAGTATTATACTGAATTGAAACACGTACGTGGATCCTAGCAGTCTGCACAACATGATTCCCTGACTCACAGTGCGGACGTGACACCAATCACATCGATCGGTACAACTCTGGCCACCCACTCCTACTGTAACCATAGCTGTATCGTACCCTCCCATGAGAACATCTCCAACGCAGGCAGATCTTTGTGGTGTTTGTATGGACAGGTTTTACGCCTAGAAATATTAAGTCTTCTCGGTTGCTTGTCCTAACCTGAAGTAGCAACGTGTCGAGATTGCTGTGAAATCGAGTCCACACCATTGAGGAGGTGGGTTGGAGCAGCACGCCTTAGGTCTATATCTAAGGGAAACTCTGGATAACGTGAGTAGTAAAGATATGCCTTAAGCCCAGTAAACAAAAAACGTTATACAATATTTTACAACGTTACATATATGTAGAGAAACGTTATGATAACGTTATAACGTTATCATAACGTTTCTCTAGGCTCTTTACTATGGCATAACGTTATACCTTTTAAAACGTTATTTTGACCATGTGTAGAATTACGTGTACACAATGTGTAGGCTACTCGAGTGAGCATCACGTGTCAGACCATAATGCTAAGCACTAACGAATAAAGTAGAGCCACGTGTCCATGCCATATAGTAGTCCTACATGCCTCAGATAGTGGAACCACGGTTGACCCATCATATAAAACTGTATTCACCGTGACATGGGAAATAATCAGTGAATGTCCTTTAAACTTCAGCATAATATTTGTACGTGCATCATGTACTTGTAGTATCCCCCTACCCATTCGAACTGCTGATCTCTTTGATCAGATTGTTACGCCTTCAATTGATTTACTAGGCACACTCTCGAATAGTATTATCGTTCTCTCTTTCTTTCTCGAAGCGGGCTTTTGGACATTGGAGACGGGAGGCCTGCAGAAAAACTGTCATGGAATTTAACACAGCCGTGGTCTTGCTTAGTTGTGTTACATTGACTTTGGCAAATTCCTACCATGAACCATCCCCATGGTGGGCTAAACCAATCACCCCTGACCTCTCCACGGCCGGGTGTCTTACCAGGTCACAGATACAAGAAGCCAAACATGCAGGCTTTAACTCCATCGTCTCCATGTTCAACGCAGCCATGGAGGAACACCTGGGTGATCAGCAATACCCAAGTACTTCACAGGAGGAAAGTGCAGTGCGCCAACTGGGCATGGACTATGAGGTTATCTTAAACCGTGATGAATTCGACTGGATGACTCTATCTGCCCTGGAGAGGTTTGGGGCAGTGTACCCAAGGCTCCGGAAGCCTGTGCTCTTCCATTGTATGAGCTCATACAGTGCTACCTTTATCTCACTACTCTACCTGGTTAACTCGACACGACATCAGGTGGAGACAGCTGTCACTATGGACGCTGTGGGAATGCTCAGACAGACGACTTCAATGGGGTACGTGTGGGTTTAAATTTTAATCAAAATTTAAATCAAAATGGGTTCGAATTTGGAAAATGCAAGGTATATGTCTGAGGAGCAAATTATCTGAGAAAATAAGTCCAAAAGTAATTAGAAATATAAGGCAATTCCAGGATTTCTGTCTGGGGAAGTGAGGGTTCGAGGGTCGATCGACTGTATAGTCAACAGATATATATATATATATATATATATATATATATATATATATATATATATATATATATATATATATATATATATATATATAATATATATATAGGAGATATTTCGGCAATCAGTATGTTAATGAGATCAAATGCACATTTATCGCATATGTATGTACATAGTCAAAGGAAATACGCCGGTTATACTAGGTTTAACAGTTTAGTCATGCCTATGACTAATGCCGATATTTTCTGTTATCAGATTTGACTATACCATGGACCAGGCCCCGTTGAAAATGCTGAGAGAGGTGTCAGGCATCGCAGACCTACAGATGGACAATACGCCTGAGCTCAGCAATCCTTACTGGAACTTTGGTTTTTGGTGATTACACTGTAATATTCTTCATATCCGATAATGCCATGCAATCTATGTTCTCTACACCTGCTTATCTTGCCTACAAATACCGAATGATATCAAGGCAATATGACAATAAGGCCAACCAGATCTTGTGCAAAATGGGCCCATAATAACAGGGTATAGGTCACAGTTCTACAAAAGTTCAAGAATTTCATATGATTACAATACAATGTAGTACAAACCTAACAATGTAGAAGCTCCCACCAATGTAAAAATTCCCACCCAAAAAGTAAACTTGTCTCCAGACTCGAGTCAAAAACTTGTCTAAGTGACAAGGAAGTGGGTCTTCTAGCTGGCAATAGAAGACCCACTTCAATGGCATGTGCCAGCCCAAAACCCGACATTTGCTAGCTCCAGATTCTATTTGTGGGATGTTAACCAGATAGATTAGACAACTTTTGACTTGTTTATTTCATGATAGTCACTTCGACGAGTCTGGAGACAAGTTTACTTTTTTCAGTGTAATTGGAGCAGCTAATGACCCGGCTATAGATCTGAGGTTGACAGGCTGTTATTCTGCTATTTCATTAAACATAAAAGTATATAAGATTACATTTGTTTCCAATAAACAACAGAAGAGGTTGATACAAAGATATGAATACATTGTTAAAATGATCTACACTGACTGACTGGTTTAAACACTCGATCCATCTACACAGGCCAATGAAGCCCATCACAAAGAACTGGTATCTAATAGGGCAGCTTCACCCGACCCTACTGCAGACGGTCAAGGATAACGGTATCGACATGGTCATTCATGTTCACAGTGGCACCATTACCCAACCAACCAGAAATAACTTTAAGCAGACGACATTTTCTGAAGGGCTACAGGGAGATAAGGACGCGCAGGCAAAGGCGGCTCGCCCAGATCCGCGCCGGATGGAGTGCACAGAGACGAGTTCACATGACGTGCCAGGTCAAGTAGATGAAGTGGCAGCCAAAGTGGGAATAACCTATTGGAACCTAGGAATAGGTAACGTATACATGCTCAACATTTATTTCTTATCATCAGGGAGGGAATATACATGTAGAGTAGGAGCAACAAGGGATGAACTGACCAAGTAACTAGACGCCACCCAAGATTACAGGTAAAATGGGTGGCATCTAGTCACTTGGTCAGTTCGTCCCCATGTGCGTATTAGGACCTATAGATTATATCTGTGAAGCTTTTACAGTTACGCATATTCACGACTTAAATGGGTTATAGTTTATGACTATTATGAATTACATGTATAATTATTTCCAGACGAATTGAATGATTCTGTGTGGCTAGATCTTCGACCCAAATTACTAAAGGTTACATCTCAACATTCGGGAATCCTTGTCCATGGTGAATCAACACAGAATACAGGTAGGTCCGATGCTTGGGTAACTATTCATGTTAAATACCACTTATAATTAAAGCCAAGAAGCTGTCCCACTTGGTCTAACCTAATTTAATGAGCATGTAGCGGTATAAGCTGTATAAGCCTTGGACAATAGTGATCATCCTCGGCTAGCGCCTTGGGCGATTACCCTGTTCTTGGCTAATTATAACACTTATACAGCGACTCACTTGTACACTACAGTTAGCTAGGAGGACAATAGAAATGGCCTGTCTGTATATCAGGTAACATGCTGTTTATAATATGCATCGTTATATAATTAATTTACTCTTTTTTCAACGTCCTGGTAACTACTAATATGATAGTAGGCCTGTGTGAGGTAATTGAGGATAATGGAATTCCGTGAAGATGCTATTTCTATTTTAACATGAATACCTACATACGTCTCTAGATTGGACTTAATAGAATTCCCCGATGCCCTAGACTATTAATACCATTTACTATCTCCAGTCGTATTAGCGGTGTTAGCGGCTGGCTGCCAGCATGGACGTGACAGCACCTGGGCGCGGGATGTTCTTCGTCGTCATGGTTACTACCCTGTTGAACATCTCACACATGCGCAACATGACTTTGTAGAACATTTAACCAGTCAGTTCAGACAGTGGAGCCCCCTTCTGGCCGATTTTGTAACTCCACTGGCAGAACTCTTTGGTTTACACTTGAGTAACATTCAAACAGACATTTTGACGACCGTGCTTGACCACCGAGATGATATGTGCTGACATTTTAAGCAGATAAATTTAGGTCGAACAACTATGGGCTATTAGGTTCGGGATGTGCAGCATAATAATAAATCTAAAGGGAATAGTGCCAATTTGGACAAATTAGTTTTGAGAATTGTGACATATTAGATTAGATATCTAGAGAGGAGTATGGACATTTCAAGCTATGAACTACATATTCCTGTACACACACAACACGATTTCCAATTGCTTGTTGAAGGAGATTTATTCAACTTTATCATACAACTCTTTGATATCTGTCCTTGCTGTCAGATATTCGTATCTATACAACATGACAGTGACAGCAAATAACAGGTAACGTGCTTTCGTCACTAACAACTTGTGATCTCCAGCCAAACATAACTTATACCCCACTTGACATATCTTACTAATGATAAGGAAAACAAATACTTGGTCCCTCCAGGTAACGTCAACAAACCTCAGGGGGAGAAAGGTAATGAGTGATGAGTAACTTCATGAGCACCAGACATGGAAAGCAAAGACAACTGGGGAGTAGAATGATCTAAAAGGGCCATCATCTTATACAATATCTACACCTTCTGTACAGTAGAAATGGCTCTTCTACAAAAGGGCCACCTTAACATAGAACTCTCTCCATCACTTACAGTATAGATTAGGTACTGCATGTATACCAGAAGGGAAACAAATGTTCGTCCTTTATTTTATAGGACAGATATGCTTCACGGATGAAAGTGACCAAGCTCTAAAAAAACTTAAAATGTACAAACTGAGGCCCCTGAATAAATGTCTTCTATGGTCAAGTACATGAACAGGTCTTCGTAATATGAAGAAACTTGAAATCAGGGAAAAACTTGAAGACTTTCATCCATGATGCTCCAATGAAAACATATACATGTAATATATAACACACTTAACAACACTGTCACACTTCAAACAAGTACCACTCAACGCGTATCTTTCAATGTCACAATCATATCAACACTTATTAAACTGAAGGTATATCTCAGGCACAAAGCTACCACTCTTATCTGGATTTTCCATCTCCGTTCATGCTTAAGAACATGTATGTTAGTTAATAATAAACTTGTATATACATATATTTGCGATGACAGTCTTGATACTTCGTGCGCCAAAATAATGAGGCGAAAATGAAAATGTTACTTTTGTCTCGGTGATGAAAAGGCAGTATATATCTCTGTTGAATTGTGAGCAACATTTTGAACACCTGTAGTTGTGTTATCCATATCGTGATACGGATAAGGGGGTGACAATACACATCTATGTAACGTATTTGATTTTGAAATAAATTAACGATTAATGTAACACAGCTTTATACAGTATATATACACCCAGGGAAGCTGTCTTTAGTATTATCACAGCACAAACATAGGATCTTAGGTCGTATCTATAGGACACAGGAAGTTTGTAGTCTTTACAGAAACACTGAGAAAGGAAATGCATAATGATGTGATCTCCAATAAGGTACCTTAGTGCGGGCTTACTAAGGCCCCATTTCCTAGAGTGTCACTTAATTGATTCGCATGTGGATATAACATGTCTTATTTAAGACATATTGGAAGATTTTATTTAACAGGGATGTGAAGGCTCCAATATATCGCCAGCAATTGAATAATCTGTATACAATTGTAAGTACATGTCGTACATGTATACGCCCATTGGTTTGTGGCAATGTCGTGGTTGTAACCTGTTGACTCTCCCTTAGTTACATTGCCACTAAAGTTGGAGGGATAACATGTATTCTTTGGTTTATAAAAGACTTAGTTTGACTGAAACCATGATTGCAGAGATGATAAACTAATCACCTACTTTCAAGTAAGTATAACGTTTGTATGGAGGTCAATGATTAACGCAGGACTCTACATTATGAAAATATTCTTTCTTTTGTATTTGGGTCCAGGTCACAGAGAGGTACTGAATATATACATTTTAAACGCTGAACACTTTAATGTGAAGTGAAACATGAACATATAGTATGTGAGACGACAAAGGAACGGTGACTTATTGTTTCAAAAATTAAGAGACTATCATGTATAGCATCTTACAACTCCAGTGAATACAAAGTGAAGTCATTTATATTTACAACAATAGACCATTGTGATTGTTCCTCTAATCCCAACTCTGAACACATGGCTTTCTAGTTTGGGTTTACCCTTCTAACTCAATGTGCTTCGGGGTAGGACCAGCCAGTTACACCATACAATGCAGTGACTCGTAAGGTTTCTACATAATGCTGACAAGAATAAGTAGTGCTTATAAAGAAAAGCAACAGTATAACATACATCCATGTCCTCCTACACTTCATCTGGAATCTGTATTATATTTCATATTCTGTACAAGAACCATATCCATCCTACCCAGGGGCAGGTCCATCCCCATTTATCAGATACAATGGCTTTATTAATAGCCATCAGTATTTGATTACCTGGTCCCATTGCAGGTGCTGAGTTATAGCCGTTGTACCGTCCTTAGGTCGTTAGTATGAGGAAAGTGTCACGGCTGTATCACATGTCCATTTGCATGTTATTATGCAGTCAGTCAAGTGTCTGGTAAACCACACAACAGTCACAGAATGGACCATTCAGTCTCGGGGCACTGTTGGTCACAGAGGCTGGCAGGGACCCAGGACACCTCTCCATCTTATTGCACTCTATTATCAAGAAGAACCTCCAGCCGTGGGTGAGAACTACGCCGCATAGATCACCATCACCACTGCAGGTTTGCACATAGGTAGCGCCACTGTGATAAGTCCCTGTGTGTTGTAAGTAGTGCCACTGGTGATCACTAGGAGGCAGCACACCATTGCCATTCCCCTGCCTGTGAATGTTTCCAGAAGCTTGCAGCTCCGCTCATAAGAAAGGTCCATGGTAATCCCATATGTGGTGAACTTCAGAGAATGTGCTACTACTTTGTGCTTGAGGCGGGAGAGGCGGGGTTCGATCTTCCCTCTGGTCGCTCCTTTTCTGCCTTGATCTTCAACCAAGTTTCACCAAGCGCTTTGGCAAAGTGATCATCGACCGAGCCGGCGAGAATGTCCAGTTGAACTGGCTGTTCTTTGGGTGGGTTGATCTCCTTCCATTTGTCACCAAGAGACTTGGCAAAGTGGTCGTCCACTGAACCTACAGGGAACAAGAAGTGTTGGTTAAAGCTTTGTCACAAATTAGAGGAGATCCACAAATTATAATACAAATGTACATGAAATGTCTAGCAATGATGTGTTTTGCCCCTTTTAAGTTGTATGCATATATATTCCATATTTCTCCTTGCTGCAATATACCGATACTGAGGGAATCTCATTCGAGAATCCCAACTCGTGACTTTGCGAGTGACTGTCTCCTTAAAACATCAGTAATTAATCAGGCTGATAGACATTCAGAACGGTTATTTAATCCAGACTTATAAACAGCACAAGCCCATAAATCTTACTAACAGGGATCCCAGATCAGATTGAAATTCCATGACAAAAATATCAAATGTCCATGACATTTAATACATCGTTGTGGGGGTTAGGGGGCTTGGCCCCTGAGAAAATGTCTAAAATCTAGAAAGCAAATGGTATATTCTCGGGAGATTTTGTAATACTATATCAATTCTATTATTTCCATGACAATCCATGATACACAGTAGTACATGTATACACACCTGTAACTGCTGACACATTGGTCTTGGGTTTCTCTGCTGGGGGCATGTCGGGGTGCTGGTAGACTGGGGGTGCGGGCAGTGGTGAGGGCGGGGTGCGGGAGCGGGCGGGCGAGGCGGCGGCGGCCGGGGCGTGGGGGGAGGCGGGCGCCGCGCCGTACACAGCGGGATAGTTCTGTCCTAGCGACCGCCGGAAGTGCTCGTCGATGGATGTGCCGCAGGGCTCGTTGGGTACGATGAAGAGCCGCACATCTGTGTCTGTGAAGATAGAGAACAGAAGGTCATGTAAGGTGGTGGTTAAAACTGCCGCGAGTACATAGCTAGTAGCATAGTGATGGTCTGGGCACAATGCATTTGTACACACAAAGTAATGCTTTATCATTCCAAAGGTACACTTGATTTATGTCTAATAACATATCAAACATAACATGGCGCTTACTGTTTTAAGCATCAGCTCAAAGCAAAATATGGGAGGAAATATACTAATCCAGGGTCGCTCTATTTAAATGATTGCCCATTTAATACATGTTTACTAAAAGGCAGAAAAAAGAAACACCGCTTTCATAGCCGTTATTCTTTATTTCGCCAGTTATTTGTGAGTTATTTTTCTGTCTGTCACTGGTAGCTGGTGGATATAATGGGGCGCGGTGGGGTGGGGAGGGGTAGTGTCTGTGTCTACGGGTCTCTGTGGACGACTACAGCAGAATGACAGGCGCCAAAAGAGGTTTACCACGGAGAAAGAATGTGTGGAACGCACCACCCACCTACCCCATCCTCCGATCCCAACGTCCTATATACAGGGCCCCTGGAAGGTAGGGTATAGGGGAACACGGAGCAGTGTGGGAGAGGGAGGCCGTAGGCAAGAAAATGTAGGAGAATACAGTCATAGATATTGATAAGGACAATTAGGTACCATGGCAAAATGCTTCGTGGGGGTTATGAAGAGAACAGAAGTATGTGCAGGCTATGGAAAAGGGATGGCACGGGGGAGACTATTCTGGCAAGTTTATAGTTTATATACACGTCACCTCATGCTATACCAACGGTAAAGAGGCATGTTGAGATCCAACCATGTATATTTGGGGAGGGGGTATGCCTGTGTGCGCGCGCGTCAGGCCTTGAAGGCTTTAACAGGCACATGTTCGTATACAAAACCTACAGGGGGCTTTTGGCTGCATCACACGGGTCGGATCACACACACTATTACAGAGGGGGTGGGTGGGTGGGTGACAAAGAGGGCCAGAAGGCAGAGGAATGTGGCAGAGAATAGCGGGCACGTAGAGCGTGCACGGCGTGACTATGTTAACAAGGTGGGGTGAGGGGCAGGAGGAGGGAGGGCTGAGGGGCAGGAGGAGTAGGAGGAGGTAGGCAGGTAGCTAGTGCACCCAGCGCTGTCTCACCTCCTGTGGAATGCGACGCATACTTTGGCGGGTTTGGGCTTCTTCGTGTGCAATCCTATTGCACCCAACTACTCCACTCATGTCCCTAAATGCCGCCTTTATTTCTACAACTCCCATTCCCAAGGCACACGCTGCATTCCCTTAGCTACCAAAGCAAATTCCAGCACCCCATCGGGTGTCTCTATTTATGTGGTGAAACAAGATAGTTATATAGCTACTTCGTTGGGATGAGGGAAGTTAGAAAAGTAGTTCAAATACCAACCCAGGAATTCCCCACATACTCCGTAATATATTTACGTTAATAAGTGCAACTGGTAGGCGGCGTTGAGCAATCAAGGTGATATGATCACACGCTTGAGACAACCTATGATGGTGATGCCCCAGTTAGACCCTGATGAGTGGAGGTGGGCACTCAGGTAAAACACGAAAATACTGTACTTGAGATTGAAACATTTAAATCAATCTCAATCTTCATGCCTTCTAAGAAAGGCTAAAGAATGCATCTACGCAGGTGTCCACGGCGAGGTTATACACAACCTATCTGTTACTAACACAACGATGGGTTAAGTGGAGGACTAGGAGAGGACTGAAAAACAAAGTATCAAGCCCCCTCCTCTAACCTCCCCTCATGCCCAGGCCAGCACTCCAGGGTTAACCATGGAGAACACAAGTTGGCTCCTACTGGCGCTGTTTGCATTCTTAACAAGCCACTCTACCCCCAGGTGTTGTGAGGTATCCTCCAGCGCTGGTGAGGTGGACTCTTCTGTCCGTGCCCTACAGAGGCCGTGGGTGTACACAAAAGAGCTGGCAGGTGACTTTCTCATTTAGTCAATAATTAGCATAACAAAGCTGATCTCATGGTTGCCAAAAAACCCTCTGGGAATGTAAGTCAAGGTAAATCATGTCCTTATAGACCCATGAGATCACTAAAGAGCGGAAGATACGTGGAAGTATTGGATGGGGTTCCTGGACTGAGGTGACCAGAACATGTAGTGAGGCCTTGCTTAAGTGCATCAGTCAGAGACAGCCAGAACATGTCACATCCACTCCTACATGACAGAACAGAGAACTACATGTCTGTGTCACTGACATAGGAAAAGTAGGCCCGACCAAACAACAAAGAGGGTTTTCTATATGCATGCAATACTAATTCAGTGGCGGATTTAGCCATTTTAGGGGCGGGTGCGCCCCCTCCTTTTTGCCTGTAGTTAAGAGTTCAATTGTCTTTTTAGACCCCAATTTTGGCCCAAAATAGGCTAGATAAGGGGGCGCGCTCCCTCCTCCTTTTCCAAATCTTGGATCCGCCACTGAAGTCTATCTGAAATCCTATCCCCCTGCTTCCAAGATCCCCTTGCCCAATGCGGCCCTGTGCCCTGCACACGTCTAGCTGTAGCTAACAGCCTTGTCAGCATGCAGCATTATGACAGCTGTCGGCACTCAGAACACGGTCAGTGCTGACGGAGACCGAAACTTGCGCAACTCATTGATTTTGATATTTTATCTATGATTTAAAAGAATAAATAAAGTGAAATGCACATACACCATCACTGGGGAGGTTTTTTTCCCCAGTTGTAGAGGGTATGGGCACAAATGGATTTCATGAGTACGCTGGTACCGTTCTCCGAGTTAGAAAATAGTATAGCATACTAAGGAACTATCAATAACAACCATGGCAAATGTGTTTTTATCAATGACCGCTTATTAGACTGGCTGCAGTCTCAAGTTCCCTTTCGGCCTAGACATACCATTTACTGATATAAATGGGAATCACCAATACCTCGTGATTGACATTATAGATTATATTGATAGACCAGGCTCGGAAATACAATACAAACTATTCAGTTTAGATGTGTTATTGAGTCAACAAAATCCTGCGGCTATGTTTAGCAATAGGAGGCTTGAAAAAAATAGAAACGAGCAATTGCATAATCAAAACGTGCAGAGCTGGTTCTAAAGCCACGGCCACACTACGCCGTTTTGAGCAGAATCGACCCGACCAGACCCGACAATCGGATGAAATTCGCCCCACCGGTCTGATAGAGTTGTGCATGCCAGACTCTTGCGACTGTTGGGTCGGGTTGGGACAGACAGGGTGGGGTGAAATTACGTAGGTGTGGCCGAGGCTTAAGAATGCCTGTTTTTATTGTGCCTACCTGGTGTAGTTCTGGCGCTGTGAGAGGGGCTGTGGGGCTGCTGCTGCTGACAGGGGCTGTGGGGGTGAGAGGGGCTGCCCCGTCTGGGCGGCGACCCGTGACTACTGCCGCCCCCTCGTGGCTGCTGCGTCCCAGAGAACGGTGCCAGCGTAATCACTGACGGTCGGTACTGCTGGTGTGACGGTGACGTACTTGGGGACGTACTTCTGTCATGATGTTGTTGTTGGTGTTGATGTTGTTGTTGTTGTGAGGTGACTGAGGTGGTGAGGTTGAGTGGTGCAGAGGTGCTGTCCTCTCTGGGTGGTGTGGAGCGGTTGGAGTGTGGAGAGCGGCGGGCGGGGTAGGGTGAGGCCCTGGAGGGCATCATGGCTGGGATGTGGAGGTGGCGGCCAGGTACATGGTCACCGCCTGCCGCCCTGGAGGACAGCCGACTGTCCAGGTCCAAGATCTTGTAGTCTGGGGGCCGCTGTGTAGTCGGGTACATGTCGTGTGGGAAGCTGGAGAAGGACCTGCGATAAATGCGGTAAAAGACACGTTATTATGGGTATCCAACAGATTACAGAATAATACAGAATCTGAATTTAAGAAACACGCTGAACCAACTCAGGAATCTCAGTGACATAGGGATATTTGGCAACACAATGAGCTGAGGAGGGGGGGGGGGAAGAGAAATATGACAGAGATAAAATAGCATTCCTTAGGTCAGGCGATAAACACCAGTTTCTATGGGGAAACGTATACAACGGGACAGCCATGTTCCTTTAAATAGTGTCTCCTTTTTGGCAAAACAATACAGACACCTGACTACACGAGGGGAAAAACATTGTTGGCACGTCACCAAAGGTATTTTGATGTACGGCACCGTAGAAATAAGTCACTTTTTGCTTGCGCTTTTACTAATGAAAGTAACTTGTTTGGTGCTCGTGGAGTCGCTGGCCCATAACGCGGCAGGTCAAGTGTCGTCTGCAAAGGTTGCGCCCTCTCTTTTTACCCCTCCCGCCAAAATGATCATTTGTCACGTGACCATTCTTCTTCGCCGTGCGTTTTCTGCTTTGATAGGACTTCCTTACTATGGGGGACCTCCAGGGAACACCCGCCCTCCCTGAATCTTTGCACCCCCTCCCTATTCAACGTCTTCCCGACCATAACGACACGGTAGGAGCGCCGCCAATCTACATACCTGCCATACCTCCCACCCCCTCCCCCATGGCAGACGACATCCATGATCATACACCTACATTTAGACTGCGCCGTCATCAGGAGACGTGATCTCTTTCATCGTATTCCATACAGAGGGGGGTTTCCTCATCTGCCTGCATTTTAAATGCGTACTTCTCATATGCAAGCTAATTAACCGGGCGACACGTTTACCAATTAATAAATGCACAGGTTATAAAATAGGCCCCGGATCTTACGTGGGACTTTCTGAGAGCCAACTCTGCCACCCACACAGTCACGACCATGTCACGTTTAGCTGTTGTTAGCAATGTGACGCCATGGCGTCGTGTAATGGACGTTGCACAGACTGGGAATGGCTATTGGATTGAGACGCGCGTCTCCTCTTGACGACGTATTGATCATGGTAGGCGGCTGTCCACTATTGTTTGGTCATTAACCCATAAAGGTCATAGCAGACGACATCATCATTCATATATTATCTACTGTACATTACATGTATTTGTATAGTATGCCATTTTTATGGCCCACCTTACCTAGAAATAATTGATGTTTTAAGATTTTCCACCTCATGTACCAACCAATTGTGATTTGACTTAAAGGGCAAACATTCCACTGAGGACGTCGTCTGCAGACATAGCACCGCCCCCATTCACGTCACGTGACCTGAGGTCATAGCACATAGTTCGGTCGGCATCCGCTAGGTGGTGGCTAGCGTCCGAGTTGATCTCTGACCCTCCATGCTTGGCGCGCTCCCAATTTACGTCTGCTGTCATCAACATATCGGACATACGACAACGCGACGCAGAATACGAGTGTAAACAATGAAGGGGGTATCTTTCAAAGGCTGAGGGACGGCTCCTCAGCCGATCCCACGTCACCTCTGCGCGCGATATGACGTGTTCCATCACAAAGTTGCCCTAGGTGGGGGCGAAATATGCGACATTTCGCGGAGATGACCGGGTCGGCAGCGGCATCCATTCCTTCATAAAGCATCTGGCCACCGCTCTGATGGGCAGTGCCGGAGATGCCACGGGTGCCGGACGATTAATATGTTGCTTGGCGGAGGGAGCTATGTCGTTAGAGCCGACTTACCGGGGCCTTGGGAATGTCAATCACCTGGCAGAGAATGGGCGGAGGCGCAGAAACTGGCAGGTGGCGCATGCCGCCAGCGGGCCCTGACAATGGGCGGCGCACGCCGGGTAGGGATCGGCGTACGCCAGATCTATGTCGGCGTATACTCGTCACATTGCTGGACTACCAACGCCCAAGGCTCTTCTATGACGCTTAGACCAGACGCCCTAGGGGAATTGGTGGGGACAATCTGAAGACTGATCTAGGGGACCAGGGGTCATCAATGAAATGCAGGAATATGAGTAAAATGCAAAGCCGTAGACGGACATACGAGCAACAATAGTGTATGAATTGTGAGATGCAGCGCGTAGAAAGGAATGCTATGTGTATGCGCTTCGACAGGTCATTTTCCTCAGATGTGTAATACCCGGTTCAGTTATTTTATATTTATTGCGTGCATGCATCTCCTTGATCACATATAATATATACACATACGTCACGTACGTGCATTACGTATACAAGTATTATCATGGGGCTCTCAGCTTCAAATGGTTATCTCACATGGGTACCAGCTGTTACATAATACACCCTAAGAATTCTTCAGTGAATCACTGAATGCAGGGACTTATCTCATTGCTTAAAAATGCATCCAGCTACACGCCTATATAGCTAGAATATATCATTATGAAGACTCCCCATGTATGTATGACAATGTAATAAAACAATGCGGCCACTCTAACCATGCTGACCCCAGTTAAGCCTGCTACGTGATGGTGTTCTCAGTGTAGCCGGGAGGCTTTATTCCAGTGTACATACTTGTAACTTAGAGTATCACTGAGAGATATCTCTCCAAGTGACCACTATATCATAGTCCACTGTCCGTCCGTGGCCTCTGGCCAAACTGTATTTATATATATGCGGGGGTCACGCACTGACCGCTATGTACAAGTTTAGGTCACCTGATAATGTGTCCCTGCTCAGTGTTTATAAACTGCATTTCTCTATTGTTGTTTACAGTAGTGTTTGTATTCAATACTAAGCCAGCAAAACTAACCGATACCACTTGCTGTATATACAAGGATTCAAATACAAATCATTTTTAATGAATGGGCTTAGCAATCATTATTTTGTATATTGAATTACTCCCGCTGGAATGTTGTATTTTGGTATGTTACATTCTCCCTTACTAACCCCCCGTGGCGGCGAGGTACCAGTGCCCATAGGTTTACGTTGTTAGTATTACCGTAAAACCTTGGCTATAAGCCGAATGTGAGTTTGGGAGTAAAAATTCCGCTTATAACAAAAGTGCTTGAAATTTGTTTCCACTATGTTTCTACATTATCAAAACCTCGCCTATAAGCCGAATGGGAGTTTGGGGCTTAAAATTCGGCTTATAGCAAATGAAAACGCCAAATAAAATTCGGCTTATAGCCGAGGTTTTACGGTAGGTAAAAAAGAGGTGATTGACTTTGGTTCCGGTGACTCGACAGCAGGTGAAGGTAGGATAGTGGTAGGGTTTCTGGTCCGGCAGCGGTCGACCTAAGCCTGGGGATCATACAGCGTTTCTTTTACCATAACTAATCCTGAGGAGATATGATCCCAAGAAAATAGTTAAACTAAATTCATCTTTGTTTCCCTATTGTTTTATACATGTGTAAAGCACTATAGATGAAATGGCTTACGTTTGTGTGCCTGTACATCTCCGGTTCTGGTTCTGGTCACCATTTTCTGTGTTGTATGCGTCATTAATAGTTGGAGGGCTTGTCGACAGGTGGCGGTATTTGTACTTAGGTGGGAGGTCACTGGGGTCGTCCTCCAGTGTCCGCTTTAATGCTGCGTCTCCTACAATAACAAAGAAAACAAAACATGAATGTTATGTCTTTGAACATTGAAATTTGATGTAGCGCTGATCTAATAGAAGAGTTGTTGATTTTAGTCATTGTTGACAATCTGCATCAGTCAGTACTGCTTCCGGACTGTCCCAGGGTACTGTATGCATTACAAAAAGAAACCCTAAGTGTTGAGATATAAAAGTTCCAGGTTTACCTGCAATGGCTAACAAATATGATAGGGGGCATTTTACTCCATAAGTTCTTTATTAGGTAGGTAAAAAAAACAGGTGTTGAGGCAGGTGTGGCACATAAGGAGGATGTCCCGACATATACAGGTATAATTATTCTCATGCCCTAACGCTTTGCTGACTTCATACACATGGCAAATACCTGTGATACACATCCCATTTACAGCCATAACATGACTAATAGGGCACCTAACATTGCACCGAGGTTTATGACACATATCCATAGAGGGTCACGATACCTAGGTGCTCATCCTCCCAGTGCTATGGCTTACCTACGCACATGGGAAGAGGCCAGACCCTTAGGAGTTTGTCAACAGTGTGGTGAAACGTCGTGACTTGACGTGCCGACGCAGTATTATCAATATGACGTCATCATGATAAGGGTGGATACGGCGGGGGTATTGTCGTCGTGATTAGGTACTGGGGACATGATGTGGACCGTATCCATCCCCGGAAAAAGTGTTATAGCTTCTTATAGGACCTCCCCCAACCTTTAAATTTGTCACCGCCACCCCCAACACACACAACCGATCCTACACACTTCCATTCATTCAACACCTGCTCACTACCCCTTCCCCACAAATCAAACTACACGAAATACCTGTCACAGCGTGCCAATTTAAGAATCTGTTTTTTTTCTTCTACATGCTTAAAATACAAAAATCTATATCCTACGTTTTTCTAATATGCCTTTGTGATACTCACTAAGTGCCCAAGTCATTTTAGTTTCCGCTACCCCTTTAGCCTTTAGGGGCTGCATCGTGCTTAAATGTGAAATCCCCCTTGTTGTCATGAAATTCCAATGAAGCGCTGTGGAGTTACTTTTAATGTCTGCAAGCATGATGACGAAGGGCATTTAAATACTGTGCGATCCATTAACGCTTTGAGAGAACGAGACCTATCTTCAACCGAAATTTAAAATACATGATGAACCCACTTTGACGGTAACATGTAATTCTTGTAATACCCTTCTAATTCCCTAAATCTATGAAAGTGTGACCCCCCCCCCCCCCATTGTATAGAAACTCGTTAAAATGTACAAGTAGTGTAGGACCACATGGTATTACAGCGTCCGTGTACATGGTAAACATCAAAGGAACATCAACAACAACAGACCGTTACCACCACAGGACTTTCCAACACAAGGACACTGGTAATTCCCAACGAGATTCTACAAACCCTGAGGAAATACGCCTACATCATCTGGAAATCCCTCTTGTTGCTAATACTTTCTGTGGTGATTCTGTTTGTATAACCCCTACCTGCTGGTACAAATATTGATTACACGATATTATTAATGCGAAGATTTAGTTTCTCAACTAATCAAATCGCCATTTTCACGCAACACCGAAGAGCACCTATCGAAATAGCGAATTTGGGAATAGTGTAGTAATATGTATGCTTACACTCAACGAATCCACTTGTTTTGAGTGTTTCCTCCCCACCAGTTTCTATCACCAGCAGCCAGAAACCTCTAGCCCCACCCCTTTTCTTTTTTATATCACACAAGTTCCTTTCCCCCACTCCACCTACGTTTAAAGCAATGAAGACACCGACACCCGTAAGATGTCGCAACCACTCCCGGAGACGCTCTGTCTGGAGGAGGATCTCTTCCTGGGCTGTAGGAGGGAGGACTCCTGCTCAGGTTCCCGCCAAATTCTCCTCCAGGGCTGAGTCGGTCCATCACACTCATCATTACAAGTACAGATGGGGTTCCTCTTTGTTAATGATCCGTATTATTATAAGTAATCCTTGTATATATAGCGTTCTGTTCTATAAGATGCCTTCTATGTGCATGTCAATCACATCACTAAACTCATGTGTGCTAGATGATTCAAATTGTCAGATACAAATCACCAATTCCCAAAACATTGTCAAGTCCGTGTATCCAATTATATCACTGGTCTACGGGTTAGTCTATCCAATGATTGTGTGCCTGTCTTCTATGTCTTGGGCACCTGTTAGGGGCATGGGAAGGGTGAGTCCTAACTCCTGCTAGTTCCAGGTGCTACTGCTCCAGGTGAGGGTCCTCCAGTGATTAAGTACTCGTCCTGTATGCAGCATCCTGGTAGCAGTAATGCCTTTACTCCATCCAGTGCTCGTGCCTGGAGGAACAGTTAGGGCACTGTCTTTGTGTGGGGCAGGTTAGTGTATTGGCAGAGACGGTAGCCTCACATCGCGCCTCGCACACTTCTCCACAATAACCCGACAGGTTGACCGTCCCCGCGCTGAGATCACTGTTCCGCCCCCACCCACCCCCTAGCGACCGCAGCGTCTGCGGCAGTGAGTCACCTGCACCCTGTTGGTGGCCGCGCGTACTACACACACACGTCGTCGTCACGACCCAACCCGTGACGGGGAGTACGTCACCGGGGGGCCGCGTGCATTATGCTCTCTGTCAGTCTGTGTCTCCTCCAGTACCACCCCTCACCAACATGCTACAGCAGCAAGGTGCCCACACCATCCAGGTCCTATCGGTATGGTGGTCTGCAATTCCTACTAAAGACCCGCAAAGTAGAATACTTCAATGATGTCCGGTTGGCCTACATCCCACAACATATATCAATTGTAAAAGTGATGTAACGATGCCACGCGCGACTCACGAATTTCGAGCTGAATACAGCCTCGGCCAGCGTCTATCCTACCAGGAGGTGCGGCAGAGGGTACGAGAAGTATTGCACTGGGAGGCCGAGACTGGGCTAGTTCTAGTCGCAGAATTGTATGTTCACTATTGTGGTGATTCCCCGGGGGGGCCACTCCCTATATTTTCGATAGTAACTATGTGTGAACATCACCTCAAATTTAGGACCCTTATCACGGGAGAAAAATCAACAAAACAGCACCCTTTTCACAGGAAACTGACCAAAAATCATAACCTTATCAAGGGGGGCCTGAGAAAAATTTAAAGCTATCGCCCTCAAACGGTAGGCCTTACCCTTGGCCTGTGAATAAATATGTGTATTTAATATTGAAAATGCTAGATTAATGTCTCGTCTGAAAGTTTTTCCAGTAATTCAGCCATAAAATGTACCCCTTTTCCTCCAAAATTGCTTAAAATGCAACCCTTTTCAAGGGCCCTCGCGGGCCCTTGCCTAAGGCCCAAAAACATACCCTTTCCCTTGGAATCGTGTTCACACATGGTCATCAAGGCTGAAGGAGTGGCCCCCCCGGGGGTGATTCAGTAAAAGCATGTACATAATATCATGTACTAGACTCGACGATGGACCCCGAGTGACTGCTGCGAGCAGGGGGAGAATGGACTGAGGGTGGGAGGCTGGGGATGCTCTCTGGTAGCTGGCACCAGGGGCCGGGACACAAATGACATCCATGTACTAGTATCCCAGTAATAACACGCTCCACAATGATGGACACCCACTGTATTTTTATCAATGTTTTGTGGTCCCAGCGTAATATTTCTCTGAGGACCATTATTAGGAAGAAATGTGCTGACAAAAAGGTGGGGGTGATGGGCAGACCTACCTCATGCCTCTGTGCCACCTGCAGAAGAGCTACTCGTGTACAAGTATTACATATTGGACACTTTGGCTGACAATATCTGAGAGAGCACATGAAGTGAATTTGAGAAGAACATGAAAGGTTTGCAGGAGCTGCATGGAAAGGACATTCTGTAAAAGTGTGGTAGTTTCTTAAGCAGCTTTTGGCAGCTAGGACGGAAGCGGGTACGAAACGATGGTTATACTTTAATATAGAAACTTAAGGTTCAACAAATTCATCAGCCCTGCTGTTCTAACTTCTACAGTTTCATAACTTTAAAGGTGATCAATTATCATAACAGCGGTTGAAATTCACCCGAGAAAGAGGGAGGAGAGATTGTGCAATCCCCTCTCTCAAAACTTTATTTTCCCCTCACTTTCTTTTTGATGTCGCATTCGCTAAATGGCAACTGGGGTATTCCCAGGGCTGACGTCGGCCTAAGGGGGGAGAAACTCCACCCCACACGCCTTTCTACCAGGTTGGAGGCAAGAGAAGTATCTCTGAGGGGTTAGCATAAAACGATGGTGGCCTGGCCATACTGGTGGTGGTACGTGTACTGCTGCTGTGACAATAGGGAATGTTCACAAATGACGTCACTCGTTTTGGGACCATTTTCACGACCCCACACTCCCTATCAGTATTTTGGGTATCAGTCTAATAATAAATATACAAATGCATGGCCTAGCTCAGGGTTTGTTACTAAAGTCAATGGATCTCCCTATGCGATGACGTCATGTGTGAACGTTCCCATAGTTGGCAGCGGGTGGAGCCACCACCACCGCCACCACCACCATTATGGTCCTGTCAACGTGAGATATGGGATATGTGAGGCGCACATCATGCCATGACGACATAGTTCAGGATATTCTTAGCCAATAAAAGGAATTGGCGTTATCATTCCTCAAAGCACTGCACCTAGTTCTTCACCTAGGGATATACTCGATGAACACACCCCATTGTGATATGAAACCCGGAAAAATCTATTTGCCAGGTTACAGTACCGTAACGTATACATGCATATATATCATATTATACAATGTATGATGGTAGCTAATGCCATTCTACCCCCCCCCCCCCCCCCCACACACACATACATATCCCATACATGCACTCATAGAGAAGCTGAATCCTGGCAGATCCCCAGGACACCCACATGTTTAGGATAGGTGTTATAGGGATGGCTATGTACCTTAGCGGTGGAATGTTCCATACCATCGACCATCTGGCCCATGATTGACCGCATACCTAAGGCTTTGTGGGATGTAATTCAACAACTCGTTTACATACGTATAATTATCGATAACATAAGAAAGTAGTGCCTTCATTCACAGTATGTCTTAATTTGAAAACAGTACGCAAGGTATTTCATTTAAACTTAAAAATTAAATGTTTATGCGCCATCAAAAATTATCACATTTAATGAAGCAAGTCCTATAATATTTTTCAACAGCAAAACATAAACGGAAATCGATCAAGAATGGGCTCGGCATCAGACCAATGCATTGATTGAATCACTCAATGTGCCAATGTACAGTAGTAAAACAGCCAAAACAAATTACACAAACATGGGTAGACGACCCCCCCCCCCCCCCCCCCCAACACACACACCTTATCCTAAACAGGCAAAAAAGTGTGACTGACAAAAAGTATGCTTAAAGCTGTGTTTACCTCTGTGATGCCAGGAGGTGGCCCAGACCTCAGTGGAGGTTCTCAGTTCGCATAATTCCGTCATTGTTGGGATGTTTTCTGTGTGTATATATGTCTGTGTAGATTGGATTCCTCCTGGGTTGGCTGGTGGTGGTGGTGGGTGAGGGTGATGGGCAGCTCTGAGCAGATAGAAGCTGGTGGCAGCTGGTGCCGTCTGTAAACACTGGTGCACCTTGTCACGATGGGTGCTGTTGTGTGGTCAGAAGTCACAGATGGAAGGCAGGGCGCTAGGGCCTACCTACTACTGCTGCTGCTGCTGGTGCTACTGGAGGGGTAGCGCTACCCCCACAACACTACTCCAGTCACAACTTTCTCTCCTCCTTTTCCCCCCTGCTTTCCTCCTCACAGACTGTGCACTGTATGGAATGGTGACGACAGGGGAGAGTTGACTCTCCACCCAAGTACAGGAAGTGTCAGAGCTAGCCTGCTACTGGCCTACATCCACAAACCATGTTTGCCCAGTATTATCATTACGTTATGTAGGACGCGTGAGGAATGCGCGGCATGCGTTGAGCGCACCGCCCAGGCCGGACCGAGCGTCGCCACCCGACCTGACACCTAGCGGCGGAAAAGGCAAACTAGGCCAGGAATCCCTGGATCGCTGCCTCCCATTGGTTGATCCCTGGGAACCGGCGTCCGCTGTGGGGTCCTGAAGGGGGCACTAGCCGCAAAAATAGGCAACAATGCCGGGAATGGGGGCTCAGGTGGGACATGTGAGTTTGTAACTCAAAGATGTCATAGCAACCCTGGGCACTTTAGAATTGCACCAATTTAGATGATTTGCCTCAGGGCCTGAGGTATTTGTTTGGACATGGATTTCTGCACATTAATCCAATACTTTGAAGCCCACCTGATGTGTAGCATACCCGGCGTAGCATACCTCCTGCCACCCTTTGCTCCTACTGTATATCACATTTAGGGATGGAATTTATCGTCAAATCATAGAGCCATATTTCACACAAACCACGGAAAGAACAAGCCTTCCTTGCACAGGCAATACTGCCATTGTGGGTTATATCATGTATGTGGTTGCATTTTATCAGGCATCCTGTTGTCCCAGCCTGTGTTACGAATCCCAACTGTATATAGCGGTTGTCCTAGGGGATATCTCTGCCATGGGGCAGAGGCATATATATATATACAGAATGCATATTGACTCTAAGTCTAGATGGTTGGCAGACAGAGGTTCTATGTCAGCGGCCAGGCATGTGGATCTACCTGGCATAGGTTGACCCTCGGTCAGCCACACGCATAGCTTAGTCCGAACATCAGACTACTGTGGTCAACTGACGTTCCCACGGTCTCAACTACCCCACTCCTGGCCACAGGGCATGGGATGCAAGAGCTGGAATGGGAAGTGGGAAGGGTGGGTTGGGCGGGTGGGGGGAGGGAGGCAGAGGGCCACAGGTGGTGAAAGAGATCCCACATAATCCAGGTAGGGCTATGAGGTAAGATACCTCACGAGAATGCACCAACGTGTGATGTACTAGTAGGCCAAGTAAAATGTGAAAAAGATGGTCGTATTCATGAAAACTCCCATTTGATACTCGAGTCACTCATATTTGGAAATGACGTCTTAAGTCTTATTACTGTCCCGTCGCGTTTAAGCGCCGGGTCTTAGATAAGCGGCTGTCTTGTAGAGTGAAATCTCGTTATAAAGAGGACTAATATAAGGAACTTCCTGCTGTAAGGAAGACCCTTCCATTGCCAAACTTGCCCATTCCCTCTATATTTAGCATTGGTTATAAAGAACATTGCTTTTAATGAGCAAATTTTCGTTTTATAATCAGCTTTCACTGTATAAGTGCCGGGGGTAGATGGGTATGGAAAGGCCTGAACGTTAGGCTAATATACTCGAGGGAAGTAAGATAGGTGTTAGGTTTATGATAAATAATAGAGCATCGAACTTTGAATATCGATTGATATTCCCTGGGTGAAGGTATCAAGTACAGGGGAACTATAGAGGTGAAGAGGGAACTAAAACATGTTTACCAACATTTATATATTATATAGATGCCATCATGATAACATAATAGTCTCCACACTCTTCTTTAATACACATACTACCTAGGAATCAAATTTCCAGTGAGCGCCATATAAATTAATGTGGGTTTTCATCACATAGATCTATATCGGTAAGTACACCCTACTATACTACTTTGTATCGGTGCATGTAAAACTAATACCTGACATAATGGGTTGGTTTCTACTGATGATGAATAGAAAGCAGACACAGTTAGAACCGGTATCTGGTTTAATACCATTCCCTTCAGACCCATATGAATAGTGGGGCATTAATACAGAACATAGCCAAAAAGAGTATTACAAAACCTAACTGTCTATGACACTTCCTCTGCTGTGAATGTGAACCCCCCTTGTCCCCAATGACCTATGCCCAATGGTGCACCGGTTCACAGCTAGAGCCGCAGATGGGACTCAGCTCACCGACAATACACATCCGGTCTTAGGGTGGTCTAATGCCTACCTCTTTATAGTCTGGTCACCTCAATCCGCGAATTCCTGTCTTTAAGTCCGCCCCATTTACCCCCGCCAATTGGTGGGAGGTATTTGGTCGGCTTATAGTAGCTAGTTTTTATCAATGAGCTACCTCTATTCTAGGTTTCTTGGTTGTATGGTTGGAAGTGAATGATATATCATAAATATTGTGGTTTAATATAGAGTAGAACATAATGTATGTTTCCCAATATACATGTCATACCTTATGGACATGTCCTGCACCCCCCCCCCACACACACACTTTAAATGTATCGTTATGTGTGTGCACGTGGAAGGAGGAGAGCCGGGATAGGTCTACCATAAGATGTTGTAAAAACAGATATCAAACATGTCCTGATTGGCCAGGATATCCACAAACAAGTGCATAGTATGCATTCCTCTAAGGTGTGGGTTTGCGGAACTGCGGGTTAGGAGTGCCAGGAAGGGTGTGTGGTGCATTTGGTATAACTTTGGTGCATAGAAATGACAACATCCCTCCTCACTGCAGTTTAACATCAATATCCGGGTGTAATCATTTTTAAGACAACGAGAGGTAGGGATGAAAGATAAAGAAGGGGGTTAATGTCAGCGAAAAAAAAATACAAGCACGATTAATACATTATAGGGTATGCAAAATATTCTTAGATCACTCTTTTGTTAAACAAAAGTATCACTCCTTATTGAGGACATTTGGTAAACCAACATCAATGTGACGTCAGTTCATGTCATTGGAACTGATCGTTAAAGGAAAAGTGGACGTACCATTACCCTCCCTTTAGCTTAGTCATTTCTATTTAATACACCATACAGCTGACATGCTTTTGCATATTCTAAACCATTTGCTATTTACTTTTATTAGGGGAGTGGAACCCCCCCCCCCCCCCTTCAGTGTCACCCAGAAACACGGATATGGACAGATGCGACCACTGACACAGAAATACACATCCCTGAGAAATGTCACACGAAAGGATGATTTCATACTGTACTACACCCTAAAAACTAAAGTACACAAAAGCCGGACTAGTGTGTATACCATATATATACCCACTGCGTATATTTGCTAGTTGAGGCGACAGCCGTGGGATCGGCTATTAACTGACAACTGACATCTGTCTGATGGAAAGGTTTCTTAGGAATGTCGATATATTGCCTCCCGACATAATTCTCACGGCAATGCGCGGACATTGTGGGCCAGGAGAAATTCCAACTTGACTGATGACCAGTGGTGGTTTGGCACTGGTTCTCCTTTGTATTCATGGTTAAAGAATGCAGGCCGGCCCCCCAGAAAGGGCTGGATGTTATAAACTCTACAAAGCGTCGTAATCTTTGTCTGAGAGAGCATCGTTCAAGTCGAAGGGGGGGGGGGGGGGGGGGGTATTTTGTAAATGCATTGAAAAGATACCCGTAATATGGTAATATAGAGCCAAATATGAATCAGGCCAAAAAAAAAGAAGGTTTGTTTCAGGTCACCCGACCGACTCTATCAAAACAGGGCCGACCCTACGTTTTTTTGGTCAATTTTGAAGAAATTTTCATGTTTTTACCTTTTTTTGGTCAATTTTAGGGGATGCAAAAAAGTTGGGTAGTACAAAATCCGACCTACCGACCGAACATTTTCCTCCCATGTTACCTGAAACAAACCTTTTTTTTTGGCCTCATATGGATGCACTTGTACAAGGGTACATTGGAACGTTCACCGGCTAGGTGGTAGGTAGGGTAGTATGGTTAAAAAGTAACGTCATCTGTGAACGTTCTCTATCGTAGTGCACAGCATTATCTCTATACCTCAACCTTTCTGTAGCTATCGCTATAATCATAGTGTAGGCATTCCGTAGAACCAGCAACGCACTTTTTAAGTGTTTTTTCTTCTTCTAAAATATAGTTTTATCAGTGATTTAGCAAACCCTCTCCTCTGGTGTGTGACATTGGCATAGTGTATCGTACTGATCAACCTGCTTTAAATGCAAAAATAATGGCCGGATGCAATTTTCGAAATGTTATAAACCGTATATCGGATAAACTCAATGCCAAGGCCCAAGGTCAATAACATCGGGGGTTCAAAGTATATGGGGTGTTTTTCTGTGCCTGGCACCATGCTGCGTAACTGTACACCAGGAGGAAACACCAGCACCATTTAGGGTTTACAGTTGAGATCGACTGAGAGTGAGAGGCACCTATAAATCTGGTCATTTCCTCCAAGCTCACCTAGGCTAAAGCCTCTATAGGGTATCCTCTTGGTGGTGGGCCTTGCGACCTAAAATCGCCGCTGTATAAGTCTTACCAGTATTAAAGAACAGGGTATTAACCGCACAGCTGAACAATGTTCATCAAAGCTCTCCCGTACTTGAGAGAAGAGTGCAGGAGAGAATGCAAAACTCCAAGAGCAACAGGTGGCGCCGCCTGGTGTTTCTGAGATGAACTTCCACCCAGAAGCACTGCCTCCAAACCTCTACATAACTTCTAATACCAGTATTGTGACAACTTGCCTACATACATACATTCATGCATTTTTATCTACATGCACATGTCCTCGTTTACCCCCCTACCCCACCCATCACACACTAGTCACTATACATGTGCCCGATTATTGAGGGTGGGCATGCTGTAACACATGACTGTGCGCAGCTAACAACACATACCCTCCACATACATCACCACAATAGGTCTGCATGTTTCATTGTGACACCAGGGACTGCACACAGGGTCATGAAATGGTCCAGGTACACTGGTTCCCAGTGCTATGCAGAAGCACAGTCAACTTTTGCTGACAATATTCATAATCGAATTCTATCAGGTAAGAAGTAGAGGCGGCCATGCCGAGTGGCGGGCGGCATTCCTGTCATACCTGGGTGGGTACAACACTGGGGTCTGTGTGGAAGAGGAAGATGGGGTACAGCACCCCCCCCCCCCCCACACACACACACACACATTGGCATGTCAAGCACGCTTTAGCCTGGCTCACCTCCACGCCCTTTTTATTCTCCTGCTCAACAATTGTTTGTCTATTCATCAAAATGCCTGCTTCCTTCCATTATTGGACGTTCAGCTTATTCATTATTTCTCCAGTTGGTTCATTCAAAAGGTTACATTTTTTAATACCATCAATATCACTATAAGCTTTTTGTCAAATCCCTTTTCTTCAAAACTGCAAACACACTTGGAACGCTTAGGACAGGTAGACGGCCGCCTTCTTAAAACGCTTAATGATAAAACATATATTACATTCTTACAAAGGTCTATGGTACAGCCCAAATAGTATATGCGTTCAATACTACACGCTAAACAATTAATACTCATTTGATCAAAAGGATCTTTCCAAGGAAAGCATAAGGCGAAATGTCTTAGACATTTGTAAAACATTCCTAGTATCTTAAACAATTATAATGCATTAAGCAGAAATTACCGTTCTATTTAAAGAGCCAGGACGATAGGCGTACTCAGTAATGACCATTAACATCATTGAATTAAGTTTGAACAAAGTAGGTCCAGTCGACAAGAATTTCCATCGATTTTAAGAAATTCCAATGTGTAGACACAACTAATATATTTGCCATCTGGTATTTTGCACTGGATAACCATGTATGATTCATACCTGTGAGAACTAAGTGTACTTAATTCACACCATTATGATTATAACATAGGATCACCCCATGTGGTCTGTGGGTTGGTTAGGACATTCCTAACCACATAACCTGCATGATTTGCCTAAACCTGGGTCCCAGCTTGGAATGTTGCACACTACAGACTGAGATCACTTGGTTGGAACCAAAAGAAGCCGTTGTTGGCGTTTCTGTGGCCTGCATGAGGTGGGCCCGGCGCCCAGGAGGAAGGGGGCTGCATGGGGCAGGGTACAGGAGGTATGTTGATGGTGATGTGAAGGTTTGGTAGGTGCCAGGAGGAGATAATGGCAAGTGTGTGCCCCATACACTCTACTGTCATGGCAGTCTTTGAAACGGCTCCAACTACACGTATATAGACATGAATATACCCCTCCCCCACCCCGCCCTCCCCCTCCATAGAATGAGGTGAAGTTTACACCGGCACATTCAGTCATGTTTCGTGATTGCCGAGAGCATTTGTGCCACACCTACGTATATTTTTGTTCATAGATACCTATAAAATGTATCTTTTTGTACGAGCAACATACTTGATATATGATATCTCAATACACTATAGGCTCTATATTGATTGACATGGGGTAAACCGGGAGAGGAGGTAGATTTGAGCAGATCTAATTGCCGAAGCCCAAACATCTATTTGGGGTAAAATACCCGTCAACTTCAAAAAGATAGACCTGCTGCAGAAGTCTATTACCATCATACCGTAGCGATTAATGCGGCTTTCAATTTAGTAGGGCCTTTACTCCTGCATTTTTACAAGACGGAAGCTTATTTTAAAAATCAATTTTAGTGCATCAGAAAATGCTGAAGACCTCTCTACCCTTGGTGCTCTATTCCACTCTTACACATTTATACCGCGATGACACAGTATACAATAAATCATTGAATGCTAGTTACTAATCAATTTACCAAGAACACACAATGTGCCATTGATCGGTATGAAGCGAATACTTAACAGGATATCTTATGCCCCTCACTTATGTCACTTACGGATAATCAGAACACAATTTACCACATCTATTGCAATGCAATAGTCAAAGTAAACATCAACTGCAATGTACACACATTCCGGTACTCTAGAGGCATAATGATAAAGTGTGCATACAGTACAGTTAGGCCTACACTCACGAGAACAGTTGGGTTGAATACTTCACATTCCATCCCTCTCAAAAACTTGTGACCTCTATCTGAACGACGTGGTAATGTATTATCTCAGACTACCTGACAGACGCTCGGCATAGTCTCCTAACGGTGTGTTCTCAATGACATAACACGGAATGTGAATTTGCAAAGAATATGTATTATTTTGAGGTACATTTTACAATGTATATGTACATACAAAGTATAACTCGTTTGCCATTCAATGCTGTAAAAATTATATCCATAACTGTGTATTGAATTGCACCGGAGTTTACATAAAATCTGTGTGTAAGTGTGTATACAATGTATATGCCGTTATTTTATGTTTTCTTTGCATGGATTTGAGTGTATCTTTATGGCGGGTGGGTGGTGGGTGTCGGGCGGGGTCTTTTCTCAAATAGGAAAATATTCTCTAGATTTGGTGCAGACAGGTTATCAGAGTTCTAAACATGGTACCCCTGGTATAATCTGATAGTTGGACCACTGGACACCAGATACAAACAGCACTGTACCCTGTCCAGCGTACCCCCACTGACCCAAGTCTCTCGGGAGGGTTCGGGTGAAGGTATAGGGCTTAGGTTCGAGCCTCGAGGCACTGGGTGCAAGGTGTTAGGGGGAAGTCGGGGTGAGTTTATCAGAGCATGTGCGGCGTCATGCGACCTAGACTGCCCCAACCCCTGACTGTGACCCGAATCATCGCCCCAGTATCACCCCTAGAGTGGGTCTGGGCTTAGGTGTCCCTCTGCAGTGTCACTACTATCAAAGTAGTGATCCCTGCAAACAAAATCTCAAACGGAACTTGTGCCATTCTCGAGTCTTGACTCGTGATCACTACGAGAATTTGAGAATGTTTATCAAACGTTTTCTGGATATTTTCTTGCGTCCTATTCCCTGGATTTTTTTTTGTTTTTTTTGAATGAGCATAACTCTGAAAATTCAGAACGTTTCTTGAATGTTCTCTGTACACTTTCTTGAAGCGAAAATTGAGATATCCACTTCATCATTCTATTGGTGGAATTTCTTGTTATTTGCACAAGTAAAACTCAGGAAATACACTAAAAATCACTATTGAGCATGTCACGACAGGAACATTCACTATTCTGGAGAATCTCCCCTGTCTATCTTGTGTACATACAGCTTGTGCTTTTCACGGGAAATACACAAGATACGGTACTTACTACTAGCTTGTGTTATTCTTGAGTTCTGTTTGGAGGTATGTCATTGACATTCGCTATATCAATTGACTTTTCGCCATCATGTAAATATATTCAAATAATTATATTGACAATTTTGATAAGTCAATACACATGTATAACTATGTCAATACATGTATAGGGTGTGTATCATGAGAAATTGTTCTCTGCCAGTAGAGAAAAGAAGGTATGCACTTGTAGCATGGTACCTGAACTGAACCAGCATCCAGTGCACCCTCAGAGAGGGTGTTTTCCACAATGTGTAGTAAGGGGGGGGGGGGGGGGGGTTAACAGCTGAGCTTACAGTCAGGGTAGTTATCCTTTTACTACCCGTACCGGCCTTAGGTCAGATTTCTACCTACAATATTTAAGACTGAGAGACTCATGTCGGCAAATATCAAGTGAGATTTTCAGAAAATGATAAAACTGGTGTTCAAGTACATGTACCACTAACCATTATTCTGGTTATACATCTCTCGCCTTTGAGGATCTATGTGAATAGGGATCGCTGTGTGTGTGCGTGCGTGCGTGCGTGTGTGTGTGTGTGTGATACCCCCACCCCGTCAAAGTCTACCGTGGTGTCCACCCACACCTTTCGTGAGACTTACTTTAAAACCATGCTAACAACCCCCCCCCCCCCCCCCGAACAACCCCTCCCAAGACACGTGAGAAGGGGTCAGCGCCAGGATGGGTGTGTATATTAAACATTGCTGTAAATACACACAGTCCTGATGGCCACTTTCCTGCCGAGTTCCTGCCATAGGAGTATAGGCTTTACTAATGTAAAATTGTAAGGATCCTTTTAGTAAAAAAATTAAAAAGCATGTTGAACATCGTGTTGACCTTGGACCTGAGAGGTAGGCTACAAAATATCAATCAGCCCTGACAATCAGTATACCATAAGGACAGTGACAAAATCGGAGCAACAGATAACAAATCTGGACCGGGGGGGGGGGGGGGGGGGCGCTTATTACGGTAATGTTTCCTGAAATAGCAGAATAAAAAAAACTGTCAAACTCAATACATTAATAGTCTGCATTATGCAGGGGCAGATCTAGGAATCTGGAAAAGGGGGATGGGTAAAATGTGCCCCCACGGTGGGCGGTACATTGATGTTCATCATTGGGCTACAGCAAAATAGGCTGGGGGGGGGGGGGAGGGCAGTGTTGCCGAAATGACATTGGCACATCGGCATTTGCCCATGTAAAATCCCAATGGCCGATGTATTCCGCATTAGCGAGATACAGTGGCTCCACCTTTTGGACCACTGGTAACAATCATAGCCCTTTGCCCTGCAAGGACCAGCTCAGCCAAATCTCGTGGCCGAGATTAGGGTACAAGCAGGGTGCAGGTATTGTGAATAGGTTGTACCTGGACACTCCTAATGTCACCTGTGTCCAGTATAGTGTAGTGGTTAGCACTGTGGACTCATAATGCTGGGAGCCCAAGTTCAAATCCCTACCAGGCCAAATAACACTACCGTATCGTCGCATATAGGTGCCCGGGCAGCTATTTATTTGGACAACCCCATACACCCGGCTCCTAATCAAATCAGGCAGCTATTCAAGGCCAGGCAGCTATTGTTTTAGGGGCATTTAACCCCCTCCCCCAAGAAAAAAAGAGAGAAAATCGCACCTAAATGACCACCCCTATATAAGGCTTCTAATAACAAAACCAACTTGCATTGGTGGTCATTGTCATAATATAAGCTTATATCTGGTGTACAGGAAGCATACTAATTAATCAAAGATATGTAATTATAAAGCAAACACCACCTACACTGCAATGTATACAAGACAACAAGCTGTGAGAAAGCTGCATCCAATGAGACCCCGGCACCTATTCAAGGCCGGCACCTATTGATTTCAAAGCCCTATTACCCCCGGCTACTATTCAAGGGAGGCACCTATTCAAAACCCGGCACCTATATGCGACGATACGGTATGTCCTTTAGATACATATTTCTAAATTTTCTTTAGTATTGTGAATAATGTATTCTGTTTCCAAAATTGCTTTACTTATGAATTTGATTACCAGGCATTGCCTGAAAGAGATTTGAACTCAGGTACTCTGCATCATGAGTCCACAGTGCTAACCACTACACTATACTGGACACAGGTGGCATTAGGAGTGTCCAGGTACAACCTATTCACAATACCTGCACCCTGCTTGTACCCTAATCTCGGCCACAAGATTTGGCTAGGCTGATTGCTGTGAGTACTGGGAATAGACCTAGTACCAGTGGGAATGGCGCTATCCACTGATCATCTTGCTAAGGCCCTATAAGGGCCCTGATCTCACCTTTCCAGCAGTGAAATATTTTTTCAAATATTCCTATTAGAAGCTGAATTAGGTCCATGCATCTTTTATATCAAAGTATTTTTCTGTGAATTTATGCATTTTCCGATCAATTTTATAACTATAAGCTGTCATTAAAGAAGCATTTTTACTCATTTATATAAAAAAGTATTAAATGCGCTATTTATATGGGTCAATGTGGCCTGTGTAGAAAGCAAATGGCCTGTGACAGCTGTGTAACTGTAAGATGCCTTGACACAGGCCACACATTGGCCTGTGTGAATAAAAAGTTTTCTGGGGGGGGGGGGGGAGAGCTCTGGAACCGCCCTGTTGTGTTGGCCTATGTTTCTTCATTCAATATTCATGGTGAATATTATTCACACAGCTGTAGTCCACAGTATACCATTGATATAATAGCACCTAACGGTGACACTGACCTTTTTAATGTATCAAGTGTGAGACAGCCAGTGACTGAGCGATAACAAATTCCTTGCATAGTTCACTCCCTGGCGCGCTACTAGTTTCTAGGACTAGGCTCCCACGCATTGCAGTGGGCAAACAATCAAACACACTTTCTTACCTCAATCCTTGATCCCCTCATTAGCTTTTAAACCACATCAACCAAGGTTGTATATTGACATTATACAACTACAAGGCAGATTTTATCACTGTCAGATTGTGGTCAGACAAATCCCTATTTGCGGTCAGGCCATATAGCTACATAGATCTACATAGGTGACAAGAGCTCAAGTGCCACGGCCCAAGGAATGCAAGACGTTGGGCACACCGTCGATGATGAGAACTGGAAATTAAAATAGCGATGGAACTTGAGAATAACATTATTATACTTACTAGCAGCGTCATTAGTCTCCACCATAGAAGCCGCCCGAGACAGCACTTCCAAAGGACTTTCCATGGCTGTCATGTGTACGTAGACCATTGGCAAACAAGGCAGGAATTTCACCCGTTTTTATTTTTGAAGCCGCAACCACTTGCCAAGTCCGTGCGTAGGGTTAGGGGAGGCGAGTCTCGGTGTAAAGTCTGTAGTTCCCGCGGATGTAAATGTCCTCACAATCCGTGCTGTTCCTGTGACATAGACAGACACAACGCTACTGCTGAAACACTGATGTTCAACTTCTGCTTGAAGTTCTTGTGTGTCGACCTGTTGGTGGAATTCACGACAAGAACCAAAGATTTGACGAGCACATCGCGCCGCAGGAATATGAAATTAAGGTATGAATGGAATGGAGGAATGCCTAAGCCGGTCACGTGGGCCCTCGTTCTTTCTTTTGATTGGTCCTCCGCTCGGAAACAATGGCGGAAGCAACCACATCTGCCGGAGAAAGGAATGTGCGCGTCTTTCTGTATTATTTGAGCCTTCTGCTGTGTTTTATCCCAATTAAAAGCTGTTTAAAACATAGCCATGTAACCTGTGTTCCAATTGAAGATGTATCTTGAGAGTATCACAGAGTTCTACCATGACAGCAGAGGATAGCATCATCTGCGCCAACTCAAGCCGAACGGGCACCTGCAGCACGTGCTTCTGCTTTGCCCTATATGGATAAGAAAAATACGGAGCGTGAAGCTACAAACGGAAGGGGAGTAGCTGAGTAGTTTGAGCGTCACCACCAAGTATACCAAGAAATGGTACTTAGGCTCTCTTGTAAAGTTACAATATTTAGACCCCCATAGGCAATGATTTGAGCGGTGTGCCTAAAAATTATCCAAAGAGGCCTCCAGGTGTGCCACGCCACTTTTAGCTAAGGGAGTGATCATTTTTTATCAACAGGGGGGGGGGGGGGGGTTTGTTTGGGGGGGGGGCAAAAAAATTTGGACCCCTTGACCGGGGGGGGTGTAAAAAATTTGGACCCCTCTTGGGGGGGGGGTCAAAAAAATTTAACCTGTTTTGGGCCAAAAAGCCCGCGCGTTACTATGCTTCAAAGGGCCTGCGCGCGCGCCGATTTCCGACCCGTAGGGGGGGGGGTAAAAAATTTTGACCCGTTGACCGGGGGGGGTGAAAAAAATTTCGCGCGCTCCGCGCGGAAAACCACCCCCCCCCCTGTTGTTAAAAAATGATCACTCCCTAAGGCCTAGGCCTACTACAAATTACAATCTAGTTATAAACCAGGAGGCTCAAATTGAGCCTCCTGGTCTATCATGACCCGGGATCATGGCATATTAAATGTCAGTATGCTCCTATGGATATTTGCAAATGTGCAATGTCTAATACAGCTTTCTATACATCCGATCTCAATATTGTTTACAAATAATTATATGACTGCAGAGGGGTTTTCGGCGACCTGGCGACCTGGGCCGTTTTCGGCCGTTTTCCAGGCGACTTTTCGACCTGGGGCAATAATTTAAGCGACCTGGCGACTTTTGCACAAAATTGATTATAGGATAAAGGGTCTAAAAAACCTTGCGACCTGAGGGGGGGGGGACCCCTCTGCACCCCCATTAATTCCCAACAGCATATAAAGATAGCATACAGCTCAGAGGAAAAGGGCACGTTTCCTTTATAATGCCCATCTCACCAAATGACTAGCTCAGGGACTGAACTTATGTCCGTTCCCCTCCGTAATAGAGTTCAGCAATAGGCCTAAATTGCATTCAGGGTGGAGGAAAGGGTGAATGCAGGTGTCTACACGCACATTTTCGGACCTTAGGGGCCTATAAGTGATATAAATAGGCCTACTTGGAATTTCTTCATTTTTTCAACTGCCCTGGATAGCCTGACATTTTTTCTGCAACCAAACTCGTTTAACTCAGTTCCAGATTTTTATTCAGTCTAAACAACAAAATTAAAAAAGCCATCCACTTTTTCTAACTTTGAGCCAGAGAGAGACAGGAGGTCAGCCTTTCGATAGGATGACAATTCTTCACCATAGACAAGATACACAGCACATGACCGGGTTCTCTGTTTACTCTTTTTCCTGACCACATGTTTTTCGTACCCAAACGCTGAATGGGGTTTTGGTATGGGTCTCGTGCTACCAAATAACATACCATTCTTATTGGTATGCCTACTTTGGTCCTATTAATGCTAATTAATTTATACAACACCCATCTACACTGTAAAAATATCATTGAAATACAGAGAATCACTGGTATCAATGGGAACTGGGCAACCCACGTTTTTAAGGGATCTCCATTATTAGAAGTCACCATAATTTTTGTGCAATTTCACTGTTTTATTGAACAGTTGCTCAGAACAATTAATTAGCTATTCGAATGAATTTAACATTACGTGTATCAGTGGACAGTTTATCATAATTATCCACCATATTCATTTTTCCATAAAGACATCTGGTGCCAGTACCTCATAATCATTATGAAATAGCCCCCTGAGAAGTACATAGACTGTCCCACATCACTTTATAATCACATTTCATGACAAAGCATTGCTGTAGGATCAACCACAGTGCTGAGCATATGCATTTTTCTTATTATAATTTGTACTTCAGGATGAGTGTCTATGGTAATAGAATTACTCCCCTGTGTCACACAGAACTGAATCTTTTATTAATCGTGAATATTTCATCACATTCAAATTACATCTGTTTATCTATGTTAAATACCGGTATTGAAAAATATTTAGCACATTGGCACATTTATATCAATTTAAAATCTAGAACCTTCAGACAAATGGTGTGTTTCAATCAGCTGACGTAATCAGTACGGTAACCAAGGAAACCCCCTGTTTGCGGGACATCCCTCTGATTAAATCAGGATGGATTAAACATGTTTGATATATCCTCTGATCCGATAAGATGATCGAGATATCTTTGCGAGACATTCCATTTGTAGTGGCATTTACCAACTAAGCTGCCACCTGGTAAGAAAAGACAGAACTACCCACAAAATAGAGTTGCACTGTAGGCTGTGTTTCATGAGTTTGTAACAATTGAAACGTCTTTGACCGGGTGTCGTCTTTGACCTGTGTCGTCTTGACCGGTGTAGTCTTTGACCAGCAACACAGAGAAAATTATCAGAGTCATAGTAACTGCCTTGTCAGGGTTAAACAGGGTTTAACTCTTTTACAAGCTCATTTGACTCTCCTAATGTAAGGTGTCAATCCCTATTTGACTCTTTTATCACTATTGACTCCTTTACACTGCAGAGTTAAGTTGGTTTTAACTCTGTCAGTAGCAGAGTCAAACTCACATTAACTCTTCACAAGAGTCAAAGTGAGTTTGACTCTTATGTGTTTATTTTGTGATCACCACCAGGTGGTGACACCTGGAAAATAGCTGGGTGTTTACACTAGATGGCAGCAGTATATATTAAAGAGAGAATTCCCTCCAATGTAGGATACACTTTTCTTAACTGCAATTAAGGAAAATGTGTCAATTAGTTGATGAATGTATAAGAAGGAAGATATTTCAATGTCGTTTCATAATATATAGAAGTTTCCCTTTGAATGTGTAAATTAAGATAGAGAATGAAATATATAATTGGAGACACCTTACTTGCAGTTTTAGATTAACTATAAGCATGAAACAACACTTCCTGAAGGTATCAACTAAACATGGATGGCAAAGATGACAGACTTAAAATGGCCACTTGGACCAGTCTTATCTTGGCTAACTTGATGAATATTGCTTGCTACCTTTCATTATTCATAACTTGAGAGGTTCTCTGGGTATCCAAACAAAATCCTTACTTCTACTCTTCCAGAGGGGAGAGTCAATGATGGTTCAACTCTCCATTTTTAAGGAGTCGACCCTTCTTTGACTCTGATTTAAAGGGTGTCAAACAGGTTTTGACTCCTTGCACAGCAGAGTCGAATATGCTTTAACTCCATTCAAGAAGAGAGTCAAATACAGTTTGACTCTCCTGCCTTTTAAAGAGAGTCAAAAACAGAGTCATTCTGGTGATAGAGTTTGACTCTGCTAAAAGAGTTAAGTTGACTCTGATAATTTTCTCTGTGAAGTTTTAAAATGCCTGAAATGGGAGCTATGTACACAGAAATGCCAGGAAGTTTGAAGTATATAGTGTTAAAATATCCATTAACCTTTTCCCCCCATTTCTGTGTACACTGAAAACCTCAGGGTCGTCATTTTGACAATACCTAAATTGACAACTTTGGATAGTCAAGGTGACGACCTTGGGTCATCATTTTGACGACCTAAGGTAGTCACATCTGATCAATTGAAGACAAAGTTGTCATAATGACGACCTTAGGTAGTCACATTAATTGGGTAGTCAGAATGACTACCTCAAGGTTGTTGATTTAGGTATTGTCAACTTGAAGACCTAAAGTCATCAGTATTGACAACTCTCAAATCCTAGGTTGTTCCAATGACTACCCCATGCTACCCCATGCTATTGTACACAGGATGTGCAGTGGCACAGAACTGCCACCCTGCGTTAACATCTGTGTTAACACTGGGTGGCAGTGCATGACTATTTCAATCACAAGCTATAAACTAGTGACAGGGAGCAGAGTGTTCTCTATACCTTTGGGGTCATCATTCTCATCCATTGGCAACTTATTTATAACAAGTAATGCTACTTAGTTCAATAAAGAGTACACTAAATATGTGAAAGAGATGCCTCTCATTAAGAGGTGAACGAATTAGAGACTATATTCATATGCCATTTCACAGAGCACATGCCATTATTCATTATGACAACCTAGGTCGTCATAATGACTAGGCTCCGGCCTCTGGGTTTTCAGTGTACATAGCTCCCATTTCAGCCATTTTAAAACTTGCTGGTCAAAGACTACACAGGTCAAAGACGACACAGGTCAAAGACGACATCCGGTCAAAGACGTTTCAATTGTTACAAACTCATAAGACACGGCCTGTAGAATAAATAACGGAGTTTCACTGTAATTGTTCACGCACAGATTAATCACACAGTTCCTTGGTTTATGGAAGTTCACTGTAAAATCGATGAAATTTACAATGATTCACTGTAAACCAAATAATAGTGCTGCACTGCCAAATTTAACTGAGATTCTCAATAAATTCAAGGCATTTTTATTTTTTAAACAGTAGTGTTTCTATATCAAACTACTGTAATTGAATAGCCTGTAATTACAATCAGCAATTAAGAGCTTTAACATGCCCCCCCCCCCCTTTTTTAATTTTTTTTTTACTTTAATGGATCGAATGGTCTAGGCCTACATTAGGGCCAAAAATGGTCAGCCCCCCTCCCCCACTTCTGGTCCCTTCATATATGGACCATGCGACAGAATTAAGACGTCGATTTTCCATAATATTTTTTTGAGGGGGGAGGGGGGGGCTCAACAATTTTAACCCTTCCAGAGGGGCCAGAAAAATGTAGGCGGTGCACTACCAACCCCCGTCCCCCCTATGGTTGAATAGGAGGACTACTGACCACTCCCTTATGCTGCTTAAAGGCGCACTGAGCTCAGGACCTAGCCCTGCCGAGTTTTGTACGCAAGTGACGTCGTGGGTTCAGTGCGCCTTTAATACAATCAAGTACATGTGTATCAGCTTTGCGGACACTTTTTAGGAAAAAGGGTGCGGGAGGGCGCTTTTTATTTTATTTTGTTTCACTTTTTTTTCTGGAGTTTTTTCTTTCTTTTTCTAGAAAATTGATGGTCTGCAATTGGAGATAAGATCTGAAATGCCTTTTAAATTACACTTCTACTCTCAATAATGGCTGAGATATTGCTTGTATTTGGTGTTTTTCTCCATGCGCTATTTTTGGTCATTTTTTTCTCTAAAGGTCGAGTTACACGGGGCAACTAGTTGCTAGCAACTTATTGCTGGCAACTAGTTGCTAGCCTGCAAAAGATAGGAGGCAACTAGTTGCCCCCAAATCCATAAATATGGATCCCAGGCAACTAGTTGCTAGCAACTATTGCCTGCAACTTTTGCATTAGACGGGGCAACTAGTTGCCTGCAACTAGTTGCTAGCAACTAGTTGCCCCGTGTAACTCGACCTTTATAAAGGGGTGGAAATCAAGGACTAGGATATGGCCGCTTGTGACTGCAGATGGGTTTTCGGCGACGTGGGCTGATTTCCAGGCGACTTTTCGACATGGTGCAATAATTTAAGCGACCTAGCGACTTTTGGACAAATTTGGCTATAGTAAAAATATTCTAAAAAAGCGACTTTCCGACTTTAGGCCCTTAATTTCGGCGACTTTCCGACCTGAGGGGGGGGACCCCTCTGCACCCTAGAGCCTCTAAGCAGCTCTGTGTACTCGTCCGATCCTCTCCCGAACTCGCACCGTCGATAGACTGCAGTGATACAGATGATACTTAATCTATCTGCACATTAGTCTAGTAGATAGAGCATCGAGGTTGGCACTTCTGGCAGGAAGCATGAAACTTTGCTTATAGGGGTTTTTCAATGTGCTGAATCCATTTCTAAGTGGAAACATCATTTTTGAAAATTGTTTACATCGCTGGAAAGGCCTGGCAGAGGCTACAACCGCCGCAGACCCAGTCACGTCATTCAGCGTGCGTGGCAGAGGCTCCGGATGAGGGCGCGAAACCACAGCGTCCCTTGTCGTTCCATCTGTTTCATGATACAATTCGTACTTTTCCGTCGCGTTCCCAACCAAAACAACTCACTCTTGAGTCAGTGGAGAGAAACAAAATAATTATGCTCCGACAAAAGCCAAATCGCTAGAATACACGACAGGCATGTGGTGGAATGGTCGATCGATGATGACGTGACAGTGAAACAGCATCCACTCCACTATGAGTGATTATACTCGGGTTACACTGAGGTAAGTTGACCATTAATATCGCGAGTATACTGGTATCTCCCATTATCGCCCAGGCGTTCCAAAATAGTTACTATTTTAGTGCTTACCCCCTTACAAGCTGAATTGCAGCTGAATTTAGTCCTTGGACAATTACTATGGCTGAAAGCACAGTAGATCTGTCTTTGCTGTAGGGATTTGACAGACTTTTCTATTAAATTGTTTGAGTTGAGATTTATTAAAGTTTAAAGCTAGCTTTACCGTACTGTGCTCTTCAGTCTACACTAGAGTGACTAGACTACAGCCTACACGGTATAGGGATAACACACTAAAACCATATTTTAGGAATATTATTTTTTCTCTTAAAGTAGAGATCGTTAGAAAGGCAATGCAGTTTACATTATGATTATGATAATTGACCCACTAGAAGCCAAGTTATTAATTTTTAAAGATAAAAAGTTTGGAAAATATTCTGTTATTTTCTGTCAGTCACTGTCCAGTGAGTACCCCTTATCTCTGTGTACACACTGCAGTGCAGACTGTAGTTGAGCCTTCCCAACCTTCTACCTTCTACTACGTGAAGGTTGGGCCGCAGCAGGTTCGCAAAAGCTGTGAATGAGTGCGACCCAGGCTGGGTCGCAAAGCGCTGCACCCTCATAGACGGTGGCGCCACCTAGCGGCGATTTTTGGTTGCTCAAAGAGGGCCCTAACAATTGCCATGCTGCTGCGGCGTAACCCACAGGCGTAGCATCAGTGCCACAGTGGGTTACATCGGAACTATGCAGACTGCAGCAGTGGAGGCCCGATTTTGCACTACACTTAATTACATACATGGTCCTAGTTTAGGCCCAGATTGGAATAGAGAAAATCCAATGGTACCATTGAAGAGAAAACACTTGCAGGATTAATATCCTATGTTTTTGCAAAAATATGACTGGGTGGGTCATTTTTATCACAGTGGAAACACAGAGTTTTATGATTGCTCCATATTCTGCATAGCTCATTTTCATGCACTTTTGGCTAAAATAGACCTTTCTAATATCGGTTCTTGCCAAGTTTTGCTTGCATTCAGCAGTGAAATAGGGCTAGAACCCAAAAGTAAATATACTAAGGAATGTTCTGTAAAAGTGTAAGAAACTGAGACAAATATTAAGTAAAAAAATTAAAGGTTCAAAGTAAAAACCCTTACGAATTAACTAGAATCTGTACAGGAATTAGATTCATTCTTTTCTCATGATAAAAGGCCATGTTTCCAGCTTTAAATAGAGGGGTCAAACTTTAAAATCCACCAAGTAATAAGCAAAATATCAATGTTTTATATTTTCAGTGTTTTAACAGAATTGTATTGTGCCCGCACAAATACCCCTTTGGAACTGATAGGTTATCTGATTAACGCTTGGGTCTACAGTAAAATTACTCACAGATTCTGAATCCTTGGTCATTTCTACATAAGATGACCAAGTATGATTAAATTCGACAAAGGGAAAGCATCAGAGAATAGCAAATAGGATTGTTAAGTTTACTATGGTGACAGATAGGGCTCCGCGGAAATGGGCGCTTGGGTGTTATCCCTACACGGTATTAAAGTTGGACATTCCACAACATGCTTTGGGTATCAAAACTCAAAATTAGGACAAATCAACTAGGATATAATGTTATGGCTGTGTCTCACGACCTTGGGCCAATATTTTCGTCTCTGACCGGGTGCCAGCTCTGTGCCTCTGACCGGGTGCCAGCTCTGACCGGCCTGAATAAAAACGAGTTATTTAGGGCAGATGATGATTAAAATGGGCAACTAATTAGAGTACACGCTGGTATTTTCGGCCAGGGGGTATTTTCGGCCACCTTGGCTTTATTTTTGTCCTACCCAATTATATTTTTGAAATAAACATGATGTAATTATTTCAGTAGACAGCTGAAAGCATTGTTTTTGTTTCCTGGAAGTGAAATGGACCCCAGGTCATCCGAAACAAGTATAAATTTCCTCATTTAAAGAATTTGTTGGCCATAACCTTGTAGCCTTAACATGTCAGTTAATGCATAATTAATATAGAATCACCAGTTGCCTAGGGGTAATCATATTGTGAAATTTCATTGAAATGCAGGTTGTGCTAAGTATATTTTAGCTCTTTTTTATATTTTAGGTGAAATTTTCTAATTTTATATTATTCGTCCCTAGTTTAGGGGGGGTGGCCAGAAATAGGTGCCATAATTCAGCTGTGGGGGGTATTTTCGGCCACCAGCCAGTATTTATGCTGTAAAAAAGCGCCCATAACACTGGTAACAGCTTTTCTTGTAGGTAACTCACCAAACATCGGCGCCCATGATGGAGAGTGACAGATGACGTCACAGATCACGTGACTGCGCTGGTATCTGTGGGTGTTTGATTGACAGCTGACCAGCGAAGTCACGTGTTAGCGCTCTAAGAGCTTGTACTACTTAGCCAGGACCTGCGGGTTAGCCCCCGGCACCCGTGGGAACCAGCGAATTTGCATAGAAAATATATACTTTCCTGTTTGGTAGGCCCCCGGGGTAGCCCCCCCCCTATATTAGTTTTGAATAGATTTTCAGACCTAGATCTCCATTTTTGGGTGAGCTAAGACACATAGACCTACCACCATCATCCATGGCACATTTAAGGCAGACCCTGAACGTTTGGGTTGGAGCCTTTTCACACATTTTTTATGAGAGAGATCAGAACAAAAATCTGATTGTGGGAGCCAAATTTAATAAATGTACCCATTTTGCATCTACCTCCACTTTTAATTGGCACATATATGCAAAGTGGCCGAAAATACCACCCCCTGGCCGAAAATACCCCCCCAAAACTGAAAATTTAACAATTAGCCCTACTTGTACCAGTAAAACTGGTATTGTGGAGCTACCTGTCCAAATATGTTGAAAATACCCTCCCGTACTTCATCTATCAATAAAATTGCTTTGGATAAATATTTCCATGTGTGGTAGCAAATTAAAGCTTAAGTGGCCGAAAATACCCCCCAGTACTCTACTAGGTTAAAGCAGCTGGTTAAAGGGTTATAACATCCAATAACCTTTTCAGCCAAATTCTATCTACATCTGCCCTAAATAACCCGTTTTTATTCAGGCCGGTCAGAGCTGGCACCCAGTCAGAGCTGGCACCCGGTCAGAGCTGGCACCCGGTCAGAGACAAAAACATTGGCCCAAGGTCGTGAGACACAGCCTTATGTGCACCTCCAAAGTGTTTTCTTTCAGATTCTCTCACCTTCAATAATAAGGCTTCATTAGGGTAGGTAAAATTGAGTTCCTGATACCAGTGCCATACCAGGCAAAAAAGACAAGTTCAGTCAGGCGTCAGGCCGACGAGGGACCGGCGATCCTCGGCCGGTGGCCACTATTTGTTCAGTTTACAAGAGGATAAAATTTATCCACTCTCAATCTGTAAGACGCTAGACTGAGTTGCAGTCTCATGGACTTAATATAAAGATAAAGAAAAGCAGGACAAACGGGCTAGTACAAAGTAGTAGGACATGTTTTCACAGTGTTTTCTTTCAGATTCAGTGACTTTCATCAAGACGGGTTTTTGGGGAAATTGATTTACACCATCATGGTGCTACATTGGTACCGTAGTTGGTTTTAGAATAGGCCTATAGTGGCCAAAACGCCAGTGGTGCCCTCTAGTGTTCTGTGGTGCCTACTTTTGGTAGTTCGACATGTCAAACTATACGGGACTGGCATATTAGGCTACGGAGGTTGCCATCTTGACTCAGAACAATGCATACCAGTATTAAACACCATAGATATATAATATAGATCTACAAATCTCCCGACATATCTATGATAACACTGATACGCTATACTGCGCCCTTGTTATAATCACCCAAAGTACTTTCCCTTTGTTCCACGTGTGAGAGGGGGCATCAGCTTGATAAGGAGACAATGCCTTCATTGCACTCTAACTGGCTCTCTGGGGTGTAGGCCCAACTACCAGGTCCAGGATATGCTAGGCCTGTAGAGTCGTAGGCCTACCAACCCAGTACGTGGATCCGCCATTTAAAATGTTGTTGGATGGGGTTAGTCACTAATCATTGACACACCCTGACTGGTACCTTGTCCCTGGGTAACCTGCAGCAGCATTTGATATCTGAGTTTCATAGCTGTCCAAATGGACCCAAATGGGCGCGGCAATGGAAATACAAGAGTGTCTGGATTCCAAACCATAATACTACCGGTATACAGAAAGAGGCGAATCTATTGGCACCAACTTGAACCAGCCCCAACCTCATACAGTGATGGCACCACCACGTCAGAGGGTAGGGTGGCCGAAGGGTCTTGCCAAGTCCGTATCTGATCCTATGTTAAATGGCCCTTTTATGATGCCTTCCCATTTTAGCTAGGGAGCAGATAGAGACTTCTAATAACTTGCTATCAAGAGGTATTGAAGAAGTCCATCATATTTCGGCTGGGATAAGCATGATAAATTGTCTTACATAATGTAATTCAGGGGTAATGTTGACAGAACTTCAGATTTCGAGTCTGTCTTGAACTCTATAACGAGGTGATCTCTTGAACCTGTCCTTTGGAAGAATTTGCACTGCTTGATGGCAAATCTATGTATCAACAAAATGCTATTATACTGTGGATTGATTTACCGTTCTGGTTCTATAGCATTGTGTAATCAATGCACAGTTTTTACCCCAGGTTGAACCCGATTTTGAGCTGTTTCCTACAACAACTGCAGTGATTATGACAGAGAACCTGACTAGTGGTAGGCCTAATTATACATGATATCGATAATAAACTAGTATAGCTAGCTGGAACCAGATTTATAGAAAAAGTTGTGACAATTTTTATAATATTACCGTAAAACCTCACGTTTAAGCCTAACTTGTGTATAAGCTGCACCCCGACTTTGGGCCGATTCTATAAGCTGCACCAGAGATCTGATTATGGGAACTTTTAGTACTGTTCCATAGTAGCAAAAACTTGTGTATAAGCCGCATCCTGACCCTCTGCTGATCCAATAAGCCGCACCGCCACTTTGACTCGCGTACTAGCTACGACTTATACTTGAGGTTTTACGGTAGCCCTTGATGTTGAAGAATTGACTAGATTTCTGGGATTTTGTATGTGTTGTATGGAAATTTCAGTTTTAATGTGCAATTGGGTGTTTTATACATAGTAGTTCTCATTTCTCATACAAAGTCTTTATATATATCAACTAAGAATTATCACACCTAAAATAAGTTTAATATTGTCATGTTCAAATATATCATATTTTTAGGTGTTTTATGCACCTAAAGTGTCGGTACCGTAAAACCCGCTTATATGACAAATCTTATCTGGCATTTTTATTTTCTATAAGCCGTATTTGTTTCTGTAGTTGGGGATTCGGCTTATAGGTGGGGTTTTAATACATCAGAATAAAGAGAAAACTATTTTTAAAGCCCCAGGTTGAACCCGATTTTGAGCTGTTTCCTACAACAACTGCAGTGATTATGACAGAGAACCTGACTAGTGGTAGGCCTAATTATACATGATATCGATAATAAACTAGTATAGCTAGCTGGAACCAGATTTATAGAAAAAGTTGTGACAATTTTTATAATATTACCGTAAAACCTCACGTTTAAGCCTAACTTGTGTATAAATTTTTAAAGCTATTTTGTATAGGACAAATTCTTTTCTCAAGTTGGGGGTTCGGGTTATAGGTGGGGTCATCCTATAAGTGGGGTTTTACTGTATGTTAGACTCAGTGCATGTAAAAAACTACTGATTCATCCTGGTGCTCTGAAAGGTGGGGGGAGAGGTGGTCCCCAAGAGGCATGGCCACTCCACTCCACTCCAACCCCTCGCTACCAAGTACTATAAGGATGCAAGGTCCTGTGCACTGGGGAGGGGACATAAACACATGACTTGCACCTTTTAGTTTGACCTTTGTAAAGTTGTGCCCACTTCGTAGGTGTCCACTATGCATCTGCATCCACCATGCAGTAATGGGATCAATCATGAATGCAGGTTCGGCTGCAGCTTTTGGTGAGAAAAAAGTCCAAAATCGCAAAAAAGCAATGCACCTAACTCCAGATCTGTCAGAAAGGATGGAGGGGTGAGCTCTAATGAGGTATGTGACCTATTGGATGACTATGACCATGGTGATTTGTTGAATGTCAATATTGGGTCTTTCTGTCCTTACGATACGTATATGTCTGATTCATTTTAAAAATCCTCAGGCCACACTACAGAGGGGAGGTGGTCACTGACCGAAAACTGGAGTTTTAGGGGTCATCAATGGCCAGTCCCCTTTTCTCAAAAATATTAACCCACGGTGAAGGACTAAGGATTTCACACCTTTGGTGTATTGTATAGGCTGCCCTCACATAACCAAACGTTAAGTGAGATACCACCCTCCTAACCTAGTCATGTAATTATACTAATAATGTAATGATATGAATGGTAATTTTGATGCACACTCAGTTACTCGTATTCATTACGTAGATATGAATAAGAAAGGGCTTTACTTATGAATGGGGCACACATGTACATGTATATTTTTTCATCCCCCCCCCCCCCACATTTTTGAAGAATTCAATGCACTAATGTGTGCATGAATGGGAATAAGCTACTGAATCTGCAGTGGGAATACCTTGTACACAGTGCACACAACTGCCACCTTGTGAGTTACGTGTATAAGAGAGGCATACTAATTGCTCTATCAATGATTGTGCAGTGAAAATAAGTGTGGGTCACTGTGTATGGATTTTTTTATAGAAATACGTTCACAAATACCATACAAAATAATGATGCTTATCCCCATGCCAAAAGTGGAAAGGAGCCACCGCAACAGTTGGGATACTGACTTTAAATCAATGTAATGGGAAAAATTGTAGCCAATTATTCTTTTGAGCAAAAGCATATACACGTATATTCATTCAGATATCATATACATTGTACCAGGTAGCCTAATACATTTCTCGGCAACTTAAACAATGTATACAATATAAAAAAAAGTCAAACGATAGTGGATCTTAAGCCAACATGACTAATCCTGAGGTTTGCAGGGGAACGGATTTGCTATGCTCTTTCCCGGGAAGAGAAGTTTGTACCACCAATATATTCACATACTGTTGTATACACTTACGTCGAATGACTACTACGATCGCCACTCACCTTGTGAACGGCGGCCCCTACCCTATTTGTACTGTTGGGCGCTATTGACCAATTTGCGCAGAACGCCAATATTGACATTCTGCGCTGCGCCATTTACAAATAGCGCAGGATCAGCGCTGCGCAGAATACCAATCTGCGTGGAATACAAATTTCAGTGAAGTTGCGAGCACATGTTCCATTTGCAAGTATGTGAATCATCAATTAAACCAAAATTTGTTGAAAAATAAGAGTGATGCCATTAAAATTCCTGGATGATATGTAACCATCTCCCAAAAGTGTAAGATTTTACCTAATTTCCTTCTAGGGGAGATATCTTCATTAGAATCTCGCAGACATTTGTAAGCAGCGCACTGGAGATTGGCATTCTGCGCCGATTGGCGAATAGCGCCCAACAGTACTAACCTTACTACATGATTCCGTTCATCAATAAACCAAGTGACTTCAAACACAACATTTGGCAAAAGATGATGTTGATTCAAAGAACTGAAGCATAAAACTCGACTTTCTTGCTGTCACTAAAAGTCATTCTCCTACAGAGATTGACTATAAACTAAGTAAAATGCCAAAGAAGCCATTCCTACAAAAATTGGGTGAACTCCCATTGAAAAACAGTGAAAACTAAGCAGGGTTCTCCACAGACTCAAAAATCACACCGTAAAAACCTGGCAAGCCCACAAAGCGAAGGCCTTGAAATATTTTTCAGGGTACCCAGGTGGTGTTAAAATTGGAATAACCTCCATTCCATTTGATGGATACTTTATTTATTTCCAAATAATAATGCTAAAATGGGAATAACTTTGGTTCTAAACCTATAGACAGCTGAACTGATGCCGGCTGCGTTTCTGCAGTAATTGACCCAGGGACCCTGGGTCTCTGTGAGACGGTTTTCCAACAAAAAACATAGATTGGTCAGCTGACTTTGAAAATTCACCCTGCTTTTGTTTTTTGGTATTTCTCTCCCAAAAAAAGCTCATCCACATCTCGGGAACTATCTTTCTCTTCCCGTTTTTCCCAAAATTTCCGTACAATTTTTTTTCCTAGTGAAAAAAGACAAATAAAAAATGTCAAAAACTACCCAAAAAACAAGTCTCTGTGAACTAATGCTGAAGATAGGCCAGTGACCTTGAATCCTGACTTTAAAAGAGTCACGTTCACACAGACTTCCTATACCTGCAATGGTGAAGAGCAGGTGAGACGTTTTTATGAGACGCTTTTTGGTCAAATAGAGCCTTCCATAAGGGTGCTCTCGGAATCCACGGGCATCAACTTTCGCGCATGTTTTTGCGTGTAGTGCATACAACTTACAGCACAGGCATGTTGAAAACGCTAAAGTTAATGCCCGTGGGTGGTGGTAGATTTTTTTTTTGTTTTGGTCTGCCAAGTGCCAATAGATCAATATTTATGATACCTATCCTGTTGTGTAAACCATTTTTAAATATTTCCACTAGAAGCCCTGGGTCACTTGTGATGTATATCACACAATCCATCTTTTAAAGCTGGCGGCAGTGAAAACAATGCCAGCGGCACGCTGGCGTAATTGCAATGTTGGGATAACCCTGTAAAGTGTCCATGAAACTGAAAGTAGACTCCAGTTCTCAAAAGTGAAAGTGAAGTCTATGGAACTGAAAGTAGATCTCTGAAGTGAAAGTGACTGTGCATTTGTGTAGGCTAGGCCCAAGTGTTGATCTACAAATGAGTGACCAAGAAAAAAAGTGACAGTGAATCTGACTCTGGGAGTCCAAATCAAGAAATAGCTGAAGCTAGGAATGTTGTATGTGCCATAAGAGAGCTTATTCCCAATAAAGAAAAGTGGGCTAATTATCGAAGAAGGTTTAATGCCTGGATGCGAATAAACTAAATCCGGAAAACGGGAGAAGTGCTCTTTCTTGGCTCCTGAAGTCCAATATCTCGGACATGTGAGCTAGTGTGGTGAATGAGGCCAAAGCACCAGAAAACGTCCAGGAACACATTCCTCGAGATGGTTAACTACTATGGAGGGTTTGTTAAGAATTTGTCCAAATCCTCGCTCTGTTAATCAATCTCCTGATGGAAGCGGTCGAAGGAGTGCGAGGGGGCATTCATTAAAGTCAAAGATTCCCTTACCAGTGACACAGTGTTGACGCATTAGATATGAACAAGAAGCTTCTGCTCACTACAGACACATCTCCTTACGGAGTGGGTGTGGTTCTGTCACACATTGACGAGAACGGAGAGGAGCGACCAATTTCCTATGCGTCAGTGACTCTGACAAAATCGAAGAGAAACTACACCCACATAGAACAAGAAGCGTTAGGTATTATCTTTGGAGATGTAAAATTGCACAAGTACCTGTATGGTAGGTCATTTGCACTGTACCACAAACCACTGACTAAACTATTGGGTCCGAAAAAGGGATGTAACAACATTGGCAGCAGTAAGGCTGCAGAGATGGTCTCTTGAGACAGGTATTTTTGGACTTTTTGTCAAAAAAGCCCCTTGCTTTCTGTCCCTTTTTTTCCTGTGAAACATTTGAAAATAAACATATTTAAATGCTGCTACAAACAAGTTTTGATCAATGCCAATCCATGCCATCAAAGATTGAAACTAAAAAAGCAATATTTCATACACAAAATTGATATTGAAAAAAAGTCACCTAAACAGCGAAAAAACTAATTTTTAGGCGCAATGCTAAAGGATAGGGTTTCAAGTAAACTACAGACCTTCATGAAGTGTCCCTTTACATGAAATCCTCTTTGTTCTAATGTAAAAACGGGGTGAGACACTTTTTGAGACGCTCTGAGGCCGCAATATTGCCCCTACCTTCGGTAACCTTCATGAAAATGAAGGTAAGGCTATAACTTTTTAGTTCTCTCTCCACCCGTAAAAGATATGGTGGCGCCACTCGCAGTTCATGTACTCCACAAGAAGTCAACGAAACATCACGACAGTCCCACAGCGACAGCGACACCGTATCTCTGCCGTTTATCGTACGATCAACTCGCTTTTTGATAGGGACAAAAGGCGGTACATGCCTGCAGCCTGCAACTGTCGCCCATGCCCACCAGCTCGTCCACACCCACCGGCTTGCCCACACCTACCGGCTCGCCCACACCCACCGGCCCGCCCACACCCGCCTGCTCAGTTGAAATATGATAACATACTAGTGTGACACATGATTTGAGGGTAGTTTTGATCCAGGAATACATTCCTGCTCTCAGAATTGACAAATAATTCATTGTTCCTGAAATAAAATTTATGGATTTAGTCATTTAGTCCATCAATTCAATCCCTTTATCAACCTGACCCTGAGTCGTTTGCGATGTTAATCACATATTCAATCTTTGCTTACATTTCATTTTCATTTTTAACGCTATAGATAAAAACAGTGAAAAAAGAAAACTAAATGAAAATAACAGTATTGCAAAAAAAGGCCCTGGTTCACATGTGATATAGATCACATATACCATTCATTATGTCAAGTATAAGCGATCAGAAGATCATGCCAATGCTGACTATCTGAGTCAGGCACCGGTGGACATAGCCAAAGAAAATATGGAGGCTCAAGTGAACTATTTCAGCCACACTGACAAGCTACTGATCAACGTCAGAGATATCAAGGAAGCGACCCGAAAAGATCAGATCCTCACCAAAGTGTATGAGTTCACCATGAATGGTTGGCCGAACCATGTTGATGATGAACTCTTACCATTCTATACCAGACGACACAAGCTATTGTGTGACCTAGGATGTCTTCAATGGGGGATGAGAGTGGTTATTCCTCAGAAACTGCAGGAAAGAATACACGAGGAGTTAAATATCAAGTATGTCGGTATAGTGTGCATAAAAGCACTAGCATGTAGCTACCTGTGGTTTCCTGGCATCAACAATGCAATAGAAGCATTAACAAAAGCATGCAAAACATGCCTGAGTCTCAAGAATGATCTACCAGCATCTCCGATGTACCCATGGCAATATACTGAGAGACCATGGGACAGACTGCACATAGATTTTGCAGAGTATAAATATGAAATGTTCTTAGTGGTAGTAGACGCACACTCAAAGAGGTTAGAGGTAGTGCTGATGAAATCTACGACCGCAGAAAAGACCAGAGATGTACTGGAGTAGATGTTAGCCCATAACAGGTTCCCAAGAGAGGTTGTGAGCGACAACAGCCCATAATCACGGATATGATCAGTGATATAAGCAAAAGTGGTAATGACCCTGTAGTTGTGGAAACATCAACTACTGCAATGCCACAGGATGATGTGGTTACCCAGGATGAACCAGCTTGAGTTGTGCCACACCAGGGGGTTGATAATCCACGGACAGTACTGTCACCAAGATGGATAGCACCGCCACCAAGACCAGTGCCTTTGAGAAACATATTAAAGAGCGCCATCTAAGTTTGATGACTACCGTATAACTCCGCCTCTAAGACAAATCTTATTTGCTGTTTATATTTTCTATAAGCCGAATTTTTTTCTGTAATTAGGGGTTCGGCTTATAGGTGGGGTTTTAATACATTAGAATAAAAAGAAAACGATTTTCAAACCCATTTTGTATAGGACAAATTGTTTTTCTCAAGTTAGGGGTTTGGCTTATAAGCGGGGTCATTCTATAGGTGGGGTTTCACGGTATGTGTCTAAATAATTGTCTTTTATTTCAGAGACTGTTAAAGTAACATTACATAAAAATAGGTGTTATGGTATTAAGAGATAAAGACATAATTCATATACATGTATGTAACATACATTATGTTATCTGAAGTCATATGTACCGGAAAATAATGGAAGGGTCTGTATATACTATACTACCGGTAGTATATACTATACTAGTCTGGAGTTGACTGCATGAGGAGTGACCCACTAACATTTTCATGCGCGGGTCTACAAGGCAATATCAAAACATCATCAACGTATCAATTTTATTTATGATTTTCTCTCTATAGCGACATATGAGATGACTGCAGAGTATAGCCAAATTCATCCAATAATACGCCCCCCCCCCCCTACCTCTCCCCCACCCCTGACAGGTCCAGTGTTATTGTCTGTCCCTTTGTCTGAACGGATGCGTAGATGGGATGTCAAACGTCAATCTACTAAAGAGTGCAATCCTGATCTTGACTTGACCTCTAGGCACCTCGCACCCCGGATCCGCTCCTGAGGCCCCAGGTTAGCTACCTACTTGTAGACCTACTCGGAGACCTACTCGTAGCCGGAGCTGACCTAGTAGTGCTAAGGGTCATAAAACTATACATAGCAGGTCAACAGTTATTGTTATGATACTCTGTTCTATATATAGTCGTAGCATCCCCCCCCTCCTATATCCCCACACCCACTCACCTACCGATTTTTATCCCAACGAAAAAGCTCACCATTAGTTGGCCTATTGCTATATTGAGGAGAATAGCAGGAAGTTGAATATGTTATAAATACTGCTTTGTGGATATGGAGGAGGGATTCAATGATAGAGGTACATGATGGGATCAGTTACCATGTGTGTTGATAGTGCATGTGTGTTGTCAGGTCGCTACGTGTCATAAAGTTGTCATCATTAGAAATACCAAAGTCATACTCGATGTCATCTGTGATGTAAATCAAATGATCAATCTTTTCTTACCATACCATTTGCCCATTTTACATTGTAAATTACACATGCCCAAGTCAAATGTATTGAATGCAGTACATGCCCTCTGGTTGGAAAAGATATACTAGACTACAAAGACGTAGGATGGTTCAGGATTAGTACAGAGGACGAGATGAACAAAGATAGCATGATACTATCAATGATATTTCTGATAACCAGTTAGGTGCCTCCAGAGGGGTAGAAAGCGAACTTTTCCTGGCGACCTGGTACAATAATTTAAGTGACCTGGCGACTTGTGAACAAATTGGCTATAGTAAAAACGGTCTAAAAAGTGACTTTCTGATCTGGTGCCCTTAATTTCGGCGACTTTCCGACCTCAAGGGGGGGGGGGGGGTCTGGACCCCCAGTTAGACCCAGAGAAGGATGAAGCATCATGAACTATGGAGGAGCAGGTGTTGTAACTACTGTGGGTGCCCAACAGGTGTCACCGTGATCGTTAGTATGACGTTACTGTTACTATAACACGTCACTCCCTCACCTACTGTCAAGAGTTATGACTCCTTTGTGTGTTGGAAGGCCGTTTACCCTCGAAATAGAATAAAACTATGTTCATTGGAACCTGATTAACGTTTTAAACAAAGCGGGAGGTATGTCACTCATTGAAGGTACCGTACTCCCCCCTCTCCCACTCCCAACGTCCATCACGTGCGTCTCCCATCCGTTTCCCTATGCCGTCCCTCTCCCGTCCCCTTCCGTCCCTCTTCCGTCCCTCTTCCGTCCCTCTCCCGTCCCCTTCCGTCCCTCTTCCGTCCCTCTCCCGTCCCTCTTCCGTCCCTCTCCCTCCCCCCAAACCATAGAGGCCATGACATGGGTCCAGTTCACGAAAATCGCCAAGGCAAGGGTCTACTTAAAAAAAAAATTTTTTACAGCAAAATCCTTCACACAAGAGCAATTTTCAAACATTGTCCATTTCATCGCTTTTATCCCCAAAGCTAGGAGTCCAAATAATTACGCACGCATACTTTTGTCCAAAATAGAGCCCCCACCGCCCTGTTTTACCTTGTACGCATTGGGAGACCCTCCTCCCCCATGCGTACATACTCAAATCACTTGGACCCCCCCCCCCCCCACACACACAAAATGTCTGCCAAATACTATGTATTTGAAACATATTCCGAATAGGTAGCAGCCTCAAACACGAAAATTCTGCCTCTAGAGGGGTCAACGTCCCCCCCCCCCCCTCCTCCAAACAATTCAATAGCTGAAAGTAATCACGATGCGTATGCCAAAATGGTAGTTGAATATTGAGGGTTAAACCGCGAATATCACACAGCATGGCTATTTGGATCTGCCTTAATGGATGTGTTTTCCAAGTAAGGCCAAATAAAAAAAAGGTTTGTTTCAGGTCAACCGAGCGACCCTAGGAAAACAGGGCCGACCCTACGTTTTTTTGTGCAATTTTGAAGAAAAATTCATATTTTTACACTTTTTGGTAATTTTTAGGATTTCCATAGAGGATGGCTAGTACGTTCATGTTAAAAGAAACAAAATAAAATAAATATCCGACCTACCGACCATAGTCTTTCTTCCCATGTTACCTAAAACATACCTTTTTTTGGCCTAATTGAATTATTCAGTTCCGTATGGCTCATTGAGTCACTCTGAGTTGCTCTTTTTTTGGAGTCCCTCTGAGTTACTCTTCTTTTTATTGTGGCTATTCATGGTGGGTTTGCCCCGTGAGAGAAACCAAGGATATGTGGACATATTTTTACTTTCAAATGAGCTCTTCGTTGAACACATGTATTGCTTTCACGCAGAGGTATATATAACATAGAATACACATACATACATGTATATATATATATATACATGTATATACATGTGTAATAAAGAAACCTTGAACTTGAACCGGTTGTTATTGCACTTGAATTAACTTGAGCTTGACGTTACTATCAAGAAAGGGTATCCACATGTATTTCAGTAAAGAGAGCAGAACGGTGTTAGTTCAAGGGTCAAAAGATAGTGGTTCCTAGATCCCTCCCCATTATTGACAGAGGAGTATCCACAGACATTGCTGCCGCCACATTGGAGCGACACTACTGGGTACATTTAGTCTTTTGGCAGCTTTATTTTTGCTTTTTTTAATCATACATCCAAAAGTAATCTACCTCTCTGGTAAGCTATAAAACAAAAATGCTATTATTTTAGATTTTATCGGCTTTTATGCATAATGACGCATATGCATGGCTTTGTTGGAATTGTATAGAAAAGTAGTATTTGAGCCCCCTTTAACTCTTAAGAATTATATGTACCAGTATTATGTTGTCGGGTCTTGACAAATGTTGGTGGGGCGCAAACTCATTCAGCCCCCCCCCCTTCTGATTAGAGGGGGAGGGGGCTAGGGCCCCTTCCTGATTGGGGAAGGGGGATTCTCCAACTTAGTGATATAATATTATTGGAAATACTTCTTTAAATCGTATTTGATTTAGTCACTATTTTCCATATGTTTTATTGATAGCTTTTTGTTAATATTAGTGGCACTATTGGAAGAATGTTCATTGGGAGACTCTTCAAATGGCTGATCCTTCACGTCTAGTTCATGGGACACGATGCCTGATTCTAGCACAACAGGGTAACACTTATATAATCGGGAGATTATAGGGCTAATGTGGGTATAGCAGCGGTATTACAGTCTATTGAATTAGAAGATGTCTCTGAGTGATGATTTACTCCAATACCCCGGGGTTAAATGACATTATGTATATGTTTTTCAGGCCAATAACTCACTCAAAAGCGCGCTTGCCAAGTTCGGCACCAACTTGGCAATGCTGAATACACAATATCTACCCTTGAACTACCACAACTTGTTATGCAAGTATTGCCATGTGTGTGCACAAAACAGTAAAGAGAGCAGAACGTGGTAGAGATGTACTGCGGTGTTGGGTGGGGCCGGGGTGGGGTTGTTTGGAAAATAAGTCGATCCCTCTAGAGGGATGGAGGGGGGGGGGGGTGTCGCTTCTCTAGCTTCGGTGAAAATAAATACATGCGTTAAGGAGTATCTAATACATGTAGTGAATATTTCAATTTTTCAAAAAGTCAACCAGGGAGGGTGGGGGTGGAGGGGGGGGGCTTGATTGGGGGTCCCCATGTCCTATGTCGAACAATGTCCCATGTCACTATAATTATGTTCCTTCTGTCCCATGTCATTAAAGCCCAAAACGGCTCATGTCGCCTTGTCAAATTTAGGGGTCTAGGGCCATACAAGGCTACAAAATGTCCTGCCAGGGCAAGACTCCAAGAGGTGATGGTTACCAACCAGTCCCTAAGTGTAGCCTCACATACACAAACACACAGACGGTGCTACCACAGGCAGACACGCGGGCCGGCCCATCACGGATATATTGATCTAATCACCTTATCATCCCCCAATCGGCTATCTCACTGAGCCTGCCTGGTGAAAGGTGGGTGCACCTTGGGCTGCCCCCGCCCCTCCCCCTGCCGGCCCAGCTCGCGTCACGCTCCGGCCGCCCGCCATGATCCGCCCGCTCCTCCTGTCCCCAGTCACTCACCGTGTGACCAGTGAGCGCACCAGGCGTCCTCCGCTACTCTCTCCAGCACCTCCTACTCCTCCTCCTCCTCCTACTCCTCCAGGGCCTGAGCAGCAGGTAGGTCGACCCCCCAGGCAGTGCTTGATTAATCATGTCAACAGGTGACTCTGCGGTTAATATTTATACATGCAGACTCCTTAGTTTTCTTGGGTGTTTTTCTCCCTGTTATAGCCACAGGCTCATTCTTGTGATTTGTCCAGATTCAATGAAATAATTTGCTACCAGTTACATTTGGAGGGTGGGGAAGGGGGGGGGCTATAGGGTTTTCCAGGGTAGTCTTAGTAAAAGTTGGAACTGAGGGAACCAGAAGGCACCATGTGGCTTCTAGATTTCCAAAAAGATCCTGGTATGACCCCAGATCTCTACTTGTGTTACCGAACACAGTTCAGGTCCATGTCCCAGTTTTTTTTCTTGTCCAGAGTTTGCAGGTATGATATTGCAAGGGCATCCCAGCCCAGCGTAACCTTCAGCCTCCAAGCTGCAGTCATAGGTCTTTTATTTATGGGGTTTATATAATAGTGACGTATAATGTGATTCTGCACCTGTTTTATTCAAATGCTTATGTAAGCTAGCTGGAGTTATTTGCATTAAGAAAGAGAAAAAAACTATGTGACTGGGTAATTAAGTATAAGTTAATTTGCCCACTTACTGGGAATCCCGGAAACACCCAAAAGTACTTAATAGATACGAGTTAAACTGGTTATCCAGGACTATGTCGAGGTAATTGGTAAGTCAAGTCGGCCTACACCACTGGGAGGCGAGAGGGATTCAATTAATATCACTTTTACTTTTTCTTTTTAAAATTTAATCGGAGGTTTTGAATATGAAGTGAGTGCATTATTAACGAGGCATGTGGGATTGTACGGATAAATTATCGCGTGGATACTCTTATGTAAATGTACAATTCGTCTCATTGCGAACATCTTGTTTAAATATCTCCAGTAGTTAAAAAGACAACACCCAGATGGGAGGGGGCACTAAACATAAAAACTGGAATACGGTACATGTAATTGCCGTATGTCCTCTCCTCACCCTTTACCTTTCTACACGTAACCGGTGCATCTACAGGGATGAAACCTGTTTGTTTAATGTCTGATGATTTGTTGTCGGGAAAGCAATTAATATTTAATGTCGCCAAGACCTGTGACTACCTGTAGAGGGCTTCCATATGGACAGTTCATGTTCTTTTAAAAGATTGGTCAGTTCCTGTATCATCCCTGTACCCTCACAATATTCACTCATCCACACCATTCTAGAATGTCAGACTTCATATGTCACACTCCATAAATTAGACAGTTTACTTTCTCCGCATGTACTTCCAGCAACCCATTACTTTTGTTGGGAGTCCTATTTTACTGTAACACGATCTGCTTAGACTTAGGATTTACATCCAACTTCCCATACCTTGTGTCGGACTAGCTGGTGAGGCCGACAAATGGCTCCTTTGCCCATTAAGTGCGGCATAGCAAAGCATCAGTTATGCGCTTTCAGTTATGCATCATGCAGACTCTTTGGGAGTGTATGCAGCAATGGTCAGTTACTCGCCAGGATAACTGAGGATAACAGGGATGGTGAATGAAAGCAGTATGCCGCCCTTAAAGGGTTGGTGTGTTTACATCATATTTGGAGCTCCTGGAGGAAAGCGCCTACATCACTATGAGGTGGCTGCTTTCAGGTATACTAGCTCCAACCGAGCATGTATGCAGGGTGTGGCCAATGTAAGGGGATAGGTCGGTTAGTAGCTGCTGTTTGTAGAATGAGTGTCTGATACTTAGGCTGTGTCTCATGAGATCGAGCCAATGTAAACGTCTTTGACTGGGTGCCATCTTTGACCGGGTGCCATCCTTGGTTTGATAGAAAACAGTTTACTGAGGGCAGATGGAGATAAAAATGGGCTGAAATGGTTAATAGATGTTATAACATTTAAATTAGTAAATTATAGCCCATTTGTATCTTCATCTGCCCTAAATAAACCGTTTTCTATCAAGCCAGTCAAAGATGGCACCCAGTCAAAGATGGCACCCGGTCAAAGACGTTTACATTGGCCCAAGGTCGTGAGCCCTAAGTCTTCAGTTAAAAGCTTCTGTTTCTAGAATGAGGTCTGATATCTAGGTTTTCAGTTAATATCAGAAATAGGGTTCATAAGGACCTAACAGTCGGGGCACCTCACGATTGTACAGCACCGCCAGCTAGTCTGAAATACAGTATACAGGGATACACATCTGTGCAGATACTGTGGTCGTACTTTATTTCGCTGGGTATATATTTTCGCTATATTCACGGAAATGAAAAATCCGCGAAATTCTTATATGCTACAGTATGGATTAAATACCCGCGAATAAGTCTTTTTTGCCACCTCAGCGAAAGTTTACACCCGTGAATATAAGTACTTTCACAGTAGGGGGGAACAAGAATGTGGGCTCGCTGTTTTATCGGACTTATCTCAGGAGAAATAATGGGTGATTGTTTTTTTTGCAAAGTTTGTTTTTTGCAAATGCAATAATCCAGGTGACAGCAGCGGTTATACGACCACGGTTTACATCTGACCATATGACGCTATATATAATGCCCCTTTCCCCCTCCCACTTTGAGCTATTTTAAATACCATCTTAACTTTGAACTCAGATGTACCCATTGGTATTTTTCCACTAGTTCAGTTGGGTAGGTTTAAACCATTCACTAGACCATGAACCACTGGCTTAACCACCTAAAAGGCTAATCTACCTTGTCAATGGAGATACCCTTTATGAATACTATGTGCGTCATTCCCCAATAAGTCATCACTGTGTGGGATATATGATGAATTCCAAGTGTGCCTAAGTATGAAGTGAAAGACATGCTACAGTATAGAGTCTATCTATTCACATGCCTCTATACCAGAATATGGGCAGTGACAAGTCACTGTGCCCTCAGATAAGATAAGAAACTGAAGGTTGGGGAATGACCTTGCTGTTTGTCGCATTGTCTCTGGATACATGTACACACAGTCCATGTGCTACCTCTGTACATTTAGGTTGGCAACACCACCTTGCTGGCTATAAAGTATGAAACAATAGTTCATAGATATGCGTGGTATGTTTGCTATGCCTGGAGTAACTTTTGTACATTATGTAGATGATCAATGGTATATATATATAGTTTAAATATTGAAGGCTACTGTGTATTATAGGGTACCAGCAGCAGCAGCAGCAGCAACAACAATAACAACAACAATAATAATGATAATGATAATAATTCCAAGGGTAAATATAGCGAATGCCATTATAGTACATTATAATGGCAACTGCACACGAGCAACAATTGATTATTGTTTCGCGTACAGCCATGCAAAAGATATCCATCTGTTTGGTGCATACACAGGTGTGTTTGACACAATAGAAATGAGCCTAGTAGTTGGGTATTAATAATAGTATTTCTGTTGTGGAAGCGATATAGAAAAGGACACATTCGTATACATAAATGTCATATTATGAAATATGATGCAGCTTTATAATAAGAGAAGTAGTAATATGCCAATGGTGGTAGAGATCTGTAAGATAATATAACATGATATCTAATATACACTTTAGTACTAGAGTGGCTATACAACACATTGTGACACCGATGGAAGTGACACATTACTAATATATACTAGTTGCAAAGGTGGCACAGATCTTTAGGACACATAATATCCAAACGCAGGTGATATTGATTATGGCACAATGAGTTCGCCTAGATATCTAACTGGAGATTAGGATGTCGCGTAGATAGTACCACTAGTACCTCAATACTGTCTACAATAGTTTGGTTCGTATATTATTAGCAATGCTACTGTCAAGTGTTCCTAACACTATTATTGTTGCCATTGTTTTCTACTGATTTGCAGTGAAAGTCTGGCCCCTATGGCAAGGGCGAAATGATCAATTTTAGTCTCCATATTGATGTAATATATGTGCAACATATAGAGGGATTTATGCTGTACTATTGTAACGTGAAATGTGTAATAGCGTACCATTATGCAGAGCTTACCACCCCCCCTGATATCAGATATTCTCATCAAGAAATGACTGATAGAGAGCAATCTCCGGTAGGTCTTGACCATTCTTCCATTACCTAACACTTGGGAACTCGTAGGAATGCTATGCATACAAAAGGCTCTTTGGTACGGAATGTGGATCCGTGGGTATATTTAGTATGCTGTTGTTTAAGGATGTGCTGAGTCCAGCATCACTATTTTTACACTGACATCTCTCTCGATCTCTAGTCTCTATCCCTTGGTCGTGTTTCTCCTTCCTGACACTCTCAGTGCTATTAGGTGAATACATATCTCTGTATATTGTTCTCTATTTTGACCATATAGTTAGATAACCTGGCACTCTACGTCAGTTCTCCACGCCCTTTTTATCTACTGTAATAAATCACAAAGGGTCAGTGTACAGGGGCCATTCATTACCTCTGGTATCACACTCTAGGTGAAGTAGCGGTAAAGGACTGGATAAGTGAGTTCACACGTGCGGAAAATTGTGGAGCACAGGGGACACTTGGGACAAGTGTAGCATGGTTTAATAATGCATGTAAATAAACATCAGTCATGGTGGTAGTTTTTGTGTGCAGAGAACAAGGGAAGTGAGGCATACTGGTATGCCCTAATAACTAATACCTGTATAATACTGCTGAATGGACGATTGCATGCTACCAAACATTACCACGGGTTGGACCATTTAACATGTGCTACTATGGCCACAGACCCCTAAATTCGTCGTGGCGACATGGGCCGTTTTGGGGCTTAGTGACATGGGACAATATATGGAACAGGAGGAATAAATAACAGATATAGGGACATGGGCATAGACATTTCTTAAAACCGACATGGTTACATGAAGATTTCTTAAAATCGACAGGGGACATGGGGACGCCCACATCAACGGCCCTACTACTTTCTTTCCAAGGACAGAGGGACATTTGCATTTACCTACACATATTATATGCATTACTATGAGTGTCACAAACTGCCACCTGCCTCCTTGTGGTCCAAGACAAAGTTCCTCACTGCCTTTGGGAAGAGCAGTCGTCTATAATATCAAGTCATTAAGGCTCGCTTCTCGGTACCCATACATTAAAAGTCAGAGTGGATCCAATGCAGGTACTCGGGCCCTTATATAAGACCGGTCGGGGTTTGAACTACATGTTTGTATTAAAAAAGACACGATATGCCCTACTTATTAACACTCAATTGAAAGATAAAATTGGATAAGATGAATCAATAGACGGAGTCAAAGGTACTACGCATGTATAGATATATTCATCTGTATCGGCACTATTCCATGAACGTTTTTCTTATTCACTAGTCATAAAAGCAGAAACCAGGCACGTGGTGTCAGTGATGGACTGATGGTATTGCCATTTAGAAGGCAGGCATGGGGTTACCGTTGACATTTTCGTGTTGAAAAGGTGTCACTTGCTCAAAGAAAAAAAGGCAGTTTGTTTACAGGTTTACAGGAATGGTTCTATGTGAATGAATACACAAAGCTTATTTTGGAAGTAATGTTCAGTAATTAGAGAGACATTTTGAGGTAACATCTCCCAGCAAAGACGGGGACTTAATTGTGGTCACTGATAGATCAATCAATGTTAAAACTGCTAGGAAAGAAATTGTTTAGGTACCTGGTTCACAGGCGATTAGCCCTTTAAGGTACTCTTAGTTCCTCAAGTTCTATTCCCGTTGTTGGTATGATGCATGATGCATGATGTATGATGCATGTTGGTATGATGCATGAATAGCGCCTTGGCAAGTAACCAACATGACTGCATCCATGCTTCCTGATGAGGCTTTGGGAGTGTATCAACCCTATAGGGTTGGCATGATACTCGAAAGCAGCACTTACTCTTCAGGGCCGCCTTTATGCATCATGACGAGCATAATGCGTTATAGCACTATGAGGCATATATTAAAGGGCTAAACACACTGGTTGATTTGTAGGCAGTAAGGATGTCTGAATCACAGACGCGTGGGCGTGACGGCTCTTTTTCAACCAAGTCTTGCGCTTATCTTAAGGTCGCCATATCATACTAATAATTTTTAGTGTTTTATTGGGGGAAGCAAGCATCCAGAATGTGGCGAATTATTAAGGTGTGGAAAATGGGCGGTAAAGGGAGGTTTTATGATGAGGTTCTGGAGGCAAACTGAATAGCTAGGTGGTGTCAACAACGGAATGCAATTAGTTCTAGTGACAGTTATCTCTCACTGTCTCTCTCTGCTGATATAACCAGGCGTGAGATACGCTCATTTTTGACATACTATTACGACACACCCTGTACCAACGATATACATGTTCATGTATATGTATTCATATAAAGGTACATTCAAAGATGAGTCGTTATCAACCTCCACTGAGATAAATAGACTATGGGACTGGCTATACAAGGGAGTGGTCATCTATTATTTCCAGGGGGTGGGTGGTGAAAAGATGATAACCCTTCCTGAGGTGGGAGGCGTAAAAAAACCTGCTCGTTGATACTATAGTATTAGGTGAAATTGCGAAGGGTGAACTATTTCACTGAGGGGGGCACAGAATATTCTGCTTGCTCTAGAGGGGAGGGTGTAAAAAGATTTCTGCGCGAAATTTCACCACCCACTGCCCTCGTCATTAACTAATGACCACTCCCTAACCTATCTAAACTGATGATATAAAACGTGGGAGCCAATACTACCCAATATATAGGGGGATATGTTGAGGGGCACAACTGACCCATAGATATCACAGACATATCAGGATCAGGGCAGTCTTTATCATTTAGTCAGTAATGTGTTATCAATAGGGAGTCACGGATGTTCCATATCCCAATCGATTGCCAGGTTAGAGGGTTCATCCTATTACACAACGGGCTTATGAAGTGGTCAGATTTTAACAATAACGGGGTGGTGGATTTGGGAAGCCGGGGACCAAAAATATGCTGTTTTAATAGCAAAAATAACAACCGCATGTTACTCTAGTTCAAAGGGGTGAGCTGCGCTCAATTTCAACCTCTCTCGTAGATGGCGACCACCCCAGGGGGACCACCATTTTCGCCCCACTCGCGCGAAAAATCAACCAGGACCCTCAGACCCACCCCTGTTGTTAAAAGATAACTACTCCCTTATTTTAGGCGTTACCAGGGCACTGGTCATGACCATAATACGTGAAAGGGAAGCACATTGTTCCGCTGATAAACTTATCGATAGTGATTCAAGCTGTGGAGTGAAGAGACTATCAACATATTGTCCATAGATCTGTACAACCGTGATGTGCAGTAACTAACGTGATGTGCAGTAGCTCAGATAACGGCAGAGCATCCAACCGTGATTTGCATCAAAATAATGTGATCTGTTACAACCGTTTACTTTTGTAGCAATTTAACTTTATTTGACAATTTCATATTCATGTATTTGTATGTAGTACAGGCATTCCAAACATTATCTGCAGTAACTAACATTATGCAGATAAGACCTATAGACAATCATAACATATTGCTACTTGCAAATACTTAACTTGATGCAGATCGCGGTTGGGTGGTCTGCCGTTATCTGCACTACTGCAGATTAGGTTAGTAAGTGCAGATCACAGTTCACAGATCACCTTCCAACTACTGGCGCATTTACCTCTGCATGCAGGCCCCCTCTTCACCTGAGTGGCTAAAAGCTATCATTTATGTATCTGTGCCTTCCGCCTCGCCCAACTCTTTTCTTCGTCCAATGAGCCCACAAAGAACTCGTTTATTAACAAAAGCACGCCAGCATTCATAACACACATATATACACTATGTGTTGCATTTGCTCTTTGGCACACAAGATAAGTGAAGAATACATATTGCACAAATAATGTAATGATGCACAGGTGCGCAGATAAAAGAAAGCAGAGAATAGGAAAGGCATCATTTATACACAAATCATAATCTAGGGTAGCTTTGCACAATATCTACCCAGGCATGTAGACACATAAGCGCTTACGCCCGTGGTGCCCTCGGCAAAATTATAATCAAATTTCGCCTTACCCTAGTAAGTCTCATTTAATTTAACAATAAGTACCCAAATAATCGCAATCTCCAGTATATATGTTTATGTTTAACATGGAGTAAAATAACAAGGCTGCCTCCTTCCATGACACATCACCCACCATGCGTGTTGAACCTGGCAGAGAAGCCAGGTAAGAGACAGGTTGGCTGGTCTAGATGCCAACTGACAAGTATAGCCCACAGCTGTTACCAGGTGAGAACTAGGGGTGACAAATTATGACCGAGCCAGTCGATAATATCACTTGTCTGCCTTAAAATACGTGTAAAACAAGACTGAAGAATGAGGTAACACCTCATCCAGAAGTTGCCCCACTAAGGTATAGGGTTCACAACAAAGTACATCACACACGAGTGTATTTCCTGATTTTAAAGTAGAAACTGATATATAATATAACGGTATATGTTCTATAATATAACGGTGTCAGGGCTGAGCTGTGGGAATGTTCTCTATGTGTGGTTTCTAAGTGTTATCATTTAAAACTCCCTGCATAGGAGTCACACTATTGCAGAAGTAAGGCTGAGTGTAGGCAACGTGGGTGAGAGTAATTATAGATCAGGGATCCACTGGATAGACCTGTACTAGGTCTGGATTAATACCAGTGAAGGGCAGTGGGTGGAGATATTACATGGGGGGAGTGTGGGATTTCAGGCACTGATCAGGCCTGGGCAAGACCAGGCTCGTAGTATCAGGTAGCAGCCTGGGGGCAGGAGGATAATGAGCACTGAGTGATTAGGGGATATATAATGATCAATGTAGCGTTATGGTGAATGGCTGAATGGTGATGCTGAACTGCTCACGATGTTGTCATTCCACTCACCCATAATATTTTGGTGGCTATTTTAAAGCAGACTATTGTTGAATTATAAATAGGACTCCCATTGACAGTCGCATTCCAGAGCCTCAAACCTTTTCTCATTTGGCCCAGGTCTGAAGTCTCTTACAACACAGGATTCACAAACTGATGCTGCTCTAACCTGCATTACATAAGCTGGCTTGTCTATATGTAGCTGGACACACACAGTCTCATCCCTCACCATTTACCGCACTATACTTTAAACGCCCATATCCAGGGTCCAACAATACCAACAATCTAGTTTAGATAAGCAAATTTTTTTAGATTTTTTTACGGATGATATTTATCAATAAGCCCAACCTTATGGGCTCATATATATCCCCTAAAACATTTTTATATAAATAAGAAATACCAATACTGCATTCACGTCTGATGCTTTGTGACATCAGATGATTAGCCCCAATTTAATACTCTGATAATGATAAAAAGAAAAGTAAAATGGAAAAGGGGGGAGCAGCATTGGGTGAATGCACTTCAGCCTTGTATTGCACCTGGGTGGTGTGTACTGTGGGCGTGTTGGGTCCACTACTTGAATCTACTAAGCTCACAAAACAGGCCACAGTTGCCTGAGTAGGTGTGAAGTACCTGTACTACAATAGGTTGCATCAGCCTCTAACCACAGTGTAAACGATTAGATGTTAAACAGCTTGGACTTCATTGGTCCTGATGTTTTCAGGATGGTAAACACAGAGCAAATTATGATGTACACTTGGATCCAGGTGCATTTGTGCAGTTGAATATGACTGTGTTAGTACTGAGGGATATAGCTTCCCAGTACATCATGTAATTACCATACATGTGCCAATATGTTTTGGCTAGTCCTCAGCCACAGATGGTTTCTTGGGGCACTGTTTGAATACAAAGTTCACGGTAATATGACAATTAAACAGCGAAAAGACTTATTAAACGAATTAAAAGAAAAAGCAAATGTTATAAGCATATATTAAACATGTAGGGCGTGAATGATAGTTAGGAATCAGCTTTTATACATTTGAAACTGGCCCAGAAAATCGTTGACTATGCTGGCACTGGCAATTTGGGCCTATTCATAGTTTTTGGCCTAGACAAGTTGGAAAGCCAATACTAGTAGGTTATTAACTGTAGATGAGTGTACCTGTTAAACTCTTGCTGGTTGTAGAAGGTTCGCATATATATCCCAGTTCTAGACCATTATAGTCATCAGTACACATTCCATGCGGAAAAGTAAAATTCCTTACTGTAAGACAAGTATTCATTGGACAAATGAACAGAGAAGTTTGGTAATTGACTCAGGGTTCAGCTGAGTCAAAGGGAGCCGCCTTTTACCCAACTTTTCCACCAATTTGTAGCCATGAAAGTAGGGGGAGAGAATCCAATAGCTGGAGAACATACTTGATCAATATGAAGAGAATGACACCACAAACAAAGAAACGGGTTGTCAATATCATATTGAAAATTCAATACAAAAAGTGTCACAAAAAATCCCTGAAATTATCTGCAATGTTACCCACTATGTAAATGTACTGTGAACATAGCACTGTAGACACCATATGCCTCTACATGGGTACCCACAATTTTGGCTGTGTCGCCGTGTCGAATTTAAGAAGAAGGGCCGTGGCATCGTGTCGATTTTTAGGTATATAAGAACTTAGAGAAAAACCCCTGTAGGTCGATTTTTATCCCCAATTTTCCTGTGTCCGTCGATTTTTAAAATGGCCTATAAGGGCCGTGTCCCCGTGTCGCCCGTGTCGAATTTTACCCATGTAGAGGCACCACCATGGTCATATACAGTATAATGCTATACTATTATGGGGATGGGTGAGACATTTTATACCTTCTATTGCGCTACTTTCCTTACCCAGTGTGACATTGTTGGGGCCTTACATCACCTGCCTCACTTGACCTATTCCTTAGGACTGTCTAGGAAGGATAGGCCATGTGTTGTCAGTTCCTGATATGTTATACAACGCACAATTTGGGTATGCTATCCTAAATGGTGCAGCCAGGATATATACAACTTCAAGAAAAGTGCCAGAGTGGGACCAGGTTGAAACAGGATATCCATGGCAAGGGGTGAAATGTAAAATGAACTCAGCCATCTGCCGCAGGTTTTGCTGCAGCTTCTGTCACAGGTTTAGCTGGAGCTTCTACCATAGCTATCACCACAGCTTCTGCCACAGCCTTTGCCGCAAGTTTAGCTGCAGATTTACCCCTATGTCTTTCCTCCCTCCCTTTCCTGTCCAGGGTAGACCACCGCCGCAGTCTCAGTCACGTCAATCTATTATAGATTAAGGACGGGGGTTGAGCTGTTAGCTATCTACTAGATCAGGGTTGGGCACTGAGTTGTTAGTATTGTACATTCACAATGGTTCTGCAAATAACTTGATCCTCGATCACAACATAGAACACAAATAACTTAACTTAAGTAATAGTTATGGGGTCAAGGGCATTCTTAAAGTCAATAAATTTAGCCCCAGGTAGGTATACTTACTCACGTTTTATTTGCAGGTGTCTACCAACGTATCGACCATATCCCACCGTCTCCGACCCCAATGTGCTCCTTATTGAGTAAGGTCTCTGATGATCAGGCAACACTACATTTTAAATAAAATGCTTACAATATTAGGAGTTTGAAGCTGTAGGCTAGTAGGACTGTGCTTTTTTCCGTACAGCAATGGGAATGATCAAACGCTCATTTAAACAATTATTCATTCAAACAGCTCATCAGCTCCTTCAAATGTATGAGACGCATTGCCATATGACACAGTTTTCTGTAGAGCACAATGAACACATATGTTAGTGTTAGGGATGTGTTACGTATGATACTAGCTGTACCTCACCTTAGAGACTTGGGTTAATATGTCCATTGTTTAGGTGAATATTGACCTATGGTTAGGGTCAGAGTGTAACGTTATTATCAATGGAGGAGAAAGACGATAAGATAGTTCAGAATGGCACAAGAACTGGTTCAGTTTTAAAGTGCTGATGGTCATAAATAAGGAAACTAGCATATAATCTACCAAGTATAGACTCAGTAAAACTCCAGTTTAGCATTTACAATAATCTGTCTATAACCACAGGACACTGCTGCATATATTTTAATTTCACCCTCAACACTAGCAGAGATTCTACCATTGTCTATATTTCTTCTGCACCTAATACCTCTCCCAATACATGTATATAATAAGTTTTGATAAGTCTTCTTTCGTGTTGTGTTGTAGAGTGGACGAGATGAATGGCAAGGATCCTGCCGATGGGGCGGCGAACACCCCAGAGGTGGAGGCGACGGACCCCCAAGTAACAATGGGCACCAACTACCTCACCGTCGATGGCACCAGTGCGCACAAACGCAACTCAGTATGTAAATCACTGCTACTCCCACTCGTACCCTCTCCACCCCCTCCCCTTTAATTGTCCCTCTCTCCATTTCTCTCCCCCATTGAAATTTCCCTCTCACCTTTCCTCTCCCACTCACTTCCATGTCCCTTCCCTTCTCTCTCTCTTCCTTTTGAAGTTTCCCTCTTACCTTCCTTCTCACTATCACTCTACATTCCCTTTCTCCCTGCCTCTCCCTCTCCCTTATCCATCTCACCCACTCTTTATGATTTCTCTTTCCCTCCCTCTCAATCTCCCTCTCCCTTCCCCCTTTCTCTCTTCCATCTTTCTGCCATTCTTAAAGAATGCAATTTCAACTGATATATGAACATTTATTTTCAAAATTTAATGTGGACTACAGATTGCTGTATAAATATCATAAGTTCTATTCTTAGCACTCAATATAGGTTGTTATAATCACAGAGCTCCCTATACATGCAACAGGAGGACGGCAGAGTACAGGTTGGTCATTCACCATAGTGGGAAACCTGGCTTCCACTGTGTCATGTGACCTAGCTTTAATACTAAAAACAGAACACTCAAATAGCGATATGACACTCAGTCTGGTGTCAAAATGCCACTTAAATGCTTTATCTAGAGGTATGGGGTAGGACACCTGGAAATGTACAATAAATCACATATAAACATCTTATTTCACTTTGTGGTTGTGAAAATATTCCCTAGAATCCATGTGACAGACTTGCATGCAAATGTTATTGACTCAGGGTTAATACCCTGAGGCATATACGACGCCTGGCTATTCCTTTAAGACGTTTTTTTAGCCATTTTAGAATGTTTATTACTCAGTTTCTATTTTAGTTACAAAAAATTCAATAACATAAAAGGATAGGCAAGATTGGGGGACAAATATTTTTCCTTCAAAAAGTAAATCAATATCTCTTTTCTTCTACTCTCAAATGGACTGCGATCTTTGCGTATTTTTTCTCTCTTTTCTTTAAACACTTAACTACTGTTAAATGACTACCCTCTAAATGAACTCTCCATTGGCTGAAAGGTTAAAAAAATAATTGGAGCTGATAGAAATGCTGTTCCCACCAAATAAGTACCACATTTCTATCTTTCTGGCATAAATGTACCATCTAACATATGAAATTGCCATCCAACTAAGCTGAAATGCCCTCTATATTATTTAAATCACTTAAATGAACTTCATATAATACCCTGTACATGCCAAAAACAAGGATCACATTTATTTACAATATGGACATGGGAGAAACCTTTTCATTCAGTGTGTGTTGGACATAGACATGAGAGGACAAAAGACATAGATAGCCAATATGGGGGGACATAAAAATTTGAATTTGGGCTCAAGTACCCCCCCCCCCCCCCAAAAAAAAAGTCAGTGTTCAAATCTTTTCTGAGTATACCCTTTTTTTGCGCGACTTGCCTCACTCAGTGTAACTCTCTTAGGGCACCTGCGTCATGCGACCTATAGGTTGTGTGGTGCAGGTAGTTGTCAGTTCCTGATATGCTATACTTGTGACGCACAATTTGGGTATGCTATCCGAAACGGTGCAGCCAGGATATAATATAGGGAGCCAGTCAGGAATCCTGGAGAGAACCTGGTATGGTGACCAATGGATGATATGGATAGTGGACTAGGATAAACCAAAGGTGCTGAATACATTTATGTTATGTGTAGAATGATATCTAGGTCGGAACAAGGTCAAAATCAAGGTCAAAGGTCACGTCTTTAAGGATCCTATTAATACAAGAGTGCACCCTTTCTCTTTCTTACGATGATAAATGATACATTTCCCTTCACACCTCTCCCTGACCCTGAGTCATCTGTGAGTTCACTCACACGCTCAGTCTTTGGAGTTATTTTCTGAGTAGGTTATGAAATTTCGTTCAGCTTCATCCATTTATACATTTCCAGATGACCTTACCACCCCCACCTATACTAGATCACCTAACAAGCGCTCATGTGTTGTTACTATACAATCAATGTTCTGAGTACACTCGATGCTTGCCAATTTTCCTTTAAGGTCGCCCCGGTTGTGTGTCCAACTGCATTAATCAATTTGAAAGTGTCAAACTACACTTTTTTCGTTGGGATATAATTATTTTATCGCAATAATATTAGGATTGTGCTTGGTACTGTTTTTGTTTTCTTCTTGGTCAACATATCTACAATAACACTGAAGGACACTTCAGGTCTAAATTCACTTCAATATTGTCCATTTTGAAATATATAGGGGAATAAGCCGAGTGAGATATCAAAACATGCAGCAAATCTGGCATATCTTCACAGAAGTACGATTATATACATAAGTTAAAACTAAAAATACAAATCCGACCCAAGTAGCTGGTATCCCGAACATAAATATGCCATCTTTATGTATTATGGAAATGGCCCAAACTTGTACAAAAATTATAAAGTACATCTCAAAAAGAAAAAAATGGTATGGTTTAATGGCTATTATAAATAAATACATATCACTTGATAGGTGACATATCAGATTTATTTTTGTTATTTGATCTTATTTTTGATTTTTAATCAATCATTTTAATATATTGATATTATTGTGTGTGCTATTGCAGGTGCACATTGAGCGTCCCATCTACAACCAGTCCCAATTTGACGAGGGGTACCATGGCCAGCTGCGCCATGTTAAGACGGCCAAGGAGCGTCTCGTCAGCATGAAGAACAAATGTGCCTGCACCCCCAAGCGGATCTTGAATATCTTCCTCGGATTCTTCCCATTCATTAATATTTTCAGAAAGTACAGCCCAAGACAAGACCTGTTTGGTGATTGTGTTGCTGGGGTCACAGTTGGCATCATGCAAATCCCTCAAGGTGAGACATTTCTTTCTGACTGTAGTGTAATATTGAGATATTGCAGGATATTAGAAATGAAACACTCCATGTTGAATGCACTGTTATACCTTTATCATTTGAAGATTATTTCATTTACTTTTATAAAATGATAGGCCTGATCTATAGGCACATGGGAACTTGGTCATCGTGCGTATTAGTTCAACAGAGAATGTCAACGTGAAGAAGATCGCTATCTATTCTCTATATAATTGACAATTGATATGAAGTTTGATGTGCAATTTATACATTTCTCTTTCCTCTGTAGGTATGGCCTATGCAATGCTGGCCAACGTACCTGCCGTTCTCGGTCTGTATGTGTCTTTCTTCCCGTCGATATTTTACTTCTTCCTTGGAACATCAAGACAAATGTCGCTTGGTGAGTGTAGATTTAATATATCTTATGCGAATACATTATGTATATACAGTAAAACTTCGTTATAAGGAGGACCTTGGGACCAGTGCAATTTGCTCCTTATAAGCAAGGTCTCCTTATAATCAAGGTCAGCCTTATAAAGGTCCAGCAACAGAACACTCCCTACATGTGTAACTTATACCCTTAATAGACTTGATTTGAATACAATTCAGATGGGTGTGTATATTATTTCAAGTCAAAACCCTTCTAGATCCCCTTCATAGAGATTTTGATCTCCCTTCCTCCCTACGGAGGCTACAAACGTATTTTCCCCACCTCTATGGGATGGGGCAGTGGGCAATTTTAAGCAGTATGTGACTGTAATCCTGAGAAATAACTACCCTGGGTAGGGTTTGCACTTACGGAATAAGGAAATGAGCCAAAATTACCTCCTTATATCAGAGGTTACGGTAAAAACACCTCTTTCTAAGAGAGTTTTCTTACTATATAAATGTATACGGAAAAATCGGGACCACACAAATCTGCTCCTTATAAGCAAGGTCTCCTTATATCAGAGTTCCTTATAACGAAGTTTCACTGTACATACTATTAGAAATCATGTATACATATGTCAAGCTGATTTCAGTGGTACAATGCGAGCTAAGACAGTAACAGCTATAGGGGAGGCCGCTCAACAACTAGAATGTAAATTAAATTTCTGTATAATTTGACGTTTACATGAGATTGAAATCCCCAGGCTTGCTACAGGGCATAACGAACTATTACTTTCTATAATGCAGACCTCTGACAAACACTTTTTATGATTTATAAACCGTCCAAATCGATCCAAGCCATTGGCCACTCTGTCTGAACCTGAAATGATGATATCAAAGAGAAAATGTCCCAATCTTACAAGAAAAAAAATCATTTGCAGTATGATTTCGGCCCAGGTTATATTTTCGTGGTCATTCGGATAAAAAAAAAAGTTTATGTATGTGATATAACATATTACCAATGGTTAAAAATGCGCCAAAAATGTATGAATCGCTCATATAAAAGTCGAAAATTGTTTTGTCCACAGGTACCTTTGCTGTCGTGGACCTGATGATTGGAGCGGCTGTAGACAAAAGATGTGGACACATGACGACACCACCCCCGGGTAATTCCACGGGTAACTCGACCGCCGCACCAGTTGCTGATATGTACTTTAATGAGATAGAAACCTGTCAAATAGGGGTCGCCACGTGTGTCACCTTCCTTGCAGGACTTATCCAGGTGAGATAACATTTATGTAGATTTACTTTATTACAGGTTTACAAGGAAAACCATGTAAGGAATAAAAGATGATGTGATGCAATAGTGTGGTGGGTCTGTTTTAATGAAAGAGACATAGATATTCAGATCGCACTGAGTAGTCTCTTGTGTTCAGCAAGTGATTAACATTGAAGTATTACCGGATGTGTGCATAACGATAACATACTGATAATAGTGATATCTGCATCTTACTCTAAAGAGGTGAATATTATCAGCAGTTAATGATGAATCCTTTAGTGTCGCAGAGTTGGGTCCTTCCTTCCACTCGCCAGAGCTACCTTGGTACATTGTATGATGGCTCCTATGCCCTATCCAACCGCCGATGTTATGGGTCGCCAAGCATATTAAGATGTCATATCTAGATTGCTAGGAAGTTTGCTTGTTGTATCCACTTCCGGGAATGCTTTGAATTGCCCACCAAAAAAATCCACAAGTTCAACTATTATCTGTCTCCCCTCACTTCAATCAGAAAACAATCTATAACCATAAATATAAGTTTGCCAAAAAATAGCCAGAGAAAATAGTTTGTATCAGAGATGTGAGAGAGGTCACTGAAAAGAGGGATTTCAAAGATCGTTCCGCTGTTTAAATATACACTGTGACTGGAAATAGCACTTTTAGGGTTATTGAGTACATTTTCAGGGATTTTGTCGATGCCCTTTGTAAAATGAGGAGCAAATAAAACTTAAAAAAAAGTGCCTTACCCATACATATGTGTGTCCTTTGTAGGTTGGCATGGGTGTCCTGCAGCTTGGTTTTATCACCACCTACCTGTCAGAGCCGCTCACACGAGGCTTCACTACCGGCTGTGCCTGCCACGTCTTCACTTCTCAGGTGAAAAGTGTCTTTGGCATCCCCTCCATCCCAAATTTCCAAGGAGCAGGAAAGTTAGTCAAGGTAGGTTTTTAAAAAGAAATCATCAACTTGCAAAGGGAGATGGTCTTCATTGATAAATTTCCCTTTTAGAAACGAATGTTCCGTCTTTGTAATGGATTGTTTTGGTAATGGTTACTATTAGAAGATAGCCATCTTTTCTATTCTCTGTCTCCACTATTCGTATTTGCAATTTATATATTCTATTTTACGAGGTATTTTTAGTGTAAGAAACATTAAGAATTAAAAGTACATATATTGGCAAAAGACGTATGAAGTAGCTTTTTGTATATACGAAGCCGTTGAAGGAACAGGTCAATCTCATAAATTCATTATGCTATTAGTCATCTTATGATAACACGGATAGATGGCATCAATAAGAACCCGCTATGTCTCATCAATATCCCTTTCTTTCAGACCTACATCGCCATCATCAAGAATCTTTTCCAAACAAATGTTGCCTCGTTAATCGTATCCGCCATCTGCATCGTGGTCCTGGTAGGAGTGAAAGAATTCATAAATCCAATTGTCAAGAGAAAACTCAAGATGCCTTTTCCAATCGAACTAATTGTGGTGAGTGAAACAATTGTCTTTGATAGTAGTAATTTGAATATACTTCAATTATAGTTATGAATGTAAGAGCTGCCTATTTGTAACACTTAGTCTATATATCTAACATTTTGATTATTAAGACATTTCATTACGACTGCTTTTTAAAGCTAATTATTATTTAATCACATTTCGCATTTTGATTATTAAGACATTTTATAACGATTGCTTTGCTAATTATTATCTAATCACAATGTCGAATCTATTGCAGGTTATATTAGGAACAGTGGCATCATACTTTTTGAAATTCAATGCCAAGTATGGTCTGAAAGTTGTTGGATTCATTCCATCTGGGTAAGCCTATGGATATTCTATACCTATTAGAATCGAACGGAACTATTTATAGGGGTGCCCCATCGCATAAGCTGGTAATTTCTTTCATAAAAGAAAAAGGAAGATGTATTTCACAGTAGATTGTATCTACTATAACAATCTAATCAACCCAGCCTCTCCAGAGTACAATGGTGAAGGTACAGGGTTATAGATTTGAATTGTACTGGTATTTCCAGAATATTAACTCTAAACTTTCGTGGAATGGTAGCAGATATTGATATTTACACAAATTATCGTTGACCTAGAATAGCTTTTGGTGTGTGGACGATACAACACTGTGATATCCGTTGTTTTAGAATCCCGCCTCCACAATTACCAGCCCTTGAGCATGCCAGTTCTACAATCATGGATGCAGTTGTTATTGCCATCGTTGCCTTCGCTATCTCGGTCTCAATGGCCAAGCTCTTTGCAAAAAGAAATAATTATGAAATTGATGCAAATCAGGTGAGACTAGCTTTTGATATTTTATTTTAAAAGGCATTTCAGTTACCGTCAACGTCCATGTTTAATTTAAGTAGCGTCAAAGTGGGAGGGATGTTTTGAGTTTTAAGATATATAGACACAGCGGCTGTGCAGAGACTCTTTGTCCGTTGTTTACACTATTGCCTTTGAAAGTAGAGTGCGTAGTATAATATACATACTATAATGCTCTTAGAGTATTATATAGATATTTGTCAGGTAAGGCAATATGTCAACATTGGCACCGGGGAGTTCTATGAAAGAGGAGAGGCCACAGAATATAGAACATAAATCAAAGCTGCCATTCCATCATAGAAGATGGTATTTCACATTTTTCGTTTCAGTAATCGTTTTGGACAACTGCCGCTTAAAATGGGCGGGGTAGGGCTGGATAGATATTTAGATGACACATAAGAAATTAATTATTCGATTCAATTCATTTCCAGGAACTTTATGCCTATGGAATCACAAATGTGGGAGCATCATTCTTCAATTGCTTCCTTGCGGCATGCTCATTGTCACGTAGTGTTGTACAGGAGGAAGTGGGTGGGAAGACACAGGTTAGTATGGACACGTTTCTAAAAGATTACCTGTACATTAACTATCAATTAGCTAAGGTAAAAAAATAGGTAGATGGATATATTGGCTTAATGCACAATGCCCATTTGTCACCATGGTGAACCGATGCAGCAATAGCAAGTTCCTTGCCAGCGCTGTTTTGATCCGCATCGACATGCCGGCAAATGAGCTTGACCATGTGGTCGTCAAATAGTTAAATAGTTCTGAAACAAACTTATAAATGATTCATTTCTACATCATTAAATCACCTTAGCAACTCAACAGCAATCAACCTGGTCTCTCTTGCTCTTAATCATTGATATTACATAAAACGTAGAATTCACCTAGTCTGGTTTTGTGTAAAAATTCTGCATGACGCAATACTATCCATAAATCATAGCGATGGAAAAAATGTTATTTTTAATTCAGATTTTCTATTGTGTCTTTGATGAAAAATGTTATTCTCTTTCTTTTTCAGCTGGCCTCTCTTGTGGCAGCCGGTCTCATTGTTATTGTTTTATACTTCATCAGTCAGCTCTTTAAGGAACTGCCTACCGTAAGGCTACATTCTTAACCATTATTTATATTTTCTGATAGTTCATGTGATCTAAGAGTCATATCTCTGCACGAATTGTAATGGTTTGAGTCCTTCATGTGGCATATGGAAAATACATTATAAACGATTATCACATACTAAGTACAGTAAACCTTTTGTGTGTGTGTGACCCTATTTAAGAGGAGGTTGCTAATACATAAAATATATTTTATAAATTAAGTTTGGCAGATGCATAAACATTTTAATTTGTTACTTCTCCCAAATTTTGGTTCTTATTGTGTTTTTCTATATGCAGTGTGTCCTTGCCGCCATCATCTTAGTTGCCTTGAAGGGCATGTTTAAGCAGCTTGGAGACCTCAAACGGCTATGGAAAGTCTCAAAAATCGATATGGTAAGTGAAACCTTTAAATTCCGAATCACAAATGAAATTGATGAAAAGCAATGACAAGTATAGCACTTATAACACGTGTGATAACATTGTGCGTCATACAGAAATAGCATTAACGTTAATGATACATTGTATAATCATATTAAGTTTAGCATTAATAATACAGACCACATTGTATAATTAGATTAATAACATTGATAGTTATACACACGTATATGATCTCTCTCTCTTCAGCTCATCTGGCTTGTAGCCTTCTTGGCTACGGCTCTTCTAGATGTAGATCTGGGTCTGATGGTGGGTGTCGGCTTCTGTCTCTTATCAGTAGTCTTCAGGACCCAGAGGTAAGTCTACTTCTTCTAACTGAAAGACATTACATTTTGCTGACTGTTATCTTATAATGTATCAATCATTTAATTTAAAACAAGAGTGGGCATAGAAATTTGTGGTTGATTTAACCACTCTGTTAAGCCCAGCCTAATTAACATGGAGTTGAATGTTAACCCTTTAGTGCACTCATGGTGCTTTAATGTGTAACGTTCCCTGTCATCAGGATGCATTAATGCATCATGCCGACCTTGCGTGGTGTAGATATACTTCCGAAGGATCAGTATGATCAGTATGATCCTTGAATGCAGCATTGATGAGTAGACAGGGCTGAATTAACGTAGCATTACGATAAAAGGACACAATGCATTAACGCACTATGCAGCCCTTAAAGGGCTAAGCTAAGTTAAGGAAAACGTAAGGCGATACAAGTTGAACTTGATATCAGAATATCAGTTATTGAGATGATTCTATCAAGTGTTCTGCATTATCTTACGATAACAATTACTATTAATAGCTACTCTCAGGCACAGCGTCTAAATCGTGATCAGATAACTGTTACCATTGTAACGTTTTCATGAAAATAAAAAATAGTGATACCTGTAATCCAGAATATTACATTTGGAGCACAGTTAAACTCTTGACTACTAAAAGCGTTGACAAACGTATATATTGAACGTGCACTCTAATAGAATAGAAATTGTGATAATCGATGTACGATATCATGTTTAATATGTGTTATATTAACAATTTCACTATTACTGTACCATTAAATCACCATTGTCTTTTCCCAGGCCTCACGTCTGTGTCCTTGGCTGGGTGCCCCAAACAGATCTTTATAAGGATGTTAAGGTCTACCCTGTGGTGAGTACTATTCCATAATCCCTTCTTGAAGATGTTTCCCTGTTGAATTACGAATAGATTTAATTAGGTAAAGACAATATACAGATATACCATCAAATCCCTTGTCAGACTCACCCCCCCCCCCCTCTGCCCACCCTTTCACTTTAACACCACTCGCTCTATTAAGACCACTTAGGTGTGGATGGAACTAAATCAAGCATGTTTAGCATATTTGATCTTGCCTTCATTATTAAGCCCACTTCTGAAAGGATAAGTGGTAGGATGGTTGACTGTATGCATTTGTCTTTTCCCCGCTTTTAATCAAGACAGCCGCGTTCCCGTTCATATCTTTGCACTGCATTTTCCTCACTTTAGGTTTTAGATCTATTAAGGGACCGACTTGATAACTGGTCTATTTTTAGTTTCTTGCATAGTTTAAAGCCTCTGTAAAATATTACTTTTTTAAATCGGGCCTCTTACATTGAACGTTTTTCATGTGATCTGATCATGTGCGTTTTTCTTAAACAGATGGTAAGTGTTTGTTTTGATTAAGTATATATTAACAATAGCAGTAGCCCATCATAGTATTTAGCCCTTATCCTATACCTAGCGCAACATCTGAGAGAGCTAGCCAACAATTTACCTAACCAGATATATGAGACAGAAATGTTGCTTGTAAATGAGAACGACAATACCAAAACCCACCTGATTCGCCTACATATAGGCTGATATAGGCCTAGTTTAGCGTCGGAAAACTAACCAAAGCACTTAGTTTCTCAAGTATTACACCTCTGACTGATAGCTGATATCCAAACCTCTGAATATGATTTATTTCTGTAGAAAGTTGCCGTATAACAAACCTTACCATCTAGTATTTTGATAACACATATAGGAGATATGATACCTTGAGTACTATTGATAATTAGAAATCCTGAGCGGTTTTATTAAATGAAAACTACTCTTTTTTAATTTAAAAAAATACTACCTCATGAAAATCAATTTTCGTAAAAGCCTATTCGTATCTACCTGTGTATTTAAGTTATATGTATAATAAAGCTTTACTTCTATTAGGAGTATTACATTTTAACGTCAAGAGTATTGTATTCATATGTGGGTGTGACTACATTATAAATAATGTTGTAATAAGTGGCCAGTGCATTCTGACTGATTGACCCTAGACGCTAAATACCATGCAATGTATTATCCACCAATCTGTCCCCTATTTTTATTCCAGGCGAGGGAGCTTCCTGGTATCAAGATTGTTCGTATGGAGGCATCCCTCTACTATGCAAACTCAGAATACTTTATCAATAAGGTTCAGTCAAAGACCTTGGATCCAAAGAAACTAGTCATAAAACGCAAAAAGCTAGAAAAGGCAGCTTTGAAACTTCAGGAGAAAATGACACAAGAAATGAAAGATCCATCTGGGGTAAGAAGCCCCTTTTCAAGTATTTCCTTATGCTAATGTATCTTAAAATTGATGTGTTCAGAGTTATACATGTTATAGGAGTGCATAGACTAGGATACGTAACGTGATGTTTTATCTCTTTCCACTGTCATAAATGGTGAATAGCAGTCAGGCCACATGTTATGCCTGCTACCCATATATGATACCTATATATAATAGTTGCCTCAATGCTACGACCTGTTTGCACCGAGGCAAACACTTCAGATGGGAGCAGCTACTGTTGGCCCACACGGGTCCAATATACGCTGATACCATGTGTATCATTACCATATTATATGGTATACTTTGTGTATCATATGTGTACAGATTACAAAAAACCAATAAAATACTTTCTGTTTTGTTGAAGTTGTGATGTAAAATTAAAATATCTGCTTTTACTCAGGAGCTTGGATTTGAAAGAAGTGCAAGTATGGAATCAGCAGATGAATCAACCTTCAACAACCCTGATACTCCCATCAAGCATATCATCATAGACTGTACCACAATGGGATATGTTGACTCAGTTGGTGTTAGCACACTCTTACAGGTAGGCCATTGTATATATACAAGTGATTTATCAAATTCACACAATTTGAATGTTCTAATCTGGTATATTAAAATAACTGTCAAAATGTGTTCCTCTTTTCTATACGTGTTTTGATGTGGAAAAATGAGTGTATGATATGCACACTAATATCCTCTGTTTTCAATCTTGTATTTCAGCTTGTGAGTGAGTACAAACAAGCGGAAATTAATGTCTACTTAGCGGGCTGCAAAGGTGATTATTTACCATGGTTTTTTTTAAACCCATATTACCCCATCCCCCCAATATAACAGTACATGTACAATCAATGGAAGGTAATATGGAAATGGAAGACAAACCTAACTTAAAATTCCCATTCTATCTTTTCAAGAAAAAGCTTTGAATATTATGGGATTATATCATAACATTATCCACATTCAAAGTGTATATATGTAATAGTTGCATAACATCTAATTTTGCCTATGTATGACTTAAGGTTGATCGCTACTCATTGAATATGGACTACTGCGCAGCTTTCTGCGCATCTAGCTTAAAACTGTCAGAATAGGCTGATATTTGCACACCCGTTACATATACATGCATAGTAAGCAATATCCAAAAATTGAATAATTCCGAGCAAAATTGAGCATTTTATTGCACTTTAAATATTTGGTATATTTGAAGCCAGTGATATTTGCTATTTCTAACATAAATTAGAATAATCGAATTATTTACCAACAAATCATTATCAGGATTGTTATAGATCTCATCCATGTGATTAAAACAACCAAGGGTATAATATCTATACATTTTCTACCCTAATACTTGGCTTTTTACCCATTATTTTGGCCTTTAAATATGAGATTTAGACAGTTTTTGTCCTATTTTTTAACTTCAAAGGCCCAATACCCTAAAATTATGCGCGGGACCCCCTATCAAAATCACTTTTTTATGTTAGCAAATGATCTAAACAATTTTTTAAGAAAGTAAAAAAAAAAGTCTATGGATTATTTTTGCTATTTTTTAAGATATTGTTGAAAAATTTAGCATCAAATTTAATTAATCGTCCTAAAACCACCACTTTTTTTCACAAAAAGGGTTATTTTTGGACCATAATCTTTTTTTCTTTATTTAAGGACACAATATAGGATTATTCATTTAAAATATGACATTGATGTGGGCAGTGGTTCAATAAGGAAAAAAATTGTGAAAATTTCACAATTTTTGGTATTTTTTGCCAAAAATAGAAAATACTTTTTTTTTTCAAAAATCTGTCACAAAAAAAGTAGCTCGGGACCCCCCTATTTTTTTTACATTTTCCCCTTCTTAATGATCTAAACTACCCTGAGGCAAAAAATTAGGAAATTCTATGGATGAAAAGTTAAGAGTAGCGATCAACCTTAAGAACAAATATCTAACAATAGTATACAACCATGTCTTTGATGACATATATACCATATTCTGATTGAATCAATATTTAGACCCTGTATGTGTTTTCTACTCCAGCTGGTGTACGAGAAATGTTGGAACGGTGTGAATTTTATGACAAGACAGACAAGGCCATCCTATTTGTAACGGTACACGACGCAGTGCTTGGAGCACTCGAGGCACAACCCGAACTACTTGCAAAGGTAAGGTCATTCACCCCATAGTGATATAGCCATTGTGCTTCGCCGAGGAGGGGTGTACTATATTAGTTAATTTAAATAAGTTATTCTAACATTGCCCTTTGTTTCTAGATTAATCTGTTGATACCCCCATGTAGGTTGCTGCTGGATCACAGATAGATGTAGTCTATTTGTGCGTTGGTGACTGAGGTTGCTAGAAGTGGAGGACATGACATTTATTTTAGAGTTTCTAGTTTTAGCAATAGCATAATTCATATGTGTGGTGCTGCACAATACTTATACTAGAATCACTCCACACCTTCAGGCCCAGCAATGTCCTTACCTCCTGGACTTGATTGGTATTAATCATATGGATAGCTCTATCAGTTTGGGAGGTGTTTTATTCTTTGGGGTGGGGGGGGGGGGGTGGTACCTTTTTTTAACATTGACTATTCCTATTGATTGCTTTGATCATGTTATGATAATAATGCAATTTTCAGGTACACACAATTTTGATCGTGGTGTATACTGTGTTAAGTTCTTCAACAAACACAAAGGAATCTTATTTAACTAAAGCATGATTTTTCCCCCTCAATATGACTTTTATGATATTGCATCCGCTATGTATATATATCCATATCCATATATGTATACATGGTACGTGTTAATCACTATTTCGTTCAGAAATTAAGACAAAATACATTTCTGAAATACAATTACCGTATTTAATTATTTTAAACTATATAAGCTTGATCTATTTCTAGTGCTGCTTTTAAGCTAGCGGTAGAACATGTGTGGCGGGAAGAATGGGTCAATCCTATTATATTTTGGAAAAACCCAAATCCGAAACTTTGAATCTAACTCAATGCAGTTAGCATTTTTTCTCGCTCATGCACAGGCAACAGAGGACAAAGCTAAGTGTGACCCTAAAGCGTCTTTCACCAATCTTCACGGATCGGGGAATGGTGCTGATGATGTCTGTGATGGACGAGGCTATAAGCCTATAAGCAGCCACAAAGGAGCCAATAGAAAAGGGCCTTACTCTCAGATTAAGGCGCTCTTTGTAAGTCCTGCTGCCATGGTCAAAACCAAAAGGTTTCTTTTGGATTCTCCCCCCGTTGTGATTGTTATTTCTCTGAGAGCTTTCTTACTGCATCTTGTTTTTTCTTCCTTTGTATGGTAGGTGGACGTACTACTTTCTCCCATGTTAACTGGTTTAAGACAACCCCACCACACATCACCCACACGATTAACCCATTTTAACATTATAAACTTTTTTTTTCAAACTATTTCATCACCAGCAGGGCAATTAATTTCTTTACACATGTTTAAATAATGCTGTCTTTTATCTCAGATTCACATGGATGTCTTTCCTCCCACTTCACAGTCACAAGACTTTCCATTACTATGTCAGTTGTACGGCCCCCACTATACCTTGTAGAAGGTATCTGCGGTAGGCCTGTCCACACGAGTGTCCACTCTTGATAACTATTTGCATTCTCTTCACATCTAGAATCAAGCCTATGTAAGTCGACATCTCCCCTTGATGTGTCGTACTCATATACACACAGAAGAAGTTTGTCCTTTCTGTCCAACCACGTCAGTTTGATGGCCATGTAGCCTTTGATGCACTATATATATAAAAGCCAACAAAAGTATTCTGAAGAAATAGGAGCTTTAAATGTCTTCAGAATTCTGTGGTTCAAGTTACTTTCCATATTACAGGTTTTCCATAACAGATACCACTGTTGCACTACAGATCTCAGTTTGCCACATATATACTGTAGTTCTATTATTAATTGTATCGAACACATTACACATTTCATAATGATTATGATTTCGGCTGTAGCTCTGTGCATACCAGTTACATATATAGAACTAGGTATTGTTCCCCTCAGGACATAGTCAACAGCATGGTCGGCCTAATAGAGACTGTTGACCTCAGGGAATATGGTTTTGTTTTATCATAATCTAGTTCTACATACTAGTAGTAGTAGAGCCACTTCACATGACAATAATAGTCTGTCTGGTCTAAACCAGTTATGAAGTAGGTGCACTCTACAAGAGCCGCAGAAGTGCTCACGGCTCTACCATGGGTCTATACTATGGCCTAGGAATGAGCTGTTTTGGGGGTTGGGTCAAGGTTTTATTTTTTTTTCTTTCGAGGAGGGGGAGGAGGGTGGTTATGGATCTTAAATATAAATATCTACAGCATTATGTAGGGCTTTCTCATTATGGGGGCAGGCGGGAAGGTTTTCCCATGGAGCTCAATGGGGATACCATTTTAGGTTGGATACCACAACTTTCATCTGTCTGCCTGAATAGCACAGCTTTCTGGAGACAGAACACTTGAAAAAGAAAAACTTTTGATTTCTGTTAGTTTCGATGAACTGCTTCACATAGATTAAATTCTACTGAGCCGAGAGAAATCACACCCATCACTCATCTCCATGCTGATAGGTTAATGCCTTTGATTCATTGCCTGTACCAGCAGATATATACCATGAAACAGTCCAGTATAGAGGGGGAGGGTGCATATATTGTAGTATGTGCATATCTGTCTAGCCATAACATGTCTCGAAAATCAGTGACCAGCATACTCAAATATCTAATTCATTTTCTCGTTTTCTTTGATATTTTCATGGGTTTCATATTTGATTTCATGAGGTACAAAAAAAACTGTTTATATTATTTATACCATCCTCTTTATTGTCACACAAAGAACATAGAACAAGAAATTAAAAATAACAAACATACACAGGAATGTCAGTCGTTAAGTCAAAAGTCGTGATAGTCTCTTCGGTCGAATCTTTGTCCTCGTACAGCATCTTGTTAGCTTATATAGATATTGTGTACTAAATAAGTACTACCTTTTCTTTCTGGGGTTTCTGGATGATTTCTATTCTTATAATTAAACATTAGTAATCTTCATGTGAATGAGCTTGTTGGGCTACCGGCTCACTGTGCTGTGAAGATGTGGTTAGGATCATTAACGGTTTTAGTCCATTTGATTAAAGATTGCATAAAGAGTGTATTTCCACCTAACTGAGTCAATTCTGGCCAAGTTTTCTACTCTAAGTAAGTTATTTTTAATTGCATATCCTACCCTTTTTGGATAATAGATGATAATTATCATGACTAGACTGTAAGCCTTATCTAACTTTGATTAAACACACAAAATGCAAATTCTATCTAGGTGGAAAGACAATCCCATTGCACGCAGAGATATGGGGTTTAAATGCTGGTGTGGGGGCTTTGAAGCATGTTGGACCCAGAGCGTGGTGGTGGGTCAGAGAATGGAGTGCATGCTAGTTTACACAGGTGCCTGTAGCTGGTCTACCAGTAGCTTATCACCTGACTCCGTTCTTGGCCAGTATTAAGGTTACCTTATCTCATGGGCATTCTCTTTACATATTGGAATTATCTCAGATGTAGATGTATAGTATACAAAGTAGAAGTTATTGAATCTATATAGGTAACGAAAAGAGTTCTAGTGTAGTGAATCTTATTCTGAAATTAAGGTACATTTTACGGAAACAATTGATCATGGAATGATGTAGCATTTGGTCTCGATGTTAACCTTGATGTTTTCAATTTGATCATAGGATTCAGTATTACTAACAAACAGTTTGCCAAAACGAGTTGGACCATATGTAGTACACTATTCAAAAGGAATTGATTGTTTCAATGAATGACGAGCATGGTGCAGAAAGAAAAATAACCAATTAGTTTCAACAAAAATATAAATTTTACATGATCAAGTATATCATTGCTTACAGATGAACAATATTCTTATCTGGTATGAATGAAAAGAATGGCATTGTTGGTTTAGAATGACAGCATTTTAATAGAAGTATATTGTATATGACTGCATGTATGGGGCCTTTTGGCATGTGGAACTGTCCTGACGATAGATTGTCGCACATGTTGTCTCTTAATAACCCCACATGGATTTATTTTTTCCCTCTTGTTAATGCTGCGTGGTTCAGTACAAAGTGGAGTCCAGCATACACCGACACAGATTGGATAGTGAACCAGATCATACCCCACTACTTAATAACACGGAAATTGTAAGTCCATTAGAACCATGTGCATTCCTGTTGCATGTATGTCTTTTGTCATGATGTATCAAAGAATCAGGGAGGACTACCCACTACTTGCATGCATGCCCTCCAGTATATGAACCTTGCATGGGTTCATTGTAGTAGAAGTTTCCTTGGGAATCGATGTGATTGACCGAATAACATTAGCCACATTAGAACAAGATTATGGAAGAAACCACATGAACATATGAACTATCATATTCCCTCGCATTTAAAATACACTCAATTCCATCCTGAAGTGATTTGGGCAGGATCAGCTTCAACCTATAGTTAAGAATCCTTTCTAAATATATTCAGGTTCATCTTCAACCTTTAGTTAAGAATATATCTTTTCCTAGACGTTTTCAGGATCAACTTCAACATATAGTTAAGAATCTTTCCAAAATATTTTCAGGAACATGTTTGTACCATTCTTGTACAGGGACAACAACGCTATCAATATCCACTGTATATATGTGCTTTATCCTTTATAGGTTAAATATATTGTTGGATTTAGTATAAGTAAGATACATGGGTTAGAACATCACAATTTTACTGATTTTACCATGGTATCCAGAGAATTAATGATCAATCGTCAAGTACATGTATATTCATTATGACCATTGATAGAGACCGTCTCACATTGCACTGAGGTAGTCAACTCCCATCCCAAATTCCTCTTCGTCTATCACAAAGTAAAAAAACGCGTCTGAGGATAAGTCACTGCATTGAAATACACCATCATGTATGTTTGAAACTGCTGTGATGAAAATGATGAATCTTTAGAAAACACATTGTTTAGGGTCAAAATAGAGTAGCAGATATGTTTGATATTTCGCCATTGCTTTAACACAATAGCATATGTCTCTTATTCAACAATGTTTTTTGCTTCCTTTTCCCATTGTCAACCTCAGGTCTCAAATATGTCCGAACAAGGAGAATTTGTTTGGGCCTGAGCCTGCAAAATCAACGGTGGTTGTAAGTGCATCGCTCACTGAGGCCGCTCAAAAAACTTATCAGCTTTGTTGAAGGGAAAGTGTTGGGGGAGTGAAGTTTTTTCAAAAGTAGCATTTATTTTGGGGCCATGATTGAAAGAAGTCATTTTTTCAATTTACAATTCAAAGCCTTACTTTTTACTTATATAATAATGACAATAACCACGTATTAAGGCCAGACCAAGAAATGTCTATGGATTTCATGCACTCAGTTTTTAGATATTTTAATTCTTCCATTGAAACAATGATTTTGTGAATGCATTTCCTCTTTGTGATGTTTGACGACAATTAAATAATCAAATAAAAGCATTTTTGCGCATCATTTTTAGCAAAAATCCATCGGACAACAAAACGTAAACTAATATGGGACATAGGCAGTTTAGCAAAGCTGATAATTGATTTAAGCAGCCCTGAGGATATTTTAAATGAAGTTTCATGCTGTGGTGAAGAATGCTTTAGGCTGCGATATTCTGTCCGCTTTATTTCCCTCTTATGAGTTATGAGTATGTGTTATTCTGTGTAGTATTCTGTGTAGTTTTCAACTCATTTAAGCAGTAGTAATCTGTTCTAGATGTTTACTTTAACAGTTACGCTAGCTGTACTTTTCATTTCCTAAGTGACAGGTGAAAATTGGTATAATGCATCACTTTTTTCGAAATATGGACGTTACCATAGTCACATTTACCTATTCACAATAGTAAAACTCTAACTGTTGTTTTGAAGTATAAATATCTTCATACATGTCAGAATTTTTTTTGTGATAGAAGAAGCTATTCATTTTTCAGTGTAATAATCATTAGATTAAGACAAAATATTTTCTATGGTGATGGACATATTGCAAAATGTGATGCAATATTGTGGTTCTTCTGTGTTTGGTTAATAACTATCAAAACGTCTAGCCTGATTACATGGTCTTAATAGTATAGATAGTTATGAAGATATCCATACACTCTCAAAGATGATAGCCAGTTATAAAAATTGTCTTGCATCTTGAATTCTCCCAAAAGGCAAGATATTTAACTTGTGCCATGAATTCTCATGTACAACCAGCAGATTGTACGTTTACGTGAACCAACCCTCAGCTCTGGGTTATATACAATTGCAATGTTGTGGTGCGGGCCTTACATATTTTTCGCAGTATAGTACAGTACTAAAGTAGCAATATTCAGACCCAAAAAGCGCGTTATACAGTATTAATTCTCCAGGCGTGGGTTATATATTTACAGTATGTACAAATAGAGGGTTTATCCAGATTCTGAGAACTTTATTTCTCCAAATCAAAACTGTCCTTTTGACATCAGTATATTTACAAGCATAGTGGAATCTACTGATTTATTTGTATGTTTAAGAGAGTATTATAGAAACCATTACACATTTTTACATTCTTTCACTGCCGCCTTCTCTTGCTGCATTGTTCTCCATAGTAAATCGTAGTGTGTGAAGATGAAAGTTTGCTTCTGAAATGACAAAATAGCACTAATGCAAATTATGTGAATGACGTACTAATCTTACTAATGTTCCATTTAGCGATGGGATGGATGTTATTGCTTTTATGCTTATCCATAGACAGCATAGTATTAGCAAGATACGGCACATAGATGTCCACTGCTTGGAATTTAGATATACCCCTTGGGAACAATAAGTACATGTATCCCATTGAAAATGCTCTAATGAATTTTTACGTCAATGAATGTACATGTTTGCTTACAAGAAATTACCACACGCAGTGTTGTCATATATACTATTCAGCCTAGCAATTTCTCATACATGGTGGTTTCATGAATTTCCACTTTACTCAATGTTTTCCCTGTTTGTTTTTGTGTGGTTTTCATTAAGCTGGTGTTTACAATTTATGGTCTGATATATGTGGATTCAGTTTATGTTCATGACTTGTGTACCTTTATACTCCCACCCACATCAAGACAATTACTGCACTCTTTAAATTCTGTTATTTTCAGTTTCATTGACGCCCCAGGTTTATAATACTTTCTACACACAATTTTTCAGTGCAGCAGTTCCTTTGATGGTAAGACCAAAATAAAAGGTGTGTTTCAGGTAACCCGGCCCTACCTATTAAAACAGGGCCGAACCTAGGAATGTTTATGCAATTTTGATGCTGCATGAGTCGTTTCCGCAGTTCGTGAGTTAATTTCTGGGTATACTTTTGAGGCCTAAGCAGAAGAAATTGTTTTTAAAATCCGACCAACCTGCCCCAGGTTTTCATTCAGTGTAAAATGAAACACACCTATTATTGAGGCCTAATATCGATCCGCCCTCACCAATATCATTTATAATACTGTCGACTTTGTATCCTCTAACTACCACGATGTTATATTCTTTAAACAGACTTACTTGAGTTCATCCCACCCAGTTCCTTCTTACTTATGTGCAGCTCATAATCCTCTTCATAGTTTCTGTCAATTTTTTCCTAACTAAACATACTTTGTAATATTCTTTCAGGATGAGGAACTGAGAGGCCTCCCGGATATCAAAAGCAGCGTCTACATTGTTGATACCAGTGGCAATTCGACACAGATGTAATTGTGATATGGCGTTATGAGAGGATCTCACATGTCAGGAGAAAGTCACATCGACCTTGAATTGAGCAGCATGTCTGCATTTTGCTACATGACAATCTGTCACATGCATGACAATGAGAAAGTATGGCGTGAAGAGATCACTACTTATATGTACTTATGGAGGTACTACACATTTTTACTCTGATTTGTACTCGGTATGTTGTAATTTTGATAACCTATAAACCAGCAAGATATGTGATTCTAGATATAGGCGAATATACTTAGGTAATAATGTAACAGACTGTGATTTTGCTTCCTCTGTGAGTGAATGTTAGAAATCACTTCCAAGAAAGGTCACACTGCACTAGTCGTTAGATATAAACAATGAATGTGATTTTACATGTATGTAATCTGCCTCCTTAAGTGAAATTAAGCTTTGGGATTTTGTAATAATCATAGTGTCACAGTCACAAAAACGTTTCAGCTCAAAGGCTGTACCATTTCACAGTAAAAAGAGATAAGAGCTTAGAGTAAAAGGTGATATCCCTACACTCTTATTGTACAAAGGAAAATACAATTATAAACGTGTGTGCATCTAACCCAATAATATGGAACACACATTATAGGATCACTATATGCAACCATATGCACTGTAACCCTTGTGCCACACATATGTAAATAGGCTCCCTAGGTTACATAAATGTTCTGTGATGGCTAGAAGATATTTCACACGATAAGTGCCTCGAAATAAATCGCCAATTACTACTCAGACTACTTATTTCTTATCATCTATGCTTTGGTAGATGTTGCATGGGTTATAATAAGATCCAAGTTCATTGATAGAGTATATAAAAGTGTATTGTAGTAACTGTGGGAGGACACTGCTGTAAGATTTGTTTGCCTCAGATTTTATTACATATTTTATTTAACAGGTTTTTATCCAGCATTAAGGGATCATACATTGTGTGTGTTTGAATAATAAGAGATGGAGGAGGATAATTATGCATTGTATGTTTAAGTAAAAAGATGTTAGTATATCAAACTTTAAATATGTTATATTTAGACTTGAAATAACCCAATTGTTCACAATTGAGCAGTCAGTTAATATAGAGTAGTTGCATATATTTTTTTGTAGTACATGTCTATCAAATGTTATTTATCCAAAGATCATTGCCACAAGTTTGATATACTATAATATATTGTGAATCGCTTTAGCAAATTTGTCATGGGCAGAAGAATATGATTTCTCTTGTCCTTTCAGAACCTTAAAGCTTAAATGAGTTTAAATCCTAGCGTAACACTACCAACCACCGATATAGTTCTATATAGGTTTTGTGTGTCTGTACATAAGATATATTTTGGTAGTGAATGGAGTATGCAAACAACTTAGTTGCTGTTGAAAGCAATTCTGGTGCTGTGCTGAAATGTTTTATTAGAGCATAGAAAGAGTCTTTAAGAGCCTGGTGATTATATACTATTTGATTTGTAAGCAATCATTATATTCTTTCAATTAGATTTTATACAAGATTCTAGCGAAGGAAATGCTGATTCTTTGAACAGGGAGAGTCACTAGATTTGTAATTGCCCTGGAAGTCTATCTAAAGCCTATGCCAAGTTATGTAATATATACATCAGCAAAAATGCATAGACAACATTAAGGTAATCCTCCATGTCTTCATTGAGTGTATACACCTTTATTCAGAATCCTAATTTTATGAATGCAAATCAGTATTAGCTATGTAACTACAATTCAAATCAAAAGAAAAATATACCTCTGTGATTCCGACAAATAAGTAATTTAAATGTCCAATCAGTAAACGATAAGGTAACTTGAATGTTATCTTTACTGGCAGTCTATGGAACGCTGAAAAGAACTGGCTGACATGGTCTATGGACAGAAACTTGTCACGCGTCATCTTGAATTAAGGCGGGGAAACATACAGGGTACGGAAACATACAGGGTGTGGAAACTAACTACAGGGCGCGGAAACATATAGGTGCCTCTGCATGGGTAAAATTCGACATGGGCCACACGGCCCTTTCAAAAATCGACACGGGCGACGCAGCCTTTTTAAAATTCGATGGACACGGACCTTCTTATAAGGCCCTAGTATATTTTACATACATAAAAATCGCCATGGCGACACAGCCCTCTTGCTAAAAATCGACACGGTCAATTATATGGGAACCCATGTAGAGGCACATACAGGGCGTAGAAACGTCCGAACATGTCCGCATAGAATACGCCCCAAGGGGCATTTCTCATGCTCCCTGTATGTTTCCACCTTTAGCGTATGTCACATAGTTCTGTCCAGAAACCACTTCAGACAGCCCGAATAAGCGTGTTTCTCTCCCCAGTGGAGTAGCCCACCGGTAGTCTACAGATATACTGTTTGTAATGTGATAATGTGTGTGATCTATTTGTGGGGAAAATGTAACTTCAATTGTGCTAACCAGTCTGTGCTGAATGGCCTTTTCTGAAAGGCATCTTTCACCAGTTTGTGCATTTCTGTTAGAAGCAGCCATGTGCGTTGCTCACGTTAATGCTTTTATATTTGATCGTATGACACTTCTAATCTATAGATTAGCATGCACACGCTAACAATACGGTACACTCTTTAGGAGAAAAAAAAGATGTAAAACTATAACATGCAATATACATAATCAACTACTTATAGAGTCATGTTAAAAATTGAGTGTTCATGTGATGCTCTTGTTTTCAGTAGAGAATTCCCAGTACAAGAGATACACGCTGAAATCATCTCAGTATATGTCTCAAATATCAACAGGAGGGGGTGTATGTGTTAGTTCCATCTTCATATACTATACTAGGGTTAAAGGGACAGTTCTATGTGTATAAGTCATTAAACACGGTTTGAATTGACCAATTACTTAGACGAACATATGAATTGGGGAAATATGCTGCACATACATGTCTAAACGGGTATTTCTAGACTTTCAATTGTTCCACAGAAGGTGTCTCGATTTGAAGGTTTGATAGGTCTTATTATAATTGATAACTTTCATCGCCATACTGCAGGTTTATATACACATGTAGATTATTCCTCCAGTCGGTATGAATTGAATCATGGGTCGCAATGTAATGGAAGCCTATCTCCCTCGTCCCAGATATAAAAACATTTAAATATGTTATGCCTTGGATTCTATGAATACATGTTGCTAACTATTCATCATTAACTCTGGGGTACACAAATATGCTTCTAGCCATTATATCAATACGTTTTTATGTAGCCCCTAAACTTCTGTAGTAGGGGGTGGGCATAAAAAAATGTCCCAAAGATGTCAAAAATAATTATTTTCACACGACTGTAACTATACTATCTGAAAGGCCTACCTTGGATGCATGTGTCTGATGATTTTCCTGTGTGTATTTGTACTAATAAAGGAATTAGAACAAAATAGCCGATTTTGTCGATTTATAATGTCTTATCCTCCTGAAAAAGGTCCTTTGGACAGGTAAAAATGTGTCACTCACATCTGATTCTATATTCAATCGAAAATGAAGCCCCCCTTTTCAGATTTCCCCCAGATTAGTTGCAGTTGTTCATCCAATTTTGTTTTCACGCCTTTAGGCGAGGCTCCACTAACCGATGTCCTCAAATCGATGCTATTCTCATAAATCTTACACATATATACCATAACAATTATATACAGGGAGGTATGATAGATATTGGTATAGCCAATGATGTCCTCTTTACAGTCAGCTAGGGTGGAACTCTTTTGCTTCTCGAGGGAGGTTACGGGCCTGATAGACCCTGCCATAGGTTTATGTTTATAAATAAATGGAAAATAGAATTGCCATGTAACACCAATTAGGTTCCGATTTTGCATATCAGGCCTTTTTTTTTATCCCCGATCTCATATCAAACATGTTTAATTTTCATTTGCCTGAACAGTGCGATCTTTAGGCCAATGTGTATACCTGGTCACACTGTATAGGGTAGATTCACCCTGAGTCGGACACATGCCCTGAGACGGACACTGAAATTTGAGGCTATTTATGTACTCTACTACTTCTAGGGCTTGCTTTTTAGAAAGAATAACACTTAAACTTTACTATTGTTTACAAATAAAGGGCCTTAAATGCTTGAATAGTCACAAAAACAGGTGTCCGTCTTAAGCCCAGACTCCACTAGGGCGACACAGGTAGCTGCGAAACGAGGCGATCCTTTTTTATGTTTTGATTTGCACATTTCGCTTCATTTCGCCTCATTTCGCCTCATTTCGCTTCATTCCGCAGCAGTGTCGCCCTGAGTGTCGCCCTGCTTCTGGCGTTACAGAGGGCGACACTGAAGCGAAATGAAGCGAAATGAAGCGAAATGAGGCAAAATGAAGCAAAATGAAGCAAAAATTGCAAAAACAAAACATAAAAAAGATCGCAACGTTTCGCAGCTAGCAGTGTCGCCCTAGTGGAGTCCGGGCTTTAGGGTATGTGTCCGACTCCAGGTGAATCTACCCTATACATGTACCATGTGGCTCCAAAGGGGTAAAAAGCGACCTGGCGACCTGGGTTGTTTCCCAGGCCACCGGACGATCTGGTACAATAATTTAAGCGACCTTTTGGAAAAATATGTCTATAGCAAAAATGGTCTAAAAAAGCGACTTTGTGACCTGTGGCCCTTAATTTCGGCGACTTTCCGACCTGAGGGGTGATCCCTCTGCATCCCCCCTACCATGTAAATATTACCTGATCAAACTGTACAGAGCTGTAGGATCGGGTTGTGAGAATTGACCAAAAGTCGGGTAGTGCAGCCCCAGCTTTTAATAGTGTGATATGGAACACGTAAGAGAGCTGGATACTATCTGTGGCTACGTCTAGGGGGAAGTCAGGAAGTAAAGGCCACTGTAATGTGTAAAACCTCGCGTACAAGCCGCGGCTTGTATGCGAGTCGGACTTTCTTTGGATAGCAAATGCTGTATTCGACGTAATAAGCACCCACCCCCTAATAGGGGCGCCCCCCTTTTTTGGGGGGTATTTTTAGACTAGAACAAAGGGTCAAATTTCAGGTGCAGCGTATACGGGAGCTTTTAGATGTATACTACAGTATTAAAGTCGCCAGAATCAAACCTTATATAATTTGTCAAAGTTAGTTGTAAATCTAGTACGCGAGGTTTACCTTTTACAGTAGCTCTGGAGCGCCCCCTGTTTCCAGATATTAGTTCCAACAGATCCCACTGAGGGACACCTGACTCCATAAGAAACCCTTTACCCCCAGGATACCTTACTGCTGCACACTGCTGCCCCCTGGATAGTGGCGAAGTACTAGCCCACTGTTGTGCGTGATATTGAGTTAGCTCTCAGGTGGCATTTGCACCATGTTTCTTTTTTGATATGATGTACCTATCATATAGACCTATTTCTGACAGACTATGGTAATGAATCTATGGTTGGATGGTTTGTAATGATGTTGTGATGTTCAAGCAAGTTCACAACTTTGGACTCACTAGCTTCAGCCTGAGTGAGATGTGATGTCCAAATTGTGGCTGGGATTGTTAGAAATATACTTAATTACATTATCAAACTGATGTTCTGTTTTCTCTTGTTAACATGGGAAATAGTATCTAGGATTTTGTTCATAATATAGTTTAGCAGGGTTTAAATTTAAAAACTTGAAAATGTGTTTAATTGAAGTTTGAGATATTAACAGACGCTGTAGGTTTGTTAAAAATGTTACGTTTATTGCTGAGAATTGGCAAGTACATGGGCTTGACGTAAGGAAATCAACATTTTGAACAATTAATATATAACTTTTCTTTTTGAAAACTTCAATCACTCTTTTTTTCATTTCACATCCTGATGGATACGTATTAAATCGCTCTGTCTTCGTTCTGAAGTTTTTCTTTGTTTGTCTGATCCGGGTGAGAGTTCGATTGCATGCCTTAAAAATTCATGACAACTTTTCCATTTTTTGTCCAGTAGAGTATGTTTCCACTGTGATCCAATAAAAGAACTCTGCCACGTAATGAATCTGCATGAAGTCAGCTATTTTTGACAAAAAGTGCCCAGAAACAATGTTAAATATTGGGTGCAGTTTGGGTAGCTCATGGTCCATTAATTTTACAACCACAAAACCTGAGCAGCACATGATGGCCAGAACAAATGTTTGGATGACATCATGGGTGGGGTGTTTCTGCAAATGGACTACCCCCACTGCTACAGCACAAATGATATGTATTCCGAGGGCGATCTCAAAGCCCACCTCTGTAAACTGAGTCAGGAAGTAGCTGCCAATGGATAGAGATGTAATTAGAACCATTCGACCCCAGTTCCACCCATAGAGGATGCCCAGCCCCCAGGTGACCACCCAGGAGAAGAAGGGCAGAGTAGCCCATTGATCAGCTATAGCCCACCTATGCTCCTGGGTTAGGATTCTTCCCAGTTGGATTGGACCATAGATGACTCCCACCCAGGCGAAGGCAAAGGCGCAGTAGGCATCAGTGGGTTTAATCCTGCCGGCTCTCTCTAGGCTGCGAGTTCTCCAAAGCCATGTTAATCCTACCAGGACATAGCCCAGGTTTACAATGGTGTTCAGTGGCATTGGTAGGGATGGGAACCACTGAGAGATGAAAGTGATTGGTTTCTCTGCGTAGTGGTCTGGTCCGTTCTCTGTCTTTGCTCTGTCAACCATGCCCAGGATGATAGGCAGGGCAAAGCCTGCGGTTACTAGCAGCATGTGCAGAAGGGCTTGGGGCATACGACTTGGTTGGGCCATGGTGGTTTATCTAGGGGTGAGAAAAAGAGGTAGAAAATAAAATATACGGAGAGAAAAAAGCGAAAGTGGAGCAAAATAACCATGGAAGGTAGCAATAATGAGACTGTCAGACAGCAATAATTAAACTCGTTGATTTTGCTTTAAGGCGTTCATGACTGGTATTTTTTTCCAAAACAAGGGGGGGGATAGCAGAGTACTGTGGGAGTACCAGTGCTGTAGATATCCGAGGATCGGCGATGTTTGAAGGGGGTTCAGATTCAGCATTAAGTTGGTACATGCTCATGTATTAAAAGTGCGGCTAATCCACCTCGTTGATAAATTACCAATCCTTTATAGTATGTGCAACTTTTTTAAATTTCGTATTCAGGCATTCCTTTGAACATCATTCACCGTAATACACACACACACACATATATTATATATATATATATATATATATATATATATATATATATATATATATATATATATATATATATATATATATATATATATTATATATATATATACCGTATTCGACGTAATAAGCGCCCTGGGCGCTTAAAATATTATTTTGAGTGAAAAAATCTGCCTCAAATATTCATTTGAATAAGCGCCCCCTTTGGTTGTTTAATGCAGACTACTGGCTCACCTCAGTGGCTTATAATCACCCCTGTACCTTCACACTTGGCTTGGCTTAACACCTGCACAGGTGTGAAGTGCTCCATGACACACAAGGGTGTGAAAACAGGAACAACATCGGAGGTACACATGAAAAAAAACTGGAGAAAAATCTGAAAAAGGGGGGGGGGCGCTTATTAGGGGGAGGGCGCTTATTACGTCGAATACGGTACATATATATATATACTATACCGGGTAGCCTAGTTTGGCTTGTACTTGTGTCATATATAAACATTTTTTAAGATTAGATTAGGGAGTGATCATTTTTTATCAACAGGGGGGGGGGGGTTGGTTTGGGGGGGGGGGGGCAAAAAAATTTGGACCCCTTGACCGGGGGGGGTGTAAAAAATTTGGACCACTCTTGGGGGGGGGTCAAAAAAATTACAACCTGTTTTGGGCCAAAAAGCCCGCGCGTTACTATGCTTCAAAGGGCCCGCGCGCGCGCCGATTTCCGACCCGTAGGGGGGGGGGGTAAAAAATTTTGACCCGTTGCCCGGGGGGGGTGAAAAAAATTTCGCGCGCTCCGCGCGGAAAACCACCCCCCCCCCCTGTTGTTAAAAAATGATCACTCCCTTAGCATGAAGGGAGTGATCCTTTTTTCACAACGGGCGGGGGGGGGGGGGGGGGGGAGGTGTTGGGGGGGGGGAGTAGATGGGGGGTCCCCATGTCATATGTCGATTTTAAGAAATAGCCATGTCACATGTCACTAAGGAAAAAGCCATGTCGCTAGTGTCACGAAGAATAATAATGTTGGGGCATTGTTATTTATAAAGAGTTATAAATGGGGCTCTTGGGGGCGCAGGCCCCAGGGAAAATTTGCAATTTAACTACCCACAAAAACGAAATTTGAAGAAAGAGTTGGGTATTTGATGCTTACACTAAATGAGAATTTTTTATTCATGTCACTATAAGCCCCATGTCGCATATCGATTTTAAGAAATGCCCATGTCACATGTCACTTAAGTCCCATGTCGATTTTAAGAAATGGCCCTGTCGAGTTTGAGGAGGGCAAACAAATTTCGACACTGGGGGGGGGGGGGGGGGATAAAAGGTTTCGACCCCTCTTGGACTTGGGGGGGGGGGGCAAGAAAATGTCACCTGTTCTGAGCCAAAAAAAACAACCCTGCACGCTATTATGTCCTATTAATTATTATGGCCAAGGCGCGCCAATTTTCGACCTGGGGGGGGGGGGATTTCCAACCCTCCTAAGGGGGGGGGGGGCGTAAAAAAATAAGCCCCTTTTTAGCAAAAAAGCCAGCGCGTTACTATAGTTCAAAGGGGGGGGGGCAAAAATGTCTGCCGCCTTCGGTGAGGGGGGCGCAAAATGTTCCACGCTCTCTCTCAAGGGGGGCTGGTGTAAAATGATTTCGCACCTCTGCGCAAAATCTCACCACCCCCCCCCCCCCCTGTAATTAATAAATGAACACTCCCTAAATCTGATCGCGCACCTGTCCCGGGCACCTGTAGGGTCTACCGGTATGATTTTGTACTTATGATATGTGTGTTCAAGCATTTAGAAGCAAGCCAAATCACCTGTGACCAGTAGTATGCTAGATGACCACAACTAACAGCAATACAACTGTGAATAACACCCTTAGACAGCTTGCAGAACACTTGTCAGAAGACGCCTCAGTGGGGCAATGTTTACATTTTGGCCCGGGCTGAGGTCACTCATCCGGGACCTTGCTAAGGCCTTTCGGGAAATGTGAATAGATTTACCACTTTTAGCGAAGTAAGACAATTTGAAAGGGTCTCTTTGCCAGATAAATGCCTTATTTTTTAAATGAGTAGATAAAATAGCACTATAAAAACAACTTTATCAAATACAGCACCGAAATATTTTAAAATTAGCTGTTTGGACATACGGGTCTTCACCATCACCCCCAGCATTGTGGGTAAGAAACAAGATGGCGGCACCCATACTGAAGTGGAAGCGAATAACAAACACGACAGGGCCGTGTCCTAGGCCTCGTCATGGACATCGAGCAGTTGCAATCAAGGATCTTATGGTTGTGTTCGGTGGTGGTAATGAAGGAATCGTGGATGAGTTACACGTTTTCAACACAGGTACGTTCAAAGTTTTCACAGGCAGCCCTGACAGGGCAAGCCAAGATGGCGGCCTTTTGTTGTGGTTTGAGTTTATTTGGCGCCACAGTGTATTTTCTCAATATGCATCTTTGTACGACTCACAAACGGTTCTCTTTATTGAACAGGTTCAATTTAATTATGAATTGTCGGGTTTTGCTGTCTAAAACGCATTGTTTTCCGAAGCCGCATAATATGGGGATTCCAAGATGGCGGCGCCCAATCTTCTGCCGTGAACCGCAAACAAAGTCTGCAAAGGAGGTGATAATAACGTCAAAGTGCTTGTATGCGGAATGTCAATGATATGAAATGACTCTCAGAAGACCATATCAAAATTTTAGGGAATTCTGTCGAGTAGTTTATTCATAAACGGCGAATTTGTGAGCGGGCACTGGGGAAATCCAAGATGGCGGCTCCCTGTCTGCCCGAGATGTTTATACTGCGACCTGACATCGCGCCCTCAAACATCTAATGCTGTGACTTGAGAGATATTTTCATGGCTGGGAATGTGGGGCTACATGCAAGTTATTGACACCTATATCGTTTACTGCCATTTAATTCAATCTTGGTTGCGTTTCGGCGTTAGCGTCGCCCCAGAGCGCGAAGCAAACGAAAAAGTGATCTCGGCGCCCTCTAGGTGACGCTTGTTGAACTGAATCGCCAAATTTGGCATCAAACCACGCCCCCACGCGCCGATTGGCAGATGGTGAGCATGCGTTTTCGCGGGGTTTCCCTGGATCGCCTCGATTTCGCAAGAGGCCGACGATGGGGGATTGCGAAATAAGCGTAACGCGGCGTCCCGCGGCCCCGCCTCCCTCCCCACAGACGCCGGTCGCTTCCCGCGCCCGTGTCCCGACGAGGTTCCCGTAGTATTTTTACTACTGAGCGCTACTGCATGTAACCGGTCGTTGACGTGGTGCTATTGGCTCAATAAAATGATAAAGGTTATCTATTGTATCCTAGCATAGCTCCTTTGTTACGTTATTTCAATGACTGCAGTTGAGTCCTACCATTCAGTGGAAAAGTTCAATATGTAGCCTAGTCAAACATCCAGGATTTTGAAAGGGGGGGGGGGGGCTATTGTTATAAAATCCATCAAAAATATTTTATATATAAATTCGGGGAAAAAAATGATATGGCCAAAAATTTGCGCCTGACCATATAATTAATTTCATACGTCTAATTTATTATAGAATAATTAGCAAAGACGACCCCTCTTAGGCCTCTACCCCACCAATAGGTACAGCTAGATTCTTAGCCTCGAAACACCCACCAAAGCAAACAAGTCTAGCCTTAAAGTTCAAGAGTGAAGTCCATACTCTTTTACATGTCCTCATGAATTTGCATTTTTCTTGAAAGAATGTTCTCCAAGTGATGCATGTGTCTGAATACCTCCCACCCACACTCAGCATTGATAATGATAATTGATGCATTTTTTTCTGGTTTCACAATTTATAGCCACAAGTCAATGGTTTGTGCCAGCCGTTCGAGGAGATATCCCACCGGGCTGCGCAGCTTATGGCTTTGTTTGTGATGGCACACGGATCCTGGTCTTCGGGGGGATGGTTGAATATGGGAAATACTCCAATGAATTGTACGAATTGCAAGCAAGCAGATGGGAATGGAAACGGTTGAAACCAAAACCTCCGAAAAATAATCCACCGCCATGCCCGCGTTTAGGTAAGTAAAGACTGTTAGCATGATGAAGATCAGAAAACCTGTATTTTCCTCTAATGGTGTTAAAAATGGTAAAATAAAGACGTTTACTATGAAACAATGGAATGATATGTATTGTCTGTATACTTTCCAATTATAATGAATTATGAAAGTGCTGTGCCTGGTGAGTGGCGATCGAGCGTGTTAAACCAAGATCTATGTAGATATATATATATTTAACCCACGGTGGGCGGCTAAGACAAAGGATTCGCACCTTGGTTATATTGCATACCCGAGGGTTAAGTCAGATAGACTACACCTGTACCTTGGTATGCCTTATACCCACTGCCCACTGGTCAGCGACTCGGTGTATAACACCTCGTCTTGACCCTGTGGGGCAGTGGGTATGAGGCATACCAAGGTACAGGTGTCGTCTATCTAATACATATATATATCTAGCAGGGCTCGACAAATCGCTGTGTCCAGTGCCCGTGACACAGAAAAAATCCACTGGACACAGAAAAATTTGAAAGTTGTGCCCAGTGGGCACAACTGAAACTGCAAATTCTGGAAAAAATTTCCAGTGGCAAATTCACCAGGCAAAGAATGAGTGTTATATACCGTTGGAAAGCTTGTATTATTAGGATTCCAAATGGAAGTCAATATCTTAATACAAGATCTTGATGAAAATGATCCTATTATCAAAGAAAAAGTATATATCAAAATTTTCCTTGCCCGGGCGGGCACAGATTCCATCAACTGGACACAATATATTTTTGTCTCTGTGCCCAGTGGACACGCATGTGCAGAATGATTTGTCGAGCCCTGATCTAGCCAGATGAAGATACATCTTTCAAAAAGTTCAGTAACCTATATCAGGGCTGCCAAGTAGTACGCTTTTGGCGTATTAATACGCTTTTTGGCCTCATTTTGAGCCAGAATACGCTTTTGCATTTTGAGTACAATTTAGTACGCTTTTGAGGTATGCAGTACGCTTTTTGGCCTTTATTGGCTATTATTTCATATATATTGAGTACACATTTTAGTCCTAGATAATTCTCGCTTACAGAACCCAGTGGGAAATTATTGCCATTGTCATTGTCGAGATCTTTTTGGTCCCCCCCCCCTCAAGCAAGTTGAAATTGAGCACAGCCGACCCCTTTGAGCTATAGTAATGCGCAAGTTTTTGGGCTAAAAAGGGGTGCAATTCTTTTGGTCCCACCCCCCCCCCCCCTCAAGAGGGGTTCAAACCTTTTTGGTTCCACCCCACTTCAAGGGATCCAAAGATCGTTTTTTCTATATATTTTTTTGAATTTGCAATATCAACCCTTCAAGAGCTGCATAGTAATATAATATTCTATGGCCCTTGTTATCATGATGCTTGAAAACTCACTTTCCTACAAAATATTTTCAATTGAAATCCATCAGTTATACATGTAGATTGGTTTAATACATTAAATTGGTATTTTATTCTTAAATTGTCAAGCAGAAATTGCGATTTGTGGGTAAAAAAATCCTAACAATTAAGATTTTCAGGGAGAGGTAACTAGGCAGGTGCGGGCGCTATCCGCAAAGCTGATAATCAATTTTAAATGCCCTTATATTAATGCAGGGACCCTAAATCAAAAGTACGCTTTTAGTACGCTTTTGGGGGGAAGGGAGTACGCTAAATACGCTTTTCAGGGAAAAAATGACCCAAAAAATACGATTTTGGAAGTTTTGAGGTTGGCAGCTCTGCTATATCATATATTGAAGAAAATGATACCAATTTGAGCTCTGTTTAACGTTTTCAGTTATAACATTTTATTAGAACAGCTAATTAGATAAAAAGTCACTACATAATTTCCTCTTTATTTTTAGGTCACAGCTTTACCCTAGTAGGGAACAAAGTTTATTTGTTCGGTGGTTTGGCAAACGACAGTGAAGATCCAAAAAATAATATCCCAAGGTAAAGTCCACTTTCTTTTACCATTTTCCTGTTTTATATATTCAGTGAAGTTCACTCAATATACCCCAAAGCGCTCATACTATGTCTATTTTTAGTGCTTAAATGTATTTGGAGGAGAGAATGGCATTTGGAGAGAGTGACTTCGGAATTTCACATGATTTTTGTTGAGAACATTCAGTAAAACTTTATGAGTAAATAAAGGATAATTTTGATATTGAAGAGGAGGTAGGTCAAAGGAGATGCTCATTTGCGAGTGAAATAGTAAAAAGGAATATACATTGGCTTCCCCCCCCCCCCTCCCGCCTCCGGTATATCTGGTGAACCTTAGTATCCTAATTAAATAGGTTGTCTTTTCACCCGGCAGATACCTTAACGACCTATATACCCTGGAGTTGAAACCCAACTCTAACATCATGACATGGGACATGCCAACCACACAAGGCCAGGCGCCTCCCCCACGGGAGTCCCACTCCTGTGTTGCCTACCTCGACAAAGATGGCAAGCGACCAAGGCTCATCATTTACGGGGGTATGAGCGGTTGTCGCCTCGGCGACTTGTGGCAGTATGAATGCGGTAAGTAAGCTGTCAGTTACCCTTGCAGAATCGTGCAGTCTAACATGGCACAACTCTGAATATTAGACTAATCAAGCAGATGCAATTGTTAATATGAACAATCTGGATGATACGTAGATTAATAATAATGGCAGGTTTTCTATTGCTCATATATATGTAACCTTGTACTCGAAAACCTGTGGTAAGTAAAGAGACAAAAAAAGGATCTTTGTACAACTAAATGAAAACTAATGAAAAAGTATGGTACATGAATTTTAAAACCTAAAATATAAATTTTCTAAGCTGAGCATATTTGATGGTTAGAGTATAACAGTAAATAATAATCGTGATTATGTTTTCAGACACAATGACCTGGTTTAAACCGGTTGTCCAAGGCATCCCGCCACTCCCACGAAGCCTACATTCTGCCACAGTCATTGGAGAGAAGTAAGTGAGCCAGACATGTCGATATAGGATCCTTTCCAGGTCCACACAAACAAACAAAATGTTAATATTGAAAGTTTGAAATACAAAATAGTCCATAACTACCCTAATATGTTGGTTAAATAGATATTAGAAAATATTTACAGACGGGCGTCCGTAAGGCCACACCAAAAAAAAAAGTTGGTCAATGGATTTCACTTTTCAAAAAATGGTGCGAGTGAGCGAATTTTTTTATTTTTTTTTTAAAGAATTTTTTTTTGTCAATGGATTTTGTCTGTGGAAAACTGGAGCGAGCGACAATTTTTTTGTTTTTTTTTAACCAGCCTCCGACAAAAGTTCTTAGTGGACCCCTAATATAAAAATTTATTGGTTGATCTGGGGGAATTACTGGAAGAAAATTTGAAAAAAAAAAAAAAAAATTCTCAATTTTGAAAAAAATGAGGCGAGCGAAATCCATTGACAATATTTTTTTCAAAAAAAAAAAAAGTTTCCATTTCCGAAAATAAGGTGCGCGAAATCCATTGACCAATTTTTTTTTTTGGTGTGGCCTAAGATTGACATATAAAGCGGTGCCATAGCTGAATTATTCAGAATAAAGATTGTACAATATATTAAACACCATTTTCTGTTTAGACCTTCCAGAATGTTCGTCTTTGGAGGATGGGTTCCCCTCGTCATGGATGACGTCAAAGTTGCAACACACGAAAAAGAATGGAAATGCACAAATACATTGGCTTCCCTAAATCTTGGTAAGTTCAATTTTCTGTATGTTAAGCTTAGTAGTAGCCGAAACAGGCAAGTAAAGAATCAAAGTGAAACAATAATACTAAGGACATAATTGTTAGTACATGTAAATGGTAATTGCATTTAGTTTCTAAATAGCCAAGACCAAACTAATGTGAAAGACACTAAGGAAATGTCTGTCCTGGAATGTTTCAAAATTTTAATTATTCTGTATGAATTTTCCACAGACACAATGACGTGGGAACCACTTGCGATGGAAGTATTCGAAGATGCCATTCCCAGGGCCCGGGCTGGCCACTGCGCTGTTGCCATTCACTCACGCCTGTACATCTGGAGTGGTCGTGATGGTTACCGTAAAGCATGGAACAACCAAGTCTGCTTCAAAGATCTCTGGTTCCTTGAAACAGGTATGTGTTTAGAAGTAAAACATAGGTATATTGAACCAGACATCAATCTGTACTATTCTATTCACACCTGTGTATCGTAAAATAAAATCACCCATGTATTTGATGGCATTGTACATGATATCCTTATCACTTTAGAACCTCTGGAAAGAATTTTGAATAATGGACCAATCCCTTTAGCGCCTTTGTAACTTATTTTGCATGTCATTGTGCTCTTGTCAAACATCTTAGATAAGGGCCCATTGTTTTAGCGCCTTTGTAACTGATTTTTCATGTGCCCTTATCATTGTGCAGAGAAACCTCCAGCACCGACGCGTGTGCAGTTAGTGCGTGCCAGCACCAACACCCTGGAGGTGTGCTGGGGGGCCGTGCCCACCGCTGATGCCTACTTGCTCCAGCTGCAGAAGTATGACATGCCCCCTCAGCAGACGGTGACTCCATCAGGCGCCACCACTCCAACCGCCAGCCCTGCCATGGCCGCTATGCCCACGACCCCACAACCTGCTCTCGTGTCCCCAGGAACACCGCTCCCGAGCGCCTCCCCGATGGCTAAGGCCCTCCAGCAGGCGCCCCAGGCGATGATCCGCACTCCAGGGACAGGTGAGTTCAATTTGTTTTAACAAAAGTTTGACATTAATGACATAGTGAGAGAGTAGAAAGTATTGCGTAAGATCTAGTGATAGTTTTGTCAGTGAAAAAAATATCAGTTAACAACAGATTGTAGAGTAAATATATGATCAATTGACAACAGATTGTAGTAGATTTCTATTAGTTTTTGCCTTTTCAGACCTTCGTCAGGGAATTAATGATATATACCGGTATGTGCTCCCCTATTTAAACATCCATGGTTAAGGTCTTTCCTATGATAACACAAAGAAAGAAATTGATGACATATTCTTTCCTTGCCTCATGTACAGCGGCAACAGTGCGTGCAGTGGGTCATACGACTCTGAGCTCCCTACAGATGGCATCTCCGGGTACGACCATCCGCGTGGCCGCCCCACGGCCTGCCACCATTACCATGCCCCGTCAGAAGGCACCTATCACTATTAATCAGCAAATGAAGGTGATTGGTACATCTGCAGGTGGCACTCAGGTCATTAGTGTCGGGTCCCCGATAGGCCTTGCAGGAACCACTAAAGCCCTCACAACCGTCGCCAGCGTAAGTATTTTTTTAACATCCTAGTTGAAATAGCGGTCTCACTTAAGATTATGTAGTACATTTTTGTATACGTAAATGAATGGTAGAATAGACCTTGCAGCTAATATATCCAAATATAGCAAATATTTGTTAACAAACTTGCAGTTTGAAACAATTGCTGTGTTGTGTACGTCTACTTCCCTGTGCGAATTAAAATTGGAACATATACATTTGTTTACCAACTGAACATTGTATGAACTTACCATTGTGGACCAACAGAGCGCAGCACCTACTGCTGGTGGACAGATGAGTGGGATTGCTGCTCTTGCAGCCGCTGCCGTTGCATCCAAGAAGATCGACACAACGGTAGGGGGCACGCTTACCTCAGCGACAACAACAACTACCATGTCGGGGATCAAGGTGGTAACGCCCACCGTGGTCACCCCATCCAGTATCAAAGTGACGCCAGTCAATCGTACCGGTGAGTACTTCATGTCTTCATCTTTTTTAAAGCCCAGTCCCATTCCTGTATGTTCTATTGGCCATCTTAACGCTAAAAGGAGAGAGCTAAACGTTAGTTCCTCAGATGTAATGTTGATGTACAGGTTAATGATGAAAGTAAATCTATTTCTGCCATTGAGGCTTACTTTAATATGTGAACAATGTTTGTCAGCAGCGCACACTTTGACGCCCGGCACCCAGACGATCCGAGTACAGTCACCCGGAACAACCATATTGAAACCCGGCACCGCCACCTCCACACAACAAGGCACTCCGCGCCAGATCATCACAGTTCACAAGTCAGGCCAGGTCTCAAGTCAACCGCAGATTGTCACCCTCGTCAAAACACCACAGGGCATCAACGTAGCCTCGGTGAGTCAACTTATCTCATTTATTAAGTTTCCATTTAACTGAACCAATTGTGATGTGCAAAGAGTTATTGTGTGCAAGTCAATAATTTGTATATGGAAAGTCCTTTCACCATACATTTCACACCTGTCACACCATAGCGCCTTTACGTTCAATATATATCTTTTGGGGTGATGGGGGAGGGTTAGGGGTGTGACCCATATTCTGGTTTGCAACTGGGTTTATACATAGTATGATTTTCTGTTTACTAAATTAAAATATGGTTTAGAAGCCATCTTTGACGACAGAACGTAGTGTTTATCAATCCCTCGAGTGATTAACCGTTAGCATCGACATCCTCCCACTAACTGCTTACACATTGTAGTGTTTAAGGCTAGAAATATTAAGTTCGTGCGAATGATGAGTGACAAACATGCACATGCCGTCTGTCCCTTTGTTTAAGTTAACTGTACACCCCACCACTGAAATCCAGGGTACCGCTCACACTCAATTACAATCAAAGAAGCTTGCCATCAGTATCACTGTATACGAGTTAAAATATGATCACATCACCATGCCATCGTGAATGTGGAGGATTCAGATTTGGGAAGGTGATATACTCGATGATATTGATCATTTGACAATATCTGTTCCTTTGAACAAATCCCTGCCTCAAGCACTTCGGCGTATACAATACTGGCACTTCGGGGCCAGTGATGTGTCCAAGCACCGTGAAGTACATGTAATCTACATTGTAGAGTACCATCCAGGTAGTCACTTAGTAGTCACCGCCTGTATACTTCCCCCGCGCAAGCTGGGTAGGCTTAAAACTTGAACGATATGCATTGCTCTCGTTCGCACAGATGCCCAAAGTGACTCTGCTTCAGTCCAAATCGGGCGTGGGAAGTGTTCCCACGCTCACGGCCCAGGGCTTGCAGGTACAGTCTACCTTCTCTCCATTTGGCACTGCATGCGGCCCGGCTTACACCGCCAAACCTTCTGTCCGGCCTACCCTCATGACGCTACAATTCATGTTTCGTTGCTTGCTAGGTGCTTAGAAATTTCAGGTTTATCAAAACAAAGTACTGCAGAGTTGAGGAACTCTCAAAAAAAAATTACCAGTGTTTTTTTCCTACTCCTTTTATAAAGGGATTTTGCATGGTTAGTTTTTGTTGTTAGTTTATAGGAAAAAGCTATATACTCTTGTTTCGTTGTCTATTTGTACCCCCGCCCAGCCCAACTTAAGATTTGAAGAAATGCAGTGGGGTGATACATAGTCCCGCCAGACACAATCTCTGGAAAATGACACTACCGAATATGTGGACATTAGAGCTCATACTTTAATATATTTAAAGACCGAATGAACACATTTTGGATATTGCTCAGCGTATACATTTGATACTTGCCTCATCTTCATCGGCGTTAACCTTTTGAGAAAATGCATGATTTTATATTGTTGAGTTCTCCGTTGTATGCATGGCAAAATTACACTGTTAAATGTTGGATGAAATGAGAAATGTATTAATTCCGAGTAGACATCAGATTTGTATCTTTAAGTCGGAATTTCTGAATTGCTCTCAAGAATGTCAATGATAGTAGTATATATATCGGTAGCCATGCTTCAGTTGCTAATTCGTTGAAACCAATACTCAATAATTATACACATGAAGAATGCACCACAAATATCTGCTACCGGTAGGGGGCTTTAAACCCAGTAGCAATTGTGTATGCACTGTCAATGTTTGAAATCTTAAGTCTTGAACATGCCAATCTGTCTGCTGCAGTTGGAATTTTAGGTTTCAACAGAAAATTTCACAACTCACTGACACGTCATGTAGCGCATACCGGTATATGTTATTAGAGAATATTTCGTGGAAGTTTGTCTTAGGGTAATATACCTGATATTAGAATAAGAAACATTGTAACCGGGCGTGTTGATTGTCTTTGTTACAGGGTAAGGGGATCCCACAGGGCGCCACCATTGTGAAGCTGGTGACCACACAGTCAGGTGCGGGTAAGCCGACCGCCATCATCACCACCCAACAGTCGGGGCAGACACCCTCCAACATCCTCGGTATCAGCAGCGTGCAGCCCCAGATACGCGCTCAGGTCCGCATGGCCTCCTCAAATCTACAGCAGAAGGTACATACACTTTTTGTGACATTGTGGATTTTTATTATTGGCCAGATAAGGAATAATTTCTATGGTTAGGAATAATTCCTAAGGTTAGGAATAATTACTAAGATTATTCCTAAGATTATTCCTAGGGTTAGGAATAATTCCTAATCTGACCACTCGGTGCTTCCAGTGTTTTGCTGGTAAAGCTCTCTTGCAACTGAATTAAACTAGACAAGTACGATTTCTGCCTGTAACAACCAAATCTTTCTGACAGACTTGAAAGACTACACCTGTGTTGACACGCTCTCTCCCTCTGTGTTGCAGCAGGTGGTAATGCAGCCTGGTAAGGTAGGCACCAACATCATCAAGACAGTTCCTAGCAGCATGATCAGCATGGCCAAGTCAGCACTGGGTAATGTGACCACCACATCAGGCGGCAAGCAGACCATTGTCATTGCTGCACCCAAGTCAGGCGGTCTCGCAGGCAGCATGGGCGGTAAAGTCATCACGACCGTGCCCAAGGTGGGAAATAACCCCAACGCCCAGACGCAGTTCATCGTTGTCACCACTCGGCCAGGTGGTGGTATCTCACAGGCAGCTAACACAATCAGTAAGTCGCACGTCAAATACTAACATTTCTCATGGGCTAAATAAATCATTTCTAAATTTATTTTTGTATAGTTTTTCGCTGAAATTTCTGTATTTAATTGTTCCTACAAAAGATCGACTAAGATATCCAGATGACCTACCTTTTGCCAATAAGCGAGTGGCATCTCTGAGCCTCACTCTTTGAAAATAAACTTATTTGTGAATGCTTGGAACTACACCAGGAATTGTATGAAGGAGTTACTCTATGGTTCATGTTCTGCATTGCAGCATCTCAAATGAACCTGAGCTCTCTGCCGCCCGGCACACAGATACTCAACACAGGGGCGGGTGGTAAGCCCATCATCACCATTGTCACCACTGCCTCTTCCATACAAGGTGAGCTTCTTCTCACATTGAAATTATACATGATTTATTTATCACTGGTCTAAATTACAGAGGAATATTATCATATATGAACCAAAGTGCTGCCTCCAGGCTAATCCTAGAAGTGGGATTGGGGTGCTGGAGTTTGTGAATAAGTGCAACTAAGCGCAGCTCGGTTATAAGGGTAAAGGATGGTATTAAGATTTTAAAAAACTGGCCATTTTGGTATCATGAATAAATAAGCGCAGGGTGAATGGTAGCATCGACATTTACAAAAACGGGTGCGCTTATTCAAGCCACTATGGCATATAGTATGTTAGTTGTAAGCTCAAAGTCTGTGAGGGTATACCAATGTTACCATATCTGCTTGTTTCTTTGTAGGTGCATTGTCGGCCGCTCACAACACACTCACTGTGAACAGCCCGATGCGCCATGCCGCCAATGTCACCATGACAACGAACACCATGACCACACCATCCATCTCGGTGCCACTTGCTACAACGACAGCGACCACTAACCTGATGACCGCAGCCCAGCTCATGGAGGCTGACGAGGCCAACCTCGCTGCTGAGTCGCTGCCCATGCAGGTGGACGGAGCCTGCGACGAAGACGACGATACACACACACAGGTGAGTTTTGTGTGGAAATATGTCAAGCGCTACGGTTATCATTGAGATCATAAGGGCCTTTGGCATCTAATTTTTTTGCCACATTTTCAGAGATATTAAAGCATGAGGAATGAAAAGAACATTCAACCTGAAATCATGAAACTGTATCAGTAATGATTTTTTGCTTTGTTTTGCATGTAGTATTTTAATGTGTGAAACTCTTTTAAACGCATTAATATATATATACAAATTACACCTACAGGAGGATGACCACACCTACAGCAGCTGCCTGGAGGACTACCAATTGCTGCAGGTGGACGGCACGGGAGACCCCGTGGAAGGCACCGGGGAGGAGGCGGCAGCCCAGCTAGACCCCGAGCAGGAGCAGCCGCCGGCCGATGAGCTCGGTATGGAACCGGCCGAGGGCGGCGAGGAGGACGCCCCGCCCATGGAGGAGTTTGGTGGTGGTGACGCCCAGCAGCAACTGGCTGATGAGGCAGCGCTGCTGGCTGAGGGCCAAGCAGCGACTGGGGAGGATGTGGCAGAACCCACTGAGGGCCTTGATGAGCTGGCACCACACCCAGAGGGGGAGGAGCAGGAGGAGGAGGAGCCCCAACAACAGCAGCCTCAGGTCAAGGATGAGATGATGGACACTGGAATGCCCGCTGGACAAGGTCTCATGTCGCCCACCACCTTGGGCGCAGGTGGGTTGCCGCCACTCTTTGGTTAGTACTCCTTCATTGCTTTGGTTGAAAGAAGGGGTCCACTAACCGTTAGATGTGTTAGATTGAAGGCTATGGTGTGAGGATTGAAATGCTTCTACCTTTTCCTTTCGCTGCACAGTTTCATCCTGCTTATTATTTCTTTAATGATGTTGTTTTGTCTGGGTTTTGATTGGACTGTTTCACCGCTTATAATAATTGCAATTGATTTGAAAATGCTTGTTTGAAACTTTTTACACTGCACGGCTCTAGATTTTCAAGCTTTTTAGTGAAAATCAACTTAAGATAATTTTAGGTTTACAATAGTCATTCTACCTCGTATGTTTCTGCTCTTTGTGAGTTTCAATACTTTTAAGAGTAAAACATCGATCTCTTTTTTACACTATGCTGATCTTTTTGCTCTTTTTCTGTTTCTTTGCTTTGTAAACTGCACTAGTGTAGATGCTGAAGTACTGTAAATTCTCGCGTAGAAGCCGCGGCTTGTACGAGAGTCAGAACTCTAGTGTGTCGTGTAGCATTCTCATAAGGTGGGGTGCGGCTTATACAAGAGTGTTTGCCAGTTTAGAACGGGATCTCCCCAGACTCAAGAGTACGGCATATACACGAGAATTTACGGTACTTGTCCTTGTTTTGGTCTAGTTACCAACAAGACATTGTTCAATGCTGATGGGCGTCTTTTCCTCCATGTCTAAAGGTGGGGAACATGTGGCTGATCCACTCGCTACACTGGCCTCTGCGGCCATGTCTGCCACGCCCAATACACAACCGGCCATGCTGAGTGCAAACGGAATGAAAGCCGAAGAACCTAAAGAAGTCAAAGTGGTAAGAGCTCTTTAATTTTCTTCTCAGAAGCTCGACTTTTTTTTTCTTCTCGATTACTTAAAATGAAGTTCACATGTATAATATGTTTTCAATTTTTGTTCACTTTCCTCATATCTTTTGATGAAGTAGACATCATTAATCTTCAATATATGCCCCCTCCCCATTTATTTCAACCTGTAATATAAAGATATATTCGCCCCACCCTCAATATACAATATAAAAAGACCACATGAATAACGATTTCCAATTATATCTATAGGAACCCAAGACACCAACAAAGTCGACGGTGGGTAAGAAAGACGGCAATCAGTGGTACGATGTAGGCATCATCAAAGGAACATCGTCTGTCGTCTCCCATTACCATCTACCCTCAGAAGTATCACAGGGCAACGGCGATGTGGCCAAGGTAAGCTCTTCTCCAGCTGTCAGAGGTAATAAAGTTTAGCAATAAAGCAATTACTGAAATGCAGATAGATTGAATGTTGAAAGTAGTGTGATAATGTGTAGGTAACAAATACTACAATACATAACGCATATAAGGGTGCGGGTAATAGGAATTTTTAGAAGTATACTACAGTAGTAAAATAGTCAAAGTTCAGACCCCAGGTGCATGTTATAGGCAAGATGCGGGTAAGAGCAAGAATTCATGGTACAAACATGTAGTATGCATAGTAGAAAAACCTAAGATTTATTCTTCAACTCTCTCTCTTTAACAGCAGGACATTGATGTCGTCAGTGTACCAGATCACAGTGTGTTGAAACGCCAGGAGCTATTGCCTGGGACAGCGTACAAATTTCGTGTGGCCGGAATTAATGCCTGCGGACGGGGACCCTTCAGTGAAGTGTCAGCCTTCAAGACCTGCCTACCAGGCTTCCCTGGAGCCCCATCGGCCATCAAAATCAGCAAGGTTAGTATAATCATAAAAATGACTGGGCTTCCCTAGCCGTTCTTAAAAGGTTTTATTTCTCCTCTTTTCTAGCCGCTTTTTGGTTTGTCTTGTATTTTATCAAATAGATTTTAATGTAGCTTTCTCCCCCATGAAAATAACCGTAGCTTCGAAATGGCGTTAAACAACCACTACTCACTCGCAGAAAATGCCATTTAAAGATGTTTAATTAAATGCTGTGGTTAAAAAGTAGAAATATACATCTGATTCTGTTTAAAAGGGACTTCATTACATGTATGTGTTACATGGACTATTGCAGGTTACAGCAGGTTCGTTGGGCAGTGCAGAAGGCGCGCACCTGTCATGGGAACCGCCCCAGAACACGGCCGGTAAGATCACCGAGTACTCGGTCTACCTAGCCGTACGGAATGCAGCACCACAGGTGGAGGCCAAACCGGGCAGCCCAGCCCAGCTCGCCTTTGTACGCGTGTACTGCGGACCCAACCCCTCATGCACGGTCACCACGGCCAGCCTGGCCTCGGCTCACATCGACTACACCACCAAACCAGCCATTATCTTCAGAATAGCTGCCAGAAACGAGAAGGGATATGGCCCTGCCACACAAGTCAGGTGGCTGCAAGGTAAAGGAACCTTTCTCATAATCCTACCCTATCCCGTCAAACGCAAAAACTTGTGAAGCATCGTCTAATAAAAGGCTGATTTGACCAAAAAAAAGAAGAAGAAAAAAAAAAGGATTAAATAATGAGTTTGCTGATATTATGACTGTGCCTCTACATGGGTACCCACGATTTTGACCGTGTCGCTGTGTCGATTTTTAGCAGAAGAACCATGCCATTGTGTCGATTTTTAGGTATATAAGAACATAGAGAAAATTTCCTGTGGGTCGATTTTTACCCCTAATATTCCTGTGTCCGTCGATTTTTAAAAAGGCCTAAAACGGCCGTGTCGCCGTGTCGCCCGTGTCGATTTTTACCCATGTAGAGGCACATGACTATCTAGATACTGAGTAGTTGATACTGATTTAAATTTCTGACAGCGTTCCCCTCACCCTCAGAGACAGGAGGGTTGCGGTTTTAGTCTGTCACAGAATAAATTGGCCTTTTCACGCACAACTGGCTTCATGTGTCAGATGGGTGCATTTGCGAGGCCAGACATAATTATAATTAATATCGAATATTTCCAAAATTTTAAAGGTGACTGATATATCTGAAGCAAGTCATCTACTGTTGTGTAAACTTCTGACAGCGTTCCCCTCACCCTCAGAGACAGGAGGGTTGCGGTTTTAGACTGTCAAAGAATAAATTGGCCTTTTCACGCACAACTGGCTTCATGTGTCAGACGGGTGCATTTGCGAGGCCAGACATGCTAAATATTCATGCATGATAATATCGTAAAACCTTGTGTATAAGCCGCATATTGGCTGCACCTACTAGACTTGGGGAATCTAAACACTCGCTCTGCTAAAAACTACTAAGAACTCCAACTCACATACTTTGAGTGCGTGGATTTACATGTCGGCGGTTTGTACTGCGGATCTATTGTTCATGTGATATATTCTGCCTTGTTTCAGACCCTACCTCCAGCGCTGCCGCTGCTGCCAAACCAGCCGTCAAGAGGACCATGCCAATCACCGAAGGGTAAGCATTCCTTAGACCATCTTCTCCCGACACTGCACCAAGAGATACACACTTAGTTTCTCTCTTGTCTCCCGATTGGCAGTTAACTGACCACCCCAGTAGTATCACTGCATTGTGTTTCCACCCAAAAAAGGTTAAAATCCATATACTTGCTATGAAGGTTTTACTATCTGATTTCTTAAGCCAGAAAACTTTGTAAATTTAACACTTGTCCTGTTCTCATAATTTGCAGCAAACCAGGCACGTTAAACACCATGGCAGGAGGACAGGCAATAAAGAAGCTACGTACAGATGAATAATGCACCCTGGTAGAGCGCTAGCAGACTCGTCTCCCGACAGATGTGACATCATGTTGCCAAGCACCCAGCATCGACGCATGATGTCGCAGAAGCCGACACGGTTTTAGTGGCCCAACACGCGTGGGTCACTGAAAGATACCGTTGTGGTTTTTGGCACTGCCAACCGGGCACAGGACTAAACCTTGGAGTCTGAGCCCGGTGTACATATAGACAGTTTTCACTCGTTCTCTTCTCTTTTACGAAACAAAAGAAGGAAGGAAAAAAGAAAACAAAGACGGTTGTCTTTTTTTCAGCAATCTCCTGAGAAATGTACATGGAAGTCGGTGTCATGATTCGTGTTAATATTGCAGTCTAGAATCCTAGAACCAAGTAGTAAGAAATAGATGCCAAGCTTATAAGCGTGGACGCAGCTAGAAAGACCCTTGTACTGTACAGTACTTTGTTGTGAGGAGACCGTTGCATTTTAGTTCATGTGAATAAGCGATGCCCTGTGCATGGTATATTACAATGTCTTACTGTAGTTCGCTGCCTACGTTTAGAAGTGGATGGAGGCTGGCCAGTGTAGGAAGTGCTTATGTACAAAGCCATAGATCATTTACTCACCTTCCCAGCCGAGGTTCGCATTTCAAAAAAGAAAACATTAGCTGCACTTTGAAGACACTGTACATTATTAATGACTCGGCTTTTAGGTTCAGGAGTCTCGCACATGAGCCCCCCACCCACGCCCAGGATCAAACCACCAACACTTCAGTCGTTTTGACATTTGTGGACTTCAAAAATAACTATCGCCGAACAAGCAAGAACGTTAATAGAGTGTTGAACATGGTAAAAGAACCCTGCCATTGTTTGGCTGTCCATTTAGAAGACTGGTCGCCCGAAAAAAGAAACTGAGAAAAAATGATATTTTTGTATACTACTTTCAGAGTAAAAGTTTCTGGTCTTGTAAAGGCCGCGAAGGTGAGCTGCATTAAAACGCAAACATTTTGTGTCCATGTACATTGTGCTTTCCATGGTAGACATTTACACTTTTCTCGTAGACCAGTGGCATTCTCTTCAATGAGTCATGGTGTGTTTAGCTTACACAGAAAGTGAGAGTAATTGGCGCCATTTAAGAATAGCAAACAGTTGGCATACAGTCTATAGATGCACCTTTCTGATGATAGAAGTTTCTGAGGTTTAAAAAAAAGAGCATGCCATGGTGCCAGGTAGCCATTTATCATTACTGTAATCTTGTACATAGCTCAGCTGCAAGCCCCTGTAAATTACCTCAGCCTGTGTTCTTCACTTTTTGTGACCCTACAGTCCCCGCCTTTCCTGTTAGTTTTACTCTGTGAGGATACGAAGGAACCCACATAGTGTATATGGCGCTTGTTACCGACTGATCGGTTGTCATAGCAATCAAATGTGTAGGTAATGTCAAAATTGTAAAGAAGAAATGAGCGGGCTGACAGCGAGGGAAGGAACCACCCCTTTAGTGTTTAGACTCTAAATTGTAGGGGAATTTGTTTGTACATAAAAAAAGAGAAATCATTGAATTGTATCTGTCTTGGTAATTCAGTCAATTTAGTGTTACTGTTGACTGTTCATTTTGTCCCCCTTCACTCAGAGGTTTAACTTCACTTCTGTCCTTAACAATCAGAAACGCCATTTATGTAGGCATTATCTAATCATGTTAAGAGCTTGACAAGGACTCACTACAATAGACGAATTCCCAGGTCAAGTCCATTTAGTCCCCAACTTGGAAATGCAAGAATAGGGATGTTTTCCTACAATAAGACAAAAGAACTACAGGAGCATGGGTCACATTACTGAAGTTCCCAAATTCATTTACACATTTCTGAAGTTACCAAATTCATTTACAACGTAGTTGAGGCATATTTTGTTCTCTAGTATTAGTGCACTGTATCATTCTGTTATTATAAACTGTTAGTTTTGATAGATGCAAAGTTGTGTTCAGTCTAAAGTCAGCATTGACCGTACAAAGTATCCATGTGCTCATTTGTATTTATTTCTCGCTCAGAACCTTTTCAGAAGTTTCTGTCATACATTGGATCAATTGTCGCTGACCGGAGTTTAAACACAAATCCGGCTTGGTAGGAAACTTTGCTTAACAAATACCTTTATGTATCAAGCTTAATATGGGTTGGCAATATACCTTGAAGGCAAGCTATTTTCACCAAGAGCGGAAAGTAAATTAATTGTGGATTAATACAAAAATCACTTGTTAACTTGTGAAGTCATATTATGACATAGCACGAAAAATGTCCTTGCAAGTTTGAAATAAATTTCCGATTAATACAAAAATCACACGTTGACTTGTGTAGTCATAAATAAATGACTTGGCAAGAAAAATCTCAAATGAATTATTTAGTGAGAATCCTATAACCCCTTCCAGAATTCAGACATGTTGGTGGAAGGGGGAAGTTCAAGGTTACAGCAGCTGTATTATTTGCACATATTAATTTCCCCCCATGATCAATATATTTTTATATATCACAAGTACATGACTAGGAAAACAACAGAAGAAAGGTCCACCACAACCGTTGAACTGGTAGCCCTGGGTTACCACCTGTTGTGGTAATCAGTAGACTATGCCTGATTGCTCCTCTACCGGTGCGCGATGACTTTTAGAGCTTTCAGTGTTGTTAGCGTCTTTTCGGGCTCCGATGCAGTAGGTGCCATCCACCATATAAGGACATGGTGGTGTCGCTAATGTCGGTCTCTTTGCTTACTTGGTACGTAGATGCGAAGTCGTCGCCCCGCGAGAGGGCCTGGTGACTGGGACGCTCGTCCGTGTATATGAAAGACGGACTAACGATCGCTCTCAATTGTCATCTTCATATTTTTACCAGTTATAGTGGTTGTGTCCTAGAAATGTATTGTTGTTTGTGTACTTTGAATAAATGACAACTTTTACAACATGTATAGTCATATACTCAGCTGTCCTGTTGTTACTTACAATCTTTATTTAATTGAAACTACAAGAACTATCCGATGGTCACATTTCCACAAGTCTAATGTTATATACAACTATAAGGCCAGGCGTAAACAAATATGAACCCTTTGGTGAATGTTGATGGTGTTCCTAATTGAGGGAAAGGATATAACACCTCTTGGATAAAGTAGCTGTTTTGGCACTCTTTGTGTGATACTTCATCACATTCCATTATTATATTGTAAATATTAAATAAACTCCAATTTTCAACTGCTGCACGTGACGTTCTGGCCTAGCTGATATACCTCTCTTGCGATGGACCAAGACACTACACGTGTCGTGTAATGGGACTGCATCTCACTATCAAGAATATATGCGAGGCCTGTGTGACTAGTCGATAGGAGAATTTTGTGTAGCTAAGGCCTCACCAAAAAAAAAGTTGGTCAATGGATTTCGCGCACCTTATTTTCGGAAATGGAAATTTTTCTTTTTTTTGAAAAAAAAATTGTCAATGGATTTCGCTCGCCTCATTTTTTTCAAAATTGAGAATTTTTTTTTTTTTTTCAAATTTTCTTCCAGTAATTCCCCCAGGTCAACCAATGAATCTTTATGTTAGGGGTCCACTAAGAACTTTTGTCGGAGGCTGGTTAAAAAAAGAAAAGAATTGTCGCTCGCTCCAGTTTTCCACCGACAAAATCCATTGACAAAAAAAAATTCTTAAAAAAAAAAAAAAAATTCGCTCGCTTGCACCGTTTTTTGAAAAGTGAAATCCATTGACCAACTTTTTTTTTGGTGTGGCCTAAGGGAGTGATCATTTATTATCAACAGGGGGGGGGTGGTGGGTTTGGGGGGGGGGGCAAAAAAATTTGGACCCCTTGACCGGGGGGGGGCAAAAAAATTTGGACCCCTCTTGGGGGGGGGGGGGCAAAAAAATTTGACCTGTTTTGAGCCAAAAAGCCCGCGCGTTACTATGCTTCAAAGGGCCCGCGCGCGAGCCGATTTTCGACCCTAAGGGGGGGGGGTAAAAAATTTTGACCCCTTGACCGGGGGGGGTGTAAAAAATTTTGCGCGCTCCGCGCGGAAACCCACCACCCCCCCCCTGTTGTTAAAAAATGATCACTCCCTAACTGATAACTTTTGGTAACTGCAAAGTTGTGATTGCCGAGACCAGTTTGATAACCCTGTCTGCTACTTCCATGTCTATTTAAGTTTAGTGGCCTGTCTGTTACTTCCATGACTTGTCAGCAGTCAATGTTGAGCCTATCTTCACAGTGTTTACACACACGGGATCTGTGTCCGGGAGAGAACGGCAGTGTCCTCTTGTACTCACAGCAATCCACACACACGACCTGCCATGCAAAATATTTGTAGATTATTTATGGGGGGAAAACTAATATTGTGCTGTGTCTCACGAGATCCGGCCAATGTGAACATCTTTGACCGGGTGCCATCTTAGACTGGGTGCCATCTTTGACCTCCTGATAGAAAACGGTTTATTTAGGGCAGGTGAAGTTGTATATGGAGATATAACCACCACCATTTTCTTTATTTTATCCCTTGCATATCAAAGAAGATCAAAGTCAAAGATTGCACCCGGTCAGAGACGTTCACATGGACCTGATCTCATGAGACACAACCATTGACATCTCTCACTATCGGTCCAATGTTCACTCAAGATTATGAATCAATTTTTGTAATGGTATACATGTAATATGGAACCAACACCCCCCCCCCCTTTTCTCCCTTCTGAGAATTAGCAGGGCCGTGACATGGCAGCATGTATTGTTATATGGCAGTATTTCACACCTTGTGTGTATTGCAAACATTGGTATAGATCCAGATAACAGATCCACCCCCGGTCAATAATTCAAATACATTCCAATCAACTAAATCACCAAAGCACACTGATCGATTCACTGGTTTTATCATGGGGGCTATTACTATATTAGAGGAACTTAGATGTATGAAGGTGGCCGTGGGTCATGGTCACATGCTGAGTAATGTAGGACAGGGTAGGTTTAACCCAAACTTTTCTATTTTTCCCAAGTGCCCTTTGTCATTTGTGATATAAATAACACTAAAAGATAGCACCATAAATCACTTACAAATCCACACGCCGCACAGTTTTTCTTTGTGTTACGGTTGAACACCAGATGACATCGCTGACAAGAACGCACATACTTGATACGTCGAAGGCGTGGGGCTCGCCTACCAATGGGGAAGGTCGGGTCCTGTAGATAATGAAACGAGTTTGAGTTTTTATATTGTATGAGAATCAGTGAACAAGATAAATAAAAACGTAAGAAAATGACTGACGGATAGCAGTAACATTACATCTTTAGATTCAGAAAGGCACAAAGGACAAAACAAGAAATACGTTTTTGTCGAATAATGGACATGAACCTCCTAATTTGTGACTAACATATTATATATACAATGACATTTCACCTGAATAGACAATGGCATTGTACAGCATCACATTGATTAACCTTTGACTATCACCATAAAGGACTATCGATGCTAGATGGGTCCAATACAGCTATGTTAGTTCTGAAATAGTATAAGCATTGTCAATTACATTATTATGTGGAATAGTAATGTAATTTGGATAATCACCTCTGTTCTGTAACTGATGATTTCCTGTCCTTCTGCCTTTGTCTCTATGCTCTGTAATAAAAAAAATACAAAACCTTATCTGGTTGAGTTGTTAAGATTTGTATACATGGAAGGAGACGTTTTATATGTACCTCACTTCAGAATTGATCACAGTAGGCCTAAACAAAAAAACACGTTATAGAACGTTATAGAACGTTTCTCTATGGCTCCTTATCGTGGCATAACATTATATAACGTTAAAGGCGTTATTTTGACGTAAAAAACGTATTTTTGTTAGCTGGGATAGCTATATAGTGTCTCTCAATGGAAACGTCTAAATAAAGCAGATGTATCAATTATACTAACCAGTTTCCACCTTTCTGCAGTTGCTCTACTGCTGAAACGATAAAAATAACTTTCAGGTTGTTTACACAGTTGTTTAGTTAGAGAACAATAATCATTCGTCACAATGTCTGTGAATAAAATATGGAGTCTGCGTCAACATTAGCGCACTTCCTCACAAAAACTCCCAGTGACCTTGGTCCAATGCCCAACATGAGAATTGGTCCAACGTCACAATCGAAATCTATAATTATACAAGTCTGTTCCAAAGTCGACACCATGCCCACGATTCCAACTTCATATTTACTGAGTTGATAAACAAATGTATTGTGGTGGACAGTTTAACTTACTATGAAAGTGAATAAATAATATGAAAAGGAACGACTTACTCTGTGGCTAACTCTACAACCGCCTCGCGACCATAGATAACTAGACTGCAGGTATGGTGACCATCCAAGTCGTCCAAATCGTTATGTAATGATTGCCCTTCCTCTATCTCTGCCTACAGATGATAATAACAAATGTATTACGTGGTGTTCAAATGCAGAGACTAAACCTAACTAAAATTTAATTGATTTAACTAATTTAATTGGGTATGGCTTGCAAGTACTGAGTATTATCCACGAAACTTGATGGGAATGGACATTAGTAGGTAAGCATGGGTATTGGTAAGTGAGCATGGGTATTGGTAAGTGAGCATGGACATTGGACTAGAATTCTAGAATTCTCGCTGTAATGGTATTGGACGGGTCGACTTCTCTGAGCACAGACATTGGTAGGCGAGCATGGATATTGGTGGGTCAGCATGGGCATTGGTAATTGAGTATGGGCAATGTTAGGTGAGTATGGGCATTGATAGGTGCGTATGGGCATTGGTGGGAGAGTATGGACATTGGTAGGTGAGCATGGGCATTGCTAGGTGAGTATGGTCATTGGTAGATGAGCATGGACATTGGTAGACAGGTGGATGAGTGTGGCCGTGTTTGAATCATGGGTAGTGTGGCCGTGTTTAAATCATGGGTAGATGAGTATGGTCATGGGTGAATCACACCCCTGGAATCATTTATCTAGACTGACCTAATGATAATTATATTATTTCAATCCGCTGTAACACACACGTTCAATCTTTGCTACTCACCATGGCCGATTTGAGACTGATACACCAAATTTCTTCATGAAGTTTGCCTTTTCTGTGTATCAGAACCATGTCATCAAGCTACAATAAATCGAAAAACAATCATAAAGAGTCCTTCCAGATATGCATGAAATGGTGCATTACTTGGTGGGACATTACTTAGTGGGGCTGGGGATGCATCCCACTCAGCCTGCGGCTTCGTGGGATACGGCCCCAGCCCCACCTCGGGGTGAACAATACCAAAATATCCTCTGGCCATGGGCCTTTGTCTATATATTGTAAGTAAATAGCATATGAAAAGGGTATTTTACACCAGGCGATGCTGACACTATGGTAAGTAAGTAGCACGTGAAAAGGGCATTTTCCACCAGGCGATGCCGACACTATGGTAAGTAAGTTGTGCATGAAAAGGGTATTTTCCACCAGGCGATGCCGACACTATGGTAAGTAAGTAGTACATGAAAAGGGCATTTTACACCAGGCGATGCCGACACTATGGTGAGTAAGTAGTACATGAAAAGGGCATTTTACACCAGGCGATGCCGACACTATGGTAAGTAAGTAGTACATGAAAAGGGCATTTTACACCAGGCGATGCTGACACTATGGTAAGTAAGTAGTACATGAAAAGGGCACTTTACACCAGGCCATGCCAACACTATGGTAAGTAAGTGATATATGAGCAGGCGATAACTTGAAAATGGCATTATATGATATTATTATATGTGTACCAGGCGATGCCGAAATACATGAGTATATAGTAAGGTAGGTAGGCAGGGCATGAAAAGATCATTATAATATTATATAAGGCGATGCCGACAAACACTGTGGGTAAATAGTACATGAAAATGGCATTTTACACCATGGAACATCTTGCTCATACATATCAAAACTAATACACGAAAATGACATTTTGCAACAGGGGGAGAAAACCAATTTGAGGAGGTGCATGTACTTACTAGGTACGCTGTGCAGCGCTGTAAAGTATCCTTTCGTGGACGATATATTCTGAAATCAGCAGCATCTCTGAGTTCTCTGTGGGCACGCATAATATCTAGTCCCAGATGTTGGAACTTAGGTCGCAGGGTGAGGAGATCCAGCTGCATCTTCTGCAAACCGTATTAGAGGGATAACGGTGCTTAAACAGTTGGGATTTTCTTTTCACAATGAAACATACAAAAAGTTAGTAGGTACAATTATAATGATTGGAATGTCCTTCAAACTCACCTCTTTATTGCTTGCGTCGTCCATTGCTTTCAAGACGATTTGCAATTCAGCAAGAGCCGCTAGGAAAATAAAATTCATTTGCTTCAATTGGTCGTTGCTATGTGAATCTTAACCCTTTAAGTGCCACACAATGCCAAGTTTTTCACCAGTACTACATTCACGCATCACGAGTAGTAGCAAGGTGCATTAAAATTAAACATGTATTTTTTAGGCTTTTGACAATTTCACATATTCGTCTTGTAACTGTAATTGGTCTAAATAATGATAGCTTTTATTACATGCTACATGGCTAATGCTTCCTATGTCACTAATAATTAGTGATCCTATTCCTATGCCATCTGTTATAATACTATACCCACTATCAATGATAACATAGGAGTCAGGTTTCATACTGCTAGTAGCTATAGAAATATTACCTTCTGCACTTTGGAGATCTTCCTTCCCAGTTTCCTGTTCGTTCAATGCTTTGACATACCCTTTAAAACACATTATATCAGCTAAGTGCCATATTCTAGTATACTGCTCTCTTACACTGAAATGCACTAAATATTACAACAGCATCGCAAACCACCTGGTAAACACAATTACTTAGTGTAGATTATGATAAAGTCAGCATGTACTGCTAGATAGGTTTATAATGTGAACCATTGTGCACACCTTTATAGATAAAGAGGGAATCATATTGAACATAACTAGTACATTATCATGTATAGGCATACTTACGCTGGAACAGTAATGTGAAGTTGTGTAGTTTTCTGTGTGGTTCTCCTAAAATTATTTCGATGTTGACCTGAGTTGTTCTAAATGTTTCCTAAATGAAGATAACAGAATGTAAATTATATTTATCATGCCCAAATTGCCGTGTACTGTCCATAGTTCTGGAAATAAAATAATGCATTCTATACTGATACCCACGGGTTGTACACTATAAACGTTGTGTTACTTGTATTAACATACAGATTAATTCCTGACCACCTGCTAATGTACTATTGTTGTCCTACCTCTAGTTTCTTAATGTTCTCTCTCAGATATTTGTTCTCCTTTGACAGCTTAGTAATGGTGCTCTTTGACTGGTGTTGTTTACAAATAAGCTGTTTATGATGCATGAAGAATCTGACATGTTGTTTGAAGATCTCACCAATGAGAGCGGGTGTCAGGGTCCTGCAATAGATGTCATATTTCAAGCGGAGGGTTGAAATATGAGATATCATCAGATATAACGATGCCAACTATTATAACACGATAATGTAACGTTTTTCCACCAAGCTGTGCATATGTTACTTGATGAATTGTTCTTGAATTGATGAAAAGAGGTACTGTTCATTGTTGTATGAGATATTAATAAAGCCTTTCATTAGACGTCACGGGCAGCTATGAGGCAACTATGACAAGTATTACATGTAATAGATTGGGAGGCAAGGGCTCTACAATCTAGGTCCAATGATCAATATTAGATATCAATTAGGGTTGCACCAGCGTTGTCGCCACATAGCCTAACTAGCATTACCCCAGTGACATAGACTAGTTTTGGAATCATGCAGGGGATACCCCACCTCTCTGCCCTACGAGCTTCCTCCTCCAGGGCGGGCAGTAGGTGTCCCCTGTGCAGGTCCAATACTGGTCCCAGGTCAGGAAACATGGCATCAATGTCGCTGGTATTAATAAAGTGGTGTCTCGAATTGGCATCTTCAATTACTTCCTTCAACGCCTACAACAATAGATCATTGTAAATTGAACTATCGTATAACATGGACATAAACAGACTAATGGGCCAAAATATAAATGGACCTGTACATTGACTCTCTAACTAGTATCACTAGTTTACTAATTCTTCTGTATTGGCTCGTAAATGAAAAAGTTCACATGTAACATTTTTACTTGCCAAATAAAATGTCAACAACAACAATATATTTCTTTTCTATGGCAATTCAATGCTAAATTTTGTTTCAATAACAGAAAAATAAAATTATCTTAAGGATATAGGCAAAGAGCAAATTATTCTTTTCCCTTTACTACATAGGTCCTATCTTTATAGGAAATGCATCGATTTCTACCACATATTCGACTAAGGGTATATGAGACCGAGATTAAAGGTAAATTACGTTGAGTTGTAGCAAGCGATTCACAAAGGTTCTTTCTGTGGCCATTGCTTCATTGATGACGTTATTAACCTTTCTATTTTGATGTAGGTTCGCTGTTATAGAGGCGCCAGATTGGGGACGCTGAAAATAAGTCCAATGCAACAATGTGAAACTTAATTGTTATGTGAATATGATAATATCATACTTCGGTTCTAAGTAGGATAAAAATCATTGCATCCAGGTCCTATGCTGTTTCAAAAAGGAAATACCTATATCACCAAGAGAATTGTCTCCTTAATAACACTATTGTAACACTATGTTTTAGTGCTGTCGTGTGTTAAATTTGTGTCCCATTGATCTTGTTCATTGACCTATTGTATTTACATATGTGGAAATTAATGATTGGATATTGATTTGCGCTTTTGATACTATTTCGTCACCCATCCATGATTTCATGAATATTTTGTGGGATGTTCAATAAACACCTTTCAATCCCTAAAATATCAATATGTCATACACAATTACACGTCACCATAACTATAAGGGATATAGAGATACAGTACATGGTTTGTGCACAAAGCCTTACCTTTTCGGGTTGAGATATGGACGTAGGTAGTCGATTGGCCTTAGGACGGCTAATAAAACCACCATCCGATGCCACATCGTCAGACGTAGGAATGATACATGCCCACAGGTTGTGATCAACTTCATCTGCGTCATCGTCACTATCACCATTATCTTCACTCTCTGAACTAAAAGAGTCACAGGACAAATCCCCAGCCTCTGTATCGTCAGTCCCTGTAGAGAATCGGTAGAGTCCTCCCTGTAGAGGCCCAAGCAAAGCCATTGCTGCAGTGGAATCTGTCCTTTCTGGGGTTCCCGCCAAAACTGAGTCTGCGTCGTCTGCTTTTGGTTCTGCTGAGATGGAGTGGGTTGCAGGGATACTGCTCATGGTGTTATTCGCAGTCATTGCTGCCTAGCAGTCCGCTATCAACTTTCTGAAACGAATTTCATGATAGAAGACCACGTGTATTATTTTACTACATGGCGTCAATAATAATAGCATACGTATCTCTCAGAGATGTTGCAGCAAACGTTATTTGTTAATGGTGTGATGGTGTAGATCTATGCCCAGTCACATGGACTGATGGTTGTTTCAGTTTCGCCTAGCATATGAAATAGGCCATTTAAAAAATCTAATCACAAAAAAAAAAACCAAAAAAACTCTCTGTGTGATGCTTGGAATTATCTTAAGACAAACGGGTCTTCTCTAATGCAATTTGATAGGTTTCATCAAACATGAAACAATATTCACAAAAGAACAGAAACACCATACAAATGCCCCTCCTGTGCTGATACTCACCAAATGTCTATAATTCTTACTCGTAGTCCCAAAGGCTGCCTACATAGAAATGGTGCTATGGAAAGTAACACATGCGTATAGAATGATGAGCACATAATAGAAACCCATGGGATCCCCCTATCCCCCATGTGAGCAGGTCATATATAGGAGTGTTTGGTTTATTCTAATAAAACCGTGTCAAATACATGTGAGGGGCCAAGCAGAAATGTAGATCCGTGTACCCCGCGTAGAGCGTCCTTTCTGCTTGCATGTTGCTTGTATAAATGTTAAAAATAGAAAGGCATATGACGAAGTATAACCCCAGGAGTAAAACCACAGGCCATGGGAGGGAGAGGGAAATCCTTGTGTGGTCAGCTTGGCCAATCTGGTCTGGGGGTGTCGTAATGTTTGAATAAGCGGCCTAATCTGCTGGACAATGTGGTTGACCAGTTTAATCTCTACATTAAAATCACCACTGGCGGAAAGCAAGTCTAGTCTAATACACATAGGCCCACAGCATCGTCAGATCGGACCCATTCTCACAAATCGGACACAAACAGATGTAAATATAAACAACCATTTGCTTCAGGGTGTGTTTATATTTACAATCTGTTTGGGTCCGATTTTTGAGAATAGGTCCGATCAGATGAGAAAATCGGGTAGTGGAGTCCCAGCTAGAGACCTACATGCCTATACAATGTACTAGATAATGGTTTATGATACAAGTAGCAGAAGGTGCTGGATCAGTAATCGGACTGTAACTGTCCATGGTCCCTGCGGGTCATATGGTCACATACTCTTATCGTTGACAACTTATGGAAAACACATTTAAATATGTACTTAATTCCTACCTGTAGTACATAGCATGAAGGTCTCTATTTTGTCGGTGGTCGCCTGGTTGTAAACAGGTGCGTGGTGATCATATAGGTGGATCAAGATAACGATATCGTGGCCTGAGAAACCGTGTCCCCTGATAAGATACAGGGGACCTGTACATAATATTGTGTATATGCTTCTGTCTGGCCAGTGCAATTGCAACTGACACCCACCTGCATTACATCTTCCCACAAACACCCATACCCCTGCCTTTCACGCTGACATTTGGCAACAAAGCAATACTTATGGCAAACGTACCCTGCCATTTTACCATTTCTGCCTTTACTTCAAAAAGCACCGACTATGTTAGATTTAGATATCCAAAGTTCAGAAAGATGTATCATAATTTGTCTCTTGTGAACGCTGATGTCTATCTATGAGGCATCCTGGTTCATGAATCCTTAATGCCCATCAGCCTTGGCATATATATATATATATATATATATATATATATATATATATATATATATATATATATACACATGTATATATATATATATATATATATATATATATATATATATATATATACATATATATATATATATATATATATATATATATATAAAAATATATATATATATATATATATATATATATATATATATATATTAAAGTGTATTTCAACCCGATGGTTGTATACTACATATTTATCTAGTCCATTTCAATTTCAATCTCATTGAAATATATACTATGTAGCGTTTTTAGCGGACTGACCCCCTGGCAGTAGAGTATACTTCATGATAAATGATGTAGAGCTCTAGATTATGATGGCATTGTGACATCTGGTCTCTCTGGTGCTAACTGAGACTGCCCAATCCCCTATAATATATAGTTGTAACACCAACTACACCAACGATGCTACCCGAGGATAATGTGGGATAATTAATGCTACACCATGTCTTAAGCCCAAAATCCACGGCGGCAGGATCCTGCGTTAAAACGGTATCGCCCCTCTACCGCCGCTATTTCGCCGCTATTTCGCCCTGCCGCGCGGATTTCGCCCCTGTAACGCCGTGGACTTTAGCCTGGGCGACACTAGGGCGACACAAGTACCTGCGAAACGATGCGATCCTTTTATTGTTTGTTCTTGGACATTTCGCCTGATTTCGCTTCATTTCGCAGCAGTTTCGCCCTGAATGTCGCCCTGCTAGTGGCGTTACATAGGGCGACACTGCCGCGAAATGAAGCGAAATGAGGCGAAATGAAGCGAAATGAGGCGAAATGTCCAAGAACAAAACAATAAAAGGATCGCATCGTTTCGCAGGTACCTGTGTCGCCCAAGTGGAGCCCAGGCTTTTGGCGGCACAGGCGCGAAAAAAGAGCGGCAGGGCGAAATAGCAGCGATATAGCGGCGGTAGAGTGGCGATACCGTTTTAACGCAGGATCCTGCCGCCGTGGATTTTGGGCTTTAGAAATAATTGCAATCGATTATTTACTATACACGTGTAAGTGTAGCTACTTTGTCCATTCCTCATATAAATTGCCCGATTTCGTTTATAGTTTAATGGTTGCTTTTATGCATATCTATTACACTGTACAACGACAAAAAAAATACGGGGGCAGACCTACCTGACTAGACTAATTTGAGGTCACTGAATCCAAAAATGATGGTAAAAAATGCCTCATTAGTCTCAGTTTCAAGATATTCCAACCATGATTGTTTGTCGGTCTACTACTGAATATATGGTCCCACCAATATACAACAGGGACAGCATTCATAAAAAATTGTCAATTTTGTTTGCCTGGCAGAGATAACATGACTCTGAAGCACATTTAGTGGTAACATACCATAAAAACAGGATTCTACACTGTTTGGAAGCTAAATTAGTGATATTTTACCGATATTAATTGAAAAAAATACCATAAAATGTATAAATTCATCCTAAAGCGATATAACATTTTTTAAGCTACTAAGATCAGCATTGTGACCCATTCTGACAAGAGGTACCTTCAGGGAAGCTATTATTACTGTTTTTAGCCCCCACCAGTGCCAGAATCCCAAAAAGAGTTATAAATAGACAGCAATTTGCTCGGATAACCCTTTATGCAAAATACAATGATAGATCATTGGTGTTACATCTTTAGGATTAAAATTCTATATCTATAATGGTTTTTGTAGACAAAAATGGTACAAAGGCCAGTATCTGTTTACCATGGTAGCCATTGACACAGTCAAAATATTGGATATTGGCTCTAGAATATTGGAAATGTCATCAATATCACAAACCTCAAAACAGGCCTTGCAAGTTCCTTTCAGAACCAATTTTCTACTAAAAGGTATCCTTGTATGAGGATATTTGACCATAAAACCTAATTTTACATGAAACATTAGCCAGGTACATTGCTGGAATATGGTCAGAGGTGGTCCTGATGGGGAATACAATCGGGAGACAAAGCAACCTTTTTAAGCACTAGTTATATGTTTCAAAGTGTTATTTTGGACCTATTCATTCACAAAGAATATTTATTTCTGTAACAGATCAGTAATATATTAATGATGTAAGTAGTTAAAAATAAGTTTTACATGAAAAGAAGCATTTTCCTACTTTTTGATCAAATAGTGTATATATAAGCTCTAACCGGGTATACAAATAAGATCATGTGAAAATCTGAAAACTGAGACTTACCACACAATTTTGAGTGCTATTGTTGAATTCCCCAGGTCAAAATACATAAGAATAATTGAGTCTGGTCCCGTTTTTTTTCATTTTTTGAAAATTTGTTGTACAGTGTTACTAAAGATTGCAAATTCATTGAACTGTCATGTCTGTCATGAAACTGATCAATATAATAGACTGGGTCAAATATATACTGTAAGTTGGTTCAATAATATAGCCATGCCTTATACCAAATATAGGTGAGTTTCAGACAAAATAATCAGGAGATAAGGTACTAAGGTCGGATCTTTTGACTCAAGCTTTTCAAAATTCGGCCCAGCACACAGATGTCTAGAGAAAAGCTAGGAACGGAACATGTCGACTCGTGGATCACGGTGTGGACTTATATGAATTACAGGGTCGACCTGCTGACTTTAAAATCAACTGTAAAATCTTCTTTACTCGTAGAATGACCACATTTCTTTTTCGGAATCCACAATCTGGTATTAGAAACACTTTTTTAAATGTTGGCCTTAGTAGTAGATATATTATTTGTAATCTTTTTATTGGACATTTTAATCGATTAATCATCATCACCTACCACCGAATCTACTTGGACGTTGAGCGGACATGGGTACTGCGATATCACAAGATCTAAAACCTGGTTTATCATTAATCTAAACTCACTGAGGTTTTTTTCAGGATGTAGTATAGGCCGGGAGTATAAGACCATACTTCATTTCCCCCAAATCGCTTTACTTTCATTTCCCCTCACAGAGAAAAGGAACAGTGTCAAAAGGGAGTCCAGGTTGCATCCAGAATGACTCCCCTCTATAGGGGAGTCCAGGTCGCTTAAGGGAGCCTAGGTGACTCTCTGGCTGACCTAAGGGAGTTATATGACCCAGAGAGCTATATGACCTTCACATGTGACTCCCTTTAATAGGTCAGCCAGAGAATCACTTAGGCTCCCTTAGGTGACCTGGACTCCCCTATAGAGGGGAGTCATTCTGGAGGCAACCTGGACTCTTTTGACGCTGTTTTTTTCTCTGTGCTCAGTTTCCTAATAATATTTGACGTAGTTGTCAGAGTTGTATGCTAAAATGTGCTGCATAATGAAATTTGAATTACAATGTGTGTGAACATTTATTTTCTGCATTATCTTAAACCTATAATCTCGATATTAAGAGTGTGTCTTATTTTCTGCGTAATCATAAAACTATACAGCTGTAATGTTCTGAGACACCATAATCGTTTGCACGTCTTTTTAAAACTAATGTCTTATTAAAATGAATTGACATCCGCCAAACTCCCGCACTAGGGTTTGGGAGGCAGAGCCCCCCGTATACAATACAAAACATACCGTCTCACAGTAAATGTTGGCAATGGAAGCTAGTTAATAAAATTCCTCCATGTGGCAGCACAGTATACATGTAGTCATGAATTCCCCGCATATTAAAGCACTCTAATTCCTCCTGCTGAATATACATTTTAATACATGACACCCCATGTCTAAGCTCCTATTAGGCCTGTGTCCATTATACGACAAGGAAAGTGGAATATATGGCCGTTTTGACGTCCAGCAATATGTACATATCTGGGAATATATTTTGTTGATATATTCTACTTCAACTGCAGGTATGCTGTGTCCACTAGGCGTTATAAATTGCTGCCCAGACTGCCCAGGGCAAACATGGACAAGGTTTTACAATAGAATAAAGAGCATATATTCCAATTTCTGTACTAAAAATCAAACATGTTAGATATTTTAACGTCCACTTTTAATGTCCACTTTTGACGTCCACATTTTGATATTTCATTTTTGTATTTCAGAATTTTGTAGTCAAGGTGCGTCCACAGGGAGACAAAACATATATTTCATATTTGTATTCAAATTCACGTTTTGAAGGACGACAAACGGCCTCATATATATGCTAGTGGACACAGACCTATTGACAATGAAAAATATTCAATTGTCAGCCAACCCCTAAATATGATTATCAGTGCATGTGGGGAACATATTTTACGTAGGAATTGAACATTAAAAAAGTATAGCCTTTTCCCACACAGAGAAGCAAATTCGAGTCTTTAATAGTTATATGTACAAAATCCTTTATTGCAAATTGTATAAACAGTATAAACATAGCCCGTCGTAAAACATGTTATATAATGCGATAACAGTATTGTTTACAGTGGCTGCCTAAAGACGTATTCATTCATATATTTCGTATCATAATGTCATATGCTCTATATATACAATGGCTGACAGGGTACCCACCCATTTCGTGATAGGTATCTCAATCTATATGGTTGTAGGGATGACACTAGGGGAGTCTTCCCACTTCGTTTGTGAGTTAACATTAATTATTTTATGTACATCCATACAACTGAACACAAGATTAGCCTTTATGTAATATAATATTATCCCACTTCACTTACCAGATAGGTCTATATCATTATCCATATGTGAATGTTGATGGGTCTCCAATGAGGAAGCCCAATGAAGTTATAACCGCTAACACATATGTAGTATAATGTTACAACTGGGTATGGGACCAGGAACAAAGTATGCTGAATGATTATGTACACATTTGATGAAGGCTGTCATATCACAAATATTAATCACAACCGGTTTTCTCTTGGTAAACGTAGGTTAAATCGCATATTGTATTGTTTCGATGAAGGAAATACCTGCACTGAGCTATATATGGGGGTCTATATTTACATATATCATAACTAGGCGTAAGGTCGATAGATGTCTGTTATAATGAATATCTTATTACGTGTATAGGCCATTCCACGTTTCCTACTATTTCTTGATACTGCCAGATACTAGTAGATCGAAATTTATAGACCAAAATAAATAAGTAAATCATTTTATCAATTAAATGATTTTAAACAGTGTAGTCTCCCCTTACATCCCATTCTTTACTATTGAGTAACCTCCGGAATTCATTATCCAATATAGGCATACATGCTTTTGGCAGGGAAGGGGGCATGTAAAGTTTCCCACGAAAGGGTATGGGTAAATATGCATGTAAAAAGGCATACCGCTGGGTGTAGTACTAAACATAACCACAGGAGGGCAGTTATGTGTTGCAGAACTATGACCAGGGATGGTTAAGCTTCAGTTTCTATACATTGAATGCAGACATAGAAAGTTGGTACATTAAGTGCTCGCTAGAGGTCAGAATAGTGCAGTTCTCTGGGGAGGAGGTCTCCATATGACCAGTCCTCTCGTGTTAGGTCTTCTACAGATTTACAAACGGCATCGTCTCGGAGGGAGGAGAAACATCGGTCACATACTCTTCTGCTCTGCCAGTTGTCATAGGCCAAAGGAAGACTCCGATTTGAACAGCGCGGACAGAAGAGCTGCATGTGGAAAATAAAAAGCCTGAATAAAGTCTGAATAAAGTCCCGACAACTATAGGCCAGAAATATTGAGTGGTTTTCATTGAATATACTTTAATATAACTTGCGCTTTGCAAAAATACGTGGATACAAAACTCAGTTGATTACACACCAGTAAGAAAATACTTTGTTGACATGGTTATACATGTAATCGTTTTAAGACCACGACATAGACATACTAACAGTGTCAATAATGTTGATCAAGTTAGAAAGTCTATGCAATGTGTCATTATTTGAAATAGTGACCATGCAATATGTCACAGTTATCAATATGAAATAAACCCATGTCCGAAGAGAAGACTATTTGAAAGTGGCATTCGTTACCTGTCCGCATGCGAAACAGTGGTTTTTGGGTCTGCGCAGAGACTTGAATCCCAAACAACACTGACTACATTGGCTGGCCGTGTCCTTACGTACAAGATGGGGAGCTCTGTAACCAAGCTCTTCCTCCAGTTCCTAAAACAGAAGACATTGGTAAATAAACCAGGTAAATTCAGAAATGATTCAGCGCAGATGCCCTGAGGCGCTGGATATTTCTGTTATGCATATTGTATGCAATGCTTTTCTCTATAATTATATTCTTCCCTTTTCATTATACAACTGTTTCATAAATGCATGTTCTTATTTGTACATATAATGTATCATATATCCATTGGCATATTGCTCTGCATAGTCCTATTATACATATATTAAATGAGCAAACAATACTCTGTTTCTTACCAGCTCGACATCTGCCTCATTTGTTTTAGCTGTATGTGTTTCCTTGTATTTGTTGATAACGCCTCGAAAAGACTGTTGGTAGAACATGACAAAGGGATAATTTATGGGTGTTTCTTTGTCCACGAGATTTTATAATACAGTTGGTAGTTGATAGTAGCCTGAGCTGAATTAAACAAGGTATGTCGATGCTTCATGTACGTATTTGTAATCATATTTTTAATTGATAAAATACGCAGCCCCCTTCGATGGAATGGGGTTTGAATGCACTTATCAATTGATTTTTTAAATAGAAATATTGTGATCATATCTAAACAGAAATTATTAACCATAAAACAAGAACTAGATGCCAAGTATACACAATACTATGATTCCCCGGATTGCAATAGAGACAATCACTAACCGTGGTATAATCAGATAACGCACATGGACAACAAAGGCTATCTTCACACAATCATGATAATGGAGAGAAAGAAGGGATTCATAACCAATGTGAAATGAATGACCTCTGAGGTTGATTAATTACACCTGGCGCCTCCCTATCTGCTGGGAGCCTCCCACCCCCGGACACACCACTCCACTGAAATCAATCAATTTGTGCGATGTGCATTTCTATTTGTTAACGACACAAATAATCCTGAATCTTCAATCATCACATATAGCCTGTGTCGCCTCACAGATGAGTGTCTGGCCCTCATGTATGTTGGTACCCCTAGAGTAACATTTGAAGTGGAGCGGGGGCAGGTGCTGAAGTAATTATATCTAGAGGCTGCAGGGTTTAACAACATTACAATTTTCACACTTCACTTTTTCATTTTCTCAAAATATAACAAGGCTTATATAATACGTACCGTTTCCCACTCATCGGCTTCTCGTTGTGTGCTATAAAACAAAACGAATCCCAGTTGTATTATGCATCGACAATCAATGGTGTAGTTTATATGCAGGCCTACCCGAATCTTCTTATTTTAGACACAGTGTCCTATTACTAAACTAAACTATATACAAATGTATAATTTTGAACGAAAATACCGTAGCCTCTAGTGCCGTTCAGAACTTCAACATTGTATGCAAAAAAAATCATAAATCGGGTAGCTATCTTTATTCTACTCACCTTCCGAAGAAGTCGATTACGGCCTTCCTACCGGCTACTGTGAAATGTTTGTCGTCGTCTCGCTCAACCTGCAATGGAAGATAGGACATATAAATATACATGTATTACTAAATAGCAGCATTTATTATTAACAGCAAGAACATGTATATCACATATAACAATGATACTATACACTGGCTATGTTTTATCTAAACGATAAACCACATTCTTGGCTGTCCCAATGTATTAAAGTATTCATTGAACACATACCCAGTAAACAAGAAACACGTTATACTATGTTATACAACGTTTCCCTATGGCTCCTTATTGTTACAAAATGTTATATGACGTTAAAAACTTCTTTTTAAAGTAATATAACGCATTTTTGTGAGCTGGGTAATGGTATGATTAAACCTACAAATACACGATAACAAATCCCCCCCACTCGTCAGAGGAACCCATTAGGCGGCCAGTAGAATGTCTGCAGTAGACCAAAGGGGTTCCATATGGATTTTGCAGGTCTGTTGTAGACCTAGCAGCACTAGGACTTTCATTAGCAATATATTGTTAATAAAAAAAAAGTCGCGGTGCCGCTAGGCTCTATACTATTTGGTCTGTCCCTTTGAACTCTCTCAAGTATTACTGACCTTTAAATCTTTAATTGACAGCTGTTTGTGGATTTTGTATTTAGCACCCATGACCGGCGGTTGACAAACCAAGAGGAGATCGCTGAACTGCAAAAATAGAAAAAAACATGTCTAATTCGTAAACATTATTCTTACATTTGTGGGCCTATAATTGGAAAATGTTAACAGAACGATTTTCATGAACCTGACATGGAACAAAAAGTATGCTACTTTCTACTCAAGAGCAACCTTGCCCATGCATCCACTATAGGAGTAGACAAAGATAAAATTTATTAATTCAATATGCCAATTCGATTATTGTCCCCACATTATTGATTAAAAGTTTCAGTTCCACTAATGGAGTGGCCCATAACGTACGTCACACAACAGGGTGTGGGGGTGTCTTGGTCCCCAATGATAACGGTATGGGGAAAAGCGTGACAAAGGGGTGTGTTTTTTTGGAAATGGGCAAAAGTTGCGCCACATCCTTTATGAATGACCTCTTTAAGGGTTGACCTACCAGGTAGATATGGGTCTCCAGATGGCGACCCTTGGCGCGGTTCACCATGGCGATGCGCCCCTCCTTGACGAATGTCCGGTGAGGTTGAACCAGGTCAATGTCTCCTTGTAAACTGTCCTTGATCTGTAGTGTCTTAGCCATGTTGTCCTGAGGAACAAAGCGGGGGGAGATATGGTATTGTCATCATCATAATAGACATTAAGACATGGTTTCAATGGACATATTCTGAATGCTGCATGGTGACATGGACGAGAACATTTAAGCCCAGTCAACAATGAATAATGTGGAACATATGGAATAATTATCGGTACTTCGGAATGAATTTCAGCCTTTAACCATAAGCACAGAACTCAGGTAACAAAGCGCTTAAGGGGCGAGTCAGGACCAAGAACCAAACGCTCTAATTTCGTTTCTATAACATAAACGCTGGCCCAAAAGTTATTTATATTCTCAATAACGTGCCCCTTGTCTTCAAATCCTGGACCCGCCACTGGTAAGAAAAGTACGTAGTTCCCGATGTTGTGGAATGCAATGGACAACATGGGCATTTATACATATCAATTGGACAGAGAATTGGGCAATTAGATGTGGCCTATTTTATGATTGGATAATGGTGAACATTACATGACCTCTGGTCACACCTATCAATAGTCCTAATGATTTTAATCAACTTATACTCCATGTATATCTGATATGGTTATCAAGAACATAATTCAAATATAGCGGACAAGTATATATTTAGTTCATTCTATCCTTATACCAATTGTTGAAGTGTATGAAATCACAAAAGCAACACCTTAAAAGCAAAAGGAATTCATAGTTATAAACTCGAGTTTTAATAAATAACAACAAACACATTTTCCCGTTTATAAGCCGGGTCTTATAAAAAGGCCGTGTCGCCTCACATTTCGTACAAATTGTAGGGAATTTAAGATGAGAAGCCAAGTATTCGGCATTAGCAAGATGATCCCTATGCAGCGCCATTTTCTCTAGTACCAGTCCTCTTTCCTTTGCTGACTAGCAGACAGATGGTTAGCTGAAGCTGGTTGCTGTCATGTCGGAAATCTGCAGTTTTAGGGGTCATAAAACTCTGAGTTATAGCCCTCTATTGTGGGTCCTAATGGCACTTGTTCAGATTAGGGGAGTGATTAGGATACTGGTTCAATGATCCAGGGTTCCTGAATTTAATTCCATGCCAAGGCTACATGATTGACAGACCATTTAACATTTTGGGTAGCCAAAAGTCGTAATAGTGAGCAATTCTGGTGTAGAGATCATTTTAAAATGAATAACCTTTATAGGGCAATCTTAGATGCTTTTCTGTGTACTTTAATTATAATGAATTTTTGACCAACTAGAATAAAATATCAGTTAACCATGCAGCCTTGATTCGAAGTAATGGCCTATGGATTGATGACCCAGTGTCCTAACCACTCCCCCAGTCTGGACAGGTGGCATAAGGAATAATCAACTACCACTCGTTCAAAAGGTTATGACCCCTAAAATGCAAAGAACCAGCTTCAGGTATAGGTCTCACAAAGTAGAATCACTGCATCCCGCTAGTGAGGAATATTATTATAAGCCTGTCTCTTTATAAGCAAGCAGCTGGTGTGTGGTGTGCAACACACTTGGACAGGTTGTACATTTTGTGTATGACTAACTGGGGAATGTTTTATGCCAGACAGTTGAGGGTTTTATATATGCCAAAGTTGTGAACGCTTTACGTATGCCACACTGGGAGAGGTATTATGTGCCACACTTGGAGAGCTATCATGAATGCCACACTGGAATATGCTTGATTTATGCAACACTGGCAGTTTAACACAATATATGCCGCCACACGCTGAAACCATTTTCCAAACATACTTACGCTCTGCACATGGAAGATTTAAAAAAGGGAAAGTATTTCTTCATTTCATATTATTTTTACAGGCATTAAGTGATTTTCAGATTTTTAGTTTTAAATGTAATACATTTATACATGTAGCCTATACTTTGAAGATACACGGAGGTATTATTGATACCACCTATTGAAAAAAAGGGTTAAAATAGGAACGTATCGTTTAAAGATACGTTACCTCTGCTCGTAATGATTCGTTGACGTGTGTTGCGATTTCACTGATGTTGTCCAGGGCCTCTGTTAAAAGGAGAGAATAATGGTTTGCAATGATTCTTTCTTTAATATCTGTTGGTGTTTTAAGGCTACACAACTTGGGAACTGAGAAGCGCCTGTATCTTATAGACTTAGCTTCTCAATTCAATTAAATTTGCAAGGTTTTTATTCTGCTGATCTCAAAAAACATAAACGTATGAATACAATTACATTTGATCCCATAGGATAACAGAAGAGGTTGATAGTTGTAATGATACATGTAACACCATTTAATTAGCATTTTTGTTAACAGCACCTCCATTCCATTTGTTTAATGATGCTGACTACCAAATAGCCTATCATTGTGATATTACTGGAGAAGGAGGAGGGGGGGGGAGGATGAGTGATGAGATGTTCACCAAGTTCACATAAAAAGCATATATGTGTAGTCAGGTTGGTTGGATGTATGCTATACCTGTGATCAATATTCAGATTTACATTTGCTTTTCCATTCAGATAGATAGGTATTGCAGTGAGTACTCTTTGACCGAGGTTCCTATAATGTTATCAAATACATATGAGTTTATTTACCTTCAGTATGTTTCCGGTCCAAGTGGTCTTCCGGCAGTTTCCGCAAGTATTCTTTAACATAATCATACAAACAAATGATCAGGTACTTATAGAAAGGTTAAAGTAATTAACATACTCAGACATTACTCGTATCCAAGAATGTAACATTTACATTGTCACTGATATTGTCTTTTATGTGGAGGCCTGTATATCGTCATATCTTGATGGCTGTAGGCCAATAAAATTGCTTTAAAAAAAGATACAATTGAATATTTCATTTATTCAAATGATCTATCATTATGGACTCAAATTGTGACAGAGAAAATGACACGATAATAGTAGTAGCTTCAGCAATAACATACCTCCTAATAGGAGTTTGTAGCGTAGGAGGCGGGTCATGGGTTCTGTTAGGTAGTCTGTCATAGGTATCCGTCCGGACTCTGAAGACTTCTGCAATGGGTCAAGAAAGGCCAGAATAAGCAAGGTAATATCCCCAAGACTATGCACAGATCCTAGATAAGTAGTATAACCCATCAATAATATGTTATTCAAAATAGTCATGGATGGAAAAATCCGTCGATTTACTTGCTTTGAAACAAAGATATTTTCTCATATTATGATACCTATTCAAACATTACTGTGATTGGTCTATTGTCTTTAGGGTGGATGCCATACCAGGAAATCAGATACACAGTGCTGTCGATATTGTGCATAATCATACTGGTACCAACAGGGGGGATGGGCCTCTTTAACAGAATTATCATCACGGTGTGGAGTGGAGATGACGTGAGGTGAAATGTATCCGTTTTTGATTGTCCTACCTCTTCTACCGCCAAGTGGTGCCAGCCGAGGGCGCCAGGTTGGCGGCAAATGGCAATCAACCCCAGACTGACTGGCGGCAGCAATTAACACATTGGAATTCCTCATGATGTAGGCAGAATACTAAATTCAATATTTACCTCAAAGTCGGTGATGACCACGCCAGCTTTGGGTGTCTTTTTCAGGCTACCCAATGCCTTCCTGGCACTATCTATGTTCTTGACGAAAGGAGTGTAGAGCTTTAGGAACGGGGCAAACTCCTTCATCACATCTCCTATCCTTGGCGTCTTATCCCTGCAAGGTACACGTATTCAACATTTGATAATTGGAAGGGGTAACAAAATTGGCACATTTCTTGTCCAGTCCACATGATTTTCATACTGGACATTTAAGATAAGAGTGATTATCCTGTCCTAATTGGACTATAGTACAACAGATAATGTTGTTAAAGCTCTCTCGTATTGATTGCTAAAACCATGAAACTCTAGTGTTTAATTCAGGTTGTATCGATTCGACATCTTTCTTTCAACAGTTTCGTTACCTCTGCTTTGTTTAAAACTAAAAGCACATCAGGATTCTTACCATTTGTCTATCCTTTTCTGTAGTTGAGGTAAGAGGTTGTCTTTGTGGAAGGTAAGTAGATTGGGCAAGTTCACAAAGATCCCATCCAGGGCCTCATTCGTCATGGAATTGGACTCCTTTAATTTACGCCGTAGACTCTGTGTATTTAAAATGTACAGCAACCATTTACATTAAAAATGGCATTTATTGCGCCTGACAGTTTAGAGTATTTATTAATTTCAAAGTATGTGTACAAAGATGTCCTTCAGTTAAAATAACCTTAAATAGTGTTGCAATAAAATGTCGGCTGCCTTAAGATTCATATTATGTATGGTACATCCCCTATAATATATGGATATCGTTTATATGGGAATTATTTTCTTATCATCATACAACTATTACTATAGCCATGGCTCGGACCTACCTCCAGCATAGTTAGCCTTTTCACATATGTACATTCGGTCGAAAGGATTTCCATGGCTACTCGTTGAAATTTAGGGATAGCTTTACTTTCGTCTATAGTCCGTAGTTTCTGAACCTGAAAACGAACCAGGAAACCTCTTAAACATGATACCTAGATAATCAAACTATGTTTACATGCATGGCTTCACATATACAATTGCAAACACGGAAACTTAGGCACCGGGTAGGCCCCTGGTGGATAGTTATATAGACAGGGTCTGGCACCCAAACGACAAACACAGCCAAACCAAACACCCCTCTACCAAAGTTACCCAATGTGTGTTTTCTGTGTGTGTAAATCTTTGCCTCACTTTCTGCGTGATATTTTACATAGAGTAGGCCTACTTGACATCTAAACGTCTAATGTCAGATGCATATAGTCCACTTGTGATGTCTTTGACCTCGAGGGAATACTAGATTATAGATTTAACATGCTAGGAATGCTATTGTTAGGGCGTTAAAATAGGTAGCGATTCCGCTCACTAATTACTATAAGTTTTGGGTACTTTTGCAACAATCTACAAAAGAGGTGGTAATTTTCATGCCTCTCATAGAATGTCTCTTGGAGCATTGGTATGTCTATACTATACTTGAGTGAACTTTATGTCGTTATGATTATATGTAGCTGGCGGGGTGTAGATATTGTATATAGGCTACAAGGTAACGGGGACGTTACTTTGAATAAGGCGTCGCCAAGAACCTCCAGTTCAGTTATCAGTTGGGCTCCAATGGTAACTTAGCGCAACGGGATAACAGTGATAAAAACAGCGTAAATGGAATTATTGAAGAAATAGAATGAAAGTATATCATCTAACAAAGCTCTTACATGGGAGCATTGGTGAAAGTTTCTTTGTATTCTATAATCGATACATGTAACAGGAATATGTGAACATTGCGATCCCATATTCCCATTGTGTCTGGACCGTTAACAATTAATCAGAACAATATTTTGAGAAAATTAATGGTCAATGTCTTAGTGCCCAAGCTATGCTTATCTTCCTCAATGTTTACTTCGATTGGGATCTGCCATTGATATGGTGTAGACAATCTATACCTGTATGCTTGTTCATCTTGACCTAACTATTAAAAGAGGAAGTGGTCTACTGTAGATAACTGGGCAACGTTACAAGGAGAGTCTCCTTGGGGAAGGTATACATTTATGTAAGCCTAGGTATACATGTATGTATCATTGGGATTAGGTTCATGTAAATCAACTCAGTGCTATTAGGATTTTTTGAGATGTCAATATCAAAAAGAGATGGCATGAAAGTGGAGAGTGTATGTGAATCCATTGTAAAATGCAACTGGCAGTTTTGCATCATTATAAGCTGTATAGACAGGGCATTGGGGTCTATTCTTAGTGTTTGAATCTAAATCACCTTTCTCGTGACTTGAGCCTGGGGGTTGCCTACATGTATTATATGCCCTCCTGACCAATTTACTACCCCTGAATGTAAATTGCATTTGTATTGGCTGAACTCATTTTACACTATTTACATATCAAACATCATAATCCATTACTTTTCTAAGTAGATTTGGGCGATGAGGCTTATGAATAACATATCTAAACTTATAGTTATGGTCGAAAGTATCTCCTTATCATTTCCTTAACATTTCCAAATACACCATTTCCCCGGCCATTTTCTCACTGGTCACTCACATAGACCTAAGCTTGATATGCCCACGAATTTACCTAAAACTCCTTGGGGGTCTTCCAACACGGGAGAGTGACTATAGGTGCATGTATAACCCATATCCTGCATGGAGGTGGTGGGGTGCAGATCATCATATAATAGAATCCAGGTCAGGAAAATGTGTCAGTGTCCCTTCGCCTGTTGTATGCGGAAGTGGGACCTTTTGATCAAAATCAAACCCTCCAAGCAAAGTTAAAAGTGACCTCTTGCATGCATGTATCGTTCCTGGTACATATGGATGTTTACGTAGTAGATAATGGTACAAGCGAGTCGCTGTAAGTGTTATAAGCCAAAGACAGAATAGTTGTCCAACGCGCCAGCGAAGGTTAATTACCATTGTCCAAGGCGTATAACACTTATATGCAGCCATTCACGCGTATCCATATCTTACTAATATCCAGTGTTTGGTTTGTTCATGTTATAAAAAAAACAGGCTTTTTTTCCATTCTCGGCGCCAACCGTGGTAATATGTGGGCCATTATATCATTGATATTGAGCCTGTTGTTTAATTAACAAAGTACGTCCAAGTCTAAGTTAAACAAGCAACAATAAAGAATAGCAGTATTGAAAGTATAGACAATTTAAATTGAAGTGGGTGGGAAAGGACGATGAACTGTGTTGTGACCTTTCAAAAGAAAAATGTAGCCTGGGGTAAAATGCCCGGCAAAATGTCCATCTAGGCGTCGGGCAAAAAGTATGATGGGTCTTTGATATTATACATATTATACCGTTTACCCTAGGCACAGCTTTACATAGATAAGGCTAAACTCTAAAATAATGCTAATACCACATTATATCCAGCACTGGCAATTTCTAAATAATGGACAATATACTTTATAGTGCCCTTCTGGTAATAAATGTAGTCATATAGCCGACAGAAAAGGCCATAAATGATAAGAACAACTTTCCCATGTAAAAAGATACATTACATGTGCATTACCTTGCTCTGAATTCGGGCCTATTACACCAAGGGCTTCGTGACTAACCTCTTATTTTATTATCACATAGAGTGAGGGACGTGTACCTGGTACTATACCTAAGGCGAAGTACCCACTCACCTGATTCTGATAAGGGGCCTACTGTATCTGTACAAAGTTCTACAGGGCAGCATTCCTGCCTTCATCTTCCCTTAGTCGTATTCACAGTTATACTAATGCCCATCTCCATCGACTGAAGTGCATTGCATATTAATGTCAGATACCAACCATGATAAATATGTGAAGGTTAACACGTGCAGATACAGCATTTTGCATAATACACCATGTGTGTGCTACATTGCCACATTCCTGTGCTATCACTTACACCACAATCCTATTTAGGTTGAGGGCTTACAATATCATACAGTTCCGGCATCATATTGGTTACTATTCCGATATCAAAATATCCAGATTTGATACCACTTCTACCTGTCTAGGCCTACTTAGGGCAAAACCATACACAATGTCCTACCATGTCATTAATTAGAAACATTATCATTGCTAGTATTGCAAAGTAGGGCTCATATAGCCTATGCAGCTTCAATATGAATTTTCACCCATTTTACCCATGCACACTTCATGTGTATACTTATCTGTACACATTTATATATCTGTATCAAAACGATTGATCAAACACCCATACCTGTAACATAGCTGCTCCTGACCCTCTGAAATCCATACCGAACACTAACAAACCTAGAAATGTTTAAGTATATAACTCTCTGGTATCAAGCTGTCTATAATGTTTCACATTTCATTCATTGTGCCAAACATAAGATTACTAGGGTTTATCCTCAAAACGCATGATTGATATATCCATTTCAATATACTAGTATATTTATTTACAATTTATTTGGTACATCTAACAATAGAGTGGCATTGAGACAAAGAAGGGTGTGGACTGTTTATACGAAAAGACCCACCTCATTGAGTATGAGTTATATATGTCTAGGATATTCGACAAAAAAAAGTGGTAAACGCATAACATTGCAATCGTCATGTATTGTATGAACCTGTAATGTTATATGTTATATTCACTGAGAATATAAAAGGGTGTCGGTATGTCACCAAAATGACTCATCTTGAGTTTATGTTCGCCTTTCAAAGGGAGGGGTGGGGGTCAAACAATGCTGGACTCGGGGACTCGGGGACTAGGGGGGGGGGGCATCCACCATTGTATGACGCTCTTCACATGAGGACCCCGGAGAAAGAGTCCAGCCTTGTCATAATGGACTCTCTCTCTCAAAAGAAAGTCATTGCTGCAACTCGTCTGACTGTGTGCACATAGAAAGGGAAGGCTAATCAAAATCCCCTCTAACATATTCCTGCAAAGTCAGAATCGTTGTTTCCCTTATTGTAGTAAATGCGTCTTTCGGCCCATGTACTTTCATGTCTGCATGGAAACGACAAAACAGAAAGTCAGCACACGAGACAGAAATAGTAAACGGGCCATACCAAAAAACTAAAAATACCCATTCTACAGCAAGACTTGCCAGATGGGCTGCAAAGTGGTGTGTTTTGAAACACATATCCACCATGTCCTACCATATGATCCCGCCCTTAATCTGAATGTAGCAGAATGCAGACATAACAATTATGACAAAATGAGACACAGCAGGGTCGGTAGAAGCCATCCTAACCATCGTGGTCGAACTGGTAGAAACAGCAGTATACATTTGTGATATTACCTTATATTTCTTTGGTAGACCTACGTCTCTCAGATATAGTTTAAATCAAAAGTATAATGAGGGTAATACATTATATGGGACTGGGGATATATACACATACGCCTACAGAAGATAGTGTGAATGATAAACACTATGGTATAATTATAGGAAGCTGGATATAGCGTATGTGGCATCAACAAAATACCTCACTTCTACGAGACCGACTCTCGATGGTTCTGATCACGTGCTTTCGGGCAAGTCGGCACGTGACTTCACATAAACTCGGTTTGGGTTTCAATACAAAAGCTACACATGGTCACATGCATGCTATTCCCTGTGGGGTAGTTTATGGTCAAATAATCTGGCTGTATGCATATATCCGCAGCTGGGTTAGAGGGTTATTAAAACTAAAGGCACAAGGGGTGGGGGTATCTCCTATAATATATAGAAATATGTACAATTTACATTATTGACGTGGAAGGATACAACGTTATCTACCCCTAAACATATTTATGAAGGGGTCCACTGCAATTTGTTTTTCATAGAAATGTAGTTTTCCTTTGCATATATGTACCCACACCGATCTGGCAGTATTCATACGCCATTAGCGAGTATCAAAAGCGGTTCCAAAAGATGTGATGACACTTGTGAACGTTAATTCACTCCCTACAGTATCAACATGATGCGTTAGCTGTTACATTTGAACTCGATGGTGGAGAAAATCACGCTCCTAGGCATGTAATAGCGTCGTATCGGGTACTGCAATGACTATATTATAAGTCTTGGATCTAAGAAGGATGTAGTCAGCTTTAACCGCAAAGTTGAAATGCATATGGGGCTCAGTAGGTAAGTGGGGTCTAAAACAATTTGCATGGGTATACGCCTCCACAGATTCCAGAACAGGTGACTAACTCATTTTCTATGCATGGGTAGTTTTTGTTCTGTCCGGATTTTGTATGTGATATAGATCTACAGTTACTTGTAGGTGTGGCTATTAGCTGGCTGCATGCATATATTGTCATGACCTATCTTCCCCGTGAAATTCCAATAGAATGCTCACTGACAGAAAGCTAGAACCTATGATTATTGCTTAAAGATAGTATCTAAGCTACTGGACTTAAATGCTCCTGACCATATAACACCACATTGGGCAGGGGCACCAGCCCAAATGGCACTCATGTACCAATGAGTGTGCAAACTAACATTGATAGCCTGTTCGATCCACCCATGGGTGCATTCCATGGTCATCGACTCGGTGTATAACACCTCGTCTTGACCCTGTGGGGCAGTGGGTATATGGAAGAACCGTGTCCAAGTGTAGTCTATCTAACACATAGCATTGTAGTGTTGTCTGGACTGCGTTAGGTGCAATACTTTCCATAACCCCCCCCCTCCACCCTATATTCAGTACCTGTCCAGGTTCCACTCCGTTGTTACTGACTTAGGGGTACCGACATGTCGGCCTTTAACGCCAGGTCATGATAACATCCGTGTGTACAGAGACATATGAGTCTTACTATACTCACTCCTCATAGGTAGTCTCCCTATTGTTAACTTTCTTACCTATACATAAATGTATGTCAGAAAAACGTACAGTATTATAGGAAAATTCGATATACGTGTATTATCAAAATGGCAGTTTATTTGTTAAAAATAAAATAACATTTATCACTGGCATAATAATAATGCATAGAATTTGAAAACTCACCTCTCCTCCACCCCCTGTGTCACCCACAAAGGCTGCTGAGGGTCCGTCCACACAGTCCTCATCCGAGCCCTGGAGGTCCTCATCACTAAACTCCTCCAGGCTGTCGTCATCAGAGTGCCAGCCATCTATACAGAAGCCTTCATCGTCATACTCTATGTACATAGAGGACCCCCTTCTCATGTCGTCACTGAATGAGGGCTTTCTATGACCCATTGGGGGCTTGAGACTGTTACCTCCAGGGCTTTTTGAAATTGAAATAGCTTTTCCTCCAGGTAGAGAGGGGCTAATAGTGAGCTGCTTCTTCCCAGGACTAGGTGCACCACTACCTCTTCTCCGACCTTTTTTGGAGGTTGTGTCAGTAGTTTTGGTGGTAATCTCCGTGTTTTCTACACTGTCTACAGTCCTGTGCTCTGATACCGGTGAGGGCATGCTAGTACTCCGCGTCCTGGGGTCGTTCCCACTAGGAGGAACTAGTAAGGTAGAGTTAGCCTTATTGAAACCGGATGTGGTGTGAACGCTATGGTTCCGGGTGACAGCAGCGCCCTCGGTGGCGGCTGGGGGAGTTGACGTTAGGGCCTTTCCCAGTGGATGCTGGGAGCGCTGTTGCGCGTAACTCGCCTCTGCGGACGTTCCCCTTATCCCGGGGGAATTCATCAGAGTCTGTGCAGTATCTGACACCATGCCAGACACTGGTTCCACCCCATGGTTCCACATAATGCCACTGGCGGCAGCACGGTCGGAGGCCAGGCGACGTTTGGAGCTGGCCTTCTTTTTAGACTCCTCCGGAGGAGTCTGCGAGTCATCTTGAGACTTTGTTGACTTGGACCGGGAGAAGAAGCTCTTAAAGAGGGATTTTGGGCGAGCTTCCCCTGAAATGAAAAATAAAAGCCAATGATCAGTTTCAGTAAAGTATATATGTACGACAACTGCTATACCATATAATGTTCATGTCATTGGCCTATATGATTGGCCCTATAAATGACAGGGTTCCAATGATGAACCTGAAGGTACAATGTTTCGATAGTTGCACATAAACATGTACATTGTATTACACCATTCTGTGATAATCAAGAAATCAGCCAAAGCATTGAGAACTGGTAGGATAACTACAGAAATTCCCCCATGAGATCATCGGGACCATCACACAAGAGAGGACACACCACAGTTACCATGTGTGTACATGTGTGCATCCTCATGTACACCTTCACAGACACCCACGAACATTCATTATTATACTTGTGGGGAATTCATGGGAGTTGAAATTCAGATAAAATCACCTCTCTATGATCTCATAGGTTTGGCCTATTGACATTGGTATTGACTAGTATGTTATTCGCAAACACCATGCATAATAACCTAACGATGCCGTTTGGGGCTACCGGATGGAAGTCACTTCCTTTTATAACTACCGTCCACTGGGCAAGGATCAGCCTTTCTATATATGGAATTTAGCAATTTGCGGCTCAACCGGCCGTATATGTAGAGGCCCAGTGTGTGGCGGCTATCGGGAAGTTGTTCTTCTTGACGTCACCATCACATTCCCATACACTAGTATTTTAGAACAATGAGTGATATCATGAAATGATAATAATCCGTATACTATCTAGCAGAAAGTCCCTAAATATGTAGGAATCGCCCTATACGTCATAGCATACACTTCCCAATTGACATGATGCGCATTCCAGCAATAAAGTCGATCTGTTTGTATACAACCCTGAGGTGATGTTTAACCAGGTAATAAATAATATTATACGTAGTAGATATGGTACAAGTGAGTCACTATACGCCAAGGACAGGGTAATTGTCCTAGGCGCTAGTTGGATGCAGGTTGGTTGTTATGGCATTTAGGGGAGGGGTTGATGAAGATGACATTTGGTTGCACACCTTCCCATGGTACCTACTCACTCATCAAGTCGAGGTCTTGTTAAAACCTGTGGTGACAAGGGTGTGGGGATGTGTCTTGAAAATAGTCCCAAAATAAACAACGCCAATAATATTGTCAATGTTCCTTTTTCTTAACACTATCCCTTTTTACCAGCCTATACTTTTGATTCCTGAGTCTAAACAGATACAGGTATAAAGGAGAAACGTTTATACGTGTACATTCTGTGATTAGACGGATACAGTATATATGTATAGTACTGTATAGCGACCCAGGGTTCTCAGCACATAGCTCTAGTCGTTAGGTCTGACTTTAGAGGAGATACACACATGGCCCACCATTACACGTATGTATTAACCACCCCAATATGAACCTTTCCTATTTACCTGAAGTGAATTTGTTCTTGGTAGACATGGTTAATGGATCCGCTGTGGCACATATCCTCCCACTAGGTAACCGGCTATGAGCTGAACATGACTGCTATACTACAAGTAGGATGCACTACTGCTTCTGATATGAGGCTCTGAAGTACAGTAGGGGACTACGGAGTAGGTCAATGTTCAACACTACCTCTTCTAATCTGAGTGGTTTATGCCAGGTTATCTTATGTAGGCATACTTGATTATTTGACCTGTGACGACCATAACCTCGTTGGGTTTCCCAATGGGTACTGATTGTAATGAATCAATGCAGATATTTCATGCAGTATATTGATACATTGTTGATAGTAATATGTGGTGTATTCTCTGCAGTCGGCTCATGGATGTTTTAATCTTCACCATTCAATAAGGAAGTGATACGAAAGTTCACACCTAGCTATATGAACTATCAGTGGGTGTAGACGATTAATTTTGTCAAGTGCCCAATGAAAAATGACCCAAAACACAGGTGATCCCACTTCGGACATTTATATAATTCATGTATCTGGTGCAGGTCGTGATCAACTATTCATGATTAGTTACAGGCAGAGCCTCAAAGTAGACGATCTAACCCCATGTATGAGACAACGCTATCATGTACTTATGTCTTAGGGCAAGTCCATATCATTGATTCACTCCCAAGTATCGTCGGGCATTTGAGAGTAGACAAGCAGAAAGGATAAATGGGTGCATGCATACACGTGGAAGCTATTGAAAGCCCCCTTCCAGTTGACGATCTGACTTGGAAATGCATAAACATATGTACAGTGCAATAGTCTAGAGTCAGCTGAGACTTTAAAGGCCTAGCGCCCCTATATATAGAGCTGAGTATCTATCCCGACTGCACTCTGACTGTTACTAGACGTGCAGTAAGATCTGCGGGTTTATTGATAAAAAAAAACGGTCACGGTGGTCACAGGGAAGGTCTGGCACTTGAATATTTTACATTATCTAGAGCATGCATGCCAGTGCTGAAGGCACGGGGCTGAAGATTTTAATGGCACCACTCCCCTGGACTGGAGCGACCCAGGTTTCTTAATCCTTTGATGTCAAGGACTGGAACTGTATGTGTACACCCTGTGCTGCAAAGTCTCTAAAGTAGAAAGACACACATTTCAATGCAAGCATCTACACTGAGGCAGCATGTACTAAATGCTGGCTGTAACTCACTATGTGATCTCATGTCAGAGTGCATTTGATGACCTCAAATCTATGTAATCTACCTGGCTGTACTTATATCAACACCTCAGACTCTGCCCAGTGAGGGCAATATAATAGTGTCATAATTCGCTATGTTTGTGCGACACTCAATCAGATCGGCACGTTTACTATCTATGCATTAGGGAGAATACTACAGTTTTATGGATACCCAGGTATATGCCATGGATAGAGCTAGATAGGTGACCTAGATATAGCTAGCTATCTTTAGTTATATTCTCAATTACAGAAGGTACACAGCTAGGATAACAACCAGACCTTTACTTTGACTGCCAAGTTCCATTGGCCACAGTGAGGAATATGCAGGAAGAGTCCATGCATATTGTCAACAAAGATCGGGATTACCATGGAGGTAGGTGGGGTAGCGTGTAATATACCTCCTTCTATATATTACTGGCCTTACAAACATCTAATGGGTACTAAAGTACAATTACCATTCCAGAACACTAAGTAGATGGATGTGGTAATGAATCACAACCAACCCACGCCCCTCATCTCCCATATGTAATTCCTTTAGCTAGTTATATACATTCCTTTTAAACCAGATCTAAATTTAAGAATAATGGTTGTCCTTACAGTTCTCCTCTGAATCGGAAGAAGAATCCACCAAGCCTCCCCTGATAAGGGCCTCCAGGGCTGGACAAGACTCCATGTGTGGTAATAACAGGGTACATGTATACACAGGAGGTACTAGCAGGGTGCAGTTAGGGTAAGGTAACCCTGCTTCTACTCCTCTTGACAGAATACCAGTGTCTAACATGTCTTCGGCTGGTAAGTCAAACCAGGCCGAACTTCCACCAATTACACATGCATCCACCCTCTAAGGGCCGCATATTGCTTTAATGATTTAGGCCTTCTGTCATCATGAATACATACAGCTTCACGAATCCTGTCGGGTTTGATACACTCCTGAAGGGGAGTTATAGTTAGTTGCATGGGTGCATGCCTGGTGAGCTACTGGACGAGGCTGCATCCATGTACCATGCATGACGGCAAATGGTGTGATGCATTAAAGCAATATGTGGCTCTTAAAGGGTTAATGCGTTCTCCCTCTGGGCAGTATGCCAGACGAATGGTGTAGAATGGGTACTCAGGTATACAGGCATATCGTTATAGCCATGCATACACCCAGTGTCACTTCTTCGTTTTTTAAATTGAATGTACTTGCCATTTAATATATCTTTGCTTGCATGGTTACAATAAACTACATGTATGAGAACTTTAATAAAGAAACTTAATGATATTGCAATGATCACAACAAGTCTAAGATTAAGGTTGGCGTACGTTAATTAGGGCACATATAGCCATACCTGCTAGAAGATTTGTCACAGTTGACCTAGCGGTAGATTAAAATGGAAGTAGAATTAAACCCTCATTTGATAATTATACATTTATCATCCAATGGGGATTGCAGAGAAGTAGTTTACACAAAAATAAAATATCAGTGTTCACGTCCTAAAATTCAATGGGATGTTTATTCACCATGCAGAAGAACCACTAGGGAAGGAAGAGACGTCGTACCATATAAGGGAAGTAAAGTAGAAGTATGTTAATGAGTCCAACCCTTAGGCTGAAGTACCTAGCTCTTTTAGATACATGCAGTACACAGAAAGGACCCTCTGTCTCTTGAAGCCTAACGGTTCCAAAGAAATCTCTGCGCCCCATGTGGCTAACTGTAGAAATTACAAAGAATGCAATATCAAGCAATGCGAGTCTGTCTCAGGACAGGCATACGAGCCACGCCGCTAGCAGACCTACACACTGAATGTCATGTTGCCCTACTGCCAACAAGGCACAATCACCAGCTTTTGGGTATAATTTCAAAAAGTCAAGAAATGGATTTTACCAGAAGTCCTCCTATTACATCTGGGATATGCGCTGGGCAATATCAAAAGTAAATTTTGATCGATCATTCAGATCTATATTATACTGGTACATTTTGCCATTCACATTTTCTAATCCCCCATCTATCATTAATATTTAAACTATATTATGAACTTCAACATAAAAAAAAAACTGCTGAGTTGATGCGATCATGACGAGTGACGGACAACAAGTGAGGAAGCCACCTCCCCCTAGCGAGGAGCGGCGGAGTGAGGTGAGGTATAACCCCCTCTAGTGGTAATATATCCCAATACTCCCTATGAACGACTATTGGAGTCATATTCCCCCCGATACAGGTTATGACATATTTGACATGACACAGAGTACTTTTGCCCCGAGATACCAATCTGGTGGCCAAAGCCCAAACAACAACTTTTGCCCCAATCAGATATACACACTGAGCCTCTCCGCTACTTGGAAGTCTTTGGTTTTGCGGGTTTTGTAGTCATCGGAAATGTACAACAGGACCGACCACGATTTCCAGTCCCCATAGGTCTTAATGTCGTGCATGGGCAAGAATGAAGCCAGAAATGTGGCTGCGCCCCTCCTGAGACTGTGACTAGAGAATACACCGTCAAGTCCAGCCAACCGGCACACTTTAGTGAGTTTACTTGAGAATCCGTGGTATGTGTAGGGAAATACTGACGATTCAGGATTGAGTCCAGCCAGCGGTAGGTAAGTCTTGAGGAACCTACAGGGACACAGAACACTGGATGGTGAACCGACTACCGGTACTTTCAGGAGTCTTTCACGAAACTGCACAGTTTTTGATGATCTGATGTAGACATCCACCCCCACACTTGACCAGACAATGTCCTTTGCTTTTATGGTATGAGGCGACTCCACTATATGGCTGACCCTCATTAAACATCTATACATTAGGGTCAAGGCGCACCACAGTTGTAGGTCCTCAAATTTCCACAAGTCCAATATACCGTATATAAGCCTCATCTGATCCGGTGATAGCGGGTCAGCCTTTTTGGTCTCACACCCTAGTAGCCTCTTGGTCCCACGTAGTGTTGACTTAATAATGAATGTGCTAGGGTCCAAGTGAGGGATTCCCCAATAGTCATGTAAGGCCCACAGGCCACTCACATAGTTTATAATCGTAATGTAACAACACCTCCTTGCCAAAAAGGTAATATACAACCCCACTGTTTCTACGTCAGCAGGTAGAGGCGTCAAATTGAATTGTTCACAAAAGCTAAAGTAGCCTTTCCACTGACTCTTGCGCGACTTTTTTGTGTTCTCCGACCAACACAACTCCCGGATGTCATCCCATTCCTGCTGCAGCCCGTGCCTCCCTGCAACAAGTAGAGAATCCCTCAATCTCATGCTCACAAATATACATACAATCATCACTGTTCAGACGAGAGAGTGCATCCGCTATGATATTGTCCTCTGACGAGATTCTACAAGCTTTGATGGAGAGGTTATAGAATGCTGCGACCCAAAATATTTCGCGCAGCCAGGCCATCGCATAGGGATTTGTACTCCTGCCTGTATTCAACCACCCCTGAACTTGTGTGTTGTCGGTGACAATCATAACCTTACAGTTTCTCCACCTTACGCCCCATCTATGAACGGCCACCACCACAGGCCACAATTCTGTAATGTTAATGTGATCCTGATAAGCCTCCACCGGTGGATTTTCAGAATGGGGGCAGTCCGCAGCTTCACATCCCCAAACCCCCCAGAAGTAGTCATCAGGGATGTGACCGCCAAACCCGTAATTTGATGAGTCAGTGAAAACCTCAATAGGTACATGCCCTGCCCCCAGAACTCTAGCCTTGCCATTAAACCAGGTCACAAAACTGGACCACCAAATGAAGTCCTGTTGTATGATTTCATCCAATATGATGACATCAGTCTCGGCATCACGGAGGGCATTATAAATCCTGCGGGCAAATGTTCGTCCCCCCTTGACCACAGTGGCACAGTGGGCCAGGAGGCCACTAACCTCCTCCAGGTCTTTCCTCCTACAAGTTCTTTTGTCCAGAAGACCTAGGACTTCTTTCTTGACGCGTGACAGCTTGGCGTCATCAATGCTGAGTGTCATACGCACTGTGTCCACTATGATCCCCAAGTATTTGAACTGCTGGCTGGGGGCTGTGACCTTCTTGGTGGCCACTTCAAATCCAAAGTTACACATCATATCATGCAGTAAATACTGAGACCGTTGACATTCACCTTCTGACCTACTTAAGACTACAAAGTCGTCTAAGTAATTCACCAGTCTTGGAATCCCCTGTTTGACACAGGACTTGACTATGAAGTCAGAGAATTGTGTAAATGCAAAGGGAGCTGAACGTAACCCGAAGCATAAACGTAAGTCCTCCATGTAGACCCCACCATCACCCAGGTCCCATGCAAATCCTTGGAACTTCCTGTGTGATGGAATCACTTGAATTGAGCGGTATGCGCTTGCAATGTCTGATACGGCTCCAAAGTCTAGGGGTTCCAACATTTCCACTACCGTATCAACAGTTTTATAATGAAATTTCCTGCACGACGACTCCATAAATTCATTTATGTTAATGCCCTCGGGCCTAGAACAATCAGTGATGGGACGGAGAGACCCATCTGGTTTCTGGACACCCCCCAATGCGTGAACACACCTGGGTTTACATTTGGCTATTCTAACCTTGTGCTCCAACATTTCACTCCTGATTTTATCAGACATTTCTGTAGCTACATCCCCGGTGGTAATGGTTGAATAATTAGCACACTCGTATTCAGACACACAATTATGATCCACAATGCGGACTCCCCTGTATGCGCTAGTCAGAACATATAAATCATCCATAGTAACATCTAAGCCAAAGCCCAACACGGCGGCCGCGAATCTACACGGTTTGAGTTGACACTCCTCGCCAGCTAGAACATAACGACAATCACATACGCCCTCTACACACGCCTCAAAGACGGGCGCCACACAACCAGGGCCTACTTCAACCACCGCCACAGGTACATCAACATTGAATACACTTGCTACAACCTTCCTAGTACAATAATCCATACTCACATAAAGTGGAAGAGATTCCCAAAATTCATCATTGCACACATTCACTCGTACCTCCAGACCGCCATCATGGATCACGGAGGTGCGCGCGATCAACAATTCTTTATCGCTCACGGCAATATTTTAAAATAAAATATTACCGGCACAGACAGTAGCAGAATCCATGATACAATTTCCTGCACTAACAATTTCATCCTCACACACCAGACCTATTAAATCTCTGCAACCTGCTACATCATACAATTTTACACGAAACTCCGGAATGTCATCACTTAATGCGTATGATTTTTCGACATCGCGCGGGTTGACCGAGAATGACCCAGTTTCCGAGTCAGCTGTGCCAAATGGCCCGGTCTCGAGTAGTGATTTTGAGGTAATTACATCATTACATAATGATTCAACGGCTGGTGCACAATCAACAAAACATACAGAGGCCTCTTCAACGGATTGTTTACCACAACCAATTCCCAAGACTGGAGGGGAACCGGTCGCAGGTAGTCAGGCCTTATTATCGCTCACCGCTTGTTTACAATCCAACATGTTATGAGTAGCCCCGTCGCAATACACACACTGATGTTTGTACTGACAATTTTTCCCATCACACTGGTAGCCCTGACAGAACCTGAAACACACTCCCCGTTCCGCAGCCAATTTTCTCCAACCAGTCAGACCCACATTTTGGCCCCCAGACCCTTGTCTGCGGCCAAAATTCGGGCGACCTCCCCCTCTACTAGCCCCGGGGGTATTTTTTCGACCACCCCCTGAGGTCAACTGAGCTGCTTTAGTGCCAGCCACCCCCAATTTGGAATTAGAGATTTTTGTGTCAGCACCATGAAACACACCACACCCCCAATTACGAGCCAACTCCAACATTTCCTCATCATATGCCACCAAGGCCTTTGTCTCATAAATGTTAGTGCGAGCCATTTCAGACACATAATTCATGTGATCTACAAACCCTCTGACATCTTCCCCCGCCCACAACAAATCTTTCAACAAACAGTTTTGAAAATGCCACAAATCCTCCGGGTTTGCAATATGTAATTGCTTCTTCCTCTCACTTGCAGGAAGGTAAGCTCGGTAATCAAACTTACTAAGTTCAGCCTCCGCATTGCGACAACAACCAGACTGACGAGCTTGGGCCTGTTGCTGCAGCTGCGGGTTCCAATGCGGGGACTGAGGGCCCCACTGAGGCTCTGGAGGGGCCCACAGCGCCGGTTGATGAAATTGTCCTCCATAAAGATGTCCCGCCTGTCGCGGGGGCGTATGCTGCTGCGGAGCATACTGATGCGGGGCATACTGATGACCTGCATACTGAAGAGGAGACTGGTGTTGTACTGCATACTGAGGTACCGGGTACTGAGGTACCGGGTAGGACATCTGGTTGAACTGACCGTATTGGGGGTAAGATTGCGGGCCCCCATAACGATAGTCGTACCCAGATTGACTGTAATCCTGGTACCTGGGATAAGGGGGGGATCCCACAGCCGGGTAAGGAAGCTGCTGGAACGCCCCCTTAGAATCCTTCACCTCCTCCGCCACGTCGCCATCTTGTGCGTCAGGGACGCCACCCTTGGCGCCATGGACGCCATCTTGATTCTTGGCCTCCTCACCGGCGGCCATCATGGCGAACATCTTGTCCATTCTTGAAACAGCAGAGTCTAACTTACCCAGTAAAAGGGCTACACCAGGATTGTCTTTTGCAATTTTCGCCGCCGCAGCCTCGGCAGCCTTCGTAGCTGCCTTCAGGCTCGCCGCCTCAGCCTTGGCCGCCGCCTTCTTCTCCGCCAACAACCGCAGGGCCTCCTTCTTCGCGGCCTGCTTCAAGTCCGACTCCAGTTTTGCCAGGGCTTCATGCTCCTCCTTCTGCTTGGCTGCTTTAAGGGCTATAGCTGAGCGCTGAGCGGCCTCCCTTTCCTCCTGCTGAGCGGCCCCTTGGACCTCCCTGTCGACCTCCATTTCTCGTAAACTTGTTTCCAGGTCATACAACAACTCGTCGGTGTCCGCGTCCTGCTGAGATTCACTAGCCAAGACACACTCTGGACACAGCTTCTTCCTGCCCGTGAAGGTGGCTTCACACCCCGGGCATACTTTAGGCATATTGAAATTATTACTCCAATATTCTTCAATTTAACTCCAATTCCCACTCAAACTGCTGAGTTGATGCGATCATGACGAGTGACGGACAACAAGTGAGGAAGCCACCTCCCCCTAGCGAGGAGCGGCGGAGTGAGGTGAGGTATAACCCCCTCTAGTGGTAATATATCCCAATACTCCCTATGAACGACTATTGGAGTCATATTCTGCAGCAGCAAATCAAGGGCATGAAGCATGAAACATGAGTAGTACATGGAGGACCACTTCCTGGAGTGATTGTGCAATAAACTTAGACTTAAACTTATTGTAGCTATATTTTGCTAGAGTTACCATAATTCACTCAATCTATCCCTAACTCAACTTGAGCCAGAATCATTCAAAATTACCGTATTTTTCACAATACTGTATTATTTATCCATCTCCCACTCTAGTTTTTTTTATTGAAGAAGATACATTAAAGAAAATAGAATTTAAAAAAAAAGTAGGCTATCATGTGTTCACGGTACATATCGTGCTTAATTGCTCAGCCAGTCGCGACTGGGACTGTCCCAGGCTGTGCTGTCGGTCCTGTGTAACCAATGAGAGGACTCTCGTTGGTGTAACTAGTGTGTAAGAAGCTCCCACCACACCTACGGTATCCGCCTTCAGCCCTCACTGGGTGGGCTCACATCCAGCTCCCTGTTTAGCTATGGGTACAAGAAGTGGTCCTTGCTGTTTCGGAATAGGTGCCGATTTTTGTGACCAATGTGTGGCTTTGGTCTGTGTTTTGGAAAGTATGTTTCACTTTGAGGACAAGACTTCCTTATACACGTACTATAGACTGTTAAAGGATGGGGAGGAGCAGTGACCTGCTTCTTTTCAGAAACTGCTGGTATGTCGAGTATGTTCACTTCTATTCCTCAGCACTGGATACATGTATATCGATTTAAAGTAAGGCCACTAAAAGAAAAAAAAAAGTTCTCATCACCGCACGCATCATAAAAATCAGGTATTCACTGAGGCGAACAAGTCCGAGAGTGAGCATCCAGTGGATGCTGTTTACATTTCACCCCCAGACATCTGGTGTGGTGTGGGGCTCTACACTAGGGGGATGGTGGTGTAATTGATAGGGTTACTAATATGAGGTAAGGGTGACAAACTGGGTCAGAGGGCAGATTAATAGGAAGGATGTGTGAGGGGTAGATATAGGGAGCCCCACCGCCATCTTATCTAAACATCCAATTAGTGGCCGGTTGCCGAGGGTCGCCAGACCCCCGGACTTGTGCGCCTCACTGTATTGAGGAAAACCTCCTTTTCTTTTGCAAAATTTGATGTAAAACCTCAAAATTGGTCATATTTGGTATCAAATTAATGCTAATCATGCCAGCAATGCAGTGGTATAGAAATTACTTACATTTTCTCCACTTTTAAAGATCAATTAATTCTTAACCAATAAAATGTGAATTCTGGCCATAAAAACGTAAATGATCCTATACATTTTGGCCTGCGAGTAGAAAAAGAAGAAGCCTCCCTCTTCACATTTGTAAAACCTTGGTGATGAGAAAGCACTTTTTCTTTTGAGTGGCCTAAATTTAGGGGATGTGCCTTGAATCAGTACCTATGTGGAATAGAATCTAAATTTAAATTTAAATTTCAAAGCTAAGCCAACGGTATGATAGAGGCATATGGAAGCAAGGTACTGAGCGTTCCTGATCTTTAGAACAGCATTGGCATTGGCAATGGGAGTAATGGGGTCTCAAAATAATCTAAGAATGGAAGTTGTAACGTACTTGTTTCTAATAGCAGACTGATACAAACGGCTTCATATATTATTGAAATTATACTGGGATATATAGGTTTTATACAGATTCGCACGATAAACGAAATTGAATGTAACTGTGAATATAAAACGGAAGTTCAATTATTACAAAGGAAAGGTGGAACTATACCCCTCCCCTCTCTGAGATATGGTAGTACAATGTACTCTTTAAACAGATCCATCCCGGAAGCTAATATAGAGGATGGAGGTCCACATAACAAGTTGCCCTCCAGTCTCTGTCACCTAATTGCATAGGACGTCAAAGCTTTATAGATTATGCTAGACGTCATAGGTGAAGGTTATAACTATTATATTAAACGTCATCTTTGAATCTATCCATCGTTTCCACACCAATTAAAGTGATCTAGTCCCGCCCTCAAAGGTATGTGTCAACATAGTTCCTGGTATTAAAACAGTACTTCCTGGTGTCTACCTGGCACACATACATGTACTGGTTCTAATGTTCATCACTATAAAGGTTGTTGGTATCAGCAATATGTACCTGAGCCTGAGGCTACTAAAGTGAACACAATTCACTTCCTTTGTGGTAGTGTAAACCCCCACCTCCTCTATAAGGGAGGGTTCATTATTTATGGCCGGGGTGGGGGTGAGCATTTGAGGGGGGGGGGCAAATATTTTTAGGGGTATTCAAAGGGGGGGGGGGCTTTTTTTTAAACCCTATTCTTAGGGGGGGGTATATAGCAAATATTTATACAGCATCCCATTAAGTGTCACATTTCGGAAATCCGCGAATTTGAATACACGCAAAATTGTGCTTTTCAGCAAAATCAAGACAATTTATACACGCAAAAATATGTACGTTTGCAGTAAGACAGAAGACCAGCGCTGTATCATATACAATCTAGAAATTCAGCTGCCACCTCCATCCTCTGAGTAGCTATAGAGCGACAAACTGTAGCTAAGAAGAAATAATTATGATTTCAACGGCTAACGTTATAATCATCCTAATTTAAATAACGATCATTCCTTTCTATGTTTTGGAATTCACTACTGTCAACTTGATCCATTATAACCAAACTGTATGTTTGATTTTACAAACACAACTGGTTAGATCTGGCGCTGGGGGCTGTCTGAGAAACGCGGACAGAAAAGTAAGTTTTATACTTGGTTCATTAAATTTTTAAAGCCCATCGTCCACCAAAATGAACCAAGACCAAGTACATGTATAGCAACTTACTAGTAATCAAGTATACTAACAGGAGTGTCTAGACCAAACAAGAAGACGCTGAGTGGCTACTTATACATGGACTCAATAGGGTGAGGTGAAACGAACAAACGGCTAATTAAAGGTGATGTCTAGACCAATCAATAGTGGGTTGAAGGGCCTAATCAGAAGGATACATGACAAACATGTAGTTATCTTCTATACTACACAGGCTACCATCAACGGTCCCCAACGTGTACATCATTTGATTTGATTATGGTCTATAGATTACATGTACATACGATTTTACTCAGTAAATTATGAATCTGTATACTCCTTATTACAGCCAGGAGTTTGTGAATCAAACTGCCCTGCAAACTGTACAATTCTACTAGAGATTTCCACACTCTTATATAATGTATGCCAATAACGCGCGTGTCGTTTGTATTGCGGGCTGTTCGAGTCACTCACGTATAGTACGTATAATGTGCCATATGTGTCCCAGTGAGTTGGTATGGTGACTCTTTTATCTTTCTAGTAAATGATACGTGTTTGCTACATGGCGTCATAGATCCAGTATGACACCAATGCCTTATCGTATTAGCGGGATAAAGGTGTGCCCCCTCCTACTCGCCACTGATACAGGCTTGATACCTATAGATATCGACCCACTTTCATGTGGTCACCGACCGTACCACCTGCTCCTTAAATATGCATATTGATCCTTGTACCAACTACAGATTATCATAATAGAATTGTATAGAATTGAAACTATACCATAACACTCACAGTATGAAAAGAGGGATAGCCTGAGATGAGGTGAAATTGCATCTTTAAAGCATAGAGACGCCCACGATGTAAAGTACTAAAGAACAGTTGTTGCTGTAAACCGTAAAGTTACAGCAGCTGTTGCTGTAAACTAACAGTAGCTATTGCTGTAATGTTAGGTAGGTGCTGCTCTGCATGTAGAGCAAGGCAGTTGCTGTAGACCTACAGCAAAATCTATCAAAACAAAAGTTGTATGAAACCTTTGCTGTGGATTTACAGAACTTACTTCTTACTTTGTGTGGCTTTGTGTTAAGAAACCAAACATGATCTGGGCCATACTTTCATAGAGGCCAATTTGCCAAAAATGAATATTGACAGGGGAGGGGGGTGGGGGGAGGGAGGTGAAAGATACAACAGGATATGGATGTCTGGCATAGGAGGATGGAAAATACCCCCGCAAAATACCTCTCAAATAGACAAAGTCATAACAATTAACATGGAATATAAGACAGCTGAATAATATATTAGCAAGTTATTATCAACCCATATCAACTTACCTCTGCCAGACTTGTTCCTCATCTGCACCTTTTTTCTGGATGCTTCACCAACCTCCATGATGACTGTTTTCTCACGTATAACAGGCAGTGTAGATGTAGTCGGTCCTTTCATGGGCGTTTTTTTTGTATAAAATAGTGTTTGGGATGGTTGAGTTATGATGTTATACACTGTCGTTCATTAGGCATGGGCTGTGTCCTATATTGTGGACTTGTTATCATGATGCTTCACCAGCACAGAGTCCACAATCATGTAACTTGCAATTGATGTATAGAGTGTACAGACAAAACATGGAGGTCCTATCCAGATATTCTCAAACCTACAGTGTCCATAATAATCCAACTGTTTATCATAGATGTTGCCTATCTTCCAGGAGGGGTCTGACAGTTACAGCCGCTACGTGCTGTATGGGTTCTCCAGGGTGTTTAGACAGTGGCTGCTCGCCTGGAGGAGGCCTGCAATGACGCTGGAGGAGCGAGTGTCTCTTGTCATCTGAAGTGTTGGCATTCCGTCATGGTCTCAACCATAACATCAATGAGGGAGTGTGTGCATGTCTATATTATACACCCCCATTCACTTGTGTTATGGTAGTCACTGGTAGTGATAGGGGGGGGGGGGTGCCTAGAGCAATTCAGCGGGGGAACGTTATAATATGTGTGTTGTAAACCACTACTTGTACTAAAGTGTTTTCCAACTACTGTCTACTCAGTCTATATAGCCCTCTAGTACTGCCCCTTTTTGTTCAGGATATAGATAAGAATCTGGGCGAGGAACAATGAATCAGAATGGTTTCTTTAGTTCGGTGTTGGCTCATTTATGAATAACCCGGTAGTGTAAACACAGATATGCAAGATGCACACATTTACCAAAAATATGCTAATTAGAGTAGATGTACGTCATTGCTAAAAAGTGGTTGGCAAAATGAGGACAACCGTGAGAACCATCATGTATCAGACTGGTCCGACTTGGCAGACATGCCTGGGTACTCTCTGCTTGTCAATCTTGTATGGTCACAGTATACCACATCCAAATGACATGAGGGAAGTATAAAGATAGGGTGATTCATTGAGGCTAGGAGCACAAGCAGAATGCAGTGGATCACCAGAATTCAGAGAGATTGGAGATGTACATGTATCCAAGTCAAGTTTGCCATTTCTGCAGTCATCAACCGTCATCAACACCATGAATTCTGGATCTATGCTGAATCGTCGTATTTCCTGTGGGTTCCTATGCTTGTATCAGGCAGCGAATTCATCCAGGGGGTCCTCCAGTGATTATGCTCCAGTAAGGAGATCAACGATCCAGAGGCTGTCTGAGTCTTTCCTACGTTTCCATTGCAACTGAAGACCTACAGGTCAATATCATTCAAAAGTGTAATTCCCTCAGGCTGAGGAAACCTCAGTGGGTTGTAAATTGTCAGTCAGCAGTCCACCTGACCCAGTCCCCACTGGACCATACAAAGGGGTAGTGCCCCGTGTTTACTCCTGTGTGGGAGGGTCACTCCCACCTTCCTCCACGGTTTACCTGCTGGTCAGTGAGGGGTCAGTCTTGGAGTGGACAATGCCAGCGTCCCAATGCTCCCATTGTTACGTCACTACCCGCATGTCATGACAGCACCTGTACGTCACACCTTCTAATGATGGAATGCAGCGGTATGTCCTGTCTACTTTATAAACTGTATGATAGTGATGTAGGTAAGCTATAGGTTACACCATCACAGTCCTTCTTCAGTAGATGTAGGTATAAACCTGTATGGAGGCAGGTACGCAGGTTCACCTGACGTTATGTCGCACAGAATAGGGGCCGACCTGGGGGTGAATAAGAGGAGGGAGGGAAGGGGTGGGTGTGGGTGTGGGTGTCGGGGCCGGGGTGGGGGTGACCCAACTGGGCTACGATCCGTGAAACCAGCCGACCGTGATGATTCTAAATGGTCCACAAGACCTGGATTCATGTTTTTCCTTTCCTACACTTTCTTAACGTGGTATAATATATTATGAAGGCTTAGGATGCACATATCTTTATTATACACATACACTACAATTGTATAATATCCATATGGACTTTTTGGATGCATTTTCACCTGGTGGGAGGGGGGGGGGGGGTGGTGGTGTTTTAATGTAGAATACAATAGGGACATTTCGTGGGTAGTGAGATCCTTCTGCCCCCGGGCTTCAGCTACGCGTCACCTACAACCTCTGCCTGCCCACCGCAACGTCACCGCGGTGCTGCCACCAGTGGCAGATATGAGCGCTCGGTGTCAGGCCTCTCACTGGAGCAGACATATATTGCGCCTTATTATTATTTGTTGTTTATTAATAGGAGTAATACTTATCGGATAACGCTGAAATATACACCCATACATCCATAGTGTACCTGCAGCAATTTGTGGGGGAGAGGAGGGGGCATATTCACGGGAAAGTAGGTATGTCATTCCTGCAAAAACAATTAATTTGTACGTGGATATCAACTTTATTTCTCTACCACATTTGCTGCACACAATCTCCCCCAACACCCTTCCCCCCACCAACACCAGCATAGAAATGTCCTTCGAGTTCCATGCTTGTTCTATGCTTGTACATGGCACCTTACCGCCACCTAGTGTATTGCCTGAGGATCCACATAGCTCTCGCTATTTTGCCCTCGTTGGTATCATTGATTTGCATCAGCGCACATCAAAACTCGCTTTCTATGTTTACAGCTGCTGAGATAACTATTTTGAAAATGCCATATATATCAGGATGATGATGTAACATCATAGAAAGAGGCTGCTTTCGGCAAAGTTAAATAATGGCCAATAAATATGCATGTCCATAAATGTTACTTGTGTATAGTTATAGGACTATGTACTGTACAGGGACAGCAAAATCTTCTCTAACTGTACAGCAAAATTGATTGTAAATCATAGTCTGAAGGTCCTGGGTTCGCCTCTCAGTGCTGGTGATATTTTTAATCATCCATTTGAGGGGGAAACAAATTTTAGGTGGATGTAGGTAAAACAAGAGAAGTGGCTTGACCAAGGATTGAACTCACGACCTGTGATGTTGGAAACGGGCCCTGATCCGTTGCGCAACAGAGCCGGTGTTACAAATGGGCATATTGGGATAAAAACTACCTCTACAATATCTGTATTAAATGAGTTATAGCCTTGTTGCTAAAGATCCCTAATGAGAGGTGGCTCTTGTGTACATATTACAGGGAAAAGTGCTGTAGATCTGCAAGTCAGTACCATAACCTGCATCTACAGTAACAGAATTGTACATGTACAGCAAAATTTGCTGTATTATTCTTTACAGCTAAAGTACTGTACATTTACAGCAAATTTTGTTGTTCATGAACAACAACTTTTTACAGTGTATGGTCTTACCAAGGATGTGATCCATGTATCTCTATGGTTTTATCTATGTTTTACTCCTCCTTATATTGAAACCACTATGAGGAATAAGCCCAACCTGCCTGTAATTGGACCAACGCAGGCCATAGTGCAAAGTTTTTCGCCAAAGCTTGTCTTTATACAGCACATCAAAATATAAGGAGTGAAACTTGAGTACCGAAAATTGACTCATGCGGCCCGTTCCATACGACTTCAAAATGTCCTCAGCTGTTGCTACCCTATTGTCAAAGACAGTAGCATTGAAGATGGAGATGTCCTTTGAAGATTTCATCATTATAGGCATTTCACCATTGCTGATATTTAACTCATTTGACACAGATTCCTTAACGACCGAAGGCACCAGCGGGTGTTTCAGGAACACATGCTCACGGTAGTTATTCCTAGTCAAATTATCAAAAGCTGCCACATCAAATTGGGCATTGAGTGCACAATGATCTTTTGGTACATGGTGTATCAAGCATGCTTGATTTCCACAGCCGTGACAGTGAAACATTGGGAGAATTAGAGTTCGATTCAAAATTCTAGCAATAGTCAGAGCAGTCATTAATGATGCCCTTTCCTTTTCCAATGTGCTCCTACCAAAGTCAGTTGGATTGGAATACTGTAGATATTTCCTAGATGGGTTTGAATAATAGCCATTGTCATCAAGGATCCACATGCCCATCTCTTTGTAACGGTACACTTTGGCAGCTTTAGTAAACATCCAGTTATTGTGGACAACATATGTGGGGCATGATCCAGTTATACAAGGCTTGTCAAAGAGGAACATACGTCTTTTTTTCTCAAAGAACTTGAGACCACATGAAAATTGACTGGAGTTTAGAGTGATGTATTTGAGCTCTGTCATTTCTTTAACTGCACTTCCCATAGCTGCCTGGTGATTGATATCTTGTGTCATCATGGTCCGTAATACGTGTAAATGGAGTTTGATCGAAGCTGATGTGGGATTTACTATATAAAAACCTCCATTCAACTTTCCATTATCATTCATGAAACTCATATCAGCGGCAGTTCTTAGATGTGACATTGGATTCCGAAGGAATACCATGTCAACATCGGTCATTATTATAGTGAAGCCAAAGGTAAGTGCAGCCGTGACCATTTTCACCTTAACCCGCTGCTTCTTCATGAAATCTATTGTGCCAAATTTAGATGGATTTTTATTATTTGTACTCTGTGCATACAGGAAACAGTCTATTCCCTTCTCTGAGAGGAGTTTGGCAGCCAGACGATCAGAGCAAATAAAGAGAAAGTTAGTAATGTTAAACTTTCTAAAGCTTGTCTCATGGTAGTTGATGGCCAACTCGACGAATCCTGAGTCTACAGATGCTAGTATGATTCTGTTATCCTTATCTGCCTTTGCCTTCAGTGTTTTGTAAAACCGACCATCCACTGATAGCACTTCCTCCCCAATCCAGCAGGCAGGGGTATCCCTGTTCAATACTTTGCAGGACTTCGGCTTATGTTTTGTTGTCGTGTCGTTCGAAAACCACAGCATTCCACCATAACAAAGTACGAGGATACCAGCCAAGCAGAGAAATGCAGATCTCGGCGCTTTGAAAGAAAGCATAGAGAGATGATTATTCACACATCAGGAACACATTTTTTTTCCATATCGAACAATTTGCATATTGAAAACAGATATAGCAGTCGGCGTATAATATATATGCTATACCCAGATAACAAAAGAAACATTTCCCAAACGTTTGGGAAAATTTTCCAAGCTAGGAAAAACCTTTCCCAAGGCATATATACAACGTTTGGAAACTTTTGGACACATTTGTTTTTTCTTAGCCGGATAGCTTAGGTAGATTCAGACATATTTTACACAGAAAAAACGTGAGCGTCAGCTGGACTCTCCCCAGGATCAGGCACTGCCTGACTCAGGTGGGAGCACAGGCCTACACTGTGCTGTGGTGGAGATCGTCGGCAGAGGGTTGGTAGTATTAGTGTAAAGGTCTGACACTGTGGTGGTCCGGTCATCTCGGTGACCATGTGACCAAACACTACATACAGCTAGTTCCCAGACCAATCAATAGATGTCACTAGTATTGGCCTGGTGATTGGTCTGGGAACTAGCTGTATGTAGTGTTTGGTCACGTGGTCACCGAGATGACCGGACCATCACAGTGTCAGACCTTTACACTAATACTACCAACCCTCTGCCGACGATCTCCACCACAGCACAATGTAGGCCTGTGGGTGGGAGAGTCTGCTGGACTTTCACGTCCATTAGACAACAGTCAGGCTGAGCCTCCTTTGATAGTCACATAAAGTTATTCCCTTCAAGAGTCAACATTGTCCTTGGTCCGGCAAGACAATTCTTCATGCCAGACTGACTTTCCTCCCACATTCAGGCAATACCTGATCCTGGCATGAGGGTCAGTTATACTGACATGAACCCGTTGGATCGGACGTGATTCGTCCATAGGTTTAACATTGTGAAAGTTCATCCGATCCGATGGATTTGCCTCAGTGGATTCACCCTCTTAGTCTTCTTTGTTTGCTATCAGGTGGGGACACAATGCAGTATTGAGCACAATGGTAGGGTATAAGGCACCATTCCTGTGGATTTGGAAGTTGAATACATTGAGATACTGGGACCACTTCTGACATATGTTGGTACATCCCAGTGGGCACAAAACCTTGATTCAACGTTAAAAACTGGTTGATATAGGGTTACAGGGTAGATCAACCTGTTTTCAACATTGATGCAATGTTGCAATTTCTACGTTGTCAACCAACACCTGTTTCAACATTGATGCAATGTTTGGATATCAACTTTGAATCACCAATGGGTTTTCCCACCTTTCCCACTAGGTGCCTCCACAACCTACTCCTTAGCATTTCTATCTCCATGCTACATCAATTTTCCCTGATTGTAAGCTCTTATTTTCTCATCAATGTATACAATTGATCAAAATCTCATTCATTTTCATTGAAAACTATGGTGTGTGCATTTGGTTGACATTTGGAATTCAATGACAAGAATACATGCATGGTTTCAGTAAGACACCCTTTATGTTGCTAAGAATGATAGATAAAGCCTCAGTCATGACCAGGTCAGTTTGAAATGGATGTGAATGCCTCTTAGTGTGATCATTAGAGGTCATCCATGTACCCCTACCCTGGATAGTGCTGGAATTAGCATTCAATCTTGGAGAAATGGGGGGGGGGATGTTGTAATGAAAATATATAAATTGAAGGAATGAGTCTACATAAGAATACTGTATCTAATATACTGAATCTCAAATTATGCATCGGCAGTCAATATCAAATCAATGTAAATCATTTTATCATGTTTATTTGTTGTTGATTTACAATAGTCATATCAATGTTGAATCACTGATGAATGATCAACGTTGAGGACCTCATCAATATCAACAAAATGACAACCCTGTATCAACTGTTGATATCATGTCGCTACACACATTGAATCAACATTGAATCAACTGAAGTTTGCCCACTGGGATGTACCTCAATGTTGCTACTTAGCTAATTGATTGATGGTATATCACTATTCAGGATAACAGTGTTATTTTGAATTGGATTTCTGAGTACTTCAGTAAGGTGCTAATGAATATGAATTATAGCTAAATTATAGGTTTACTCCCTCAGGTCATAATGATAGTGCTTAACTAGCTCTCTGAGATTCAGACACTGCTGGACTCTCGCTGCAGGGTCAGCCACAGACCGTCCAACATTGCCTGACTTTCATACAAATGAGTCAGACATTGTTGGACCCTGTTTAGATAGAAGTGAGGCCATGCTGGGCTTACATTGGCATGAAAGTCAGGCCATGCTGCACTCGTTTACAATGAAAGTCAGCCTGACTTTGACATGAGGGTGCTTTTGGCGTATTAGACATCTGATTTTTTCAGTAGATTTTTCACTCACATTTTAGTTTCATATTTCTGGTTGTGTTAAAGGCTGTCAAATGTATGGCTCCATTCAAAGCTGCAATTAGAGAAAAGCATATTTATCGATTAATAAGTGTCCTGTTACAGGCATGTTTATGTCAATATTTGAATCCTATAAGTATGGTTCAGCCATGCTATAGACTGCATCTTATGATACAACCCAGCAGTTATCTGGGTCGTCTTCTGACAACACTGCACATGCATAATTATTTCAAGGATGCATGTGCCCTATGTCATCTGAGTAAGGTGGTTTACTGGTGCTTTCTTTGGATTCATAGGGATTAATCGATGGGTTTTGAAAGAATTGCTACAAAACTTGTACCAGAGAATCAGTCCGGAGGGCATGTATGTGTACTTGCATGTATACATGGCTACATTTACACGTAGGCCTATATTTGCGTAGCGGAGGCCTCCAAGGTAACTAACCATAGAAAATGTGCAAACAAATACCTCATAATGTCTCCACCCTGGATATGACGTACCTGTCCAAAAGGGCCGTCTACTGATTGTTTCTGAGGCTTTTTCTCAGACACATGTACCATACCTGGTTATAATCAGCTGAGCCGCATGCAGAATAGCACTAGTATGTGTTTCTATAGTAGGGCCTTAGTGTAATACTGTTGGAGAGGGTGTGTACAGCTTTGTATAGTTTTGTACATATGTAGGTTGCATGCATCAGCTCCTGCGTGACTGTGAGGGTGACCACCGCGTGGCAACGTGGCTGCCAACAGATTTGGCATATAACTGCCTTCTCTCACACAGAAAAATGCATAAAAATAGGAGGCAATGTAATTCTCTTGATGACAATTGCATGCATGCAACAACTAAAGAAAAGCTTCGATACTTTTGATGTTGAATTCTGTATAGGTTTAAACCGGACCTACCTCTTTCGATTTTCGTACCATAGATTCTTATTAAATTGTCCACTTCCTCAATTTGAGACTGACCAGCTGGTATTTTCTTCAGCCACTCGCAAGTACGATGGAAATACAATGACCAAAAGCCCCCAAAAGATTAAGCCTACATCTGCTCAGGCAGATGACCCACACCGACTGCAGCAGAGACATGCTGCATGGTCACCGATGCATAATGTTCTGTGACCTGAGACGCCTCCTGAGAGATGCGGCTGACCTGCGATCAACCGAATAGAGAGAGGGGGAGGGGGGGGGGTGGAGAGAGGAGACAGATACATGTAGACAAAAATACATCTAGGGCTGTCCCATGAGATCATGCTAATGTAAATGTCTTTGACCAGGTGCAATCTATGACCAGGTGCAATCTATGACCGGGTGCAATCTATGACCGACATGGAAGAAAACAGCTTATTTAGGGCAGATGTACATAGAATGGCTGGAAAAAGTTAATGGAAGTGTTGAGACTTTATGACACTAATTTTATTTTCATATTTTCTGTAATTATACCTCTATTTTAAGACATAGAAAATAGAAAATTCCATCTTATAAGGTCATAGACGTCACTTTATAAGTAGGATCCATTTTAAACACCTACGTTGTCGAAAGGAAGGGGAAATAATGACAGCAATTCACATTAATTTATGCATTACATAGAGTAAAACATTTTGTTAAAAATGTCTATGCAAATCTGCCCTAAATAAGTCCCTTTCTGTCATGCCGGTCATGGATTGCACCTGGTCATAGATTGCACCTGGTCATAGATTGCACCTGGTCATAGATTGCACCCGATCGTAGACTTTCAACTTGGATTGATTTGGTGAGACACGGCCCTAGATGGATACACACAGCTAGAGATAATCAAAGAGTCAGAGAAACAGAGTCAGACAGACAGATGCGTTACTGTGAATTTGTCATCTTCAGATTTTGCAAAAGTTAATACCAAATCGTCGTCTTGCTTCATATGCTAGTTTGAGTTTGAGTTTTAACACGATTCTATTGACCAAAGAAACACAAACTAGTTGAGATAGGTACATGTCCGTATATATGCATGACATTGTGTTATACACATGTGCCTACCATCCTTTGGTCTAACTCCTCTAACTTATTATCATTTGGCGAAGTTGATACATTAGAACAAAGGGGAACGGCACACTATGTTGATAAATACTTCTGTATTCACCCTGTCCACTGGGAGAAAAGTAGTTCGCCCTAATTATCAACCAATCAGAGGATAGGGCACTGGCATATATAGTGGACCATCCAAGATGTGTCGGGGGGGGGGGGTGCACTCTCTATATTTTCTATATTAATTGTGTGAGCACAATGCCCTAAATTAAACACCTTATAGGAAGAACTAAATTGAGAGCAAAAACATACCTCTTTACCTTCAACTAGGGGAAATTCAGGGACTGTTCAGGCTGACATGGGAAGGGGGGGGCTTCGCATTGAGCTTTCGTATGCACATGATAGTCAGTGGCTGAGGGAGTGCCCCCCTTGGTTTGCTTCGATCAGGGTTGAGCAGGGTAGTTGACCACGGATGGACAAGCACAGTGGCAGTGGTGCCAGGATTGGCACTCACCAAGGGTCAGGGCAGTGTATGTATATGTGCAGCCACTGCGAGGCAGGTACTCAAGCCTTTATATAGAGTGGGTGGGTGGGGGGTTTACACCTGACTTGACTGGTCAGTTGTTTACTCAATATGCCACTTTCCTTGGAGAAGTAGTTCCACCTATGTAGTCAGAATACTCTTCTAATCTCAAAATTGGACAGCCAAATGATAATAAATCCACAAACATACTCGTCCCCAATACAACTATTTTTATCAGACTCCTTTATGAAGGGTGTAGTAATGTTATCAGCCTCGCCCTGCGGGCTCTGCTGATAATATTACTACACCCTTCATAAAGGAGTCTGATAAAAATAGTTGTATTGGAAACTCGTATGTTAGTGTGTATATGTAGGCCTAATCTGAAAGTAGCGAAAGACAGCTCTCGCCACAGCTCTCTGTACCAGAAATAGAACAACCTCAGCTGGCCTTTTCCCTGAATGTCAAGAAATTCAATCTATGCATCTAACATGTCCAGCCTGTGGACGCATCTCCCACCAGAGTATCTTTATATCAGCGCAGCTACTAATATTTGCAAAACATGATACTGAAATGGTCAAATTGATTTTCACGAAGTTATACCAACACAGGGAAATGAGAAGGGCCTCAAGAGTCACAGTCAGAATCAGTTAACCCCTTTGGGAACAACCCAGTATATCTCCCTTTGAAAGGGAGACAGGCATGCAGTGGTCCATTGGCACAGTGCTGGCCATACGCATTAAGCGACAACTTTGAACAAATAATATAAAGGTATTTATTATTCAATCCCAGAAGTGAACAACACTGTTGGCGTATAGTATCATTGGCTCATGACGCGTTGGGTTGCAAAAGGGAAACAGTTGATCATGTCCACTATATTGTACACTGTTTATGGCTGATTTAAAATGGTAGATGTGCCGTTGGCAGAATGGCAAAGCAGTGGATGCTTCAATAGCTGCTCTCAATTATGGCAAAGAGCTGGATTTGGTTGGATTTGGTTGGAATTGAAAGCAAACGAGAATAGAGTTGACAGCAGTTGCAGGAAGCAGGGTGAGTCACAGGGGGCCAATACAAAACCTATTGTGTGGATGTGGATGTTTGGGACTGGTAGAAACTAGCATCCTGGTGATGGATGTTTCTGCTGCACGGATAGATTTCGAAGTCTGAGGTTCACTATAGTGACCTACTGCTCGTAGCCATAAACGACTGCATGGACATCTCTTCTTGATATACGAGACCAGTGTTTATTTGAAACCAGATTTTTTTAAAATATTTCTAGACCCCTCTACCATATATGCTGTTTGTCACGTAGGCTCCAGTATGTCCTCTTGTTTATGCCAGGGTTTGTACTGCAACAGTATTATTAATGCATACCCTACCCCGCCCTATCACATCCCACTTTAGCCACCCAGTGATAGTCCCATTCACTGATTCATTTACGTCACAAGGTACGTCACACGGTCCGTCATAGTATCCTGGTGACACTGGTGCCTGGCATTCAATCCCAGCTCCCTCAATCGGTGCGCTGGTTTATGCTCAGTTGTCAGCCTTTTCCGCAGAAACATAGATTTGGAAATTTTCACTCACAATAATCAAGATAGGCAGAGAATCAATTGGAAGCCCCAGGAAGGTTTCACAGGAGCTTCCCAAGATGGGACCGGGACAGGTTGCCCATGGAGATGGGGTTGCACACAATATCAAGCACAAACCGCCCACACCACAGGTTACTGAGAAGAAAAGTAAGTAGGCGTAAAGTTATTCTGACTTAAAATATATGGCAACGTAGGCCCTCCCCCAATATCTATACTATACGTTGAGAGCGGAAGTAATGAACTGCATTTTGTTCTGCGTGGTGGTTTGATTTACTTATTTTATATTTGCTGATAAGAAGGATACTTCGTATGTAGAGTGGTGAAGTGGTTTCTAAGCAGGTGCTCCCTAAGCAACATATTATTACACACATAACAGATTCCGAGAATAATGCATTGGCGCGCGCGCGCGCGCGAGAGAGAGACCCAAAACGGCCGCGCCATATAGATTATAGCAATATCGAGATACCATTACATATGAGTAGTATAGTATGTATCGGAACGGGACTATAGTTAAGTACTGTTTATTACTCAATCGACCTGCAGCCAATCAGAGGCCTCCCTTTTGGCGGGAAATTCAAAAGCAGCCAATGAGAGGCCTCCCTTTTGGCGGGAAATTCAAATAGGTCACGTGACCGGAAGTGACCTACTTCCGGTCACGTGACCTTTGGGCGGGAAATTCAAATAGGTCACGTGACCGGAAGTGACCTACTTAAGAGGGTCACGTGACCACCATGTTGGCGGGAAATTCAAATAGGTCACGTGACTGGAAGTGACCTACTTAAGGGGGTCACGTGACTACTAGGTTGGCGCGAATTTCAAAATAAGTCACTTGAGATTTTTATGGATAAATAAATTTTAAAAAAGAAAAAAAGCAAGCTGAAAGCTTGCTAAAAAATAATTTAAAAATGTGGCTCTTTTTTTTAGGGGGGGGAGGGGCACTCTGGGGGGCACTCTTTAAGATGCATGGGGGGGGAGGGGGGGAGGGGGGGAGGGGAAGGGTTTTTTAAGAGTGAGACTCGCTTCTCTGCCCTCTCTTTTAGAGGGCAGAGAGGCGAGTCTACTGGTTCGTCTACTTACAATGAAATGTATCATGATTGCGTTTATGATGATGTGCATCATGATGTGACTATCTTACAACTTTATAAGAAATAAGCAAGACATGGGCGTACTTACACGGGCTATTTGTAAACTAATGAATGTGACTTCCTCGTTAAAATCGGTATCTACAACTCTTTTAAGCCTAAGGCTTTTTCTTGAGTTTATTCTTTTGTTCAATTTTGGGCCCACCTCAAAAGAGGAATAGGCCCTCTGTAACAATTGTCGCTTGCTCATCAATCAGAGCCGGGGTGTAGAAGGCCCCTGCCCTGTCGGGTACGAGATAGATCGACCTCTGGTACGTTTTTGGTTAGTTTGGAGCTCTCAGTCGACTGTCTTATCCACCTTAAAAAAAACAGACTTTCGGTGTCTCATGATAAAACTGGTGCCTTATACTAAGTGCTGGATTACTTTCTCATTTTTTTAGTGTTCTATCCGATGCTTATTTAATTTTTGCACTGATAAAAACAGTTAGCTTGTACAAACACGCGGTCTATTTAAGTGTTAAGTGTAGAAAATGAACAGAACAGTGCACAGAAAATAGAGCTACCGACTACATTTCGCCCAGTCACTCAGCGGAGAACAAAAGAACTACTGACGTAGTGTACCCGCTATTCCGACAGTTGGCGCCACCGTTATACTTTTCCCGCGTGCGACATGAAGCCCTGGGGTGGGTACTGGCTGTTTTGGTTGTAGGTACCGAAACATAAAAAACTACAGCCAGCCCAATGTCATGGTGAGACAGCTCTCTTATTTTTACCTTGAGTAGCGTCCGTAGGGCCTATGACAAAACCTAGTCCCGTACACTGAGCAGCTTGAGGTCTGAAGGCTCATACAGAAAAATGTGTGGGTGTGTGGGTGTGTGGGTGTGTGGGTTGCTTTACGCCTTAGTTAACAGCTATGGTCATTTCAAGAGCGGTGATGGTGATCGAATCTATTGGCCCTTTTACCGAGACAAGGGTTCTTTTACATCCCACACTACATAGCAGAGAGACGTCTAGCAGCCCCTAGAGGCCCCGCAGGGGGCTCGAGAGGTGCCGTGGAGAAGAGCAGATATCCACGAGAGGACACGCCAACAACCAAATTCTATCTTTATCCCGCGAGAAAAGGAGATAAGGGTCAAGGTTATGAACCATCAAAAGATTTTAGAGTAAATTAAGTTATGAGATATTAATATAATGTACATATCTAGGGCCCGATATAGGGTCTCTGCAGATCTCCCTTCAGGGCCCCGATCCATGGGGCCTTAGAAACGGAACTGGGTCATGTAACCAAGGGAGATCAGCAGTTGTTGATGTCGGCGCTGCCGATAACGCTGGTAAATGACCGTTTTACTCATGTTTAGAGTCAGAATAGCTTGAGTATTACTTGAATATCGAAGAGTAGAGGTCAAATTACCCCAGACAAAGTGTTTCCATCTAGAAATTCTCGACAGTATTTCCGAAAATTGCAAATATTGGTCCCAGTCCCACGGGGCCCCATACCGAGTATTAAAAGTTTGAGATGCAACTTTCATTCATGCTGTTGACCAATCAGGGCGCCCTGTTTTTACGACCTTGACTACATAGTAAAAGTGATTGACAACGTCAGATATCACTTGACGACGTCAAATATCGATCTGATATTTGATCCCTTGATATTTGATTCAAAACCCACATCGAGTGGGATAAAGCCTTTTATCATCTTTTGATTGTGAGGCATACACTTTTCTTACACACAACAGCTGTCATCTATCAAGGGGCTCTGGATAGGGGGTCCCCATGTCGAATGTCGATCTTAGAAAATGACCATGTCACATGGCAATGTCACTTAATAATGTTCATATCCCATGTCGATTTTAAGAAATGTTCATGTCACCTGTCACTATGATTTTTTGGGCCTCATGTCACTTGTCATTAGACCTCATGTCGTTTGTCGATTATAAGAAATGGTCATGTCACCATATTGAATTAAGCGGTCCACACCCATTATCAAGTGTCAGGGCATGTTGGCTGCTTGAACACGTAGTCTGTCATCACCCTTGTTTCTGTGCCTTATCTAAACAGGCAATTAGTGGCCGCTAGCCGAGAGTACCTCCCTGGTCGCCTCTCCCGAATCTGCTAGACGTCTCACTGATAGGAGTGTGTGGGTGTGTGAGTCTGTGTGTGTCTGTTCGGTCTGTGTGTGCACGCGTCTTGCACTCTAGTCTTGCGGACCACTGTTAAGCCTGTGGTTGGAGAGCGCGACATAGCCGCCCGCTACACTCTCCAAACAGAGGTCCGCAAGACTAGGCCGGATCGCGCTCTTGCTTAAAGGTGCACCTCAACTCAGTGCGCCTTTAACAGCCGCCCCAAATAGGTGAAGTTCTTGACGCGGCACAGCGCCTCCCACCAGTAGCCAATCAGCGCGCCGAACGCCGGACACACCTCCACCGTGTGAGCCTCTAAGTAGGTCACACGAATCATACTAAGATGCCGATCTCTTCTGTCGGTTCGTCGCGGTGGCCGTGAGTGATCGCACGGTCGCCAAGATTCACTGCCTTGATTGGCAGAGGGGGGGGGCTGATTACCCCCCGTCGGATGAATTGCGGCGAAACCATAATCAATTTTTCGCTGTTTTAGATAAAAGAGATCCAGAGCTATCCGCTCGTCCAAGAATTATTTTTCTATCAGCCCGGGATCACCCTCAAATTAAGGCCTAAAGTCCAAAAACCCAAAATTTTTTCCCTATGGGATTTCAGTGTCTAAGCGTTTTTTGCAGCCCCAAGGAGCAGCTCACGGGTTCGAACCCTGTAAACGCTTTGACGCGCTTTCGTCGCCTTAGGCGACGTGGCTAGACGTCTTGACTAAAACTTAGTGAGGGTTCGAACCCGGAACGTCCGTATTAGACGCCTAATTTCTACTAGCCCCGAAAACGAGAGTATCACATCTATATAGGTCAACCATGTTAGCCTTGGTTTAAGTGCGTGCAGAACCGTGTATTGTGCATTTATGCAGCATACAGATATGGAGACAGGCTGCTACAGTGTCAAATTGATCGGCATTGTATGTAACTGGACATGAAGAAGGATATTTTTACTTAGTTTTCTAAAAAAAAAAAAGAGGGTAGTTCTCGGTACTACTATAATACTAATAGTGTCACTAAGGGAGAAAATGTAGGGGCACCGTAATTGAGAATTTCTTATTCATGTCGCATGTCGATTTTTAAGAATGCTAGTGTCACATGTCACTTAAATGGTCTAATGACACAGATAGCACTAAACCTATAGACCTACCCCCCGTCCCCTTAGTCTTTCTATACTGAATCCGGGACTTGCCGGCGAGGTCGACAAAGGACTTACCTAAGGCCAAACAAAAAAAAGTTGTGTTCAGGTAACCCGACCGACCCTATCATTTTGCTCCGACCCTAATCTTTTTAGATTTTTTTATTTTTTTTAGACTTTTCCTGATCTAGGTTATCACCAAAGGGGAAAGGAGTACCTAATGACCTTCAACTATCCTATTTGTCATCATTTGAAAGATAAGAAGGGAGGAAATCCTTTCTATGACAAAAACAGTGCTGATAATGGCTTAATTAGACAGATATTGGTCCTACATTATCAAATAACAACTCTATACAATGTGATTCTCCCATACAACTCATCTCAAAACCCTAAAAAAAAAATCCTAAAAAAAAAAAATCGACCGACCTACCCTATTTTTTTTTTGGGCCATGTTACCTGAACACGGATTATTTTTTTGTTTGGCCCAATGAGCTCACAGCTAGACTAGATACCCCATGTTTTGGATTGGAGAAATCAGCAGAGCAATAAAAAGCGCGGTGAGGCTAGTGTGGCCCCTGTGAGTTGTAAAATTGGTGCTAAATGTGGTAACCAGGCGGATGCTGAGTTCATTGATATTGTCCGTTAATGATACTTAAGGTGGGTGTTGTCTAAAGTTTTAATTGATATTACCAATGTGGCCAATAATGACTTCACAGTTGGGGCCCTCGCCCGCAGGTCCCAGATTCAGGGTATTCTTTGTTTATTGTGTGGCCCCTAAAGAGGGGCCGACTAACTCTTTAGAGTTAGTTAGATGCTGCCACTGTGCTATGCAACAGCAGCTATTAATTACGCTTCATGTTGGGCGGCATGGATCACTTGATGGGTGATACCTCAAAGCTCAAACACGGCAGAGCCGTGTGTGGCATGCGAGGACCAGTGGGTCAGGGGTGATCCGTTGCAAACAGAATGCTGATCCGTGTGAGGTTCTGACTTTCTATAGTTTTTATAAAGCCTTAGATATGGTGTGGTATTTTTCATCTCGCTATAGTTTAGTTGGTATTTAAGGAAACCGCCTCATTTCTATCAGAAATACACAATATTGAATTGTTTTTTATATTTTAATATATTAGAAGCGCGCTTTGTTGCCTATGTAGCTCATTATGCGTTGAAATGTTCGCGAGCATCGTAGGAATGTACAAAACCCCTATTGTGGCACCATCTGACGAAAGAGCGGAGAACTATACTAGCGCGTTTCGTTATTCACATCTTTTTGACAGGGACTTGGTTGGTGGCTTTTACGCCCTAATTAACAGCTGAAGTCATTTCAAGGGGGGTGATAGTGATCGAATCTATGGATACCTGAAGGTGGAAAGCACACACCCTACACTTTTACCGAGGCAATGGTGGTGCTGCTCAAAGGGTGTGGCGAGCTAGACTGGAGGATGTAATAACTAAGCAGCAGAAGGACCAAAAAGACAATCTCGTAGTAGTAGGTCTACTTAGATCTTGAGTAGCCGCCCTTGTGGTTATAATTACCTAGACTAGTTGGCTCTGCCAGCCTGGTCAAGTGAAAATTGGTAAGGAGACTATGAACTAAGCTAACATCTCATAAGTATTAGTTACCACCCCCTCACACCCGTTTAACAACGGATTCAGGGTCTAATTATGGAGACCCTAGAGTAAGATTAACAATATATCCCAATGTCTGTAGTAGACATTTACGACATGCAACCTGCCCCCTAGAAGGGATAGATCTGACCACAAGTCCGCAATATGGGACTCCCCCTCTGAGAGTATCAAGGTTTGCGTATAGTCTCTTGCAGTTTAATCTGTTATCTACCCCTTTGTCGACTTCGCCAAAATCCTGGGAGATTCACTTTAAACCTAAGGTCTACCCTTTTTTATTCTTTGTTTATTGTGTGGCCCCTAAAGAGGGGCCGCGGTGTTGATTAATTACACCACATGTTAAGCAGCATGAGATCAAACCTTCCTCAAAAGCGTCAAGGCTCAGAGTCCTGTTGGACGGGAACCCTGTGTGGCATTTCAAGACGAATGGTTGAGTGATCTGTTGCAGATGCCGTTCCGTGAGAAGTTCTGACTTTATATAGCTTTTATATCGCTTTAGATATGGTGTAGTATTTTCAATCTCACTATAGTTTAGTTGATATTTCAAAGAATCTGCCTCATTCTATCAGAAATACACAGCGTTGACATGTTTCTTATATTCAATATATTAGAAGTGTGCTTTGTTGCTTATTATAGGTCATTATGCGTTTAAAATGTTCGCGAGTATCGTGGAAATGTACAAAACCCCTATTGTGGCGTCATCTGACGAAAAGAGCGGAGAACTATACTAGAGCATGTAATGGCCAGACCAGCAGGCGACAGCAGAGTGGTCAAAAGACAATCTCGTAGTAGTAGGTCTACTTGCATGTTGAGTAGCCACCCTTGTGGTTGTAATTACCTAGCCTAGTTGACCCTGCTGGCCTGGTCAAGTGAAATTAGTAAGGAGGCCCCCCATTAACGCGCTCCACAGTCTTTAGACAGTTAAGACTATAGTCAAGACTGGAGAATTTAGCGAGACGTCCCTCTGGGAGGTCATAATCCTCAATGTTAGGTGTTAGCTCATTAACATCAGATACCATATTAACAAACCATTTAAAATGTTCATTTTAATAGCAACTCACCCTATTCTGACAAAATCCTATTAGCAGGTAACCTCTGTGTAAACCATACTGCAAACATCTGCTACTTCCAGCGTCTGCCTCGTGACTGATAGTGTACAACAAGACGAAGTGGGCAGAGATTAGAAAAAATGAGGCTCTTTATATAGCCGAGAGAGCAGCTAATCTGGATGTTCTAAGCTTGTTTTCACCTAGAGCTCCAACCCTCTTCCAGAGAGAATCAAATCGCTTTTCACCTGAACCCTTCCACCCCTAATCCATCAGCATGAAAAGAGAATTAACGAGTGTAACGTGCGCTACATGTATATGGGATTATAGCTGGTGAAGAGATAAAGCCGAGTCACCTGTGTATACAAAGACTACAGGGGGTGATTAACGACAGGTGTGACGCGCCAGCCCGTGAACGGATTAAGCCAAAAAAAAAGAAAAAAAAAGTATGTTTCAGGTAACATGGGCAGAAAGACTGGGGTCGGTAGGTCGGATTTTTATTTTATTTTATTTTATTTTTTTAACATGAAAGTACTAGCCATCCTCCGTGGAAATTCTAAAAATGACCCAAAAAGTATAAAAATATGAAATTTTCTTCAAACTTGCTTAAAAAAAAACGTAGGGTCGACCCTGTTTTGCTAGGGTCGGTCAGGTGACCTGAAACAAACTTTTTTTTTATTTGGCCTTATCTTTCAAGCTGACGCTTAAATTCAACTAGCCAGCCGCCGTCCACACCACTCACTGCGACAAGAGGAGGTGCTGTTGTTTTACACTTGAGTCGCTTACCACATGGACTCTACCTCACAGACAGACACGCGCCCCCTGTAGCTTTTTTTTTGTTTTTTTTTGTATACACACGCTAATCTCATAACCCCCTTATCCGTTATACAGGTAACCAGTATTCTCTTTTAAAATAGCTGCCAGTCAGCTTAGCTCTAGAAGCAAGAAGGCGTGTATAGGTGCCTTATAAGTCGGCAGGGGGTAAATACTAGTGAAAAAAGGAAGGCAGGTGTGCAGGTAGCTTTTCTAACAGACACGTGTGTGCACTAAGCTGCTTAAGTCTAAACCCTCCCCGCAGTAGTCAGGTGGCATGTGAAAACTTACTTAACTGATCTCTTACATTGAGTAGAGTCTCTGTGCTGAGAGAGCTTTTTCAGCCGTTTAAGAGGATTAACTAGGACAGGGTACATAAGGAGTGAAACGCCGAATAGCGGCTACTCAGTCTCGTGCAGCACAAGCAGCAGCATCTAGCAGCGGCTTCAGCAGCAGCTGCACGTGCAGCACAAGCAGCTGGCAGCGACTTCAGCAGCACAAGCAGCACGAGCAGCACAAGCCGTAGCATTTGTCAGCAGCATCCGTGACATCGTCAGCAGCAGCCCCATGACCTTGTCAGCAGCACAAGCAGCCAGCAGCTGCTGGCAGCTGCTTCAGCAGCTGCCGGCAGCTGCTGCACGAGCAGTAGCACAAGCAGTAGCATCTGTCAGCAGCAGCAGCAGCAGCACAAGCAGCCAGCAGCTGCTGCATGAGCAGCACAAGCAGCACAAGCAGCAGCACCGACAGCAGCAGCAGCAGCAGCGGTGGTGTGGACCACTAAAGTCGAGATGAAGCCTAGTGACATTTGACATGAAGCTTGAAAAACACAGTGACAGGTGACATGAGCAATTCTTAAAATCGACATGAGATATGAGCATTTTTTAAGACAAACATCATATGTCATAGCCGCCTCATCCAAACCTCCACTAGTAGTGCTCTATAAGCGCAAGCTGTAAACCCTCTCCTCCCCCCGTGCACACAGGCGAATTATCAGAGTCAGCCAATGGTGTCAATACCCCTCTCATACAGGGGTCGGGCGCTGCTGGACTATAATAGATGAGTCAAGGACCGTTCTACTGAGGGTCAGGCAGGCTAAGTCGGACATTCAATGACAGGTAGGTCTTTGACAACCTTGCTTGAAAGTCTGGACAGCATTGACAGACTGGGGCATAAGGATCTCGCATGGTCAGACTTTCAAGCAAGTTTTGCTAAAGTCGCGTTATTGAATGTCCGACCTAGCCTGACCCACAGTAGAACGGTCCTTGACCCGTCTATTATAGTCCAGCAGTGCCCGACCCTTGGCTGAGAGCAGTTTAAGCGCCATTGGGTGTCTCTGATATTTGCCTCTGTGTAAGATGAGAAAAAAAGTCTGTTGAAAGACTATATTTCAAGCCAGAAAACTGTAATTAGCTTTCCAAGTTGTTTATTTAACAATATCTTAGCCTAGCAAGCAGCTGTCAGATGTCATCTAAGAAAAAAATGTGAGCTGTTAATAGATTCAAGAGAAATTAGTTTACAAATAGCCCGTGTAAGTACGCCCATGTCTTGCTTATTTCTTATAAAGTTGTAAGATAGTCACATCATGATGCACATCATCATAAACGCAATCATGATACCTTTCATTGTAAGTAGACTCGCCTCTCTGCCCTCTAAAAGAGAGGGCAGAGAAGCGAGTCTCACTCTTAAAAAACCCTTCCCCTCCCCCCCTCCCCCCCATGCATCTTAAAGAGTGCCCCCCAGAGTGCCCCTCCCCCCCCTAAAAAAAAGAGCCACATTTTTAAATTATTTTTTAGCAAGCTTTCAGCTTGCTTTTTTTCTTTTTTAAAATTTATTTATCCATAAAAATCTCAAGTGACTTATTTTGAAATTCGCGCCAACCTAGTAGTCACGTGACCCCCTTAAGTAGGTCACTTCCAGTCACGTGACCTATTTGAATTTCCCGCCAACATGGTGGTCACGTGACCCTCTTAAGTAGGTCACTTCCGGTCACGTGACCTATTTGAATTTCCCGCCCAAAGGTCACGTGACCGGAAGTAGGTCACTTCCGGTCACGTGACCTATTTGAATTTCCCGCCAAAAGGGAGGCCTCTCATTGGCTGCTTTTGAATTTCCCGCCAAAAGGGAGGCCTCTGATTGGCTGCAGGTCGATTGAGTAATAAACAGTACTTAACTATAGTCCCGTTCCGATACATACTATACTACTCATATGAGACTAATTATATCAACTAGGCTTATTTGACTCTTTTGTGGTAGCAACCTCGAACAAGTATTACTTGTATATTTCCACGCTTCATGCTTAAAATGACTGATATAACACCACTTTTAAAGGATTTAAACACAATGTATTTAAATCCTTTAAATGTCATTGTTTGAAATGACAAGGTGCAACAGTGTAACCGGAATTTTCTATACACATTTCTGTGCTTTTTGGTCACACTTGTTAATGATTCGATTCGATATATTTCAGAGTTTCGTTATTCAATATGGACGTTTCAGTGCATATGTTGAATTTTCTAAATTCGATATTTGACATATTCCATATGACATATTTGATACAAAGTTTCAATATTTGATTCATTTCTTGAACCGATATCACATTCTAATAATCGATATTTAGGTCTTGATATTCAATATCAGAGTTGTTCTTACTGATAAAACATACCAGTATATGTAATATAGATTCCAGAAACTTTCATATCCATTTAAAAACATTGATATAAAAGCTAAAAACTCGGAAGTGTGGACATAATTGTTTATCATCAGTTTGGTTTGCTGCAATACGACAACATGTTAAGTGATGATCACCTGGATGGACATTGACGAGTTAAAATGTGCTTTGTTGCATAACACACTATGCACAGTGAATAAGCCACGTATTCATACAAATTCTCCATTTTAACACAGATGTTGACTATATTGTTCAGTATGGAAGTGCATTTCTTGAATAATGGATGGCTGGTCTGGCACAATGCAATGGCGAATAGGGAGAGGCTATTATGACCTGCCCTACACCACTCATAGATGGGTTAGAGCCATATACACATACTAGCCCTGTTTATGTTTGTACCCACGTTTGGGGATTTAACATGGTGATCTGTTCGTTAGTTATTGTTGAATGTGCATCGTTTCTGTATTGCTGTTGTCCACTCTGATATTAATAGACGATCTACAATAAGTGTGGTTCTGAGTGGGTGTGTTGGATGACGTCACGGGGAGGGGCAGGGTGGGTGGACATAATGTGTCGGTTGAACCATCCCCGTCCTCGAATGAGAGCATTCTAGAATAACATTAGAAAATAAGGGAGACCGTATTAGTGCATAATTGTATTTTGACATGCGACTCTCCTTGCCGTGAACTCAGAGAAAAAAGTGAGATTCAGCTGGACTCACAAACCACAGTCAGTGATGTGTCACAAAAACCACCCACTTGTGAAATTCAGGCTAACTTTGACTGTAAAGAAGGTCCAGCTTTACCTGACATGCCAATGTAGGTGCACCTTCAATGTAGGGCGAGTCCATCTGAGAGAGAGAGAGAGTTAAGCATTATCACCTGACCTGAGGGAGTAGGCCTTTGATTTATCTATAATTTATATGCCCCCCCCCCCTTACCCAAGTACTCAATTACCCCCATTCAAAATAAATACTGTTGTCCTGAATAGGGAAGAGCATGTTATCACAAAACACCACCGATCTAATTTTAGCCATGTAGCAACATAGGAACCCATAGACCAGCAGATGTCATAAGTGATCCTTGTGTGATACTGTATATTTCATCTACTTACAAATCCACATGAATGGTGGCTTACACCCACCCACTATGTCCATTACTGCATTGTGTCCCCACCTGGTAGCAAAGAAATAAGGCTCAGGCTAACTGAGCCTCATCCCAGAGTCGGACATTGCCTGACTATGGAAAGAAAGTCAGGCTGACTCTGGTATGAAAAATTGCTTTGTCTGACTGTCATTCAAGAATCAGTCAGAATATTTCATCTCATCTTTCAGTGAAAGAGAAAACCACTCGGAAATCTGGTGATGGGAGGGTGACATTTCATTTCTCTTTTGATGCAGAATCCAGACTGAGATGGATCCATTTGTGGTATGATTTTACCCAGGAAACAACTGTCATTCAAGAATCAGTCAGAATATTTCATCTCATCTTTCAGTGAAAGAGAAAACCACTCGGAAATCTGGTGATGGGAGGGTGACATTTCATTTCTCTTTTGATGCAGAATCCAGACTGAGATGGATCCATTTGTGGTATGATTTTACCCAGGAAACAACCTTTCATGGGGTGCGTCATGTTACAGCAAAAAAGTCATACACTTTAAGAAGGTAATATCTAAGCTTATCTTTTTATTTCATCACAACTAATGAGGGTCACCTACACTAATTATAATGTTGGTCCATATATTTCCCTCAACATGTGCCATTACTTCTCGAGATACATTTATTTGTCTGTTGAATAGTTTGAAATATCAGGATAATACAATACTTTCTATTGTTCATCACCATCAAAGCCAATCGTGTGTTTCCCCGTGATGATTATTGTCTTATTTTATATTCATAAAGAATTATTGTTAAAATGAAACCAAAGATCATATTTAAAACAACCAACCTGCCTACACCTTAGCATGTTACCTGAAAAAAACAACCTTATTTATTTACTTAACCATGCCACCTTTACTAACACATAAACTCATGATTACAGGATTCTGTGGTTAATTGTCATCTTAGGCTGCCTGGTTGGCTTTGTCTATGCTCTTGTCACCCAACTCCTGTTTCTTATGAGCATGCCAAAGGCCGTCAATGTTGAAGTTATTTACAATGACACACTCACCTTTCCTGCTGTCACCATCTGCAACCAAAACTTTTTCAGGTAGGAAAGCTATCATATTGTGTTGGAAAATGAACCTTATAGCCAACACTACATGTAGTATAAAAGAACAAGCTATGACTACCCATACTAATCAGTGTAGATAAATATGGCTATATATATACATGTATATATATATATATATATATATATATATATATATATATATATATATATATATATATATATATATATATATATTGAAGGCTAAGGAAACCCTTGTGCATGTTAGTAAACACTGGTGATGAATATGTAATGTAGACCGAAATTACAAAAGTTATTTCATGTATGTAGACACCCAAATGAGAACAGCAATTAACATCATCTACCTCACTGCTATCATATTGTGTTGGAAAATGAACCTTATAGCCAACACTACATGTAGTATAAAAGAACAAGCTATGACTACCCATACTAATCAGTGTAGATAAATATGGCCATATATATATATGGGTGCGGGTCCAGAAAATGTCCATTTCCAGTGAAAAACAATAATATTTCTGAATTGCCCAAATGTTGTAGCAGATTTGTCTATATATAAAGGAGGCAATCAACCATCACATTCCCATTTTGTGATACTAGGATTCTTACTTTTTTTTCTATGTAAGTTTGAAAAATACAATTACTAATGAAACAAAATTGTGTTACGTTCACCAGATATTATCATAAACATGAGAATAGTGAAAAAATATGATGACATATTTTAGTTATGAACTTGATTCACTGAATTAGGGCAAAAATGTGTCATTTCCTACCATGTAACAGGGTGCTGTACACTTTTTCTCTATTTTTAATTCCCCATTGTGATAGTTTGATAGCTAGAGTCAATTGAGGGCCAGTTGGTTTCTGTCTAAATCGAACCTATAATCTTTTTAAATAGGGAAAAGTACTAACATGGAAGAGTATTAAACTAGCTGTGAAACCCAGATGAAAGTATACAAAGTGCTCTAACATATCTGAAGATATTTTGTATTTTCTGCCATTCTATTGTGTTTATTTTACTATTCAGAGGTGTTCAGTGGGATCTAGTGAACGTAACATAGCAGAAAAATAGAGGAATTATAATGAAATATTAGTCAATAATAGCATTGTTTTCAGTTGGTTGTGGTATAATGTCTATGCAAAAAAAGTCACAGCATGTCCCAGATATTTAATATAAGAAAAATAAGACAATTAGACCAAAATTCTGTTGTTTTCAATATATCTGGTGAACGTAACATCTAGTGAACGTAACACAAAAATTGAATAGTTTCTAGAATGAAAAATGTTTATGATAAAATGATGGAAACAGGTCAGTGTCATTTGTAATGCTCAGATATACTTGGACAATTTGTGTTACAGCTATATTTTAATTATTTATGCATATTTCTGACTTTTTTAAATATCTGGTGAACGTAACATTTCATAAAATAAAGGACATGTTGTTTTGATAGTTCTTAATATCACATAAATCATGCATTCATCCACATACATCCTTGCTGATAGGTTTGTCAAACAGACATACATGCGGCCTATCAAAAGAAATTAACAAAAAAGGACATATTTTAGTGACAATTTACTGTCTCCGTTGAACCAAACATAATTCTAGTGAACGTAACATAATTCTAGTGAACGTAACATAATTCTAGTGAACGTAACATGATTCTAGTGAACGTAACATAAATTGATATCTTAATTTATGAAGACAAAGACATTGCACTGAGTTACAATTCTTATTGTATATGGTGCATGTACTATGTAGGCACCACATGGATATTTCCCTTCCTCCTTAGAGGACATTTAGGCTGATATTATTCAAAATGTTTAAATAAATCTAGTGAACGTAACATCAATCTGGTGAACGTAACATCCAGTGAAAACAATTGTTTTTGCTTGTTAAATGTAAAATAGAAAAATTTATCGATGTGGGAGTGTAGAGCTCACACACACGCTCATCCAATGCAGGTAATATGTAATTTTATGCAGGATTTGTATAATTAATTACCTTTTCAAGAAATTTGGCTTTAACAGCTCATTTTTAATTCCTTCTTCGGGCTCTAATTTCACCAAGAAAATGATCAATTGTCTTAATTTTTATCGACTGCCCAAGAGTATAGGTGTCCAGGATATGCCTAATGGCACAAAACATTTATCTAGTGTTATATTTTTCCAAAAAAATTCAAGTGTTTAAAAAGATATATGAGATTATGAGAATAATTGCTATTTTTGTAATTTAAACAAATATTAAATTTTTTTTTTTTTAAATATTGAAATAAATGGTGTTATGGAGAAGTATCATTTGTATGCAACACATATGAAGCAAAAGGTATAAATCTAATATCATTGAGAGAAAATTTCCGTTAAAATCAGATTTTTTCCAGGGGACATTGATTTTTGGTCATTTTTTCCCTGAAAAGTAGCTAAAATATGAAAAAATCATGAAATTATAATTAACATGCATATTTTTCCTATTAGTACTCATTGGGCTTTTTGCAATTATGTAGTTATCCCAATACATTCTCTTCATTTAAAATGATTATTTTAAAAAAATAACTCAATTTGTGAAATGGACATTTTCTGGACCCCCACCCATATATATATGTATATATATATATATATTATATATATATATATATATATATATATATATATATATATATAAATATATATATATATATATATATATATATATATATATATATATATATATATATATATATATATATATATTGAAGGCTAAGGAAACCCTTGTGCATGTTAGTAAACACTGGTGATTAATATGTAATGTAGACCGAAATTACAAAAGTTATTTCATGTATGTAGACACCCAAATGAGAACAGCAATTAACATCATCTACCTCACTGCTCTATGTTATCCACAGAGGGTCGAAAACTGTTGCAATGGGACTCTATGACCAAGTGAATGACAGGTTCAGTTCGGATGCTATGTCAGCATCAGCTTCAGATGATGGTCAGTTTAACCAATTTTCTTGTAGTCAACATATATACAAAGGTCTTTTTTTGATAAGTGCATTCTGTATTGATATAACAACAGTCACCAAAGGTGGCATAATGCAGATTAAACCATGTTATGAGGCCATGATTTCTTGAGATCACCATTATTATAGGCCCATGCAGCAATGAAGGTGACATCACCACTGCAGTCACTGATGAAGTTTTCTACTTTTCCTAATGGAAATATAACCTATTAATGCTCATAAATATACGTTACCTTAAAGGTACAGGGCTCATAAATTTTTATTAAAAGCACGCACATGACTGTAATCTTTAGCAAATTGTGTGCATTCTGCTGAAGCAGTGTTTACATTATACAAAGTTATTCTGGAAAATAACCTTGCATTGTTATATTAGGACATCCCCATCATCCATAGCTTTTTAAACATTTCAGATGGATGTGTTGAAGGACAATTCAACTTACAAGAGGGAATGTTTGTCACAAAAAGCCGGCACTATACTCCTCTACAATTCAGCGAGGGGTATTTTGCCACCTACGAACAAGTCACCTTGTATGTTTGCAAACAGATTTGTCTCATGTTTCATGATGCTGTTTGCAATGCATTTGCATATGAAATTGGTGGGCGAAGATGTGCCCTGACCTCACTTACAACGTCCCGTACTCCCGAAACAATGTATAGTTTCTATATTCATGAGGACCAAAATGTTGATACTTATGAACGAAAGAGATGCTATGGTTAGTTTGTTAACATTTTTATAGGAATCTATGTATTTTCATTAACTACCATGATTACAATTTCGTTTCTTAGCTTCACAACAAAGTCCACTTTCATTTAAATCACAGAATGAGGTCATAGATGAGAGAATGGGTATGATACGATATCATTTATTGGCATAAGCATGCCTTCCCAGCTAACAAAAAAACCCATTATTTTACGTGAGACTAACATTTTAAACATTGTATAACGTTTTGTAACGAACTTTAGAGTAACGTTATATAATGTTATAAAACTTTATTGAATGTTGTATAACTTTTTTTGTTTACTGGGTTTACTCTTGGAATTGGCCTTAATGTTTTGTATATATGATTCACAGAAACAGTCAGAATACCTCTATAGATTACTGTAGAAGGCTTGTACGATTCACCATTCGTTTGATATCACACATGCTTCTATAAGGTGCGACTTATAAGAGGGTTTTTATAAGTATACTTCACTACTAAATTAGCAATTTTCAGATGCCATGTGTGCCTTATATGATGTGTCAAATTTGGAGGTGTGGCTTACATGGGAAAGTTAACAGTATCCCATTTTTAGAGACTCCCACGCTAATTATAGCATGTACTTTAGTTTTAGATCCAACAGAGCTGTTATATATCCCTCCCTTCCCTCTCTTTCCCTTATATCTTGACTACACCTTAACGGAGCATTGTAAGCATGTTTGTGTAATATTTTTTAAGGTCTCAGAAAGATGACCTGTGACTTTGATAACGGACTGTGTGAGTTTTATAAGAGAGAGGATGAGGCTTCGCGTTGGCAGAGGCATTCAGGTCCAACAAGCACTGCAGGGACTGGCCCTAACAGAGACCACACAAGTGTCATTGGTAGGAAAAAAACATATGTTATGTCATACACCGGAAAAAGGGACCTTAGTAAGATGACTTTTCATAAATTGTGTCACATACATATTCATCCAACCTTGAGATCAATGTTGATACACAAGAGATATGCGAAGATGAAGTAAAGGCTGTGTCTCACCAGAGCGATCCAAGTTGGACATCTATGATCATTAAATTTCTCTGTACATCTGCTATAAACAAGCATATTTTCAATTCTGCCGGTCATAGACAACCTCTGGTCATAGACAACCGCTGATCATAGACAACCACAGGTCATAGACGTTCAAATTAGACAGATTTGTTGAGACACAGCCTAAAAACCTCCAAGAATAAAAAAGAAACATTTCAGAAGACACAGCCCTGTGTTCAATTAGATATTTCATGATGCATGGAGTCCCTTGCTGAAGCTATGTACTGGCATTTTATCACAATAATTATTATGTATATCACTCAACATTATTTTCAGGAAACTACATGTATGTTGAGCCAGTCATAAATCCCTTTGGCGGTAGAGACAGCACAACTCTGATCTCACCCTTCATATCCGCCCCCGACAACCAACCTGTCTGTGTCAGCTTTGCCTATAGTCTGGTTGGCCTTGCCGTTGACATGGGTCACTTGACGATCTCCAGGAGGTCTGCCCTGGGGACGGATCGTCGGTTGTGGTTAGTGATTGGTGTGACCGAGGAGGAATGGGCGCTGGATCTGGTGTTCATGGGTACAGGACTCTTCCAGCTGGTCATCACAGTGAATGCTGGACGGGGGTTAAGAGGGGATGTGGCCATCGATGATGTCTCAGTGGGACCATGCTCAGAGTTTGGTATGTCTCCTTTGAAGTTGCATTTATTATAATATCACTAAAGACACCTATTGTTCTGCTGTGCTTGTAGTTCTGTCTGCAATATATACAATTTTATTTATCCTGTAATTCCTGTTATTAGCACAGAAAACCGTATAACAGAATTTTTTTTACTGGTAATGACACTGGAGAGGACACACCACATTTGGAAGGCAATCTGAAATTGTATGGTAGCTCAATCATTTTCAATGATTAATGATAGTTGTCATTATGTTCAATGAATCCCCAGCCAGCAATGGTCCCTGAGGCCCATTTGTGTTTTACTTGGGCCATCTGGGTTTGCCTATATCTGGGTTTTCCTCATTTTTGTCCAGGGCTATCAGTAAGATTCCAGATGGGCTAAGCCCATCAACAATTCTTTTCTAAAATGTGTTGTAAATACTTTGAAACATACTCATCTTTGGTTGTTTTTAGAAAATTATAATTTAAAGTACCATTTTCATGGTTTAGTGTCAAAGTGGGTTTTGACTGGGCTTTATCTAGTTAAGGTGGGTCAATCCCTTGGTGTAGCTAGATTCTCATCAGGTTTTTGCCATAAGACCATAATGGCATATACTTTCCAACAAAGCTGAGAAAATAGGAGGGTCCCGAGCTGTTTTCTGAGATATTCAAGCCCTAAGTCAGTGTTTCATATAATAGGAGTATATAGTGTTTTGCCATACATGTACATAAAATAGTATTGAAAAGTAGCTAAATTTCTATATAACTCTCTCAGGATATAGGTTTTAATATTCTCTCTCTAGAGAATCCCTTTTGAACATATGGTCCCGGGCATATTTCTTAAGTTTTTGGCCATTGAAAAGAAAAAGTCGAAAGGAAATGGAAATATACTAAGGGCTAGTTATGTATGACTTCTGAATGAGAGCCACCACCACAGACTCCATAGCACAGTGGCAGAATGGATGCCTTCATATCCAAAGGTTTATGGTTCTAGCCCCGGTCAGACAACGTCTTTCATTATTTTCTAACTATTTAATATTACCTATGCCAATATGAAAAAAAGGTCCCCTGGTGGTCTGTGGTCAAACTAGAGAAACTATCTGCGCAGAAACGGCGCAGTGGACGGAATTGGCACCATATTGACCCACCTTAAAGTGGGCTAAAATCTCCTTTGGATTTCTATGGGAGTAAACCTGGGCTGCTAGGTGGGCCCAGGTGGGCTTAACACACAGACCAAACTTTAAAAAACCACATTTAACTACATTTGAAATACTTTAATTTGTATCCATTAGCAGTAAAGTTGCTATGTTGTTATGTCAAGATGGGTTTCACATGGGATGGATTCGGGCAAAGTGGGTTAAAGGGTCAATGTGCTTTACATCCTGCCACTGACAGTTTTCTCATACACAGGCTATACTCGCATGCTGGCTGCATCACATAAGTTAAGAAAAATGTCCCGCCCAAGAGTAAGTCAGCTAAAGAATGCATTTCTGTACTCTCTGAATGGTGGAGGAAGAGGTTCGCAGTCCTATATCCACCCTACCCCCCCCCCCCCTCCCCCCCAAAAAAAATCAAGCAAGCACATGTGGGCCCCGAATGTGGTGGGCCCCATATGGACAAAGTGACGTGGGTCCCACCTAACGGCCCACCTTTAGACACATATGGGCCCCAGTAAGCAATGCTGACTGGGTCAGGACATTTGTACATATCAAATAGGTTGTCAGCATTTATTGAAGGATGGAGGATTACAGTTCCAACTCTAATATTACAGGCGTCTGGTTACTCTGCTTCCATTTTTTCCAGTTGAAATGTGTAGAAGAACAATGAAAGGCAATACTTACATTGGGACCTTATCAAAAGCCATCAACAATGAACCTTGTGTGCCATGGAATGAAACAGAACATCTTTGGAAATATGAGCGCTTCAATTTCGCCATCAACCCAAATGGTAATGAAGCTTATTGTCGTAATCCCAACCACAACTTAGATGGACCCTGGTGTTATGTACAGAATGGATCCTCTTTCTCACCAATGCAGTGTGATGTGCCATTCTGTGGTAAGTTTCATAAGAAATAATCAGTAACAATCATACTATGAAGTAACTTATAACAGTGCAGTCCAATAGGCAACACATTACTTCCCTAAATTGCCTACACTGGGATTTGGAGGTTCCCATATTATATGCAGTAGAAGTGTTGTGATCTACCAAATCGGCAGCAGCTCCCTGCTGACAAAAGGTCAATTCGCAACTCTTTCCCACCCATTTTTCGCGTTGTGGGATTTGGCTAATAGTGAAAAAAAGAAATGAGCATATTTGGCATTTTGTCGGGCAATGTCATGTAGAATATTAGAAATTAACATCCATCATACACCTTATCATTTTGCATTTTAACTTTATTCATGGCGACTTTTACCAATGAATGGAATTCCCTAGCTATTGTTTATAATGCTACTCTCATAACAATCTATTTAATTAACGAATATTTTCCGATGTATGTATGTTAATGATGATTTTCCTGTTTTAGCTTGTGAGTCCAATCAATTTAGGTGTAGGAATGGTCTTTGCATTCACCAATTACTGACCTGTGATGGAGTCGACCACTGTGGAGATGGCTCAGATGAAACTGCTGGCTGTGGTTAGTTTCATATAATCAGATTTCTTTTGGGTGCCTGAATGTGGTTAGTATCATATAATCAGAATACAGTATTATATACAACTGATGAAAATAACGTTTACCCTGCTTCAAGCGGCACACTAAGTAACTTTAGTCAGTTATCCTTTTTCCTACTAAGTGACAATTTACTTAAAGCCATTCACAACTGGTTTCTCATCATTGCGCAGATCATAGAAATCAGGTTTTGATGAACAGTTCTTTTTCTTTATGCTTATTTTTGATGAAAATCATGATAGAGATGGACAAATATTGATATTTGGTATCAAATTAAAACTTATACGGCCAGTAATGCCACGTTTCATTTCCTGACTTTTAAACATCAGTAAACTCTTAATTACTGAAATGTGAATTTTGGTCATGAAAAGCATCCTATACGTTCTAGACTGCTCGTGAATAGCTCGTCATATATTTCAGCCCTTGTTGAGAAACCCGTTTTTGAGTGGCCTAATATGAAAACAGTAGCATTCTTTCCTATGCAAATTGCATGACCACTTTCTTTATTCTAGTCATCTCCCCAACATGCACATTCGAAAAGGGGAATTCCTGTGGTTACAACCTAGACTCATTTGGTCTTACTGCCAAGGGAAAGTCTTCATGGATGCGGTATAAAGGACAAATCCGTAATGGCAATCTTCGGAGAGACAAGACCCTTGACTCTAAACTTGGTAACTACAAAATCACACTCATTCATCCTTAACTTTCAGATCATCTGATTTACATGAATTTAGTAAAAGCATATAATTATGATGCCTGCCTACTGGGTACGTGTCTTGATTGAGTGGGTCAGATTTCCATATTCTACAACGGATAACTGGATCATAACTATATAATTATGGACTTTGATGATTTGTCTTGTATTGACATTGAACTCCATATTTTGTGCATTTTACTTTGGATTACTATTGCGTTTAACCCCAAACTCTTTAGGCATACCACATTGCATTTTGACTATATATAGCATCTTTCCTATCTTACAGGTCACTTCTTGTACCTAGACTCTGGTGCTGTGACCCTGGCCTATAGGGAACGCGTGGCAGTTAGCTCCCCAATTGTCTCTGGGATCAACACTGCCCAATGCCTTCAGTTCTTCATCTATAACAAGAGGGATGTAATCCAGACAGAAGCAATGGGGGATCTCAGGGTCTACCAGACCTTTGGGAAGTACCATCGCCGGCCCCTTGCTATTTCACATGGAACGACACATAACTTTTGGCATGCAAAGCGAGTTACCATTCCAGTAGCAACTATGGACTTCAATATCACTTTTGAAGCTGCTTTAGGATACAACTACTACAGTGACATGGCAGTTGATGATGTCACTTTGGGAGATGGCGGCTGCTTTGGAGAAGGTTATTGTTTTAGTCAGAAATTTAAGAATAGTTTTCTCTAGCTTTCACAAGATAAGTAATATGAAAAGTGGCAACAGCATAGTACTGAGTCGATTGTGTAAGGAATTAGTTAGTTCTGATTGTCTGTGTTTTAATTGAAATGTGCAAAGTCTCACTGCTCTCTCCTTACAGCTTACTGTGAAAGCAGCTCCTTTTCCTGTGATAGCAGATGCATCTCCCTATCGGAAACCTGTGATGGGCAGTTTCAATGTTCAGACTTCTCTGATGAGGATCCTGGTCGATGCGCACCATGTATGTTTCATTTAAGCTTAATCATCACATTAATACAATACACTGTTTATATACACATCTATATTTATATAGGCTACGTTAGACAATTGGTTTGCCACAATGGTGGTTATTCACTGTAAAAAAATAGTTATACTTCCTATTTATAGAAATATTTTTGATTTATCCTAAAAATGATATTCAATGTCGGTAAAAGTTTCTTTAATGAAATGATTTTCGGTATAGATTGTACTTGTCTATAAGATATCACCAACTTAGTTTTCTAATTGCAGCTGACAAGCCCAACTGCTCGTTTAGCACCAGTTACATGTGTGGATACAGGGATGATTCTAATCCTGATCACAATGGCTGGAAGAGAGAAAGTGATGAATGTAAGCAATTAAAATTAAATCTGGCTTCATCTACACCCAATAAGAAACAACCAGGATGGTTCTAATTAAATCAGGGTTATGCTACAATAACTTCTCTGGAATGTATATAGGCTGGCCTTGCTGAGAAATATTGTAAGGCTATTATGTTAGCTATAATACGCGGGGGTGAAATGTCAGATACATGTATTGTGTATATAATTATACTGTTTATTCACCCCCGATACAAACCGTATCAATGAGGGTGATTGGAATGGTACATATAATATTATTATTGGTTTCAAAAGAGAGCTGGTCTTGTATGAGCACCAGTGATACAGAGGGCATTAAGCATTAGCAAGGATAATTCTTCATTATTTACAAAACAAAACATACTCATGTCCGTATAATCCAATACCTATAACTGATTCCTCTGTCACCAGCTTCCAGTTATATGCATGTCCGAGATGAGGAACCACCAAAGGATGTTGCGAAGCGGCTTGTCTCGCCTAGGTTCTCTTCGGGTGGTGACAGTTGCCTCAGCTTCCAGTATACTTCAAATACATTCAACTCCTATTGTCTCCTTAACATCTACCAGGTAACCATTTATAGACAATGTGATAATTTTTGTCTCTATAAGACAAGGTTTATATACTAAACTAGAAGCTATGATTATTTTTCAAATATGATTTGTGTTGCTGATTAATTCATTCATTTATAGGAATTCGTACACACCCGGACCCTAAAGTACAAGGTGGGAGGGAGTACTATCGGAGAGACAGCATTCTGGTACAATGGTTATGTGACTATTGGTAGTTCCCCTGACATGGCATTGACGTTTGAAGCTGCTTGCTCCACCTTCCATGATAAGGTTGAGATGTTCCTTCAAGCAGTATCTCTCACCACTGGCTCGTGTGAGGATCAGTGTGAGTAGGTTTGTGTATTCTCTTCTTATCATCAAATGATTCTAACTATCTATATTTATGATTTTATATAAACTTGAAACAGATTCCATTTTACAGTTCTCATGCATATTATTATCTATTAAAAATGAAACACCATATAACATAGGCGTGACATGTGTCAAAGCTATATATTTAATCAATATTGTATTTGTATCCACTGCGATGTCAATATACAGTTGCCACAGGGTCGATCGACTGTGAGTTCACAGGTGGAGACATGTGTGGCTTCCTTGATGTGTCACGAGAAGGCATAACGTGGGTGCCCACTTATCCTGCCCTTGGTACTGGTAAGTCCTGTTATACTAGGTAGAAAATGTCAGAAATGTGTATCAATTAAATCAATTAATCTTGGATATGTTTACTGCATAGAAGTGAATGAAACAATTTCAGTATCATAACAAGCTTCGTGTAGGGCTATAATTTTTTCCATATCAAATCGGTACTAATTTTGTGATTCTCGACCAAAATTACAATGCCCCAGGCTCTACTTAACTGGAATTGTAGGCCTATTTACAGGGCACATATTTGTCATAGCTACATACATATCTGCAAAATGCTGAAGACCACTTCGGTGTATATGTGCCATTGACTAGAGCATTTCACCGCTGGATAATGTTGCAATCAGTGTTTTTGTCACCCCAGAGGCATAACTGTATCAATGTCATATACTGCAGCAGAAGTGTCCTCTCCATCAAACATAGTATTACTTAGCTGACAATTATGATCTCCCGGTCCTCTGGAACATATAAAATCACATTTTGTATGGATCAGAGGGTTTAGTATCGTCCAGACTACATGAAGAGGATACGATAACTGCTAATATCATGTTTTTCTATGATTTCACCTAGATTTACAAGATCAGCCTTCACAGGAGACAGGAATAATTGCTGCGCTATCTTCTGTGGCTGACGTCAATTCAGCAACTGCGACACTACTTTTCCCTACACTGACTGTGACCAATACAACATGTGTATCTTTAGAGATGGAGTACTTCGGTAACTTCATCCCCTTAATAATCTATGAGTATCTCCAACCAAACACGATATATAAGAAGAGGTTTTCCCACACAAGATCTACACACATGGAATTTACAGCAGGAGAGTATCGCCTGGTTCTGTCTGCTAGACTTTCAAAACTTGAACGTATAAAGATCCGTTCAGTTGTCGCTTCTTCCTCGGAATGTCGCTTAATGGATCAAGACGGTAAGTTTTCTTGTATCTTATTTGACTGCTACTGCAGCTAACTATTGATGGTGTGTTAAATGTATATTCTGTAATAAAATATAATAAAGTGAATCATGTATAAATTACAGGATAGTACATTATCAAACAACATTGATAGATTCTCCTTTATGCCATGTGGTCTGGGCAACTCTTCTTATCACTCTACCTGGATGATGTGATGTACACATTTCTGGTACATTTCCCCAGCTATAAATGTAAAGTCAATCACATTGATAGTATAGCGATAAGAGAGGGGCTCTGCAAATCTATTCGTATTTTGATTTAGAAAAGACATCTCTTAAAAGTCGACCAACTCGATGCCTCTTAATAAAGTCGGTTCTTCATTAATAAATTATTATTGTTGCACACGCTGGTTGGTAAATCACTGATATTTTTAATGCCTTACTTCACTCTTATATAGACCCACTCCCGCCTCTTGAACTCCCGAATCTACCTGATAACGGTCGCGATTTTGGAATTCGGGACTTGCCTTCTATCTCAGAGGAACGGCGAATTGGATACCCTACGGTCTGGGTCAGAGAGGAACCTATCCCTAAAGGTAAGGGAGGACAGATCAAGTACATTGTATAATATGGGCCTATGCATATACTGCTTCACAAAACACATTTAATGAAATATAACGACTTGCTAGATAATACTTACTATTCCTTTCTCAACAGAGGAGAATCTAACAACGTATTACAGAGACTCCGGGCATCAGGTCAATGCTCTTATATACAGGTAAGTATTATTTCTTAATCTGTCTTTGATACAAACAAAAACAATATTGTTTCAACCGATTTGAAAAGCCTGGTTCTTGGAAAATGCATGTCAAGTATAAATGATGGTATCAAAGGAGAAAACAAGTATATATTCAAAATTCTGGACCCTCTCAAAGTAGTTAATATACTTCTCTCATTGATCAGATGCAATTGGTCAGGCCAGCCATGCTCATCCGCCAACTTCACCTCCCAGATCACTGACTTTGGATATTGTCATACCTTCAACCCTGGGAAGGAAGGGTATCCCATCCTTAAAACAGCCAGCACAGGTAAGGACATTAATTCAAACAGGAACACTTTGACTAGTGATGCTGGGGCTTCACTACCCGATTTTGGGGCTAATTCTCATGATCTAAAAATAACCTGATAGCCTTAGCTAGCCCTTTACTAAACCATATCTAAGGGAGATAACACACTAGATATATAGTTCAATGGTCTAGAGTTTGTACCATTCAGACCAATAAAAATAAAACTGGTTTGATATAAGATCAGGAGCCAAAAATGGTGGATTAGTGGAGCCTCAATTTTAGTAATACATGTAAATATTAGCCTATAGTTTAACTATCATCATGTATGTGTACTAATACTCTCATCTGTACTTATACTCTCATCTGTTGTTCAGGATCCTCAGCAGGTCTGCGACTCATTCTAAATGTGGAGCAGTATGATTACATGAGAGGACCACAGAGTGATGCAGGTGTAAAGGTAAATCTATATGATGCAAATATGAAATTGAAAAGGTTGAAAGGTCCAAAGTGACGTATACTGTCACAAGCATAACTGCATATTAAAGTGGCACAATCACCAAGTGTCTCCCACTCACAATTCTAGTTCTGTTCTTGCCCACTATGTGGTTAAGTGAGAGTGGTGAGAATACCCCTTTAAGTATGCAGCTTGGTTATTATACATTCTATTTACTACATGTGGGAGCATGCTGTGAGTAGCTGCATCGTCAACCTGCTATACATGTGTGAACATGACCATTATGATGCCTATTTTCAGATATTTCTAGCAGACCACACAGAGGTACCACAGATCCGTGATTTAGGCTTTGCTGTAGGACCAGGAGATCACGCATTTGTGGCCGTCACACTCTCCCAGGTAGAGCCATAATGGATCTGTTACTTATACACTACCGTAAAACCTTGTGTGTAGGCCGCGGCTAGTATGCGATTCATATCAGATCGCTGGTTGGGCTCATAGGGTCGGCCCAGAGTCAGGGTGCGGCTTATACGCAAGTTTCTAGATGTATACTATGGTACCATAGTCGTCCTGATGAGATCTAGAATCCTGGTGCGGCTTATAGGATCGGCCCAAAGTCTATGTACGGCTAATACACGAGTTAGGCTTATACGCGAGATTTTACGGTAACTCTAGTAACTTAAAATGGGCAAGTGTTCATACATGCTTTGCCTCTCTGGTATACCCACATAAAATGTAGTGTGGAAGATTTCTTTTGTCACAGAGAATGGATAGACACACATCTAATCTGAATATAAAGTAAAATATCTGAAATCATCAAATAAATTATGTTTTCTCATTTATAATTGGAGGAATCGTGTCATTTTTGTGTATTTGTACCCTACAAATGCCATTACATCAAGGCAAAGTGAACACCCATCAATCACTCTTAAACCAAAAGCCCCATATACTAGGTAGTTCGGCCGAAAATGCAAATATAGGGAATATGGATGTAAAATTGATCTTTATGGGTGAATACCATGTCGAAATACATATACTATTATGAAAGTATCAATTTAGCCATTATTTCGGGGGTTATATGGCATTTTCTGAGATTTTAGGTCCAGCCTGCTTCTGTCATACTCTGTGGTGGCAGCAGAGGTATGGGGCACACAGGGGGCCTCACTGACCCACACTCAGCGGGACCTGCAGCCACGGGCCTGGGTAGCACACTACAGGGGCGGTCTCTTTGTGTCTATATATCATAACTTTTAATGGCTTGCGGTAAAATGCGGTAATAGATAAGGCATTAATGTGATTTTATATCATAAGATCAATATATGAATGGTGCATTCCCATTCTTCTAGAGTCTTCTAGTGATTATTATAGTTGGTGTGGCCATTGAAAGTTGGGATAGTTTGTACTATTGCTGCGACTAAGATATTAAAGATAATTAAAGAAAAGTGACATATATAGAAAGCTTATCCTCTTGGGTATCGGTATTCCAGTAATGGCACAGATATCTTTACATTAAGTCCCCCTTTTAGCTAAAATAGTACACTATGTTTGCCCTCTGAGTCACGCTCTCCAGCCCACATCACTGGTCTTTTCAATAGGACATATATGTAAAGTGTGTGATATTTATTAAACGTATGCAGATAAAAAATATATGCTCTATCAGTCTTAAAAGAGAAATAATTTATCTTTCCAACAAGGTAGGCCACATGCTGATCAACCTAGTATAACAAGTAAACTGATGTCATACAATATGAGACTCTTTAACACTGTGACAGATAGGGAGAGGTAAAAGTAACAGGTCGTCGAACTACCTACATATACCTGCTACTTCACAATCGAGACCTGTCCTTCCTACACCTCAGATACACATACAAATACGTGACTTTTTTGATCTCATATTGTTCCATGGTATATCTATGTGTTATATTTGCAGACTAAGGGATTGCCTTCACCGTGGGGTAACTGTGGTGTTCAGGACCTGAAGTATCAACATGATGAGAATCTTACTTACACCTATTCGGCTTGTGTACGTGAGTGTGAGACCAAAGCCATGGTAGAGGCATGTGGCTGTCGGGATGCCTACATGCCTTCCAAAACTGCTGGTGAGTGGGGCATTGTAGAATGCATGTATATTATATAAACCTAACCTAAGTACACTGCTATTGCTTTTTGTATTGTTTTCTAGGAATAATTTCATCACAATTTGACATGTTTATTACATACAGTGGGTATCTCTTCTTTTTAATCAGATGACCCTCCTATCTGCAACATCACTACGTATCTAGGGTGTGCTGTTAGAGCTGCAGGTAAGAACCATGATATTATAAGGAATCACATCATGCTTAATGTATTGTTACTTCAAATATTAAGCGATTACATGTGTTGACTACCATTAAAAATATTCAACAAGATATCACCTGATATTATGCATGGTTCTAGACCTGTTAACATTATTCAATTAATTTCAATTTCATTTCTGTAAATTTTCGTTTCAATTTCTTTCCAGCTGAATTTGGGGAATTGTCTGTTAACTGTAACTGCACAGTACCCTGTCATAGAGACATCTATGAAGCCCAGTTGTCCTATGCTGAGCTCTCCAGTCTGAGTGTGAAACAGCTATTGACTTCAGACCTAAAGCAGCTCAACCGCACCTATAGGGAGGCACTCGAGATCAATCAACGAGCAGATGCAGAGGTCATAACCCGGGACCTAAGACTTTTCAGTACTATCCAAACCAGTTATAATGAGCTGCTCACATTTGCATTTAGAGAAGCTTGGAAACCAGAACAATCCTTTGTTATAAAAGTGGAAAAATCCCTGGCTTACTTTGTGCAATTCATCCTGTATTCAGATGTTAGACAATCAGTGGCAGGAAATGCAGATTTCTTTAAAAGAGCCTTTGATCTGAACTATGGCCCTATCTATGCAACTATTCAAGAAAAGTCATCAGCTGTGTTAGTCCAGATTGAAGTCCTGGCAAGAATGTATGATGATTACATTGCTGATGGTACTGAAAAGGGAATTTTAAATCAGGCTAGCCTTTCAACAGAGACACTCTCCTCCCTGAAAAAGTCAGTAGATACCTTACATAATGCAATAAAATCATCAAGTTCTGTTTATAGAGAGTCAACTGATGTCCAAAATGCTGACCGAATTCCAGGGGAAACCTACATTCTGGATGCTCAGTGTGCGAGCACAATCCAAGGTTTCATTAAAGACAGCAACATCAATGATAGACTGACTGCACTCTCATTATCATTACAGCTAAATTCTACAATCCCAGTGAGGACCACACTGTCAGGTCTAGTTCTTGACTATGCTGAAATGAAGACGTCACTGTTGATGACTCTGACATGTTTGGGTGAATACCTCAACTTTCTCCATGGTATAGATCAGTGGTATACACAGTTCAAACAGACATATGACACTATACTTGCAAGTATGAGACTGACAGATAGCAGGATAACAGTCAATGATCTCTTAGACTATGTTGATGAAACTGAAATGATGACAGATTTCCAAATCAGTGTCTCTGATCTCTCCAGGACGTTTAATCTTGGGATACTCACCAAAGAGGCAATTGGGAAAATATTTGATGGAGAGGGTATTTCAACCGCAGTCCAGGTCGTTGACACATTTGTATCTAGGATAACAAAGACTCTGATAGGACCTAAAAGAAAAATGATCCAGCAGGTGGAAACCTTGATCAATGACACATACACTGAAATACTCCTTCGAGAACAAGATCGCTCTAAATACTTTGCAAATGAATATGATGAAACCGCTCTAAGGTCACTGAGATTGTGGAGGAGACCAAAAGCTAATCCAGACACTGCCGATAGTCCTTACTATGCCACAGATGTTTTCCAGCTGGGGAATCTGAGGAAATTCATAGAAATCCACTCATCGAAGGTGCTAAGTGAATTGGCTGACTGGTACACAAGGCCTCTAGAGGATATCATCAACAGGTTTGAGACCAAGTTGAAGGCCTACCAGAGTGATGTCACTTCTGCCCTTGGAAACATGCATGAACAGGCTTATCGATTCAAACAGCAATCACTCATGGGATCAGACTTCATCAAGTAAGAAAACTGAATGATAACCTTTTCTTGTCTGGAAATGTGAGATAAATGCTTGACATTTAAACAAATTAGCATACGCAATATAACATTTGTATTCAATGAATATCATTTATAGTAAGTACAAGTGATTCAAGCATAGTAGAAGGAAAAGTTATTAGTCATCAATAATATTTTCATGACTTATCTTTGCAGGGAAAACTTTATTGCTGTAGATGTTTTCTTTGCACAACTTAAATATGAACGTACAGAGCAGATAAAGGCCTACTCCATTGACTCCTTCTTTGGTGAGTACATCAATTGTTTTGCATCTTGCATCATTATTATGCATTAATATTGAATCATCCCTTAACCTGGTCAATAACCTCATGGGCTCTAATATGTGTAACATGAATCGGTGTGGAATGCGGAATGTGCATTGGTAGCAATAATTTTTGTACAGAGCAGTAATATTATGATGATATTTATTCCGCCTCATTTCCACTTTCAACTGTTTATGATTTCTTTCTTATTTTGCAGGTCAAATCGACAATTTAGATTCATTGTAAGCAGTTCTAAGAAATATTGTTGGTCATTATTCTACATTTATAATAATTGTGTCTTTTCAGGTGACATTGGCGGCTTCATGGGGCTGTTGTTGGGAGGTAGCGTTCTCTCCCTTATTGAGATCCTGGATCTAGTTATCTACAACTGTGTACGTAAGTTCCGGCAGCAGAAAAAGCAGGAGCGTACCATGTCCTTCACGAAAGAAAAGAGTCAGATGACTGATATTGCTTGACCTACTCACAAATGAAGAACTAATTTGAAAGGAAACCAAAACTGAATATAATATATAATCTTTTTGAAACACCATTCTGGTGGCTGATATATTACTACCTACAATGTCGATAACTCAATCTTAACTACTTTCCTAATGTTACATTATACAATGCACAGTGTTTGTAAAAGAGGATTATTGAATTATTCTGTTTGCAAAGGCACGTTTCTTAAAGAAATGGCAAGTGGCATTAATAAAATGAAAGGAAATGCTTGCTATTTTGATGCATCATTGTACCAGTAGGGTTCTAGTAATATTTATGACATATCTTATTCCTAAACGTTATTGTGAAAGGAAGTCTCTGTGTATAACATGCTACTATTTTATAAAATTGACTACAAATATATAGACAAAGGCCAACGAGCTATTCCCTTTTCATCGTTCTTCATGAGATGGATGGTACCACACAGTTTAAGGCCATGTGCCAAGTGGGGTATAAACCAGGGTACGATAAGTGCATAATGATGAAAAGGGAACCCATGGATATGGCCTTCTTTGCATTCATTGTTTTGCTTAACAATGTGAAATGAATGAAATTCAATCCGTTATATGGCCTCATTGTATTCAAAGGAGTGGGGGTGGGGTGGAATATTGCATTTCGAGTACTTTTAAGGCAAAGTAATTGTTGTATCCAAGATAAAGTATAAGTAATTATGCATTTAGCAAAGCACGTTTCCTTCCTCGATTGTCAAGAGTGCTTGGCGCTATAGTTATACTTTCAGAATTGATGATATTCAAGCTCGATGTAAAATCTAACACTGGTTTGGTGTGTAAACTGCCATATTGATACAAGCATCAGCATATTCTTATCACGTGATTCTGTATTACTTGGCTTGGCTTACAAGTGCATGTTACACACACGTTATAATCTTTGTGCAGACAGTCTTTTTGTGGTTTTTTAAACATAATTAGCCGATATGTAACTTATTACAAAGACACTTCAGTGACCAGCCTACATAAATAGATAATCCGTAATGGATTTACGACCCTTTATAACCCATAGGGTATACCACTATGGCGTAACATTGGAGCAATATGCCAGACACTGTTCTACTGTAACCATTTATGTGGTTTGCGATAGTATTATATAAAACATTCAATGTTATGGTGTGAAGCTTTTATATTTGGAATATAAATGACGTTTTAGGGCCTGGATGGTCATTGTAGGTAGATGGCTACCAATTGGCTAATCAAATTAGCCTATTGGTAGTGATGGGGTCGTAGAATATCTAGAACGTCATTTCTGATTTGCTGGCAAGATACTATGTAGAGTAAAAACGTCAAACGAGAACTGACTCACTTGGGCTCCACTGTATTACAGGCACTGAGGGAAGAGGTGGGGCGTCTCTACCTGGAACAGTGAAGTTTCCCTATCTACAATTGTGTAGTATATATGATGTAGTAATTTATTCAGGACCCGGTGGTTGTTATAGCATACACGGTTGATCACTCAATTTTCACTCTGATTTTGTTCTGAATAATGGCGTTAAATGTAAAGCACAGACTCGATTTATGTGTGTAAAACTGACAGACCTTTGAAAGACTCAACATGTTGTGTAATTTTCTGTCAATAAACCTATTCAAAACTCAAACTATGATATTGCATGCATCCATGAGCAATGTACTTGTAATTGTAGGTATAATAACAGTTCAACTGACATGATCTATAGTCTTCTACCTGTATATACAAATAATGTTATAAAATTATATCTAAATTATTGTCCCCATACGCATTTGATCTTATATGAACTAGGCATGGGGAACAGTATGCTCTAGTCCATACAATTGAAGACAGAAGGGGATCGGTTGCTCAGTGGTAGGATGTGTGCTGTATAGAGGTTGGTGCTAGGTGTTAGTGATAGCAATAGTGTCTCTATGGTATAGTGTCCAGTAGCCCAAGGCTGCCTCCAATGCTGTACAGAGTGACAGAGTCTCTGACAGAGTTTGTGTTCAGAATGTGTCCTGGCCCAGGGGTAGAGGGGGTATATAGGGTACCTAGTCCTTTGTCCTCCCACGCCCTGGCCTGCACCGAGCCGCGTCACGGCCGCGTCACGGCCGCGTCACGGCCGCGTCACGGCCGCGTCACGGCCGCGTCACGGCCGCGTCACGGCCGCGTCACGGCCGCGTCACAGCCGCGTCACAAGCGCGTCACAAGCGCGTCACAAGCGTGTCACAAGCGCGTCACAAGCGCGTCACAAGCAGCTGACGGGACTGACCGACTCACTCCCGGATCACGGATCTTCAGTTTAGTTTCTGTCTTAAGCATTATGTGTCATGAGAACACGTAGCACCGATAGCACACTCATCCCCTACACTGACACTGCATGAGTAGTATTAGATAAATGGCTTTACACTAAAGTCCAGTGTCCTGGTTCATGCAAAGTGCAATTCCAGATGTCCTTCAGGTCTAATACACTGGTAACTAAGAATACAGTAATACATTTTAAATAAATGTCTTTCAACGCTATAACACTTATCCCGCCAGGGAAACTCTACATGAGCTGTTTAGCTATAGAAGAGCCATATATACAAGAAATGTTGGAGAGTGGAACAAACTTACATCCTTAATGAACAGCTAAAATACAACTCTTTCAGTGTTCAAAAAGCCGAATCATTGAGAAACTGCAACTATTTAATTGCTAAAGTGAGATTTCAGTTAATGTTGTGGTTTGATGTCTATATTACCTTTGATATTCTAAACGTTTCCACTGTTTCATCAGCAGTAGTGTGCTCAATTCTACTTAACAGGCACGAGCGTGCCCTCTTCTTCCATCCAGGGTTTATTCTGCAGTGTTATCAATAATGCAAACCCTACCCTATACCCTCGCCCCTTGTCCAGTGCCTTTGGTCATACATCACATACTCATGTGGCACTGGAGAATGCCACTCAATTCTCACGCCACCTGATTGGTCCACTTCTCATGGCATAGCCTTATATGAATATATATATATATATATATTAGCTCAGCAGAGGTTCTCTCACACAGTAGGGTGGAAGTCGGTCCACTGACTGCAATCAAGATAAGAAGAGCAATAATTTTAAGTGCAGTGAAGATCTGAGATAAGCTTCCTAAGATGGGTCTGGGACAGGTGGCCCATGGAGATGGGGTGGTACACCAGGTCAAACATGGACCACCACCTGTACCACCAATGATTCCACAGGCTACCGAGGAAACAGGTAAGTTAAAGATACCATAATTGTTTTACTTTCATTATGAACATCCCCAGTGGGCACACCTCACGAAAGCAGCACTCAATAAGCGCTTATTAAGCCCTACAGAGAATATGCAGAGCTAAATAAGCGTATATAATAAGTGGTCTGTGCCCAATGGGTTAGGGTCTCTATTATCTATCATGACACTCCCTAAACATTAGTTCTGGAATTATTTCTCGGCTCGGTCTGTTTTGTTACAATTGTCTGTTTGTCTTTCTCCCTGTCTGTCTCTCTGTCTCTGTCGTTGCCTCCGTATGTCTCTCTGTCTCCCTCTCTTTTGCCCCTAACCGTGGCTATGCTAATTATCTTTTCTAAATGGGGTTGGTCATATACATGTATTCTTAGATTGCACTTATGCCTATTCTCACCAATAATCAAGAACTGGCGTCTCAGTAGTGGTACAGGTGTAGTCCATTCCAGGGGCTCGATTCATAAGTTTCTACGATATAGAGGGCTATTTTACTGCTACGACCATTGCTAGTTGTCTAGGGACCAGCTTATCTCATTCGACTAGCTTATCTCATGAAAATTGTAGAATGCTGTCGTACAAAAAAAGGGGTGCATTTCAAAAGAAAATTGGAGCAAATTTCCCAATTGTCCTACTGCACAGAATACCTGTATATGGTGGTTGTAAGGGAGAAAATGCCCATTGCACAACAGATGGCTGAGACAGCCTCTGAAGTCATCTCAGCCATTCAAAAAATCTTTAATAATGGTGTATTTTGTACCAAACCAATCATAATGATATATAGACTGCCCTGTAAGAATGAGTGCCTCATAAATTCACTATATCATACATTTTTTGAAAATCTTTATTTAACAATTTACCCCTAAATCGAAGTAGTGTTATATTCTAATGTCCTTCTACAATACAGTTATTTATTTTTAGATTACTTATTGTTACAACCACATTTTACTGGGTAGTGGTATGATTATGTAATGAACCGGAGTTCTAAGATTTCATTGTGAAATGATATCAAATTATTTTAACCACAGTCTTGGATTATTCCTTGACTACTACCAATAGAAAATTACGATTTGCTCTCTTTTCCCTACAGACATGTTATTTTGTGGGCGTAGCCTTTCTGAGCTGTCGTACATTGTTATGAATCGACCCCCAGGGTGCTCTTTTCGTTTTGCGGGAATTAATTACAAGTCAAAAATATCAAATTGTTTTTATTTCAAAATTTTACGATTTTGGAGACATTTGATATAATCATTATAGTAATTGTTTACCACCCAGGGTGATTGTAAGATATGGTTTTAACGAAATTACGCACAAGTATCCGGTCCTGCAAAGATTTGACCGGTCCTCCAAAATTGAAAATCTGCAGGACCGAATGTCCTGTAGAGTGAAACAGATTTCATAAAGACTGCGTTTTAAAGAAAGACTTATTCTACATTCTCAGGGGTGGATCCAGGGGGTAGCCTCGGGGGCATGAGCCCCCCCCCCCTAGACCCTCGGAAAAGGGGCCGCTGGTATGACTCTTAACTATACGGAATGAGGTACAGGTCCCTGCCTGTGCCCCCTTAGCCCAAACCTTTCTTGGCGGTGCCCCCTAGACCACCCCTTCTGGATCCGCCTCTGATTCTTACATAATGCCACACCTCATGGACCTTTTCCAAAGCTCCTTGAGTTCCATTATGGCTACCTACCATAGAGCCTAAACCTACACAAGTTACATAGGGAATGTATGGCAATTTTAATTATAAACGGCCGATATATGCTGTATGGACGATGTTCATCAGGCCAACTACACACAGGAAACCATCACAGAGAAAAGAAACAGAGTCAAAAGGGATTCCAGACTTGCCTCCAGAATAACTCCCCTTTCTGACTATCTTTCTGACTCTATTGATGAATGCTTGATGAAGGTAGTCAGTACCTGACACACTTAAAAGGAAGTTACGTGATTTCCCTAAGAGAGCCCAGGTTTTGCCTCCTAAGGGACTCCCTTTTATGACTCTCTGCCACAGACAGAGTCCATGTCTATGCCGTTACTCCCTTCAGAAAGGGAGTCTAGGCACAGGATGGCTCCTTTGGAATAGAGAGTCACATTGATAATTTCTATCCCCTAACCCTCTATATAACTATTTAAATAGCTGTCTTCCTAGCTGATGATTCTACATTATGTTGGTGCAATGCCTCATAAGAAGAAGGGATCTCAGAAAGATCCCTCAGTGCACATTAGTTAATATATAAAGGAACATCTTAGCTTTTGGGGATTTAACTTTCTCATGTTGCTACAAATTGGGTGTCTATACATTATACATCATGCTTATGCTACAGTTTTAAGTAACTGTAATTATTTCATGAAATGTAATTCTGACATTAAATGTTGATGCTACGTGATATACACATATCAGCATAATTATCAATGTCACAAATTACATGTATGGATCTAGAGATCGGAGCATACAGAATAAAAACCATTTTAGGTATAGTGCTACCACCTAGCAGGCTTAATTGTAACCAACTTTTTGACTCCCTTATGCATTCACCTACTCCCTTGGGGGAAAAGGGAGTAGTGAGCCTTGACTCTGATTAGAAAGAGAGTCAGATGGCTTTTAAACATATATGCTAGATGGCATTACAGTCATTGTACAGTAGTGTCACCTAGTGGGTTTCCTATTTCCGTTTTGTATGCTCACCTCTGTGACTCCCTTAGGGAGTCCAGGTAACCATTGACTCACCTCTGCTGACCGGGACTCTGTCTGATCTAATTGAAAAGGAGTCAAGGCCACTTTTTATAGCATGGACTCCCCTTGTGACTCGGCTTCCTCTCTCTGTGGTGGTACAAAAATGTATACTGTCTGCAATGGACAATATACCACTAATGTATATTCGGGATATGATTTACGTAAATGCTATGTACAAATTACAATCGTTATCCAATAGTTGGTGGACGGATGCTGTGTTAGATTGGTTCAATAGGTTCACTGCCTTGTGTGTACAATCTGCTTACCCGTTGACAGCTGTCGGATTCTCACCCTGCAATCTGACTTGGCATATATACGTACCCATTATACCGTATTTGACAAATCACATAAAGGCCTCTCAAGTATGGATCTGGCAACAATGGAGTCAACATAATACCTTTGGTAGATGTGATCAAAGGATGATTTAGCATAGGGATAAAATAAGCTCGATGCTTGTGAATATAGTTATGCTTACACCAACAAGCAAAGCACTGCTTTGTTGAAAAGGTAGTTGTCCATGTGGAACTCATGTATTATAACGTAAAAGACTCCGCTAATCTCATATGCACCAAAGGCCTGAATTGTTTTGCAACAGTCTGTGAATGCCCAGCTTTCTCAAGGCCTCTCAAGTATGGATCTGGCAACAATGGAGGCTACATAATACCTTTGGTAGATGTGATCAAAGGATGATTTAGCATAGGGATAAAATAAGCTCGATGCTTGTGAATATAGTTATGCTTACACCAACAAGCAAAGCACTGCTTCGTTGAAAAGGTAGTTGTCCATGTGGAACTCATGTATTATAACGTAAAAGACTCCGCTAATCTCATATGCACCAAATGCCTGAATTGTTTTGCAACAGTCTGTGAATGCCCAGCTGATGGCGCAGTGGTTAGTGGCATGAAATGCACGCTTCTGTACAGCTGATCAGACAATGTGGGGCTTATTCCAATTATACTGCATGTATATATACTCCCTGCCATGGCCACATATCATATCACTTGCTTAATACGACATTCAACAAACCCTTGTGTGGTATACTTGTACTACGTGAGCAGATAATTGATGGATGGTGTGGTGTCTCAGAATGGGCCATATAGTAGTATACACGATTGGGCCATTTACACAGCTATATAGAGTCAGACACAGTGCATTGGAGCCAAATTTTAAAGAGGTATACCGGCAGTACTCAGTTGTGAAAGGATAAAATTTAATACTTATGTTATGTTATGTGTGTATAATGTTATAATGTATCATATGATTTGCCAGTGAAAACGAAAGTAAGACCGGGCTTCGACATTTTTGCACATTACAAAGAAGCACACCAACTAATTCATCAGGTATAGACCATTAAATTTTCCTCATGTCCACAACATAGCACCATCAAACGGAGCCCTAGAAGTGACATCTAAAATATCTTGCTCCTGCACATTTTTTCCCCCATAATGTTAGATCACTGCTGGCCTTGAAAAATGTAAGCAATATGCAACTTTGCAAGTATGTACTTCCTGAGATAGAGGCTAAGGAGTGAAATAAGTTGTATTGGAGACATAATCTACATTTTCTTTTTCAAGTAGGTATAGATACCGTAGCCTCAGGGCAGATATTACATATAATATATGGACAGTTATTAGCTGGACAGAGAGATAGGACAATGATGTACAATGATAGACAGAGGAGAAAGTCACAGTGGAAGGGAGGAGAAGGGCACAGAAGATCAAAGGGCAGGGGCAAAGAGGGCGGGAGGAAAGGCATCCGAAGGGCAGAGAGGGTGGGATGAAGAGGACACACAGGGCGGGAGAAGAAGAAGACAGAGGGAGGGAGGGAATGATATGAAGGGCATCGAGGGCGGGAGGAGAGGGCACAGAGGGCAGAAGGAGAGGGCACAGGGGGGCAGGGAAGAAAAGGGTACACAGGACAGGAGGAAAGTAATTTGAAGGGCACAGAGGGGGTGGGGGATGACAAAAAGAGAGCGAGAGGGGAAGGATTTGTAGGACACTGAGGGTATGAGGAGAGCTATAGGGCACAGAGGCCTGTCGGACGACCAATACGACCTAAGGGCAAATCCATCTTACCAAATGATATTGAGTGTGGTCTTATGACAGAATCGATGGACTCTACTCTCTAGAGCCGTGGGTCAATAATGCACATGACTTACCAAATCTGTTCAATTATATAGACACGTGATATTTACACTGGAATCCAGGGAGACACTGAAAATCCATCAGTTTAAGAGGTTAGTCAGTACTGGCTATCCCAAGTTCGTCATAGGGGTTTTCATGCTTCATTAGTCAAAATGACGAACTTATGTTCAAAAATGACTACGGCAAAATGTATACATTAGTCAAAAGGACTAAGGTGGGTCAGTCAGTTTGACTAATCTAACTGCATTGACTGACACATATTAGTCGTATAGGGACCCAGAAAATGACTGAGACACCCGTAGTCATATTGTGGCTCCCTATATGCCCAATATATAGTTCTTCAATGCAGTCAGGTTAGTCACACTGATTAAACCAACTTACCGGTAGTCTTTTCATTTTAAGGTAGATTAGGGTTAGTCATTTTGATTAAGGTGTTAGTCTTGCCTTTGTCATTTTTTGCCTTCATCATTTTGACTAATGTACCTATGACGATCGAACCTGGGATAGCCACTACTGACTAACCTCTTAAACCTATAGATAGGGTGCAGACAACCCGTTTAAAACGAATATATTGCACTGCAGATGTTCAGCATCAAACTTTAGAGGTTATCCACGTTACGGTGGGTGCCAACCCTAGTCATACAATTACACTGATAGTTGTAGATATTACGGTTTAGAGAATTTTAATGATAACTATTGGTCAACGCCGACTGAAAGTTACAAATGTACGTTCAGCTCTCTTCTTTTTACTTTAAGAAGGAGTGCACTTTTTTACAGGTTCCCGTGAAGGATGGGCTGATCTATGGTATGACTTTACCCAGGAAACAACCTTTCATGGGGTGCGGCATATCACGGAGAAGGAGTCATATACTGTGAGAAGGTACAATATCTCAGCTAACTTTTATTGACCATTTATTACCGGCCAAATAATATATGTTCCCTTTCGTAACATTTGGTTCTTCATGCTTATTATATTAATCTAGATTGCTGGATGTGTGCTTAAATAAATTGTCTAAATGAATTTGATCATGTCATGCCGTCTACTCCCCCCCCCCTCCCCCGCTTCTCAAGCGTCTATACGTAGTAGATATGGTACAAGTGACTTGTTGTATGAGTGTTATGAGCCAAGGACAGGATAATCGTCCAAGGCGGCAGATGTGAATAATTACCACTTATACAGCTACATTTGTAGTCACGTGTGTCATATCTGACTTACACTTACAGTAGGAGAGTGTGCTCAATGGATAGCATCTGCATGCAGCCACGTATGTAAGATACAGTCAGGCCATTATTTTCTGTTCTCTCAACCAACTGTGGTCTAAATGTACATTATATGCTTTAAATTCAACAATATAACACATCCCCTCATGATTACAGGATTATGTGGCTGTTTGTGATCCTGGGCTGTGTGATTGGCTTTGTCAACACAGTTATCTCCCAGCTTATGTTTCTCAACAGCATGCCGAAGGCTGTCAATGTGGAAGTCATTTACAATGACACACTCACTTTCCCTGCAGTCACTATCTGCAACCAAAATTTTTTCAGGTAAGACATTATGCTGTAAGATGGTTCTGTGTATCCTTCTACTGCTTATAGAGGTAGAGTAAGCATAGTAGCCCACATTGTAATCATCTGTACTGATGAGTGTAAATTAACCATTGTGATATAGTGCCATCACAGTCTTTAATTGGGTGAGACCTTTATTCCCAAAATAGACGCTCAGGCATACATTACAAAATCCAATTTCATTGCTTACGGAACATTTCAAGACTCCTCTACCTAGTACTTTTACAAGACTGACGCATATCGTAAACCAATCATGTATCACAATGGCACAGTAGATAATATATTTCAGAAAGTAAATGATAATGCAAACATTGCAGTGTGTGCTAGTAATCAATATTATCTAGAATAGAAAATTAATAGCAGTTCCATACACTACCTCACTTTTCCTAGAGGGTCCAAAACCTTTGGAATGGGACTGTATGACCAAGTGAATGACAGGTTCAGTTCAGACACCACAATGACTTCATCTATAACTAATGGTCAGTCAATCAAGTTTATGATATAAGAGTCTTAATGAGCAATATCAACCAAAACACTTTGGCCAGTATGATTTAGTGTTTGTAAACATGTACTACTCTGCATTGATATACATTTTGTAACTGCAATTTTCTAACATTCCTTTCTGTATGTGACAACCCTGTGATTTGTTGTGTTCTTTACCTTTCAGGTGGATGTGTAGAGGGACAATTTGTCTTGCATGAGGGAACGTTTGTCACTAAAAGCCCACATTACACTCCTCTACAATTTAGTGAGGGATATTTTGCCACCTATGAACAAGTAACCTTGTATGTTTGCAAACAGATTTGTCTCATGTTTCATGATGCTCTTTGCAATGCATTTGCATATGAAGCTGGTGGACAGAGATGTGCCCTGACTTCACTTACACAATCGCTAACACTGACAAAAGTTAATGAAACATTTATTCATGAGGACCAAAATGTTGATACTTATGAACGAAATAGATGCTATGGTAGGTATGCTCCAAAATGTGTTCTAATTAATTCATAAGCCATTTATTTGTTTTAAATATGCATAAACCCTTTGACATTTACCTTGTTATTTTCAAGAATTTTATGTACTCTATATAAACCTTAATTCTAAAGATATTCCTAGAAATGTTAACATTTTGGTAGACTGCCAGACTGCCTGTTTTTATGGTTAAGATATTAGTCAACTATTACCACCAGCATCTCCTTCACTGTGTACTGAAGGTCCCCTATTGTATTTCTTAAGGCCTGAGGAGGACAACTTGTAACTTTGATACTAGTTTGTGTGAGTTTTATAAGAAGGAGGACATGTCATCACGTTGGCAGAGGCATTCAGGTCCAACAAGCACTGCAGAGACAGGCCCAAACAGAGATCATACAAGTGTCATTGGTAAGAAAGAAAAACCTCATGTGAGACCTAGTTTTCCGTCTGAGTTGGCCCATATCCTTTCAAACCCAACAGAATTCATGGCAGTCCCATTCACATACTTGATGAAAACACATACAATGTATTACACACATATTTAGAATGACAAAACCCCTTTAAAATAGTGGGGGTTCTTTCCCCTCTCCCTATTTTCTCCTAGTCCTTCATCTAAGGACAAATATGAATACCCAAATATCAGCATGTACGTACAATTTCAAAAAGGAATCTACCCACCCTGCTCCAAGAACAGTACTTTGCATACAATAGTAATAAATGTATACAGTTCTGTGGTATGTGGGATATGCAAAGTGAATTACATGTACTGATACATATCATTATCAAACTTAAAACTTGTATATTAACTCCCATGATTGCTTGGTTCAAATAGGACACATGCACATACATTGCAGGGTACTACATGTATGTTGAGCCTGTTATAGAGCCCCTTGGTAGTAAAGACAGCACTCATCTCATATCACCCTTCATATCCACCTCCGAAAACCAACCTGTCTGTGTCAGCTTTGCCTATAGTCTGGTTGGCCTAGCTGTTGACCTGGGTCAATTGAATATCTCACGGAGGTCAGCCCTGGAGGAAGACCACCTGCTGTGGTCAGTAAGTGGTGTGACCCAGAAGGAGTGGGAGTTGGACCTGGTGTTCATGGGTACAGGACTCTTCCAGCTGGTCATCACAGTGGATGCTGGTCATGGGTCAAGAGGGGATGTGGCCATTGATGATGTGTCATTGGGACCATGTTCAGAATTTGGTATGTTTTTGTTTAAAATTGTAATTTGGTCTCTGATTATTATGTTCTCATGTGAGGAATGCATTAATACGCTTCATGTAGCCTAATAAGCAAGATTATCATTATTTACCAAGAAAATATTCTGAGATAAACATTTATCAATAAATGTGGAGTTTGGATGCAAAACAATCTAAATCCATCCCAGAAGTGAAGCATAATATGTTTTCTGCAACGACAGCCTCGTGTCTATTGTAGTATTTTGGTAATACTGTATGTCCTTTGCAGGTCCTAATGCCATAAAAAATCGTAAATCCTTGTTTGAGGATTACATCTAATCATCCCTCATTTTGTCAAATCGTTGTCTCTGTTTCAAAATTGGTGTTCATGTCACTTTCACACCAAAATCCTCAGATATACATGGTACCACACTTTGGATGCTGTTTTATGCAAATGATTGTATTATTTTAGATGTCTGGTTTCTGTAATTTGACATGAGTATCTTTACTTTGCCTGTTCCAGTTGAAAATTGTAGGAGAACAGTGAAAGGCAGCACCTACATCGGGACTGTATCAACAACTATCAATGGCCAACCCTGCATGCCCTGGAATGAAACCTACCATGTTTGGAGATATGACAACTTTAATTTTCCGATCTACCCAAGTGATGGTGAAGCTTATTGTCGTAATCCCAACCACAATTTAGACGGACCCTGGTGTTATGTACAGAATGGTTCGTCTTTCTCACCGATGCAGTGTGATGTGCCATTCTGTGGTAAGTTCATCAATTTGTGATTCGTCATTGTGTCATCAATTAGTTACAACAATGATAGTAGCAAAATTTACATTGACACTGGTTGTGAAAATTACATGTATCTCCATGTGTGTGAACCAGCCTATATAAATATATAGAAATAACACACAGCCAAAAATAATTATCTCAATTCAAGAAAATAAGATAAATAAACTCACCTATCTGGCGGACAAATGACTAGTTTTAAGAAAAAAAGTATTTTCTTAAAATTAGTCATTTGTCCGCCAGGCGAGTTTTATTTATATCTTATTTTCTTTAAACGAGATAATTATTTTTGGCTGTGCTGAATCGGAACTAACATTGTTTACATTGAATTTAGCACTATCTTATAATGTATTATGCCACTGATGACTTAGAAAACTGTAATATTTGCTCAATTCATATTAATCTTAGTGTAGAAATTTTGCACAGCCTATAAAGGGACTTGTGTGCCTGTCCCTGCCACTCCTTGGTGTAGGGCATAAACATGTACCAACCAGCGTATAAATAACCATGCCGTACATATATCAAATAGCTTTCCAGCAACATCCAGGTGGCTTACCAGTTTAGATTAACATCCAATATGAACAGAAATTCTGATCAAGCACAGCTGTCTATTTCCACCTCTAGTGCCATAATCCTATTGCTGTACTGTGTGGCACACCCAAATTTAGCATTCTTTTTTAGTATCTCAGATGCTTATGAACTGCCTTTCCTCTATTTCCACTATTCTTCTGATGGGAAGGGAGTATCTATAGTGCTAATTGCAAACCTAAGGTGGCAGCACTAAGTATTGCCAGCGGCACATCACTGAACATTATAGAATGGCTGGATGGAGAGGCAGGGGGGGGGGGGTTGCTGGTACATACATATACTGTAGGAAGAATATGAGACTTTAATGAGCAATCACTTTAAACCACATACCCATATAGCAGCTCCCTAAAGGTCGGGGGATGGGGAATGATAAAGCAAGGGTTATAAAATGGTAATGTTGATATAAAATGTGATTTCCTCTCTTTATGTTCGAGGTTGTGAGTCATTTTCTAGTACTTAAGCTCTGATCAAAGTAAGGGAAATACATCCGAAGTCGAAGTAGTAAATCATCCGAGGTAGTGAGTACAAATAAAGAGAGAAAATGTCCGTAGTCAAGACCTATGTCCGAGGTAGTAAGGGATCCGAGGAAGTGAGGCATTGTCTCATTAGACAAAGTTAAGAGTGCTGTTTAGTTGGTGCTGCTGTTGTATAGTTTGGAGGCTCTGTTCCTGCACCCCCTTTTTTCTTCTTCTTTTTCCTTTTCCCCCTTGAAATATCAGAGTAGCCAAAGAAATAAAATAAATGTGTATCAGGCATTTCAAAACTTCTACTCTACATGGGATTCGAACCCAGGTCTGAAAGTCTAAACCAGAAGTGCCATGTACTCAAGGACCTTGAGCATATAGGCCAGCTGTGAGTATTGGTTCATGGTTAGTTTATATATGACTATGCTGTATCAGAATGAGGCTACACTCTACACTATCATTGTATTTCTATGAGAACACACAGAGGACATGTTTGATGATCATATAACTTCCTTGGAGGGTTATACAGGATATCCTCCTAGGCCACATATGTGGAAAAAGAGCTGTAATCAGGCTACTTTACATATTCAATCTATGTAAGCGAGCTGTATGTTGGATATACTCCTGGTGTTGGCTTATATCAACTTCAATTTTAGGAAGTTGCTACTGCCAATGTGCAGGTGGAACTTGCAGATGACACTTAAGAAGACGCTAACTACATTCCAATTCTAATACATTCTCATCATGTCAGCATATAGACACTTTCTTCTGCCATCGGGTGTCACTGGTGATGCACGGGTCTGCAGAAGGAAAATGCTGGTGTGCAAAGCCAGATAGGTGATAGCAAGTGGTACATTTTTTACATTTTTAATTCGATCTATTCTCAACGCGAAATTAATGTTATTTTGTTACCAGCTAGGTTGTGTTTACAGTGTTAGAATTGGGACGTTTTTAGGTTTTAAATGTGTTTTGTAAATGCATGTCAATATAAAACACTTTCTTAGTGATGATGTAAGGGCTCTGAGGACACCAGGTACCAGTGAATCTAAAACTTCATGCCATAGTGCATATGGGCAGAGGGACGATCTAAGGGTGAATGTCTGCTATGCTTGAAAATTTGATACTATTTCTGGAATTAGTCCAAAAACAATACAGGGTCAGTTATTGCTGACTCAAAGACATTGTAAGAAGGTAGGGGAGGTCTTTTCGACCTATTTTAGTGTACTTATATAACCCCTAAAGGGCCTGGAAATGTACATGCAACCCTGACAAAGCCAGTTGGGTTTAAGGTAGGGACTCCAGAGACCGCTGGGTGAGCCCCTGTGCACAATGCACACTACAGGCCAGCATGTAGGTGCAGCTGTGCCTTACAGACAGTGTTATGAAACTCCCTTCTTAGGGAGTGACATTTTAATTATTACTGTTAGGTTATCACTCTGAAATGCAGCCAAAAGATAGGCCTATCCAGTCATACCTATCATAAGTGACTGCAGCTAAGAGAAGTTACCAATTTTATTGGTGCTAAAATAGATTTGATCAAAAACAGGGGGAACCCTATGAGGTTATGAATCCTGGTGGTTCCTTTTGGGTTTGTGATATCATCCAATATGTTGTTATATGGTGTTAAAAAATGGAAGCTATCAGAGGATGCTCTCACCTGTTCCCAGACCACAACATCATAATAATCATGATTGGGTCATTAAGGCAATTGGTTTTCTCTCTACTCACACCTACTGAGGTGATTGGGTGATCATATTCACAGAGTGTGTCAATCATGGCCCAGCCAGACCAGTACACCAAATGCCCTCCAAACCCCTTACATAACTACCTGCCAAATACCTGCCCCACTCACTGCCTGACCCAATCACCCTCCCCTACCACAACTAGAATAACTCAAACTGTATTTAGAGAATGTACATGGGGAATTTGGTGGATTTTATTGACACCTATTTGATGATTGTCTGGGTTCTATGATAGATAGAAAGAACATTCCAAAAGATCCGCCTGTTCTACATCATAGAATAAAAGAATTGATCTTTTAAAAAATAACAATTTTTTCTGGAGTCCCTATTTGAGGGCATACTACGTCATTACAAAGCTCAGCCACGAGTCTGAGCTAGCCAGTAGAGCCGTTAATTATGGCTAGTATCGGGTGTTCATCTACAGCTGACACTACTGGGCTGAAGTAGGCCATAGATTAGGTTGGGATGCTAAGTTAGGTTGGGTTTAGGTGTAGACTTGCATTATATAACGAAACCATCAAACACTGCATAATGTTTGCTACTGTATTTGTGTCTCAGCCTGTGACTCGAATCAGTTTGGGTGTAGGAATGGTCTCTGTGTCCACAAATTACTAACCTGTGATGGGGTGGACCATTGTGGAGATGGCTCAGATGAGTCTGTCGGTTGTGGTAAGTATAATCCATCATTTCATGGTAGGACGGCCATCTCTATGTTAAACCTATGGGAGAGCAATTCATCAGAGCCCCTCTAATGAACCAACAGAAACATATGCACTAACTATTGGATTGATTAAGAAATCATCATTCAATCCTCTAGTGGCGATACTGGCTGTTACCTCTGCAAGAAGTATTTGTACATTTAGTTCTCACAGGGTACTAATATAGAGTACAATTAGAGTAGAACTTTTTTCTATGACCCTCTTTAAGGGAAGGACAAAGATTACCAAACAAAATACTAATATAGAGTAGCACCAAAGAGCAAATAAAAGTCTTTGGTAACACTGATCTACTGATTGTGCTGTCCTAGGTCAACATGGGCGTTTGTATGAGAAGATTACCTTGACCAAGTCTGGTAAAGGTTTATGTTTTTGATAATAGGTATAGTTTATATATAAAATTATGCTATAGTGTATAGTGTCTGTTTGGGAGAAATGATTGAAGTACTGTTGTGTCGCTAAAATATATGAAAATAACAAATTGTCTCTTTTACTCAGTCATTTCCCCAACGTGTACCTTTGAGAAGGGAAATTCGTGTGGTTACAACCTAGACCCATTTGGCCTCATTGCCAAGGGAAAATCTTCATGGATGCGGTATAAAGGACAAATCCGAAATGGCAATCTCAGAAGGGACCATACCCTCAACTCTAAACTTGGTAATAACAGAATTTTATTCATAAGGCTTGTAGATCCTCCACTATATATGCATTCAGTTACATGTAACCAAAAACAGATGACTGGGAGACCTGGAAAACGTGAATGAAACCTCTATTTATACCATTTTGGAATAGTCCTACCTATCTGGAGTGACTGCCCTAAAATTGTATTCTTTAAGTGTTGTATCAGAACAATTATGTGAACTATATAATAGATTTAGTGAATTAGTCTTCCATAAAACTTTAACTCTATACTTCTACCTAATAGCCGTTATCTGCTAATAAAATTAATGACAATGTCACACAAACATTCTATCTTACCATTGAAAGGCACTTTTTCCTATAATCCGGTTACAGGGTACTTCTTGTACTTTGACTCTGGATCTGTGACCCTAGCATATAGAGAGCGTGTGGCAGTTGACACCCCACTTGTATCAGGGACTAACACTACCCAATGTCTCCAGTTCTACCTTTATAACAAGAAGGATGTCATCCAGACAGAAGCCATGGGTGACCTCAGAGTGTACCAGACCTTTGGGAAGTACTACCGGCGACCACTAGCTATTTTCAGTGGGACAACTGTTAATGCCTGGCAACTGAAAAGTGCTACTATACCATCAGCAACAATGGACTTCAATATCACTCTGGAGGCAGCTGTGGGATATAGCTACTACAGTGACATGGCAGTGGATGATGTAGTGCTGAAAGATGGCAGCTGCTTTAGAGAAGGTCATTTCAAGATATTTTCTAATTCATTGATTATTATCTAATATTTCTCTCTAGCACCCAATAAATTCAATCAAGGAAGTTTGCAATAACAGCTATTAAATGTCTCAATGTTAATCTTCAGCCAACTGTGTAACAGGCCGGTACTCCTGTGGTGGATCATGCATTCAGTCTACTGCAGTCTGTGATGGTCAGTTTCAATGTCCAGACTTTTCTGATGAGGATCCCCACCGATGTGAACCGTGTATGTATAACTACAGTCATAACACATTAAAGGCCAAAATGAATTGAGATGATTTTCCAAAAGATAATTATGTGTCCCATAATGAGTTTGACCAATTATAGTTCATGGTTGGTTTTAGTCATCTAGGAAATAATTGTTGTTTATCTACATTGGGAAATTTTCGGTCAAGTAGCAAGCCCCTGTATGATTTGATCTGCTTTGAGTTGCAATCTACTGAAGAAAAGCATATTGCTCACCCAGAAACTCATACACTCTTCTATTGCAGCTAACAAGCCCAATTGTATGTTTAGCACCAGTTACATGTGCGGCTATAGGGATGACTCCAATCCAGATCGTAATGGTTGGCAGAGAAAAGCAAGTAGTTGTAAGCATCTCAATAATGTTAAATAGTTAATTTAAACATGTCTATGACAAGCCGTTTGGGTTAAGTTGAAATAAACTGGGTTTATTTCAACTAAACTTGGTTCATCTAAATAAACCTAGTTTATTTCAAAATAAACTGGGTTATAAAAAAAACAACTCCTATTTGGAAAATGAATTGGGTTTATTTCAAATAGCAGAAGTTTCTCTCTGAAACCCCTCCTATTATAAAATAAGCCCAGTTTATTTAAATAAACGGGGTTTATTTGAAATAAACCCAGTTTATTTCGAAAGCCCCTTGTATTTAGAAATAAACCCCTCATATTTGAAATAAACCCAGTTTATTTGAAATAAACCCCTCCTAATTTGAAATAAACAGGGTTTATTCAACTGGATTTATTAGATGAACCCTGTTTATTCAAATAAACCCAGTTTATTTTAAATAATCCCCTCCTACCATAAAACCTTGCATATTGGCCGCAGCTAGTATGGAGGCATGACTTATAGGATCGGCAGAGAGTCATGTTGCGGCTTATAGGCCAGTTTATGCTTTTATAATGCAGTACAAAAGTCACCATAATCAAATCGCAGGTGTGGCTTATAGTATCACCCTATAGTCGGGGTGCGGCTTATATGTGAGTTACACTTATACACGAGGTTTTATGGTACTTGAAATAAACTGGGTTTATTTAGATAAGCTGGGTTTACTTTGAAATAAGCTGGGTTCATTTGAAATAAACCCAGTTTATTTCCAGAAACCCCTCCTATTTCGAAATAACCCCAGTTATTTTTAAAAACTGTTTATTTAAATAAACTAGGTTTATTTGCATTATTTCCAGAAACCCTTCCTATTTTGAAATAAACCGGGTTTATTTAGATAAACTGGGTTTATTCAAATAAACTGGGTTTATTTAAATAAACTGGGTTTATTTAAATAAACGGGGTTTATTCAAATAAACGGGATTTATTTCAAATAAACTGGGTTTACTTAGAAAGAAACTTGGGTTATTCAAATATACTGGGTTTATTAATTTTCAACTTTACCCAAACGGCTTGCCATACATGTCCCCTACCAACTAAGCCTTGTTCTGCCTTTGGCAATGTCACATTCAACTGTGGCATAACATTTTAAGTTGATAACTTCCCTAATTCATAATTTATTTAATATCTGTCCTTTGCTACAGTAGCATTATTCCTTGTACCTCAGCCCCATGGCATTCCTATATTCGTAGGCAATTACAAATAACCCTCAGAGCCAAATTATCTCACTACTGAAGTTAACAAGGGGCATATGTATAAGTGGGGAGTTAGCCAGGCAGACAGGGGAATGTAGACAGGAAGGGAAAGTGAGGCAGGCAAGGAAAGTAGATGGGAGGAAGGTCAGAGTGTTTAAGAAATAATGTTCCTGTTATGACAGATGATGTATATAGAAAACAAGGAGCAAAAGTTTAATGACATCAATGTGTTTGGTGGTACACAATGATATATCATGGAAGGTATCTGATAATGTGTAAGAGTATTATCCGTTTATATTTCCATCTTTACAAAGCACCATAGACTACTAAAGCATCACATGTGTGTATATTCTGCAATATTGTGAATATTCTGCAATTAGTTTCCAGTTATATGAATGTTCGAGATGAAGAACCGACAAGGGATGGGTTAAAGCGGTTTGTCTCACCTAGGATCATGTTGGATGATGACAGTTGTCTCCGCTTCCAGTATACTCCCAATGCATACACGTCCTATTGCCTCCTCAGTATCTACCAGGTAGGCTCTTTGGGCAATAATTATGTGATTTTGACTATCTATAGTACTTCTTATACACTGAAAACCTCAGGGTCGTCATTTAGACAATACCAAAACTGACAACTTTAGGTAGTCAAAGTGACCACCTTAGGTCGTCATTGTGACTACCCATCTGAGCCATTCAGACCAGAGTTGTCATAATGATAACCTTAGGTAGTCACAATAATTAGGTAGTCAGAATGACTACCTTAAGGTTGTTAATTTAGGTATTGTCCATTTGAAGACCTAAAGTCATCAGTAATGACAACTCTCAAGTCCTAGGTTGTCCCAATGACTACCCTATGGTACATAATTCTATTCCTCACTTGCTACTTATGGCACACTACTGCCACCTGGTTTTAATATTTGCATAACTATATCTGTCGTGAGATATACACTGGTGACAGGGAGCACAGTGGTCTCTATTCCTTTGGGGCCATCATTCTCACCCATTTGCAACTTATTTATAACAAGTAATGCTACTTAGTTCAATCAAGACTACACCAAATATGTGAAAAGGATGTCTCTCATTAAGAAGTGAACTAATTAGAGACTATATTCATACACCATTCTCCACTCCATCTGCCATTATGCATTATGACTACCTAGGTCGTCATAATGACTAGGCTCCTTGCTCTGGGTTTTCAGTGTACTGTTCCAGAGGGCCCCTACCGTGTTTCCCTCAGATGCATATGATGTCTTTTATAATGGGAAAATATCAAATCTGTTTCTCACCAATAGCAGCCCCCCCCCCACCCCCACCAAACATCACCCGTTCAAGACTGGGGGAAATCTGGGGAAGTCACCAGAACTACAGAAAAGACACAAGATATTCTCAAGGGTATATTGTGCCTTTTCTGTTGTTCTAGTGACTTCCCCAGATCTGCCCCAGTTACAAACATTCAATTCTCGGGTGCTGTTTGGAGGCCCATTTCAAAATAATAGCAGCACCTCTAATTCCCAGTGGGCACAAAACCTTGATTCAACGTTGACAACTGGTTGATATAGGGTTACAGAGTAGATCAACATGTTTTCAACATTGATGCAATGTTACTATTTCAACGTTGTCACCAAATACCTGTTTCAACATTGATGCAATGTTTGGATATCAGCCTTGAATCAACCATGTGTTTCCCGCCATTCCACTAGGTGCCTCCACAACCTACTCATTAGCAAATCTATCTACATGCTACATCTATTTTCCCTAATTGTAAGCTCTTATTTTCTCATCAATGTATACAATTGATCAAAATCTCATTCATTTTCATTGACACTATGGTGTGTGCATTGGGTTGACATTTGGAATTAAATGACAAGAATAAATGCATGGTTTCAGTAAGACACCCTTTATGTTGCTAAGAATAATAAATAAAGCCTCAGTCCTGACCAGGTCAATTTGAAATGGATATGAATGCCTCTTAGTGTGATCACCAGAGGTCATTCATGTACCCCTGCCCTAGATAGTGCTAGAATTAGCATTTAATCTTGGAGAAATGGGGGGGGGGGGGAGGGGGAGTGTTGTAATGAAAATATATAAATTGTGAGGAATGCATCTACATAGAATACTGCATTTAGGTTGAAAACATGATTATATTCTTAATCTCAAATTATTCATCAGCAGCCAATATTAAATCAATGTAAATCATCAGTTATTATGTTTATTCGTTGTTGATTCACAATGGCCATATCAATGTTGAATCACTGATGAATGATCAACGTTGATGACCTCATCAATATCAACCCAATTACAACCCTGTATCAACTGTTGATATCATGTCCCTACACACGTTGAATCAACATTGAATCAACTGGGAACCACTGGGAAACAGCACCAGGGAATTAAACGTTCAAGACTGGGGCAGATCTGGGGAAGTCACCAGCACTTCAGAAAAGGTACAAGACATTCTTCAGAATGTCTTGTGCCTTTTCTGGAGGTCTGCCCGAGTTTAAAATGTACTGTTTGGAAAGCCCCTTTCTAAACACTCGAACTGTCCCTGTTAAGAATGATGGAAAACAAAATTGTGTTCTGAAAGAGGTGTCTTACACCTGAAATAAGAACCAACAATATGGAATAAGTAACCATTAACTTTACATCCATTGCGATTGTATCTGTATCTATTACAGTTGACAATGTAGTAAATGCCTAAATACATTTGTGATTAATTATTTAATTATTTCAAAGGAATTCGTGGACAACCGTACACTGAGCTATAGGGTAGGAGGGACTGCTATTGGAAAGACAGTCTGGTACAATGGTTATGTCACTATTAATAGCTCCCATGAAATGGCCTTGACATTTGAAGCAGCCTGCTCTACAATCCATGATAAAGTTGATATTTCCCTTAAGACCATATCTCTCACATCTGGCTCCTGTGAGGACAAATGTGAGTTACATATCTACTTTTTCTATCCATAATTTAAGTATCGAAATTACTTGTGGTTAATCATGCAGACATTCATGTAAAGGGGAATTCATAACACCTCTGAATTTCTAAATTTAGTCAAAACTATCATCCAAACATTGTTTGAACTTCTGCACTTTCAATATGCAGTTGCCACAGGATCCGTCGATTGTGAGTTCATGGAAGGAGACATGTGTGGCTTCCTTGATGTATCACGAGAAGGCATAACGTGGGTGCCTTTCTTTGATGCTATGGCCATTCTGAGCAAAGGTAGGTTCTATTAAATAATAGAGAAGGTATGTTTAATGCCTGATGCATGTTTTACACTACTGTTACACTACTACAGCTTATTCAATATGATTCCTGCAAATCATTCTACTGTGTAAATGTGTGTCCCTTTTTTGTAAACATGTACATTTGTTGGTCTTCCCAAATTCATCAAAATGTGCCCTCAGAGTTCTGTGGTTTTAATATTTCCACTGATTCCATATGAAATGTGACACCTAATAGCGATGATGTATATAATTCATTATGATATACCACAATACTCCAGGAAAGATTGAGTAACTTTCGTAATCATCTACATGGGAAATACAGAGAGAACAGCATAGGCAGTAAAGTGAGTGGTAGCAGTACTAGTCATGGGCATAGGATTGCTCATTATAACTTACTTTCGCAATCCATACATTGTTCTATACTTCCTGAATATCATATCATATACAGACAGTAATGTTACAAATACAAAGAATATAATACATGAGAAGAACAAGGCAGCATATCAAGTTATTATCTGTTATAATTGTATATAACTGATTTTCACTCACTTAGATGAACAGACTTCATCGGAGCCCGGAGTATTTGCAGAGCTACCGGCTGTGGCAAACACCAATGCGGCAACTGCTAAACTACTTTTCCCAACTCTGACTGTGACTAAAACAACTTGTGTAATAGTGGCATTGGACATCTTGAGCAGAGACACCATCACCATAAACTTCCATGAGTATCTACAACCAAACATAGTATATGAGCAGAAGGAATACCAATTCTCCGGGTACAGGAAAATACAGATGGCATTTACCGCAGGGGAGTATCGCCTTGCTCTTTCTGCTTCTATTACGAAACAGGGCCGTGTAAAGATCAACTCAGTCACCAGAAGGTCAGAATGTGAAAAAGAAATGGGTAAGTAGTTTTCTTGTATGTTATGCTAAAATTACCGTAGAGCTATTAAAGTGAAGGAGTGTTAGATATTATATTGTTTACCGATTTAGTGGCATATCTTGTGCTATGAATATTAATTTTGTCATGTCATTGTGTGCCATCCTAGCAAAACATACAATGTAGTACATGTACAATATACCACAGATTATTCCCAGTATGCAGAGGCTTAGGAAGCAAATCTTTGGGGGGGGGGGGGTAGGGGGCCCAATTAATGAGCGTAATGCATCGGGTTATGCATAATGGCGCATATACATACTTATAATAGAAATTGTATGTGTATTATATCATGACCCTTGGCAACATTTTCCCTTCTTTTTTTTTTTGGGGGGGGGGGGGCAAACATATTCAGGCTACGTCCCCTCTGATGGGGGGGGGGGATACAATGATCACTATGCTTAAGTACTAGAAATCCCGTATCCCATGCCCCCCATGGGATACAATGTTCCTGTATCACATGGCCTATGACATCATCATTTGTTCAAATTTTTATGGCCATTTATATGCAATTTAACATATTTTTAAGGTTAAAAACCATGCGGCTTCGTGGGATACTGCCCCAGCCCCACCTCGGGGGGAACGATACCAAAATATCCTCTGGCCATGGGCCTTTGTCTATAGACTACACATCTGGGAACTTTGGGACGAGACTAATGCAGAGATTCAGCCATTTCATGACCGTATTAAGCCACTGTTACCCAGTGACTGTGGTATATGTGATATTGCATTTGGATATTGATTTATCTATATGTCACATGATCAAATTGTAGATTCACTTTTACATTTAAGAGTTGAAGCTGTAGTGAGGGTGGTGTTGAATTAGTCATTCCAATATGTTAAAATAACTAAAGTTCATCAATCAACCTATATCACATGCAATTAAAATGTGAACCCAATAGACAAGACAAGATAATAATTGCTATAATACGCTAGTTATAAGTGGGCATACTAGGGCATGCAGCAGAAGGCAAGTGTATTAACTGGGGCATTACACTCTCAGACCTGAGGTTCCCTATTGTTAGTAATATAGGGCACCTAGGGGTTAGGCCATGGGAGCATCCATATTCGGGGGATAATAGCCAAATCCCACAACGCGAAAAATGGGTAGGAGAGTGTTGCGAATTAGCAGGGAGCTGCTGCCGATTGGTAAATCACAACGCTTCTACTGCATACATGGGATCCCCCAAATCCCTTAACAGCGCCTGTGTAGAATGGGTAGAGTAAAGGCACCCATAGGCGGACAGACACTAATTCCGGACACAGTGCAATGATATATGATACTTGTGGCACTAAATATATACATAATTGATTATGTAACCATTCCTTGTAAATGCCCTACATGTTACCTTGCCACAACCAAAGAAACTGGAAGGTAGCACACAAAAGAACATAATTAAATCCCATATAACTGTTGGTATGTACCAACCCAAGTATATATAAACCACTTTCCTAAGCCCTGATGCTCAGCCCACAGACAAAGTAAAGTGGATTATACTGTCAGTAAAACATATGATGCTTGCATAATTTTACCAGATATGGACACATATAATATTGACCTTCTATGGCAACCACTGATTTTCAGATAGAATGTCTCCTTGTACAGAAGTATAGTGTTTTGAAAGGTGTCCGGAATTAGGTGCATATGTCCGGAATTAGGTGCCAAATGGACATGTAATCAATCACCCCTGATCCATACTGCTGAGGACACAATCATTCCAAACCCATTGTACATTTATAACAACATGTTTGCCTTTTATATGTCACTATTTGGGCCCTAATAGATAATTCCTAACCAGAGAAATTTGAAGATATCCACTAAGTGTCCGGAACTAGGGTACTTTACTCTACTCTACTGTATTTAGGGTATTTAAGACATCCATCTGCTCCATTGTATAACAATGAGGCTTACGATGATTAACCATTTTTTACAGGGCATAGGGAACTGGAGATAAAGGAGTCCCAGCAGATGGAGAGCAAATCTCGCCCCCCTAAGACAGAGTTGCCTCCAGGGGTTGTTATAGTGACAAACCCTCTGATGCCAACGGTATGGGTTAGAGAAACAACTTCCCCTAAAGGTAAGAGAGAAGAGATATCAATTCAAAACATTATTTAATTTAATTGTCTAAACATTAAGGCATTGCACTGTTAATCATATCCTATGGAAATACCATGAGCCATAAAATATCATGTACATGTAGACAATGAAAAACTAAATCTGAGGAATATATAAAATTTAAGATAGCTACCCCCAATCAACGGTGTACTGATATTTCAATGATGTTATCATGAAGGCCTATGAGGCCGAGAAGAAATAACACTATGCGAAACAAATTCTTTTTATCTGGTTTTTGACTACCTATACGTTTCATTCTTTCTAAATAGAGGAGAATCTGACAACATATTACAGGGAGGCAGGACATCAAGTTGATTCCCTTATCTACAGGTGAACCTATTTCTACAGACTTTATCTGTGTGTCGCTTTCCTTATAATGATTATGGACATGCAAACAGTGACTAGATGCCTAACTGGTGCTAGACTACTTGTAAGGCTACTGACCACTATATTTGTAAGATTTTTAATATTTTTGATACAGACAATGTCATGGTTTACACCACGATTTTCAAAGGCTCAATTGGAACAGGTTACGTACATTTGAGTGCAAATGTATAGATACATAATCTAGTTTTCCAACAATATTAGATATAATCTGCCCAAAATTAGCCCTCAAAATTAGATCGATTTCTGTAATATTTTGAATATTTTGGGCTATATGGAGCCCCCTGGTGGCCAAAGTTGGTAATAAAACCCCTGCACGGAGGTCCCTTATCCCTTGTTGATCCACAGATGTTGTCCCATATTGCCTGTATCAATGGGACTTGGAATTTGCATAGGTATATAAGAAGAACCCTTGCGAATTGGAGTATAAGCAAGGCTCCCAATTCGCAATAGTTCCAATTCGCAAGGGGTTTGGTGTCATAGATCGCCTCATGAGTGTTAGCCTATATAATATCACGATCTATAGAGGGCATTGCTTGTGCCATGAACCTATCTTGGTATTGGACTACATATTATATCTGCAGTACCTTGAAGAAACATTTCATATGAATGGTATGGAGAATACTATCAACTAAGAAAGCTAAAAAGAATTGACGAGTGACATTTCGAAAAATGAACAAGCCATCAACCAAACGGTTAACTTATTCTCTTATTCATTAGATGTCAATGGTCAGGCCAGCCATGCTCATCCGCCAACTTCACCTCCCAGATCACTGACTTTGGATATTGTCATACCTTCAACCCTGGGAGGAAAGGGTATCCCATCCTTAAAACAGCCAGCACAGGTAAGGAGGTCAAGGTAGACTTTACAAATTTAGGTTAGCAACACTTCATTATGTTATCAAATAAGAATTACTTAAATTACCTAGATAGCCTAAATGTCAATTGTTAAAATGTGTATATGTATATCCCTTTTATATTGTTCAGGATCCTCAGCAGGTCTACGCCTTATTCTAAATGTGGAGCAGTATGATTACATGAGAGGACCACAGAGTGATGCAGGTGTTAAAGTAAGCCTATATTATTATATAAGGATATATATTATACTTATAAATGCATGTGTGTGGAATATGTCAGTACTGCATGACATTGTAAACTTAATATGCATAAATAGTACGGATGAAAATAATAAAGTACTCAGAAAAAATACATATATAGTATTCTATTTTGATTACAATATGGACATAAAATCTCTAAAAGTACACAGAAATGTGGAGTTTAAGCCTAAAATAGCCCAGCATATGGAGTGAGATGTTGTAAATAACATAGTGCAACGCAATATGGAGAGCCATGGCAACTACTAATACTAATCCCTTCCGCAGTTATTTCTAGCAGACCACACTGAGGTACCACAGATAAGAGATTTAGGGTTTGCTGCGGGACCGGGAGATCATGCCTTTGTTGCTGTCAAACTCTCACAGGTAGTGATATAATATTATTATTTAAAACTCTTCCTAATATCAGGCCAACAAAGGATGTAACATTATTTGAATTGACTTTGCTCAGCAGGATTGTTATAGCTGTACAATTGTGTCATGGCATTAAACTGCAGTGATCCTGCTTTTTTTTAGATAGAAAGTCTGCCTTCACCTTGGGGTAACTGTGGTGTCCAAGATCTGGAGTATCAGTACGATGAAAGACTTAGCTACTCCTATTCAGCTTGCTTACGTGAGTGTGAGACCAAAGCCATGGTTGAGGCATGTGGCTGTCGGGATGCCTACATGCCTTGTAAGGCTGAGGGTGAGTAGAACAATATAGTTAGTAATCAAATCTCTTGATCTATAAAGAAAGAGTAACTAAGGCCACAACTTAGCAACCCCATGTATATTGTTTCCCTTGGATTCATACCATTGAATCACTTTGTAAATGCCCAGTGAAGTAATGCACCAGAGTCTTGTTTTTATTTGGAAATACCAAGCAAGACCAACCAAGTCTTGTAATGTACTGAAAAGCATGCCATTAAACTTGTTATGAGTCATAACAAAAAGTAAAAAATCTAAAGTAAACTTGAGCATGTTTCCATAGTATTATCCTGTTTTATGGCAATTGAGAGAAGAAATTGCACACCGTCAGTTTACCATTGTCCTCCTTCTATCTTCTTCATCAGATGACCCACCTATCTGCAATATCACTTCATATCTAGGATGTGCTGTGGGAACTGCAGGTAAGTGCTCTGACAACAATAATCAGTTACATGATGTGTTTTATATTGTAATTTCATAGATTATATACTTAACAGTGTCCCCCACACATGTACATACATTTTCCGATATTGGCTACTCTCTGGTAGCAGCATTCTAATGCTTTAAATCACCTTTCTGAATGGATCTTCTTTCAGCTGAGTTCGGGGACATGTCAGTTAAATGCAATTGCACTGAACCATGTCATAGGGACATATATGAACCTCAATTGTCCTATGCTGAGCTATCCAGACTTAGTGTGAACCAGCTATTGACTTCAGACCTAGAGCAGCTCAACCGTACATATCGGGAGGCACTTGAAATCAACCAACGGGTAGATGCAGAGATGATGAGGCAGGATCTGATGCTCTTCAGTACTATCCAGGCCAGTTACAATGAGCTGCTCACATTTGCATTTAGAGAAGCTTGGAAACCAGAGCAATCCTTTGTTGTTAAAGTGGAAAAGTCCCTGGCATACTTTGTACAAGACATCCTTTACTCAGATGTTAGTGAATCAGTGGTGGGAAAGGCAAATGTATTCCAAAGCGCATTTGATGTGAACTATGGCCCAATCTATGCAACTATTCAAGAACAGTCATCTGATTTGTTGGTTCAAATTGAAGTCCTGGCGAGAATGTATGATAGATACATTACTGATGGCACTGAAGCTGGTGAGGCCGTTGGAACCCAGGCTATCCTTGCAATACAGACACTAAGTTCCTTGAAGCAAACAATAGACACTTTCGATATTTCAATTAAATCAAAGAATTCAGTATACGAAGAGATCAACCTTGTTCAAAATGCTGATAAAATTCCAGGGGAAACATACATTTTGGATGCTGCATGTCAGTTCACAATCAAGAATTTCCTCAATCAGGAGACAATGCTTGATAGTCTGGATTTCATCATGAGTTCATCACGGAAAAATCTCGACCCCTCAGCAGCCACCCTCTCACGCCTGGTTTTTGAATATGGTAAACTGAGGACCTCAGCATCTAATACTCTGACCTGTTTGGGAGAATACCTCAGCTTTCTCCAAGGTGTATCCCAGTTAAATACACAATTTAAACAAACCTATGATACTCTCCTATCAAGTATGACACTTACAGATACCAAGATGACTGTCAATGACCTCTTAGATTATGTTGATGAAACAGAACTTATGACAGATTTCCAAAGCAGAGTCTCTGATCTCTCCAAGGCATTCAATCTTGGCACACTCACAAAAGAGGCTATTGGAAATGTGTTTGATGAAAAGGGCATTTCAACTGCAATCCAGGACATGAATACATTTGTGTCTAGGATTACAAACAAACTAATAGCTCCTAAAAGAAGCATGATCCAGGAGGTGATAACCCTAATCAATGGAACCTACACAGAAATACTACTTCGTGAGCAAGATCAGTCAAAGTACTTTGCAGATGTGTATGAGGAAACCAGGATAAGGTCACTGAAACTATGGAAAAGACCGAAAGCTAATCCAGACACTGCCGAAAGCCCCTACTATGCCACAGATGTTTTCCAGCTGGGGAATCTGAGGAAATTAATAGAAATCCACTCGTCTAAGGTGCTAAGTGAATTGGCTGACTGGTACACAAGGCCTCTAGAGGATGTCATCAATAGATTTGAGACCAGGTTGAAGGCCTACCAGAGTGATGTCGCTTCTGCCCTCGGAAACATGCAGACACAAGCTACACGTTTTAAACAACAATCACTCCTGGGATCAGACTTCATCAAGTAAGAGCTATTTTCTTTAAAACGGTTGTCTATCTCTATATTTAATTAAGATTTGGTTTGAAAGATTTCATGTCACATAGAAAGTATGTTATCTAAATATCAAAAGTCAAAAGGAATGTATAATCATTAATTAACCATTTTATTGCTATGGCTTTCTTTCAGAGAAAACTTTATTGCTGTAGATGTGTTCTTTGCACAGCTAAAATATGAACGTACAGAGCAGATAAAGGCATACACAGTTGACTCTTTCCTCGGTAAGTAGGCTTAGATTTAATTTGTATTTAGATGAACTGCAAATGTAAAAATATTATTAATGTCCATGTATAGGCCGACAGTATGATATCTATATACCCAGTTAACCTGGAACATGAATAGCATTATCTTTAGGACATTTTGAAGTTGTTGCTTTGACAAAATATTTCCTGTATAATTGTAAGCAAACGACTCTCCATTTAATCTTAACACCACCAGCTACATTCCGATGATACAGTACTGGATTCCCAGACCCAGACACACACATCAAAAATCAATATGTGACCCGGCTACATGTATAATGTTAATACCTTTTCAGGTGACATTGGAGGCTTCATAGGTCTTCTGCTAGGAGGTAGTATCCTCTCCATCATTGAAGTCCTGGACCTGACTATCTATAACTGTGCGCGTAAGCTGCGGCAGCACAAGAAGCAGAAGCACACCATATCCATCATCAATGAAAAGAACCAGCTGACTGATGTTGCCTAACCTCAGAAGGAAATGCCCAGGCTTGAGAGAACAATATGAGAGCAAGTTAAACTAAATTGAATTTCTCTGTACAGCATGATGGATGATGTATAGATAGCGGTTATGCTATAAATAAGTTAATATTAGACTCTGTGGTGTGTTAATCTAATATATTGCACCAATTAATGACGGTCACCCAGTGGTGGAGTGGTAAAGTTACTTTTGTTCTTATGATTATTACTAATAACAGGCATAATAAAAAATATTACACAAAATTGGTTAAGATGCTATCAGTACACGCCAACAAGACTGTGTAACTATGCAAATAAGTGAAAGATCTATGTATCTGAGGTTGTATAGCAGCTCTGATAGACAGGACAGGGTTGTAAATGATACATGCTTATAATCATAGATAAAGAAAGTACTTCGTCCTATGCATGGTCAGTTATGTATTTCTAGAGTTGTACTTGTTCATCTGGTCCCTTTAACTGATTAGTTCAAATTCTATCTTTGTGAAATATGATATACATATTTACATATACCTTTTATATATGACTAATATGTGGCCTATACTGTAGCATTGGCAGTATAATTATGTAATATCATCAAAGGGATTATGTTTGACTCATTGCATCGCCACTAGGGGGTGCCTACAGTTGCCTATAGCTACTGTATGTTTGGCCCTAGGAGAGGTGACATAATATGCGTTTATCTTTAACATTATAGATATTTCTTATACCCACCGTCTACGGTCACGGACAGATTGGGCCATACATTCCCTATACATGTATAAATCTGGCCAAATTAGGGCCCAGTGGAATGTGGGATTTTCTGACATGCTCTTGTAAGATATGTATCCCAATATAATCACTGTTCAATTGACGTGGTCACTAGCCCTGTATCTGTATAGTATATTTGAATAGAAATATGTACATTGCTGGCGTAAGCATGAATACATTTTATCATAACAGGCCTAGGTTAGGCTAATATATACAATTGTGCCGCTCTATCCCCCAACGAATTGAATAAAGTATAGTATAGGATAAACTAACAGAATAAATATGAAATATGAAGTTCTGGAGAATGGAACACCGATGTATGCTTAACGAACAGTAGCAATAAATTGTAGGCCTATAGCTATAGTTATGCACCGTAATATAGATTTATAATTAGAATTGTGATGTTTCACTGTCCATATCAAGCCTTGCGATGTGCTATTCTATAAAACTTCTAATATCTAGATATATATTTTGTGACGCGCACTGGGTTCCTGTATATGTAATAAGTGATGATTTAATGGGCAATGTTTTGCATAGTTCCTGTGATTTGCTATGCTATGTAACACATGCAAAGAAAATAAACTGATTACTTCACAAATACCCTTCACAAATCTATTACGTAAAGTCTATAGGGTACATCAGAGAGGCATTCTTAGTACCAGTCGTAGCCACAACGAGTGCCAGCTGACTAAACGTGTGCATGATAGACTAACAGTAATTCGGAGCAGCTGATGAAAAAAGGAACTCCATGTGAAATTTTTGGTACCAGGGGGTGCCTCAAAAGCCAAGAGATTGAAAATAGGCCACACATTTCCAAACGGACCATTTTCATTAGAAAACGATGGGTTTCTCCAAAAGCATTTAATTTTCGTGCAATGATTCTAATTTTAGACTATAAAAAGTAATGTTTTAAAGTCTAAATAAGGGTACTTCTAAATGAGATCTTCTAAAAGGGTATTGTCATGGCAACATGAATTTTATCGTAAATACATGTAGAAAGAGTTAGATGTCAATTGATTGAAGAGCCCATGGATGTAAAGAGTTGAGGTTACAGCCCAAATTGGTACATTTGTACGCAGTGGTTGCCATGGAAATCTGGTTTTCATTCTAAAAGAGAAAAGGACAAAGAGACCAACTGATAGAAACCCTGCAAGCAAAAGCTGAAGCTGAACTCGTGCCTTTCTTGTGTCATGACTCGTGATCCCTAAGAGAATTGAGAACATTTCTGGGATGATAAAATATGGACATTTTCTTGTGGCATATTCCCACATTCTATATAACCAAACTGCAGACTCTACAAGATAATGCTCTCAGGGTCTGTGAAAAAGTTCCACGAGGGGTTGACATGGAGGTCCTGCACACCTGTAATAAAGTGACAACGCTGGAAATCATAATGAGACAACAACTACTACACAGAGAAAGGAAGTAGAATCACTGTGACTCCCGACTTGATCACTGAGGTAACTCTCCCCTTGACTCTAAAGTGACTCCCTTACAATGATAGGACTCGATAATGACCCCTATTCTAACACTCCCTAATGATTGGGAGTCACTTTAGAGTCATGGGAAGAGTTACCTCAGTGATCGAGTCCAGACTCCCATTTAGGAGTCACAGTGATTCTACTTCTGTTCTTTGTGTAGGCCACATCCACCGAACATCCTTGAAGGAAGACATAGATCGAATAGCCCCAGTCCATTCACTGCGTGGCAATGTCAAGAAACATGTACTGGCCCCGTGAATGAAGAAAGACACATAAACAGTTGATAAAGAGAAGAGTCCCTATTTTAGGGCCTGGACAGTGTGGAACGAGCTAGTGTCTAATGTTCAGCGCACAGTGGATCGAACCAAATTTCTCAAGAAAATAACGGCCACTTTATTTCATTTAAGAACTGGTCATTACAGTAGTCACCCTAAAGTGACTCCTGTGTATCTAGACAAAACTTGCTTTAAGAGACTCGTAAAATCTGTAACATTTATAGTTACATGGACATATTGACTTCCCAAGATGACACTATAATTGAATTATTTATTTTATCAAGATCTTAGTCTTTCTGAATCTCTTGGCATCTTATTTAAAAACTTCACATGTAATAAGATTAATCCCCCAAATAAAATACCAACAACAACAAATATGTCACTCTATAGGGACGTTCATTATTCTTAATAATGTCCCGTGGCTACCTTGTATATACAACTTTTGCTTTTCCTGATAAATACACAAGATACTCACTTGTGTCATTCCTGAGTTTTGTTTGGAGGGAAGGCTCACAAGGATTCTCACAATGTGAGAAGAATGGAGATACATTTTCAAGATAAAATACCTTAACAATGTTACAGATCAATTTAATTAGGCAATTGATGAACTTTTGACAATAGTTTATAATGAGATTAAGATTTGCGTAGGTTCTTTCATGTACTTTAATGAATATGTAACCCTGCTACAACAGTGACCACTTCACCATCTGCACAATGCTCATAATGCCACAATGTTGTATAACAGATGCAGTGCTACCCAGACTATTGGGGACAGTGTTGGTATTGCGCTGTCGTTGAGTAAACAAGAGGAGCCAAGGCACATATTGGTCTTTCTGGACTAGACACAATGAGTCCTAACACGACCCGAAGGGTACTCGAAATGCTGAACAAACCGCCCAGGCTTCACAACCTGACAATAATATGTGACTCCTTGCTACTGTGTATAGGAAACATCTCAGAAAGCTTAAATAAACCACGAGCAGATTTCCAATCGAATCTAAAATGGAAAATACCTGAACAGCTGATACACCCACAGCTCCAAGGTTAAACCCGCATTCACCGGTCAACCCCCATCTCTCTGCTCACCTGGAGGTCACCCACAGGTCTGTTTAGATAATGCACACCTCTGACGGCCTGCCTATGGGTATGTTCTTTTGCTTTCTTATATCATTTTACGTCACTTGTTGTGTGGTCCTGCGGGCACGGGGAACCTTACAACGTATCGTGATGCAAATGAATATCACCTCTATGTTTATTGCGTTCTCCATATAAGTTATGAACTAAGCTCTTATGTAGACAATGAACCGATATGCAAAGATTGCATTATATTTACTAGTCATAAGTCAGTTATTACGAATCCACTGAGTATAAATATATGGTATACGCACATACATGTTACTACACTATCAATCGATAAGAACTTTGGGCATTTTCTAGGATTCTTTAGGAGTTTATGATCATTTATGAACCAATAAATGGCATAAGAAAGACAATGAAAATGAATAAACTGCTTGAATATATCCAATGCTATATGACGAGACAATTCTCTATGCAGATTGTTAGGAATTTACTCATAATACGATGACATTTATTCTCAGAATTAAAGGTGAAAAATATACTTTACTTACATTTTTTATTTAAAATTAAAAAAGCAATAAAAAATAAATTAAAATTGAAAAATTCCATTTAAAAAAAAGGTAGCACGGGACCCCCTATTTCTCTGTTCAATTTTCGTTTTCAGATGATTTAGGGTACTGGAGAAATAATCTGGAAGAATTCTGAAAACTTTAAATCTGATCCAATGCAATCGACCCAACTTAAGAGACAAGATCGAGGCAGTGGGATGATTAAAAAAATATGCAGTTATTAAGCAGGTGGCTATTCAGTTCTCCACAAGAATATACAATTAGTGACATTAAGGTTACATTGACAATGATCCAATTATAAAGTATTCTTTGAACTGCCACCCTGGCAGCAGTGTGTCCTCTTGCTGGATTTATGTTGCAGCGTCATTATTAATTCACATCCACACACCTACTCCACCCCACCTTCACCCTACTCACACCAGTCCCATGCACCAGCCACAGGATCATTTACATCACAGAGCCCTGGAGACACTGGAGACTGACACTCCGCTCATTGCTCCACTATTGGCGCTCTTGTGTTGGCATACTCTTGTATATCATTGGCTTAATGTACTATTCCACAGGAGAGCAGGGGTGGGAATATGTCAACTTACTTTAGGTAATATAGGAAGGGTATAAATACATAGAGGCACATTGCAGATTGGACAGTAGACTGCAAAGATGAGGCGTGGGCAGGTGGCTCATGGGGATGGGATGCTGCGTGCTAAGCCCAGTACTATCAAGCACCCACCCATAACACAGGCGTTTGAAGAGATAGGTAAGTTTAATCTTTTTAAGTTGGTTTATCTATCTTAATTCTGATTAGGATAAATGGTCCATGGCCAGCAAAATACCGTTCAGGAAGTGGCAATCTTTGAAAAACAGAATGAGAGGGGGAATTTTTCTCCAGTACCCCTGCCCCGTCAGCTCGCGAGAAGAGTCCACTTTTTTAGCCATTCGGCGCCATCCCTAACCATAGCAGCCTGGAAGGCCTAGAAAATGTTGTTTATTGGAATATGTCAATGATTTGGGTTATATAGGGGGGACACTCCAAATATCTTTAGTCTAATTGAGAGGGAATAGTGAGGACAAATCATACTGTGAAGTAACTCCCCTCAAACAGATCCATTAACCAGTCCTGCACACAACACTTTGCTTGCCTATTATTGACCACTGTGGGATTTGGAGAGGCATAAGATCATGGGACAAGTGTTGTGATTTACAATATTGGCAACAGTTGGCCCTTGTTTTTATGTCAATAATCAACACTTTCTGGCCCATTTTTCACGTTGTGGGAGTTGACCTTACACCTGCCCCTTTCCCTCGTTGGTGAAAAATACCGACTCGCTAACTTACACTATGTATGCAATATATGCATGATATTTGATTATCCAAGAGTTGGTATCCTAAAATAATTCGTTCAACCATTTTCCAGATAACGATCTAAGAATTATGTTGTGTGATATCAGACAGGCAATAGTGTGGTGAGACACGTTTAACTTTGGTTTTTGTCAACTCAGATGTCCCATGTCCCTCGTCGCAGATAAGAAATAGGGGGGAAATCCCAATCACCAACCCTGTTCCTACATGTCACTTGGGTTAAAACACACCACGACACCATCCTACTCTTGGATGCGTTCAATATAACTAAGGGTGAAGTCCAAGTTGTCATGTGAAAAACATTGACTGGGTTCTTATGACAAGATCAATTAAATCTACTCTAGACCAGCTTTGTCAATATGTACATGCTCCGGCAGATTTGTTGGAGTACTTTCATAAGAACTAGACTAATGACGCTCTGTCACATCCAAATAAAAATTGTAATCAAGTCCTTTGCCAGCTGTTAGTGTCTAGATATAGAGGGTATATAGGGATGTATAGTGTTTGTGAAAATGAGCCTATTTCGCAAACTCACGGAGCGGCTATCTCTAGCTGTTTTCAGTGTGCCTATTTCGTAGACCCCAGGCTTGTTGTATCATTGCCCCAACAGTGTTTAAGTTCCCTCCTCGCGACCAAACGCCAGGTACCCACCCACTGATGCCATGCATCTAGATACCCACCCACAGATAATCAATCACAAAACGCCCTACTGATTTCCAACAACCAGAAACCCAAGCTATAGATGATATTCAAAATCCCTATACCCACCCAGTGATTCCCAAAATCCAGAGACCCACTCAGATGATCCCCAACCTCCCTGCATATACCCACACATTGATACCTAACCCTGTAGATACCCAGACATTGATACCCAACCTCTATATGCTAACCCACTGAATCAATACCCAACCTCCAGATACCAACCAACTGATACCCAACCTCCAGGTACATGTACCAATAGCCCGGGGGGGGCACTTAGTATATTTTGTATACAGGTGTGCGGCTGGCAAGGGTCCTATTTCAATAAAATCTCCATAGCAAGGGTCCTGTTTCAGAGAAAAAAATCTCCCTAGCAAGGGTCTAGTTTCAACAAAATCGCCCTAGCAAGGGTCACCTTTTTACCAAAATGTCCCATTTTTGCCCATTTTCTGCCAAAATGTTGTGGACATGGGTAAACTTTCCCAGTTAAATTAGTCATCCATTGATTATTTTGTGATTTTCGTCTTCAAAACAGGGACTTTTTGACCGAAAGTGCCCTAGCAAGGGTAGGTTTTTGAAGCAAAAGCTCCCTAGCAAGGGTAAGGGTTGTCATTAGTCCATGCAATTCTGCCCCCTGTCCTCATTAGTTTAGGTGATTAGGTGATTATTTACCTTCAGAATTATTGAGTGATAGAAAGTTCTATTGAATGTGACGGGGGTCTGCCGCCGTACCCCCTTTTTCTCTTCGTCCTTGTTCTTTCTTATAATACAAAGCCCTATCTCGCACATACCAGCACATACCAGCAAATGTATTTATA